>CM064877.1:53766171-54445904 GCA_003313485.2 Penstemon barbatus | reverse complement strand
TGAATGGAGCCTCGTTAAAAACCTTACTTAAGAAAAAACCCTGTGGGAAAAAATCTTAAATAAGGAAAAGAGTGCTACATATCATAGATAGTCGTTTTCTCTGTCCAGTTACGATCGCCACGCGTCTATTCTGGAAGCTTTTCGTATCCTTCCTTTTTTGGCGGGAATATCAGTAGCTGCCATAAGTTCGAAACGTCTTTTCTCATTTTGTTATAAATAGGTGACTCTATAGTTCGCCATTTCTCTTTTATACTTCCTTATAACTCGTAATCATTTTTCTGACTAGTCGTTCATCACGCTAAGTTTTTCCTTTTATCGACCATCATTTTCCGAGAATCAGAGTATATGGCTTCTGTGAGAAGATCTTCTTCTAGAGAGGTTGTCGCCCCCGACAATGAGGATGAGTTGCAATCTAGTGTAACTGATTTTGTCATCCCTGTAGAGGATACTTTAAGGTACGGATCCTTACTGATGCGGATGTGGCGGCCCGAGCCAAAAAGGGCAAAGGTACTGTTCCTCAAATTTCTGAACCAATTGAGGACGTCGCTTGCGCTTATACAGCGGAGACATTTCCGGAGGTTGTGAATAACTATACTAAATATTTTCCGGAAGGTTCTGAGATAATTCTTCCTTCCTCTACTGATAGGGTCACAACTCCCCCGGAGGGATGTCGAGCCTTTTATACGGCTCACTTTAACAGCGGACTTCGTCTTCCTTTGTCTCCCCTTTTTCTCGAAGTTTTGAAAACTTTTAGTGTGTGCTTGACACAGCTGGTTCCAAATTCCGTTGCTTTTGTAGTTTGCTTTTCGGTTTTGATGATCGCCAAGGGGTTCAAACCTTCTTTTCGTAACTTTACGCAACTTTTTCGCTTCAATATTTCTAGTTCTTCAAATCGTGGATACTTCTTTGCTAGTCAGCGGCCTAGTCGAGCGATCTTTGATGCCCCTGTTTCTAGTAATCCTTCATGGAAATCTCATTTTTTCTTTGTTCGTCCTCCGTCTAATCTTTGTTTGGCTGATGGTTCGACCATGCCTTTTTCGTGGGATCATAGCTCCAGTTGGATTCCCGGAGGTCGCTTAGCGACAGGCGAACTGATTCCTGATGATGCTAAGTTTATCGCTGATATTTCCGAATTGCGCGCAAACAAATTTCAAAGTGCTCTTTTGATTGGGGAAGCTTTCCTTCGTAAGGCGGGCTTAAGTATTCATAGTTTTCCCATCAATTCACCATCTGAACCTCTTGGTTAGTAATTTATTTGATCTTAGTGTTGTGATGATATCATTTATTGGGAAGGTACATAATTTATGATTAATTTCTTTTTCAGCTGATATGGTAGAGAATTCTCGACACTCTTCGAAGGGAAAGATGGTGCTTTCGAAATCTTCTAAATCCGTGGAGAACGCGCCTATTGAGCAGAGAGCGTCACGGAAAAGGAAGTTGGAGTTAGGCCATGAATCCGAAGAGGACAGAGAGGAATCATCAGAATCTCCTCAGGAGCCCCCTATTCGTCAGGGCACGGGATCTGGTTATCCTCCTCTTTATCTTAGAACATCTTTAGGCGTTCGAGGATGTCGCACCTGGTCGAAGCCTCACCCAACTAATAATCCAGTCGATAGAAAGAGGAGTTATTATGGACGTTCTGGCCAGGATCTTTCTTTAGTCGGAGAAAAACATCCAAGACCTACCCTTGTCGAAATGATCGAGGATCATTTGGAGGGAAAGAGGGCCGCTGGTTATTCCGAGAAGGACTCTATTATCCACGATGATAATGAGAATGCGATCGATAAGGCAACTCGTGTTCTTTTGTCTGGTGTTTTTACCCGTGATCTGAATAAACTTCTTCATAAGGATCCTCTGGAGAAATTCCAACGAGCTTCTCTTTATGCTGAAAAGGTGATATCCTTTTCCTTTAATCATGTTAACAGATAATTTTAAGGGTCTTCCTTAATTTACTAATCCATCTCTTTTTCTTGCCCTCTTTGTTTGTTCAGACTAAGACGTGTCTTGCGTCATACGCCTATGAGAATGCACTTTGGAAACAACAGTGCGAGTTCTTGGAGGAGAAGAATAAAGCTTTGCTTCGTAAATCCTCCGGTTCAGAGGTTGGTCCCTCAACATCTTCTTTGGTTCCCACCGTAGAGACATGTGCTACTGGGACAGAAGACCAAGAAATGATAAACAAGGTGATGGAGATTTCTCGTGCTCAAGAGCAGGCCAATCAAATGGCTAGAAAGTTAGAGGAATTTCAGTTACAGAGTACGGCTCGAATTAGTGAGCTGGAATCTCAAGTGTCAAGCCTTGAAGCTTCTTTAGAGGAGTACGAGAAGGACGTCCCACTTAGTGGACTTAGGGATCGATATGGTAGGAATCCTGACGAAAGAGTTGTTCGTGAATTCCTCAATTCCCCTGTTCATACGGCGTTGGTGTATCGGATGGTCGGTCCTTTACTTGAAAATACTTTTAAGAAAGCGATTCATCAGCTGGTCGCTCTGGAGATGATCGATGATCGTCGAAAAGAGTATTTTAAGGCTGCTCATATTCGGTTGAATCGCTATGGTGAACTTTATTCTTCTTCTGAGGTCCCAGATGTTCTATATCAAGGTTTTCCTCTAGCTCACCTTGTCGAAGAATTTGGAAACCCATTGCCAATTCCTCCTTCTGACGTCAATGAAGAGCTCGATAATACTTTTGTTGATCCCGAAGTCGAGGAAGAAGAGGAAGAGGATATTGGTACGACTGAGGTCGTCGGTACCGACCAGAGAATTTCGGATAGCGAGCAGGCTTCTTAAAACAGTGAATTTTTGAATAATCCTTGTAATTATTTTACTCGTAGGTATTAATTGTAATTTTACCTTTTCTTCTCTTTGTACGCTAAACGTTTCGTATTCTGACAGTCGTGTCTTTTCGGCTTCGCCGTAATAATTCAGACAAGTCATTAAATCTGGCGTAATCATTATGCGTGTGTCTTTTCATATTCTAGCGTTTGCTCCAAGGTCATTTTTCCTGTTTCGCGCCCTTTCTTTAGGTCTGACGCGTCCTTTTGTGTAGTATAAATACGAAAGGTAAAAACTTGACTTGTTTTTACTGCTATACTCCTCTCTTGACAGAATACTTGTTTTTTAGTTAGTCGATAAACTTTCTCGATATTAATTTGTTTATTTTCATAATCCGACCATGAGTAACCTCTTTGGTAATACTTCGAAGCGACCTTCCCGTGAGGGCGCTCGGGACACTAGATCCAAAAGGCATCGAAGAGACGGACCGTCGATGGAGCCTCCTCGTTCGTCCCAAACAATTAGGTCGGAGATCGATACCAGTGTTATTGTTTCTGAACCTCTCTCTGTGGTAAATTCGTCGTTCCCTGAACCAATCCATTCTGCTTCGACTCAAGTAGGAAGCATGCCTTCCCCTGGTCGGTTTGCTTTTGGCGATATGTCCAACGAGGAACCGGCTTATAATATAGCTGTTAGTTCAAATGCTCCTTCCTTTGAGCATGTTTTTCATGGAGGAGATTTTGCTATTTCCCTTCCTTTGTCCGTTTCTACTGCCCCAATCACTAGCAGAGGGCAAACTGGTGATGATTTATTTGTCAATCCTTCCGTAACACAATCTATTGTGCAGGACTGCCCAGAATATTTGTTTAATGATACTACTGTGATGACTACCTCCTTTGAATCGGGGGGACCTTCCGGAGGTCGAACCGGTTCCAGGTCTGGCCGCCGAACCGTTTTTTCTGCCTCGGGCAAGGAGACCTCTGTTAGTCCCGACGGGAGAGAATCTCCTCGTCAATTAGATGATCGATGCATCCTTCAGCAAGTTAATGACATTCTTTTGTCGGAGACTCCACGTTCTGATGGTGTCCCTTTGACCAGCGAACTGCCTGGTTCTGTTGAACCCGATGCTTTGTCATGGGACCTAGGCATGAGTACTATTTTGCCTGGCGAGTTGAGGAAGCTTGAAGGTACCTCCAATGTTCGCCTTGTTCAATCTTTGGTGAAGATATGTGAGCAGGTAAATATATTTCGAATATTTTTCCTGTTCTTCGTTTAGAATTCCTTGTTGTAAGGCGGTTTTTCTTATTCTTTCTGTTTTTAGGGCAAGTATTTTGCACTCCAGCTGGGTGTGCAAAACGACGAACTGTGGAGTTGTCGGAGAGTTCTTCAGGGTCAGTTGGAGTCCGAGAAAGCTAAAAGCAGGGGTTTGGAGTTGCAGCTGCAACTTGATAAAGATGATCTTCAAAAATTGGAGGCCGAAAAAGTTGTCCTTGAAAAGGAGAGAGATAATTTAGCTCAGGCAGCTGTTCTGGCGGAAGAATCTCGTCGGCAGTCCTATGAGGAAGGTTATGACGCCGGTTATCTAAAGCGTCAAGAAGAATTGATGGCTTTTGCTGGGAGTCTGACTCCTCGGAAAGCTGTTTCTGGTAGTCGACCTGCTGACCGTTCTTCTTAGTGACTTTTGCTCAACCTGGCAGGCCTTGGACTGTCTCTTTTTTTTTTTTTTTTTTTTTTTTTTTTTTTTTAGGGCCCGACTTTTGTGCATTTATTTGGGCAGAAATTTTTGTAATGGGAGAAGTACTAAATTGGAAAAGATTGTCTTTTTGTAGGCAGATTCTTGCCTGATCAATTGTCTTCTATATATGCACTTTATTATGCTCATGCTTCCTTCGTGCATAAATATAATGTTCGCTTCAGCAAGTCAAGACCTTTGTTGATCAAAATCCAATATATTCCTTTGGTTTACACGCACCAGCATGTTTTACGCCATAATTTAGGCAATAGGTTATTCATATCGATAATGCTCATTGTCTTGGTCGATGCTCAATCTAAGCCTTGTACTTTTGTCTTTTTGCGATCTAAAACTTATATAAAGAGGTTATTGTCCCTTTGTTGATCTTCGGTTTTCTTTACGTCATTCTACAGAAAAATGTCCCTTTCAATCTTTTCCAAACCCTTATATTTCCCAGCATCAATTTTTGAACGATATGTTCCTTGGCTAGTGTACCATTATATCATTTTCTTGATATGGGAGGAATTGGAAAATGTAGGTGTTTTAGCCAGATCTACCCTGTTCAGACCTTCTTAAGCAATTCTTTGGTATGTTAGGCAGTGACGTTTTTGCCGTTTAGAATAAGGAGGACTATTCTCCTGATTTCTATGTCAGATATCTTGGACTCCCTAGGAGTTTCTGTAAAGCTTAGTCAATGGTCAGTCATATAATGTATGAGGCAGTGACGTCCCTCGTATTGTGAAGGGTTTGGTCTTTTATCTTCTATCTTTTATCGAGCAACTGTCCTTTTCGCTGTGATTTTGAAGCTTATGTCATTTTGTTTGTGGCTTCTAGGTTTTTAAGCTATCGACCATGAAGTATGATCGTTCCATTATGACCGGTCTGGAGTTCTTTAGGTTTACTTGTGTTATCTGGGTGATCGCTTCGATCCAAGACTTCTCTCGTTGTCGATCAGTTGAGGCGAATAGATGGTGCCGTTCCAACTTATTTGCATTTATTACGGGGAGTCAAAGGGTCGTATCTATGTCCGTTGATCAAATACTTTTTCAGCCGTTGGATCTCTCAGATCTACCCCTATAAATAGGGGGCTGGTTTATATTCTTCATTTGCAATTTACCAAAAGGGATGGAGATCTCAAATTCCTTAGATTTTATTCTGCCCTCTGATCCCATTGTCTTCAAAAAATCACATTACTATGAATTATTTGTTCAAAATAGTGAAGTCGTTCGCAGTCTTGTATTGACGGGTCCCATGCCAACCCTACCTTGTATCGACGGGTCCCATGAGATCTCTGCATTAGTCTTCATCATACTAGAGGTCCGTGGTTTCCGTTTGCACATGGTGGGTTCATACTTGCCAGTCACCCCTGTTCTTCGATGTAACCTCAGGAGTGATAGACCACCGGGGTGGCTGGTAAACTTACCGTTTCACGACGGTCCCGAAGAGATGCTGCTCTAGAGTAAAATGTTTTATAGATAAAGTAAAAGCAGTATCTTCTTGCGGGTGAGTGAGCATTGCTAGCTATCTGGCTGGTAATGTTCATTTCCTCTGGAAGAACATTTGATCTTCAGAGCCTGGCCGTCGAACCAAAGAAGTCGACCATCCTGAGCAGCATGCTTCTTAGGTGGTTCATAATCGACGAGGTACTAGGGAGGAGATTGGTGTTTCCGTGGACATTGTCGTGAAGATCGCCGATATCAGAGGATCATCTTATTTAAATCATTGTAATGATCTTTAAGTAGTACGTAGACCTTTGTAACGTATGATTTTGTATGTAACTGTTTTGATGAATAAAATATACTTTATCCCTCGTATCTTCCTTGTCGTTAATTCTGTCATAATTTACTTATGAGTAGCTTCTTCCGAGCAGACGGTTTTATACTTAGTCTATCTTCAAAACTTCAGGAGTGTTTAGCAGATCATTTAGATCGTTAGGAACAGTTCAAGGAGTTTTTATTGAGCGTATCAATGTTTACTCGACTTGTCATAATTTAGAACTTAGGTTTTTATTGTTCAATATTTAACGAGGAGTCTGTATCGAGCGGATCGATGTTTACTCGACTCGTTTTTTGATTAGACTTAGGTTTTTAACCCAAAAAAATCTTTTTGACATATCGAGGAGTTTTTATTGAGCGGATCAATGTTTACTCGACTCGTTTTTCGATTGTAGACTTAGGTTTTTAACCCAAAAAATCTTTTTGACATATCGAGGAGTTTTTATTGAGCGGATCAATGTTTACTCGACTCGTTTTTCGATTGTAGACTTAGGTTTTTAACCCAAAGAGTCTTTTTAATTGTTGTAAATAGATCGAGGAGTGTTTATCGAGCGGATCGATGTTTACTCGACTCGTTTTTGATTGTAGACTTAGGTTTTTAACCAAAAAGTCTTTTTGATTGTTAAGTTTGAGCGAGGAGTTTTTATTGAGCGGATCAACGTATACTCGACTCGTTTTTAATTAGACTTAGGTTTTTAAGCCAAAAAGTCTTTAGATTGATAAGTTTGAGCGAGGAGTTTTTATTGAGCGGATCAATGTATACTCGACTCGTTTTTGATTAGACTTAGGTTTTTAACCCAAAAAGCCTTTTTGACATATCGAGGAGTTTTTATTGAGCGGATCAATGTTTACTCGACTCGTTTTTCGATTGTAGACTTAGGTTTTTAACCCAAAGAGTCTTTTTGACATATCGAGGAGTTTTTATTGAGCGGATCAATGTTTACTCGACTCGTTTTTCGATTGTAGACTTAGGTTTTTAACCCAAAGAGTCTTTTTAATTGTTGTAAATAGATCGAGGAGTGTTTATCGAGCGGATCGATGTTTACTCGACTCGTTTTTGATTGTAGACTTAGGTTTTTAACCAAAAAGTCTTTTTGATTGTTAAGTTTGAGCGAGGAGTTTTTATTGAGCGGATCAACGTATACTCGACTCGTTTTTAATTAGACTTAGGTTTTTAACCCAAAAAGTCTTTAGATTGATAAGTTTGAGCGAGGAGTTTTTATTGAGCGGATCAATGTATACTCGACTCGTTTTTGATTAGACTTAGGTTTTTAACCCAAAAAGCCTTTTTGACATATCGAGGAGTTTTTATTGAGCGGATCAATGTTTACTCGACTCGTTTTTGATTGTAGACTTAGGTTTTTAACCAAAAAGTCTTTTATATATCGAGGAGTTTTTATTGAGCGGATCAATGTTTACTCGACTCGTTTTTGATTGTAGACTTAGGTTTTTAACCAAAAAGTCTTTTTGATATATCGAGGAGTTTTTATTGAGCGGATCAATGTTTACTCGACTCGTTTTTGATTGTAGACTTAGGTTTTTAACCAAAAAGTCTTTTATATATCGAGGAGTTTTTATTGAGCGGATCAATGTTTACTCGACTCGTTTTTGATTGTAGACTTAGGTTTTTAACCAAAAAGTCTTTTTGATATATCGAGGAGTTTTTATTGAGCGGATCAATGTTTACTCGACTCGTTTTTGATTGTAGACTTAGGTTTTTAACCAAAAAGTCTTTTATATATCGAGGAGTTTTTATTGAGCGGATCAATGTTTACTCGACTCGTTTTTGATTGTAGACTTAGGTTTTTAACCAAAAAGTCTTTTTGATATATCGAGGAGTTTTTATTGAGCGGATCAATGTTTACTCGACTCGTTTCGTTTCTGATAATATGATTGTGCGATTCCGATGAATGTTTAACCGATATAATCGATATAAAATGCCAAAGAAATCTTTAATAATTGAACTTAAGGCCAAAGCCTTTATTACAAAGATTGAAATTTGATAAAGTAAAAAGTAAAAAATGCAGTATAATCTGCTAAAATTTATTTACCATAGTATTTCCTAAGGTTGACAGCATTCCAGGTTCTTGGTAAGGCAGTTCCATCCAAGTGTGCAATTCTGTATGAACCTTTCTTCCCCACGCCAATGACGATGTAAGGTCCATCCCAATTTTGTTGTAACTTTCCCACATGCTTGGATAATTCTACCTTTTTCAAGACCAAATCTCCTTCTTTGAAGGTTCGGATGCGTACTTTTTGATTGTATGCTTTCTCCATATTAGCTTTTGTGGCTTGTAAGCGCACAGCAGCTTTATCTCTTAAAGCTTCTGTTAAATCAATGTCATTTTCTCTTGACTTTTCATTTTCTTGGTCATCGAACATTTCTACTCTTGGCGTTGGGATTAGGGTTTCCACAGGGATAACCGCTTCCGACCCATATACCAAGCTAAATGGGGTTTCCCCAGTTGAGCTCCTTACTGTCGTCCGGTTAGCCCATAATACTCCTGGGAGTTCATCAAGCCATTTTCCTTTGGCTGCTCCTAATCTTTTTTCCAAAGATTTTATTATCTCTCGGTTTGCTACTTCAGTTTGTCCATTTGCTCGAGGATGTCCTACCGAGGTAAAATTTTGTTGAATTCCAAGTTTTGTACACCATTCTATTATCTGTTTCCCCGCGAATTGAGTTCCATTATCGGAGATAAGGATCCTTGGGATGCCGAATCGACAAACTATGAATTTCCATAGGAAATTGATAACTTGGAATTGGGTTATTCGTGCGAGGGCGACGCATTCTATCCATTTGCTGAAGTATTCTACAGCGACCAGGACATAGGATTTCTTAGATCTGGCCACTGGGAAAGGTCCCACGATGTCCATTCCCCACTGATCGAATGGCCAACAAACTGGAATAGGGTGCATGTTTTCTGCTGGTCGATGACATATGTTAGCATGGATTTGGCAGTGATGACATTCTTGGACATATTGAGTGGCATCTTTATTGATGGTCGGCCAATAGTAACCCGTCCTGAGACATTTTAAAGCCAATGCCCTTGATCCGCTGTGGTTTCCTGCATCCCCGTCATGTATTTCTCGTAGTATATCGACGGTTTGTGATTCAGGGACGCATTTAAGAAGAATTCCTGATACCGATCTTCGGAAGAGTTTTCCTTCTATAAGTGTATACTTCGGAGCTCGATATCTTATTTTCCGAGCTTCATTTTGGTCAGGTGGTAATTTTCCTTCTCGAAGATAGTCTATCATTGGGGTCATCCAATTTTCTTCGGCTTCTTCGATTTCCATTATATCGACTACTGGCGTTTCGTCGATGTCAATTGCTGGTGTATTAGAGACCAACCAGTTGATCACCCGTTCGGTCTTTCCGTCATGGGATCCTGTGAATCTTGATAGCTGATCGGCCCATTTATTTTCCGAACGTGGGATGTTCTGGATACTAAAACTTTCAAATTTCTCAGCTAGAGTTTTCACTTTGGCGAGGTATTTGACCATGTTGAATTCCTTAGCCTCGTATAGGCCTTCTATCTGTCTTTGCACTAATTCTGAATCAGTTAGTACCTTAAGACTTTTTATATTGGCTTTGATCGCCATCTCCATTCCTGCAATTAATGCTTCATATTCAGCTTCATTGTTTGTCACAACGAAGTCCAGTGTTATCGCGTAATTTAAATCTTCCTTATTAGGTCCTGTGAAGTTGATTCCGGCGCCTCCTCCTTCTCGGCATGAAGCACCATCGACATGCATTAGCCAAGTTTGATCTTCAATGATCAAAACATCGTTGTTGGGGCAGCTCGATGATTCAGTAGCTTGCGTCGGTGTTTCTAATATAAAATCGGCCAACACTTGGGCCTTGATGGCAATCCTTGGTTTGTAGTCTACTTCGAACTGACTGAGTTCGATGGCCCATTTGATTAGTCGACCGGAGGCTTCTGGTTTAGCTAGGACTTGCCTTAGCGGTTGATTCGTCAAAACAATAATTCTGTAAGTTAAGAAGTAGGGTCGGAGTTTTCGTGCGGCCACTACTAAGGCCAGTGTGAATTTTTCTATTTCTAAGTAATTCTTCTCCGCCCCTTGTAATAACTTGCTGAGATAATATACGGGCTTATGCTCTGAGCCCTCGACTTTGATTAGTACTGAACTTATCGCTACGTCGGAGATGGAGATGTACATATACAGTGGTTCTCCTTCCGTTGGTTTTGCCAACATCGGAGGCGTCGTCAAATATTCTTTGAGCTGCTCGAAGGCCTGATCGCATTCTTCGGTCCAAACAAAGTTCTTTGCCTTTCGGAGAGTTTGGAAAAAAGGGAGGCTTTTGTCCGCAGACTTTGATATAAACCTGTTTAATGCTACGATTTTTCCAACTAGGCTTTGTACTTGGGAGATGGTTTTGGGAGGTTTCATTTCAGTTATGGCTCGGATTTTTTCTGGGTTGGCTTCTATTCCACGTTGGTGAACTAGATATCCCAAGAATTTTCCTGATTTGACACCAAAGGTGCATTTTGCGGGGTTTAACTTCATACGATATTTTCTTAAGATCTGAAAGCATCGATCGAGATGCTTTACATGATCTGCTTCGTTCATACTTTTGACCAGCATGTCGTCCACGTAGACTTCCATCAGTTCTCCGATTAATTCTTTGAACATTAGGTTTACTAACCTTTGGTAAGTAGCTCCGGCATTTCTTAAGCCGAATGGCATTACTATGAAGCAATATACTCCCTGCTCGGTTACGAACGCGGTCTTTTCTTGATCCCGCTCATCCATGTATATTTGGTAAAACCCTTGGAAGGCGTCCATCATACTGAATAATGCGAAGCCAGCTGTCGAGTCGACCAATAAGTCGATCCTTGGCAGGGGGTATGGGTCGCGCGGACACAACTTGTTGAGGTCGGTGAAATCATTACACATCCTCCATTTATTATCTTTTTTATCTCCTTTTGCGACTAGTACGACATTGCATAGCCATTCCGAGAAATGAATTTCTCGGATTTGTTTTGCCTCGAGCAACCTTTCTACCTCGGCTTTGATAATTTTATCTTTCACCGGTCCATGATTTCTCTTCTTCTGCCTGGCGGGTTTCGCCAAAGGATCTATTTTTAGGGAATGCTTGATTATTCGAGGATCAATTCCTTCAATGTCATTTGCGCTCCAGGCGAAGACATCGGCATTGTTTCTGAGGAAATCGATCAGCATTATTTCTCCTTCTTCGCTCAACTCTGTACCAATTCTCGTCTTTTTGGATGAGTCGCCTTCTACTAGAATTATATCTTTATGTTCAGGGGGTTTTAAAGATAAGTCTAGCGGTTCTTTCCCCTTTTTATCTAGTCGATCAGTACTAGGAATTTCAACCTCATTTCTAATGAGATCGCCTTCAATCTTTCTCTTGCTCGGAGTAATGGACTTAGGGTGTTCTTTCATAGTTAACGAAGTACTATAGCAGTCCCAAGCCATGCAATGGTCGTTTGTTATTTCTCCGATGCCTGTATCGGTTGGAAACTTTATCTTCTGATGATAAGTAGAGACAACAGCTCGGAATAGATTGAGAGCAGGTCGTCCCAATATTGCATTATAAGCGAAAGGGGTTTCTACTACTAGAAATTTTACTAGCTTCACTGTCCGGTGGGGTATTTTTCCGAGCGATACGCTTAAGGTTATTGTTCCGCTGGGGATGATTTCGGACCCCCCGAATCCTATTAATGGCGTAGCTACTTTCTGCAAGTTTATCTGCCCCAAGTCCATTTGGGCTAAAACTTCTCGGGAGATAATATTGGCCGAGCTCCCATTATCTATTAAGATTCTCTTGACATTGTAATTTGCTATTTCTAGCGATATTACCATAGGGAAGTCGGGGTTATCCTCTCTTGCGTCCCAGACAATATTTTTAGGTGCTTCGCCTTCATTAAAACTGATCTGCTGATCGTTTGATGGCCTGCTTTCCAGGGTCCAAATTTCTTTTGGGTATTTTGAGTTTCCAATTATGGACCTGGCAGTTCTTCGCCGGGCGTTACGGCTATCTCCACCCGCGGGACCCCCGGAGATCGTATGGATAGTTCCGTTGATCTGGTCGTGATTCGACTCTTGAATAGGTCGGCGTTCAGGTGACCTTTGATGAGAACTTCTCCTTCGATCAATATTCCGAGGGCTTCTACTTCTTTCCCTTTTACGATTATCTCGCTCTATGTATTCGTCAAGTTTTCCTTGCTCGATAAGTTTCTCAACTTCTCTCTTAAGGTGAAAACAATTCTCCGTTCGATGTCCATGTGCCCTATGGTATTTACAGTATTGATCGTAGTTTCGAGAGCCTGGTCTCGGCTGCGCGATTTTCCTCGCTTCGGGAATCCAGTTATTTCTTTCTAGGACTTCCAATATTTCTTCCATTGGAACATTTAACCTTGGGTGTTCTACATGATTCACCCTGCTTCTGATCGGTTGATCATGGTTTCTTGGTCTTTGGTAGAAATTAGGTTGTCTGTCTTGGTCGGCTTTGTTGTATTCCAGTCGGTGGAAAACATTACCTCTCCTGGAAGATCGCTCGTAATCCAAAGATTTTTGGGTAGGAAACCTCTCATGCCGTTTGGAGCCTGAGGTGGTGGCTTTGTTTTTGTTTTTATCCTTAAAGGAATTCATCTCTTCTTGGGTCATATACTTAGAAGCTAAGCTCATAATGTCGGCAAACGTTCTCGGTTGTTTTCGACTGAGGGCGTTTCCAAACTGCCTATTTTTAGTGAGGTCGAAGAGGATAGAAATTATGTAATCGATATTCGGAGAGTCGATTTTGAGTAATTCTACGTTGAACCTCGCCAACCAATTTCTCAGGGATTCTCCCTCTTGTTGGTGTATGGTTCCTAGGTAGCTCATCGGAAGTTTTTGCCTCCTCTGACTGGCAAATTGCTGTATTAGTTTATTGCATAATTCTCGGAAACTGAATATAGAGTTGGCCGGCTGTTTGGAAAACCAATCCAGCGCGAGTCCTTCGAATGTTGTTACCATTAGCTTGGCGGTGAATTCGGCGGAGTGGGCATACAAATTCATTATGTTCGTAAAGCTAAAGATATAATCGTCCGGGTCGGTGGTTCCATCATATCGGGGTAGTCTTCCCGGGACCTGTCCCGCGGACTGTGCTTCTTTTATTTCTCTGCAGAAAGGAGAGCAAGCCGCAAGGCTTTCCTGGAGTTCTGCAGTCCGGGCCCACGGGTTCTGCGCATATCGTAATCATTGTTCAAGTCGCTCCTGTACCATCCTTTCAATTTCTCGTTCTGAGAATCGAGTCGCTCTCGGTCGATAGGGGATTGTATCATCTATATCATCTTCGATTGGGATGATCGTTTGTTCCTTCGATCCGCTGCGACCTGCTTGTGGTATTCTTCGACCAGATCTTCTTTGGGGACGGTTGTCGGAGGGTTTAGAATTGACCTGCAGTGGGCTGTGTAGCGAGCGTCGCTAACTTGCTGGGCTGTCAGCTTGTTGAGAGGTCCGTTCATTCTGCCTTGGCACTCCTGGCGCGGGAGTTGCCCTGGGAGCCGTAACGTTTCGAGGAATTTGGTCTAAAACTAGCAATTCTTCTGGAGAGAGTGACTTGAAGAGCATTGCTATTTGTTTCAGTTTTTCCTGAGCGCCAGGGAGAGGCACGGGTATTTCGGGAACTTCCGGTTCTTCTGGTATTGTACCGGTAAGACCTCCTTGGTGTTCCTGCTGACGGGAACGGGTATCTGGGAGGTTTTCATTGGTGTTGGGATTGTTGTTATCGTTGTTGTCTTGTGGATCTTCAGATGTGTTGTGGCCTGTGGTCGTATTGCTTCTCGCTCCAACGCGAGCGCTTTTCCTTGGGCGAGCCATGTGTCGATTCGAATAATTAACCTAGCCCCACGGTGGGCGCCAACTGATTTAACCGGATTTCGTCGGGTTAATTGTATATCAGTGAGTTTGTAATATCGGTGGGGTTTACGATATTGGTGTATATATTTGGTAGGGCTCTGTTACTTTATTCCGGATGGATCAATCACAAAGAAAAGCAATGATTAAGAACAAGAAGTAAAACCACAAATAAAGCTAATAACACATCAATATGGAGATCAAAATACTATGAATAATATAGATTCTTATTCAGTTGTAATGCCTTATGCAGAGAATATTTGTGTATCCTTGAAGTAAAGGATTTCGTAGTTGTCTGATACAATCATTAACTAGGTATTTATACAATGTTTAACCTAGTTTTACAAGGAATCATAGTCCTAATAGGACTCGGCCCAAATATCCTTCATGGGTCCGGAGTATTATCTTTAGATCGAAGAGAGCTGTGCTTGGCCGGGTCTGTTAGACGATCCCGATCTGCTTGGATTGGTCGAATCGATCTTAACTTCTTCATACGATTCGAGTAATATGTAGGGTGCGAAATAGCCCCCATCAGATACTTTTTCGGAGGTCGTGAACAATTATGCCAAATATTTCCCGGAGGGTTCCGAGATAATTCTTCCTTCCCCTTCTGATAGGGTCACTTCACCATCGGAAGGATGTCGCGCCTTTTATACGGCTCACTTTAATAGCGGCCTCCGTCTTCCGTTGTCTCCCCTCTTCCTTGATATCTTGAGAATATTTAGTGTGTCCTTGACACAATTAGTTCCAAATTCTGTGGCTTTCCGGTTTGCTTTTCTGTTCTGATGATCGCGAAAGGGTTTAAACCTTCCTTTCGTAACTTTACACAACTTTTCCGGTTCAACATTTCTAGTTCTTCTAATCGCGGGTATTTCTTCGCCAGTCAGAGACCTAGTCGAGTGATCTTCGACGCCCCCGTTTCTAGCAACCCTTTTTGGAAATCTCACTTTTTCTTTGTTCGCCCCCCACCTCATCTTCGTTCGGCGGATGGTTCGACTATTCCCTTCTCGTGGGATCATGATTTCAAATGGGTATATGGAGGTCGCTTGCCGAC
This sequence comes from Penstemon barbatus, assembly GCA_003313485.2. Lineage (NCBI taxonomy): Eukaryota > Viridiplantae > Streptophyta > Magnoliopsida > Lamiales > Plantaginaceae > Penstemon > Penstemon barbatus. The sequence goes on along the minus strand of CM064877.1, from coordinate 54,430,682 downwards.
TGGTGAATTCATTCCTAACGATGCTCAGTTTATCACTGAAATCCCCGATATGCGTGCAAACAAATATCAGAGTGCTCTTCTTATTGGGGAAAGTTTCCTTCGTAAAGCGGGATTGAGTGTTCATAATTTTCCAATCAGTTCATCATTGGAATCACTAGGTAAGCATTTTTCTTTAATTTAGTGTTACGATAATATCTTCTTATATAGATAAACTAACTTTATTTTGTTTCTTGTTCAGCTCATATGGTAGAGAATTCTCGACATTCTTCAAAGGGAAAAATGGTGTTATCCAAATCCTCTAAATCTATAGAGAACAACCCGATCGAGTAGAGAGCTTCTCGGAAGAGAAAACTGGAGTTGAGCAATGAGTCCGAGGAGAATGGAGAGGAGTCTCCAAATTCTTCCCAAGATTCCCCTGTTCGTCAAGGGACTGGGCCTGGTTATCCCCCCTTCAGCTTAGAACATCCTTGGGAATTCGTGGATGTCGTAGTTGGTCGATGCCTCATCCTAGCGAGAACCCGGTGGGGAGAAAAAGGAGCTATTATGGTCGTTCTGGCAACGATCTTTCTTTACTTGGCGACAATCATCCGAAACCTACTTTGGTTGAAATGATCGAAGATCATTTAGAGGGGAAGAGAGCCGCTGGTTATTCCGAGAAAGATTCTCTTGTCCATGATGAAAGCGAGAATGCGGTCGATAAAGCAACTCGCGTTCTCTTATCCGGGGTTTTTACTCGTGATTTGAACAAACTTTTCCGTAAGGATCCTCTGGAGAAATTTCAGCAAGCTTCTCTTTATGCTGAAAAGGTAAATTCTTTTGAGCTCGCTTTATAGGATATTCTTTATTCCGAAGACATTCTTGCTAACTTATTTCTTGTTTTACCCCTTTGCTTTTTCAGACTAAGACTTGTTTAGCCTCATACGCATACGAAACTGCACTCTGAAAACAGCAATGTGAGTTTCTAGATGAGAAAAATAAAGCTCTACTTCGTAAGTTTTCTGGTTCAGAGGTTGGTCCCTCAACATCTTCTCCCGTTCCTGTCGTAGAGACTCGTGCTACTGAGACTGAAGATCAAGAGATCATAAATAGGATTATGGAGATTTCCAGTGCTCAAGAGCAAGCCAGTCAAATGGCTAAAAAGTTAGAGGAATTCCAATTTCAGAGTACGGCTCGAATTAGCGAGCTAGAATCTCAAGTATCAAGTCTTCAAACTTCTTTAGAGGAGTATGAAAAGGATGTCCCTCTTAGTGGACTTAGGGATCGATATGGTAGGAACCCTGATGAAAGAGTTATCCGCGAATTCCTTAAGTCTCCTGTTCATACGGCGTTGGTGTATCAGATGGTCGGTCCTCTTCTGGAGAGTACTTTCAAGAAGACGGTTCATCAGCTGGTCGCCTTAGAGATGATCGTCGACCGTCGAGGAGTATTTTAAGGCGGCGCACATTTGGTTGAATCGTTATGGCGAAATTTATTCTCCTTCCGAGCTTCCAGATGTCGTATATCAAGGTTTTCCTTTGGCTCACCTTGTCAAAGAATTCGGAAAACCATTGCCGATTCCTCCTTATGATGTTAACGATGAGCTTGATAATACTTTTATCGATCCAGAAGACGAAGAAGAGGAAGAAGAAGATATTGGCACGATCGAGAACGTCGGTAGTGAACAGAGAATTCCAGTTAGCGACCAGGCTTCTTGATATAGAGACTTTTGAAATAATCTTTGTAATTATTTACCCGTAGGTTGAATTGTAATTTTACGTTTTCATCCCTCTGTATGCTAAGCGTTTCATCTTCTGACAGTTACGTCTTTTCATCTTCGCCGTAATAATTCAGACAAGTCATTAAGTTCGCCGTAATCATTATGCATGCGTCTTTTCAAATTCTAGTGTTTGTCCCAAGGTCATTTTTTCTATTTCGCGCCCTTTCTTTAGGTCTGTAGCGTCTTTTCGTGTAGTATAAATACTAAAGGTAAAAACTTGACTTGTTATTTACCATTATACTCGTCTCTTCTAATAGAATACTTTTTCTTTGGCTAGTCGATAAACTCCCTCGTTACTTTGCTTTATACTTTTCAACAATTCGATCATGAGTAATCTTTTTGGCAATACTTCGAAACGACCTTCTCGTGAGAGCGCTAGGGATAATAGATCCAAAAAATCTCGAAGAGACGGGCCGTCGATGGAGCCTCCTCGTTCGTCCCCAATAATTAGGTCGGTGAATGATACTCGTGTTATTCCTTCCGAACCTTTTTCTGTAGTAAACTTATCGTTTTCAGAACCAATCTTTTCTTCTTCCATTCAAGTAGGAAGTATGCCTTCCCCTGGTCGGGTAGCTTTTGGCGATATGTCCAATGAGGAACCAACTTATAATATACCTGTTACTTCAAGTGCTTCTTCCTTCGAGCACGTTTTTCATGGAGGGGATTTTGCTATTTCCCTTCCTTTGTCTGCTTCTACTGCCCCAATCGCCAGCGAAGGGTAAGTTGGTGATGGCTTTTTTGTCAATCCTTCCACAACACAATCTATTTTGCAGGATTGCCCTGACTATTTATTTCATGATACCACGGTGATGACTACTTCTTTTGAATCTGGGGGACCTTCTGGGAGTCGGTTTGGATCGAGGTCTGGTCGTCGAACCGTTATTTCTGCTTCGGGCAAGGAGACCTCCGTTAGCCCCAACGAGAGAGATTCTCCTCGTCTGTTAGATGATCGATGCATCCTTGAGCAAGTTAAGGATATTATGTTGTCAGAGACTCCACGCCCTGACGGTGTCCCTCCTAATAGCGAATTGCCTGGCTCAGTTGAGCCTGATGCTTTGTCTTGGGATCTGGGTTTAAGCACTATCTTGCCTGGTGAGCTGAGGAAACTTGAGGGTACTTCCAATGTACGCCTTGTTCAGTCTCTCGTTAAGATGTGCGAGCAGGTAGACATATCTTTCGATAATTTTCCCTACTTTTATTTTGACTTTCATGTTGTGTGAGGGTTTATCTCATTCTTCTTCTTTTTCAGTCCAAATATCTTGCCCTTCAGCTGGGTGTGCAGAACGATAATCTGTGGAATAGTAAGGATGCTTACCAAAGACGGTTGGAGTCGGAATCGGCGAAGGCCGCAGGGCAGACTCTTCAGCTGCAGCTTGCCAATGATGATTTGAAAAAATTGCAGGAGGAGAAGTCTGTCTGGGAGCAAGAGAAAAACGACTTAGTTCGGGCTGCTGCCCTTGCAGAGGAGTCTCAACGGCGGTCCTATGAGGAAGGATATGACGCTGGTTATCTAAAGCGTCAAGAGGAGTTGATGGAATTTGCTGGCAACTTGACTCCTCGGAGGACTGTTTCTAGTAGTCGACCTGCTGACCGTTCTTCTCAGTGACCTTTGTTCGACCTGGCAGGCCTTGGACTGTCTCTTTTATTTTATTTTTTTTCCTCTGCCCAACTTTTGTGCATTTGTTCGGGCTGAAATTTTTGTAATGGGAGAAGTACTAAATTGGAAATTATGACCTTTTTGTAGGCAGATTCTTGCCTTGATCAATTTTCTTCTGTAGATATACTTTGTTATGCACATTTTGCCTTTATGCATAAATATAATCATCATGAAATAATCAGTATAGATTAGCATACTTATCTGAAATTGATCTTTGCGGAGAATATTCAGGATAGAGAAAAGGTAGCTTGATCTTGTTTGGTCACTGTTTAAGTAGCCGAATAATATAATGTTTGCGCTGCAAATCAAATTTTGTTGATCAACCCAGTATAGTCCCTTGGGTTATATTCAAAACCGTGTAGTACATCAAAAATGTAGATGGTAGGTTCTTTTCGTATCGATAATCGATTTAATAGCTGTTAAGGAACGCTCATCATCTTGATCGATGTTCAATTTATGCCCTGTACTTTTGTCTTTTTGTGATCTAAATCTCATATAAGGAGGCTATTGTCCCATTTGTTGAACTCCGTTTTTCTTTACATCAGACTAAGGGAAAATATCCCTCTCAGTATCTTCAAAGCTTCATGTATCCCAGCATTAATTTTGAACTATATGTTCCTCAATTGGTGTATCATTACGTCATTTCTTTGATATGGGAGGAATTGGAAAATGTAGAAGTCTTTGGCAGATCTGACCTGTTCAGACCTCCTTCAGCAATTCTTTGGTATGTTAGGCAGTGACTTCTTTGCAGTATCTAATAAGGAGGACTATTCTCCTGATTTCTATGTCAGATATCTTGGACTCCAAAGGAGTTCTTGTATGAGTTAGTTAATGGTTACTCATATGACGTATGAGGCAGTGACGGCCCTCGCATGGTGGAGGGTTTAATCTTTTATCTTTTATCGAGCAAGTAATCTTTGCACGACGATCTTAAACTTGTATGCTTTCGTTTGTGGTTGGTCTATTTGGTCCAGAGCTCCTTTAGGTGTCCAAACGATGATCGCTTCGATCCACGTCTTTCTGGTTATCGACTGGTTGAGTCGACTAAATAGCGCCGTTCCAACTTACTTGCATTTATTACGGGGAGTTAAAGGGTCGCATTTATGTCCGCTGATCAAATACTTTTTCAGCCGTTGGATTTCTTAGATCTATCCCTATAAATAGGGCGGTGGTTTGCATTCTTCATTTGCAATTTCCCAAAAAGGATGGAGATCTCAGCTTCCTTAAATTTTATTTTGCCTTCAGATCCCATAATATTCAAAAAGTCACATTATCGTGATTCATACTGTAATAGCTTGATGTTCTTCTACCTTGTACTGACGGGTCCCATGGAAGCCCTTCCTTGTATTAACGGGTCCCATGAGGCCTCAAATGTTGTTTTCACATATTTGGGGTCCGTGGTTTCTGTTTGCACATGGAGGGTTCATACTTGCCAGGCACCCTCTTTCTTAGATGTCACCTCAGGGGTGGTCGTCCTCTGTGGTGCGCTGGTAAATTTCTCTTCTGCGACGGTCCTGAAGAAATGCTGCTCAAGAGTGAAATGCCAATTCCTAATGTATAAGCAGTATTTTGCTGTGGGTGAATGGGCGTTGCCACCTATCTGGCTGGTAATGACCAATTCGTATGGAGGAACATTTGATCTTCCGTCCCTGGTCATCGAACTAAAGAAGTCGACCATCCTGAGCAGCATGCTTCTTAGGTGGTCTATCATAATCGACAAGGTACTAGGGAGGAGATTGGTGTTTCCGTGGACATTGTCGTGAAGATCGCCGATCTTATAGGATCATTTCGTCTAAATCATTGTAACGATCTTTAAGTAGTATGTAGACCTTTGTAACATAGGACTTTTGTATGTAACTGATTTGATGAATAAAATATTACTTTTATCCCTTGCATCTTCTTTGTCGTTGATTCTGTCATAATTTTTATTTACGAGGAGCAATTTCTGAACAGATGGATTCATACTAAATTCATATTCAAAACTTTAGGAGTATTAGCAGATCTTTTAGATCGTTAGGAATAGATCGAGGAGTGTTTATTGAGCGGATCAATGTTTACTCAACTTGTTACAATTTAGACTTAGGTTTTTATCACTTGAAATCTTTCTGATTGTTGTAAATATATCGAGGAGTTTTTATTGAGCGGATCAATGTATACTCAACTCTGTTTGATTAGACTTAGATCGAGGAGTGTTTATTGAGCGGATCAAAGTATACTCAACTCTTTTTAATTAGACTTAGGATTTTAACCCAAAAGCCTTTTAATCGTTGAAAATATATCGAGGAGTGTTTATTGAGCGGATCAATGTATACTCAACTCTTTTTAATTAGACTTAGGATTTTAACCCAAAAGCCTTTTAATCGTTGAAAATATATCGAGGAGTGTTTATTAAGCGGATCAATGTATACTCAACTCGTTTTGTTTAGACTTAGGTTTTTAACCTAAAAGCCTTTTAATCGTTGAAAATATATCGAGGAGTGTTTATTGAGCGGATCAATGTATACTCAACTCTTTTTAATTAGACTTAGGATTTTAACCCAAAAGCCTTTTAATCGTTGAAAATATATCGATGAGTGTTTATTGAGCGGATCAATGTATACTCGACTCGTTTTGTTTAGACTTAGGATTTTAACCCAAAAGCCTTTTAATCGTTGAAAATATATCGAGGAGTGTTTATTGAGCGGATCAATGTATACTCGACTCGTTTTGTTTAGACTTAGGATTTTAACCCAAAAGCCTTTTAATCGTTGAAAATATATCGAGGAGTGTTTATTGAGCGGATCAATGTATACTCGACTCGTTTTGTTTAGACTTAGGATTTTAACCCAAAAGCCTTTTAATCGTTGAAAATATATCGAGGAGTGTTTATTGAGCGGATCAATGTATACTCGACTCGTTTTGTTTAGACTTAGGATTTTAACCCAAAAGCCTTTTAATCGTTGAAAATATATCGAGGAGTGTTTATTGAGCGGATCAATGTATACTCGACTCGTTTTTACTTAGACTTAGGTTTTTAATACCAAAAGTCTTTTTTGAATTGTCATGAGTAGATCGAGGAGTTTTTATTCAGCTGATCAATGTTTACTCAACTCGTTTATAATTTAGACTTAGGTTTTTAATACCAAAAAGTCTTTTTTGATCGTTGAATATATATCGAGGAGTGTTTATTGAGCGGATCAATGTATACTCGACTCGTTTTTACTTAGACTTAGGTTTTTAATACCAAAAGTCTTTTTTAATCTTCGTGAATAACGGACGAGGAGTTTTTATTGAGCGGATCAATGTATACTCGACTCGTTTTTATGGTCGGATTGAGGAGTGTTTCTCGGTTTGCTACTTCGGTTTGTCCGTTCGCTCTAGGATGCCCGACCGAAGTGAAATTTTGTTGAATTCCCAGTTTCGAACACCATTCTATTACCTGTTTTCCCGCGAACTGGGTTCCATTATCAGAAATTAGGATCCTTGGGATGCCAAATCGACAAACTATGAATTTCCATAGGAAGTTGATCACTTGGAACTGAGTTATTCGTGCTAGGGCTATGCATTCTATCCACTTGCTGAAGTATTCTACGGCGACCAGGACATAAGCTTTCTTGGATCTAGCCGCTGGGAATGGTCCCACGATGTCCATTCCCCATTGATCGAAAGGCCAACATACCGGGATTGGGTGCATGTTTTCTGCTGGTCGATGACATATATTAGCATGGACTTGGCAGTGATGACATTCTTGGACATACTGAGCGGCATCTTTATTGATGGTAGGCCAATAGTAACCTGTTCTGAGGCATTTTAAGGCCAATGCCCTTGATCCGCTGTGATTTCCTGCGTCTCCTTCATGTATTTCTCGTAGTATATCGGCGGTTTGTGATTCAGAGACGCATTTCAGAAGAATTCCTGATACTGATCTTCGGTAGAGTTTTCCTTCTACAAGTGTATGCTTTGGAGCTCGATATCTTATTTTCCGAGCTTCATTCTGGTCAGGCGGTAGTTTTCCCTCTCGAAGATATTCTATCATTGGAGTCATCCAGTTTTCTTCAGCTTCTTCAATTTCCATTATATCGACTGCCGGTGTTTCATCGATATCGATCGCCGGTGTATTAGAGATTAACCAGTTGATCACCCTTTCGGTCTTTCCATCATGGGATCCTGTGAACTTAGATAGTTGATCGGCCCATTTGTTTTCCGAACGTGGAATGTTCTGTATGCCGAAACTTTCAAATTTCTCAGCTAGTGTTTTTACTTTGGCGAGGTATTTGACCATATTGAATTCCTTAGCCTCGTATAGGCCTTCTATTTGTCTTTGCACTAACTCTGAATCGGTTAATACTTTAAGGCTCTTTATGTTGGCTTTGATAGCCATTTCCATTCCTGCGATTAACGCTTCATATTCTGCTTCATTGTTTGTTACGACGAAGTCCAACGTTATCGCATAATTCAAATCTTCTTTATTTGGTCCGGTGAAGTTGATTCCGGCGCCTCCTCCTTCTCGGCATGAAGCACCGTCGACATGCATTAACCAAGTTTGCTCTTCTATGATCAAGACATCGTCCTTGAGGCTGCTCGATGATTCAGTTGCCTGTGTCGGTGTTTCCAATAGAAAATCAGCCAACACTTGGGCCTTAATTGCGATTCTTGGTTTGTAATCGATTTCAAATTGGCCGAGTTCGATCGCCCATTTGATTAGTCTTCCGGAGGCTTCCGGTTTTGCTAAGACTTGTCTTAGTGGTTGATTTGTTAAAACTACTATTTTGTAGGTTAAAAAGTAAGGTCGAAGCTTTCGTGCAGCCACTACTAAGGCCAGAGTGAATTTCTCAATTTCCAAATAATTCTTCTCCGCGCCTTGTAATAATTTGCTTAAATAATAGACAGGCTTATGTTCTGAACCTTCTATCTTTATTAGTACTGAACTAACGGCCGCGTCGGAGATCGAGATGTAGATATACAATGGTTCTCCTTCCGTTGGTTTGGCCAACATCGGGGGTGTTATCAAATACTCTTTGAGTTGTTCGAAGGCTTGATCGCATTCTTCGGTCCAAACGAAGTTTTTTGCTTTTCGAAGCGTTTGGAAAAAGGGCAAGCTTCTGTCCGCAGATTTCGATATGAATCTGTTCAATGCTACGATTTTCCCAACCAAGCTTTGCATTTGGGAGATGGTTTTGGGAGGTTTCATTTCAGTTATGGCTCGGATTTTTTCTGGGTTGGCTTCTATTCCTCGTTGGTGTACTAAATAACCCAAAAATTTTCCTGACTTAACACCGAAAGTGCATTTCGCGGGGTTTAACTTCATACGGTATTTCCTTAAGATCCGAAAACATCGATCAAGATGTTTTACGTGATCCGCTTCGTTCATACTTTTGACCAACATGTCGTCTACATAGACTTCCATTAATTCTCCGATTAACTCTTTTAACATTAGGTTTACTAACCTTTGGTAAGTAGCCCCGACATTCCTTAAGCCGAATGGCATCACGATAAAGCAATATACTCCCTGCTCGGTTACGAATGCAGTCTTCTCTTGGTCCCGCTCATCCATGTATATTTGATAAAACCCTTGAAGGCGTCCATCATGCTGAATATCGCGAAGCCTGCGGTTGAGTCAACTAATAAGTCGATCCTTGGGAGGGGATAGGGGTCGCGTGGGCATAATTTATTAAGGTCGGTAAAATCATTACACATTCTACATTTGTTGTCCTTTTTATCCTATTTTGCTACTAGAACAACATTACATAGCCATTCTGAGAAGTGTATTTCTCGGATTTGTTTTGCTTCGAGTAGTCTTTCTACCTCGGCTTTGATAATTTTATCTTTTACTGGGCCATGATTTCTCTTCTTTTGTCTGGCAGGTTTTGCCGTAGGATCGATTTTTAGGGAATGCTTGATTACTCGAGGATCAATTCCTTCAATGTCATTCACGCTCCAGGCGAAGACGTCGACATTATCTCTGAGGAAGTTGATTAACATTACTTCCCCTTCCTTGCTCAATTCAGTACCTATTCTTGTCGTTTTGGACGAGTCCCCTTGTACTAGAATTACATCCTTATGTTCTGGGGGTTTCAAGGCTAGATCTAGCGGTTCTTTTCCCTTTTTATCTATTCGATCAGTACTGGGGATTTCAACCTTGTTTCTAACAAGATCGTCTTCAAGTTTTCTTTTGCTCGGAGTAATTGATTTGGGATGTTCTTTCAAGGTTAACGAGGTGCTGTAGAAATCCCACGCCATACAGTGATCATTCGTTATTTCTCCGATACCTCTATCGGTCGGAAACTTTATCTTCTGGTGATAAGTAGAGACAACGGCTCGGAACAGGTTGAGAGCTGGTCGTCCCAATATTGCGTTATAAGCGAATGGTGTTTCTACCACTAGAAATTTCACTATCTTCACTGTCCGGTGCGGTTTTTTCCCGAGTGATACACTTAAGGTTATTGTTCCGCTGGGGACGATCTCAGACCCTCCAAACCCTACTAACGGCGTAGCTACTTTCTGTAGATTTATTTGTCCCAAGTTCATTTTGACAAAAGAATCCTAATCGATAATGGGAGCTCAGCAAATATCATCTCCCGAGAGGTTTTAGCCCAAATGAACTTGGGACAAATAAATCTACAGAAAGTAGCTACGCCGTTAGTAGGGTTTGGAGGGTCTGAGATCGTCCCCAGCGGAACAATAACCTTAAGTGTATCACTCGGGAAAAAACCGCACCGGACAGTGAAGATAGTGAAATTTCTAGTGGTAGAAACACCCTTCGCTTATAACACAATATTGGGACGACCAGCTCTCAACCTGTTCCGAGCCGTTGTCTCTACTTATCACCAGAAGATAAAGTTTCCGACCGATAGAGGTATCGGAGAAATAACGAATGATCACTGTATGGCGTGGGATTGCTACAGCACCTCGTTAACCTTGAAAGAACATCCCAAATCAATTATTCCGAGCAAAAGAAAACTTGAAGACGATCTTGTTAGAAACAAGGTTGAAATCCTCAGTACTGATCGAATAGATAAAAAGGGAAAAGAACCGTTAGATCTAGCCTTGAAACCCCCAGAACATAAGGATGTAATTCTAGTACAAGGGGACTCGTCCAAAACGACAAGAATAGGTACTGAATTGAGCAAGGAAGGGGAAGTAATGTTAATCAACTTCCTCAGAGATAATGTCGACGTCTTCGCCTGGAGCGTGAATGACATTGAAGGAATTGATCCTCGAGTAATCAAGCATTCCCTAAAAATCGATCCTACGGCAAAACCTGCCAGACAAAAGAAGAGAAATCATGGCCCAGTAAAAGATAAAATTATCAAAGCCGAGGTAGAAAGACTACTCGAAGCAAAACAAATCCGAGAAATACACTTCTCAGAATGGCTATGTAATGTTGTTCTAGTAGCAAAAGGGGATAAAAAGGACAACAAATGTAGAATGTGTAATGATTTTACCGACCTTAACAAATTATGCCCACGCGACCCATATCCCCTCCCAAGGATCGACTTATTAGTTGACTCAACCGCTGGCTTCGCGATATTCAGCATGATGGACGCCTTTCAAGGGTTTTATCAAATATACATGGATGAGCGGGACCAAGAGAAGAATGCGTTCATAACCGAGTAGGGAGTATATTGCTTTATAGTAATGCCATTCGGCTTAAGGAATGCCGGGGCTACTTACCAAAGATTAGTAAACCTAATGTTCAAAGAGTTAATCGGAGAGATAATGGAAGTCTATGTAGACGACATGTTAGTCAAAAGTATGAACGAAGTGGATCACGTAAAACATCTTGATCGATGTTTCCGGATCTTGAGAAAATACCGCATGAAGTTAAATCCTGCGAAATGCACTTTCGGTGTTAAGTCAGGAAAATTTTTGGGCTATTTGGTACACCAACGAGGAATAGAAGCCAACCCAGAAAAAATTCGAGCCATAACTGAAATGAAACCTCCAAAAACCATCTCCCAAGTACAAAGCTTGGTTGGGAAAATCGTAGCGTTGAACAGATTCATATCAAAATCAGCAGACAGAAGTTTGCTCTTTTTCCAAACGCTTCGAAAAGCAAGAAACTTTGTTTGGACCGAAGAGTGCGATCGAGCCTTCGAACAACTCAAAGAGTATTTGACAACACCCCCGATGTTGGCCAAATCGACAGAAGGAAAACCATTGTATATCTACATCTCGATCTCCGACGCGGCCGTTAGTTCAGTACTAATCAAGATAGAAGGTTCAGAACATAAGCCTGTCTATTATTTAAGCAAATTACTGCAAGGGGCGGAGAAGAATTATTTGGAAATTGAGAAATTCACTCTGGCCTTAGTAGTGGCTGCACGAAAACTTCGACCTTACTTTTTAACCTACAAAATCGTGGTTTTAACGAATCAACCACTGAGACAAGTCTTAGCAAAGCCGGAAGCCTCCGGAAGACTAATCAAATGGGCGATCGAACTCGGCCAATTTGAAATCGATTACAAACCGAGAATTGCAATTAAGGCCCAAGTGTTAGCTGATTTTCTATTGGAAACTCCGACACAGGCAACCGAACTATCGAACAGCCTCAACGACGATATCTTGATCATAGAAGATCAAACTTGGTTAATGCATGTTGACGGTGCTTCATGCCGAGAAGGAGGAGGCGCCGGAATCAACTTCACCTGACCAAATAAAGAAGATTTAAATTATGCGATAACGTTGGACTTCGTCGTAACAAACAATGAAGCAGAATATGAAGCGTTAATCGCAGGAATGGAAATGGCGATCAAAGCCAACATAAAAAGCCTTAAAGTATTAACCGATTCAGAGTTAGTGCAAAGACAAATAGAAGGCCTATACGAGGCTAAGGAATTTAATATGGTTAAATACCTCGCCAAAGTGAAAACACTAGCTGAGAAATTCGAAAGCTTCGGTATACAGAACATTCCACGTTCGGAAAACAAATGGGCCGATCAACTATCTAAGTTCACAGGAGCCCATGACGGAAAAACCGAAAGGGTGATCAACTGGTTAATCTCTAATACACCGGCGATCGATATCGATGAAACACCGGCAGTCGATATAATGGAAATCGAAGAAGCTGAAGAAAACTGGATGACTCTAATGATAGACTATCTTCGAGAGGGAAAACTGCCGCTTGACCAGAATGAAGCTCGGAAAATAAAATATCGGGCTCCAAAATATACATTGGTAGAAGAAAAACTCTACCGGAGATCAGTATCAGGAATTCTTCTGAAATGCGTCTCTGAATCACAAACCATTGATATTCTACGAGAGGTACATGAAGGAGACGCAGGGAATCACAGCGGAGCAAGGGCATTGGCTTTAAAATGCCTCCGAACAGGTTATTATTGGCCTACCATCAATAAGGATGCCGCTCAGTATGTCCAATAATGTCATCACTGCCAAGTCCATGCTAATGTATGTCATCGACCAGCAGAAAACATGCACCCAATCCCGGTATGTTGGCCTTTCGATCAATGGGGAATGGACATCGTGGGACCGTTCCCAGCGGCTAGATCCAAGAAAGCTTATGTCCTGGTCGCCGTAGAATACTTCAGCAAATGGATAGAATGCATCGCCCTCGCACGAATAACTCAATTCCAAGTGATCAACTTCCTATGGAAATTCATAGTTTGTCGATTTGGCATCCCGACAATCCTAATTTCTGATAATGGAACCCAATTCGCGGGAAAACAAGTAATAGAATGGTGTTCAAAACTAGGGATTCAGCAAAATTTTACTTCGGTCGGACATCCAAGAGCGAATGGACAGACTGAAGTAGAAAACCGAGAAATAATAAAATCATTGGAAAAAAGATTAGGAGCGGCCAAAGGAAAATGGCTCGATGAACTCCCAGGAGTACTTTGGGCTAATCGAACCACAGTCAGGAGCTCAACCTGGGAAACCCCATTTAGCTTGGTATATGGTTCGGAAGCTGTTATTCCTGTTGAAACTCTAATCCCAACACCAAGAATCGAGATGTACGATTATCAGGAAAATGAAAAGACAAGAGAAAGTGACGTCGATTTAACAGAAGCTTTGAGAGAAAAAGCCGCTGTATGCCTGCAAGCCACTAAAGCAAATATGGAAAAGGCATACAATCAAAAGGTACGCATCCGAACCTTCAAAGAAGGAGACCTGATCTTGAAGAAGGTAGAAGTATCCAAGCATGTGGGAAAGTTACCACAAAATTGGGATGGACCTTACGTTGTCATTGGCGTAGGAAAGAAAGGTTCATACAAAATTGCACACTTGGATGGAACAGCCTTACCAAGAACCTGGAACGCAGTCAACCTTAGGAAATACTATGGTAAATAAATTTTAGCAGATTATGCTGCTTTGTTTTATTTTATTTTATTAAGTTTTAATCTTTGTAATAAAGGCCTTAGCCTACAGTTCAATTATTAAAGATTTTAGCAATTTTAAATATTAAGTCAAGATCGAGTATAAGTCGATTGTTTCGGTAAACACTCCTTGGAATTCTACTATCATATTGGTTGAGATCGGGACAAAAGGAGTTAAGTATACATTGATCCGCTCAATAAACACTCCCCGATCCGACCATACAAACGAGTCGAGTATACATTGATCCGCTCAATAAAAACTCCTCGGTCATTATTCACGAAGATTAAAAGACTTTTGGTATTGAAAACCTAAGTCTAAGTAAAAACGAGTCGAGTATACATTGATCCGCTCAATAAACACTCCTCGATATATTTACAACGATTGAGAGACTTCAGGTATTGAAAACCTAAGTCTAAACAAAACGAGTTGAGTAAACAATGATCCGCTCAATAAAAACTCCTCGGTCCTTATTCTCGAAGATTAAAAGACTTTTGGTATTGAATACCTAAGTCTAAGTAAAAACGAGTCGAGTATACATTGATCCGCTCAATAAACACTCCTCGATATATTTACAACGATTGAAAGACTTCAGGTATTGAAAACCTAAGTCTAAACAAAGCTAGTTGAGTAAACATTGATCCGCTCAATAAAAACTCCTCGATCTACTTATGATGATTAAGAGACTTCTGGTACTAAAAACCTAAGTCCAAATAAAAAAAAAATGAGTCGAGTATACATTGATCCGCTCAATAAACACTCCTCGATCAATTTTTTCTACGATTAATAGACTTCAGGTATTAAAAACCTAAGTCTAAACAAAACGAGTTGAGTAAACATTGATCCACTCAATAAAAACTCCTCGATCTACTTATGATGATTAAAAGACTTTTGGTATTGAAAACCTAAGTCTAAGTAAAAACGAGTCGAGTATACATTGATCCGCTCAATAAAAACTCCTCGGTCATTATTCACGAAGATTAAAAGACTTTTGGTATTGAAAACCTAAGTCTAAGTAAAAACGAGTCGAGTATACATTGATCCGCTCAATAAACACTCCTCGATATATTTACAACGATTGAAAGACTTCAAGTATTGAAAACCTAAGTCTAAACAAAACGAGTTGAGTAAACATTGATCCGCTCAATAAAAACTCCTCGATCTACTTATGATGATTAAGAGACTTCTGGTACTAAAAACCTAAGTCCAAATAAAAAAAACGAGTCGAGTATACATTGATCCGCTCAATAAACTCTCCTCGATCAATTTTTTCAACGATTAATAGACTTCAGGTATTAAAAACCTAAGTCTAAACAAAACGAGTTGAGTAAACATTGATCCGCTCAATAAAAACTCCTCGATCTACTTATGATGATTAAGAGACTTCTGGTACTAAAAACCTAAGTCCAAATAAATAAAAGAGCCGAGTATACATTGATCCGCTCAATAAACACTCCTCAATCCATTTTTGACGATAAATAGGCTTATGGGTTGAAAACCTAAGTCTAGCCAAATAAGAGTTGAGTATACATTGATCTACTCAATAAACACTCCTCAATCTGTTCCTAACGATCTAAAAGATCTGCTAATACACCTAAGTCTTGAAGATGAATTAAGTATGAATTCAGCTGCTCGGAAAATGCTCCTCATAAATAAAATTATGACAAAGTTAACAAACAAAGAGAATTCAGGGGATAAAAGTAATATTTTATTCATCAAATCGATTACATACAAAAGTCCTAAATTACAAAGGTTTACATACTACTTAAACATCGTTACAATGGTCTTATAGATCAGCGATCTTCACGACAATGTCCACAGAAACACCAATCTCCTCCCTAGTACCTCGTCGATTATGATAAACCACCTAAGAAGCATGCTGCTCAAGATGGTCGACTTCTTTGGTTCGACGGCCAGGCTCTGAAGATCAAATGTTCTTCCAGAGGAAATGATCATTACCAGCTAGATGACCGGCAGTACTCATTCACCCACAACAAGATACTGCTTCTACTTTAGGAGTTGATATTTTATCCTAGAGCAGCATCTCTTCAGGACCGTCGCAGAAGAAAAATTAACCAGCACACCCCGGTAGTCTATCACTCCGGAGGTAACATCGAAGAGCAGGGGTGAGTGGCAAGTATGAACCCTCCATGTGCAAACAGAAACCACAGACCTCAAATCTGTGAAAACTAAGATTGAGGCCTCATGGGACCCGTTAGTACAAGGTAGGGCTTCCATGGGACCCGTCAGTACAAGGCAGAAGAACATCAAGCTATTACGGTATGAATCACGATAATGTGACTTTTTGAATATTATGGGATCTGAAGGCAAAATAAAATTTAAGGAAACTAAGATCTCCATCCTTTTTGAGAAATTGCAAAGGAAGAATGCAAACCACCCCCTATTTATAGGAATAGATCTAAGCAATCCAATGGCTGAAAAAATATTTGATCAAGGGACAGAAATGCGACCTTTTGACTCCCCGTAATAAATGCAAGTAAGTTGGAACGGCACTATCTAATCGACTCAACCAGTCGATAACAAGAAAAGCCGTAGATCGAAGCGATTAGCGAAATAATCCAAGCGGACCTAAAGAAGCTCCGGACCAGAAAGGTCTGCACACACATATATGATAGTCGATCGCCTGAAAACCTAGGATCCACAACGAAGGCATACAAGTTTAAAACCGTTGTGAAAAGGATACTTGCTCGACAAAAGATAAAAGACCAAACCCTCCACCATACGAGGGCCGTCACTGCCTTATACGTCATGTGGAGAGCCATTAGCTTAGCCACACAAGAACTCTATTGGGGTCCAAGAAATCTGACGTCGTTACTAAGACGATTAATACCACCATCCTAGACTGCAAGATCGTCACTGCCTAATTTTCCAAAGAATTGCTGAAGGAGGTCTGAATGGGTCAGATCTGGCCAAGACTTCTACATTTTCCAATTCCTCCCATATCAAAGAAATGATATAATGATACACCGATTGAGGAACATATAGTTCAAAGTTAATGCTGGGAAACATAAAGCTTTGGAAGATACTGAAAGGGATATTTTCTCTTAGTCTGATGAAAAGAAAAGCGGAGTTCAACAAAAGGGACAATAGCCTCCTTATATAAGATTTACATCACAAAAAGACAAATTTACAGGGCATGGGTTGAACATCGACCAAGATGCTGAGCGTTTCTTAACAGCTATTCAATCGATTATCAATACGAATAAACCTACTATCTACATTTTTATGTACAACGTGATTTTGAATATAATCCAAGGGACTATACTGGGTTGATCAACAAAGATTTGATTTGCAGCGCAAACATTATATCATTCGGTTACTTAAATAGTGACCAAGCAAGATCAAGCTACCTTTTCTCTATTCTGAATATTCTCCGCAAAGATCAATATCAGATAAGTATGCTAATCTATGCTGATTATTTCATGATGATTATATTTATGCATAAAAGCAAAATGTGCATAACAAAATATATCTGCAAGAATAAAATTAATCAAGGCAAGGATCTGCCTACAAAAGATCATAATTTCCAATTTATTCGTTCTCCCAATACAAAAATTAAGCCCGAACAACTACACAAAAGTTGGGCACAAAAAAAAAAAAAAAAAAAAAAAAAAAAAAAAAAAAGAGACAGTCCAAAGCCTGCCAAGTTAGACAAAGATCACTGAGAAGAATCGCCAGCAGGACGACTAGCAGAAACTGTCCTCCGAGGAGTCAAGTTGCCAGCAAATGCCATCAACTCCTCTTGACGCTTTAGATAACCGGCGTCATAACCCTCCTCATAAGACCGCCATCGAGACTCCTCCGCCAAGACAGCATCCTGAACTAGATCATTTTTCTCTTTCTCAAGAACGACCCTCACGGCCTCTAATTTTTGAAGATCATCTTTAGCAAGCTGCAGTTGCAGGGTCAGCCCTGCGACCTTCGCCGATTCCGACTCCAACCGTCTTTGGTAAGCATCCTTACTATTCCACAGATCATCGTTCTGCACACCCAGCTGAAGGGCAAAATATTTGGACTGAAAAAGAAGAAGAATGAGAAAAACCCTCACACAACAAGAAAATCGAAATAAAAGTAGGGAAAATTATCGAAAGATATGTCTACCTGCTCGCACATCTTAACTAGCGACTGAACAAGGCGTACATTGGAAGTACCCTCAAGTTTCCTCAGCTCACCAGGCAAAATGGTGCTTAAGCCCAGATCCCAAGACAAAGCATCAGGCTCAACTGAGCCAGGCAATTCGCTATTAGAAGGGACACCGTCAGGGCGCGGAGTCTCCGACAACATAATATCCTTAACCTGCTCAAGGATGCATCGATCGTCTAACGGACGAGGAGAATCCCTCTCGTTTGGACTAACTGAGGTCTCCTTACCCGAAGCAGAAATAATGGTTCGACGACCAGACCTCGACCCAAATCGACCCCCCAGAAGGTCCCCCAGATTCGAAAGAAGTAGTCATCACAGTAGTATCATGAAATAAATAGTCAGGACAATCCTGCAAAATAGATTGTGTTGTGGAAGGATTGACAAAGGAGCACTCACCAGCTTGGCCTTCACTGATGATCGGGGCAGTAGAAGTAGAAAAAGGAAGGGAATTAGCGAAATCCCCTCCATGAAAAGCATGCTCAAAGGAAGAAACGCCTGAAGAGACAGGTATGTCAAAAGTCTGCTCCATGTTGGATGTATCACCGAAAGCCACCCGACCAGGGGAAGGCCTACTCCCAATTTCAGTAGAAGAAGAAAAATTTGGTTGTACAAAAGATGAACTAATTACGGAAAATGGTTCAGAAGGGATAACATGAGTATCGATCACCGACCTAGTTATTGGAGCCGAACGAGGAGGCTCCATCGAGGGCCCATCTCTTCGAGATTTTTTGGATCTATTATCCTAGCGCTCTCACGAGAAGGTCGCTTCGAAGTATTGCCGAAAAGATTACTCATGATCGAATTGTTGAAAAGTATAAAGTAAATAACGAGAAAGTTTATCGACTAGCCAAAGAAAAAATATTCTATTAGAAGAGACGAGTATAACGGTAAATAACAAGCCAAGTTTTTACCTTTTGTATTTATTCTACACGAAAAGACGCAACAGACCTAAAGAAAGGGCGCGAAATACTGAAATATAGCCTTGGAATAAACAAAAGAATTTGAAACGACATACGCATAATGATTACGGCGAAGTTAATGACTTGTCTGAATCATTACATAAGAACACGGAAGGACGCGACCGTCAGAATACGAAATGTTTATTTCAAAGGGATGAAAAGGTAAAGTTACAATTAAACCTACGGGTAAATAATTACAAAGATTATTTCAAAAGTCAATATATCATAGAGCCTAGTCGCTATCTGGGATTTTCTGTTCGCTACCGACGTTCTCTTCCTCGGTCGTGCCAATATCTTCTTTTTCTTCTTCTTCGTCTTCTGGATCGATGATGGTTTTGTCGAGCTCATCATTGATATCTGAAGGAGGAATTGGCAATGGTTTTCCGAACTCTTTGACAAGTATGCCAAAGGGAAGTTTTGATATACAACATCTGGAAGCTCGGAAGGAGAGTATACTTCGCCATAGCGGTTCAACCGAATATGTGCCGCTTTAAAGTATTCCTTTCGACGATCATCTATCATATCGAAAGCGACCAACTGATGAATCGATTTCTTGAACGTATTTTCTAAAAGTGGACCGACCATCTGATTTACCAACACCGTATGAACGGGAGAATTAAGGAATTCACGAATCACTTTTTCATCATAATTACGACCATAACGATCCCTGAGTCCACTCAAAGGAATGTCCTTCTCATACTCCTCTAATGAAGCTTGAAGACTTGATACTTGAGATTCTAGCTCACTAATTCGAGCAGTACTCTGAAACTGGAATTCCTCTAACTTTTTAGCCATTTGATCGGCTTGCTCTTGAGCACGGGAAGTCTCCAAGACCCTGTTCATGATCTCCTGGTCTTCAGTACCTGTAACCCTAGTCTCAACGACCGGAACGGAAGAGGACGTTGAAGGACCAACCTCTGAACCAGAGGACTTATGAAGTAAAGCTCTGTATTTCTCATCCAGAAACTCACATTGTTGTTTCCAGAGTGCAGTTTCATAAGCGTATGAGGCTAAACAAGTATTAGTCTGAAAAAGCAAAGGAGTAAAACAAGAAATAAGTTAGCAAGCTAAGAATATCTTCAAAAGAAAAATATCCTATAAAGCAAGCTTAAAAGGAATTTACCTTTTCAGCATAAAGAGAAGCTCGCTTAAATTTCTCCAGAGGGTCCTTCCGAAGAAGCTTGTTCAAATCACGAGTAAAAACCCCGGATAAGAGAACACGAGTCGCCTTATCGACCGCATTCTCGCTTTCATCATGGACAAGAGAATCTTTCTCAGAATAACCAGCGGCTCTCTTCCCCTCTAAATGATCTTCGATCATTTCAACCAAGGTAGGTTTCGGATGATTGTCGCCGATTAAAGAAAGATCGTTGCCAGAACGACCATAATAGCTCCTTTTTCTCCCCACCGGGTTGTCGCTAGGATGAGGCATCGACCAGCTACGACATCCACGAATTCCCAAGGATGTTCTAAGTTGAAGGGGGGGATAACCAGATCCAGTCCCTTGACGAACAGGGGAATCTTGGGAAGAATCTGGAGACTCCTCCCCATTCTCCTCAGACTCATGACTCAACTCCAGCTTTCTCTTCCGAGAAGCTCTCTGCTCGATCGGGATGTTCTATATAGATTTAGAGGATTTGGACAACACCATTTTTCCCTTTGAAGAATGTCGTGAAGTTTCTACCATATGAGCTGAAAAAGAAACAAGATGAAAGTTAGTTTCTCTATATAGAAGATATCATCATAACACTAAGCTAAAGTGAAATGCTTACCCAGTGATTCAGATGATGAACTGATTGGAAAAGTATGAGCACTCAAACCCGCTTTACGAAGGAAAGCTTCCCCAATCAGAAGAGCACTCTGATATTTGTTTGCACGCATAGCGGGGATTTCACCGATAAACTGAGCATCGTCAGGAATAAATTCACCAGTCGGCAGGCGACCTCCGTAAACCCATTTGAAGCCAGGATCCCACTAGAAGGGTATAGTCGAACCATCCGCCGAACGAAAATGAGGTGGGGGGCGAACAAAGAAAAAATGAGATTTCCAAAAAGGGTTGCTAGAAACAGGGGGATCAAAGATAGCTCGACTAGGCCTCTGACTAGCGAAGAAATACCCGCGATTAGAAGAACTGGAAATATTGAACCGGAAAAGTTGCGTAAAGTTACGAAAGGAAGGTTTAAACCCTTTCGCGATCATCAAGACAGAAAAGCAAACCAGGAAGGCCACATAATTTGGAACTAATTGTGTCAAGGACACACTAAATATTTTCAGGATATCAAGGAAGAGGGGAGACAACGGAAGACGCAGGCCGCTATTGAAGTGAGCCGTGTAAAAGGCGCGACATCCTTCTGGTGGAGATGTGACCCTATCAGAAGGGGAAGGAAGAATTATATCGGAACCCTCCGGGAAATATTTGGCGTAATTGTTCACAACCTCCGGAAAAGTATCCACCGTATAAGCACAAGCTAGGTCCTCAATTGGTTCAGAAATCTGAGGAGCAGTACCTTTGCCCTTTTTAGCTCGGGCAGCAACATCCGTATCAGAAAGGATCTGTACCTTAAAAGTATCTTCTACAGGAACGACGAATTCAGAAACTGCAGCTTGTTCGCCCAAAATATTAGAGTGCAACTCCTCCTCGTTATTAGGAGCAACATTCTCCCTCGAGGAAGAAGAAGATTTTCTTAAAGAAGCTATGTTTTCAAATTCTCGAAGGATATAAGTCGATAAAAGGAAAACTTTATATGATGAACGACTAAGCAAGAAAATGACTACGAACTATAAGCAAGTATAAAGGAAAAATGACGAACTCAAAAGTCACCTATTTATACTAAGATGAGAAAAGACGTTTCGAACTCATCACAACTAATCACATTCCCGCCAAAAATGGAAGGAGATTAAAAGCCTCCCGAATGGACGCGTGGCGATTCGTAATTGGAAAGAGAAAACGACTATCTATGATGTGTAGCACTCTTTTCCTTACTTAAGATTTTTTCCCACAGGGTTTTTTCTTAAGAAAGGTTTTTAACGAGGCTCCATTCATAGAAGATAAACAGTCGTAAAGAATTATCTACTTCTACGAGCTTCTATTATCTATACGCTCGAAGAAGTGAGGGAGTACTGATGGGGGCTATTTCGCACCCTACATACTGTACGGATCGACTAAAGAACATAAGATCGGTTCGACCAAATCAGACAGTTTGGGATCATCTTATTGACCCGGCCGAATACAGCTCTTTTCGACTAGAAGACTATACTCCGGACCCAAGAAGGATATTTGGGCCGAGTCCTATTAGGACTATATTTCCTTGTAACGCTAGGTTTAGTATGATATAAATACCTAGTCAATCATTGTATTAAACAACTCTGAATCATAAGGCAAATACGCCATTAAATTCTGCATCAACTGCACAACTCACTATTATTCAATAAAAAAGAGCTTTCTCTTCATATTTGTGTTATTTTTTGCGTTGGTTTCAATATTTACTTTTTGTTCTTATGATATTGCTCTTCCTTGAGTTTTGATCCATCCTGAATAAAGTAACAGAGCCCTATAAAATATATATATTGAAAACCCCCAATATCACAAATTCACTGATACCCTTAACCCGACGAAATCCGGTTAAATCAACAGCGCCTAAAACCTTGGTATCCCCGCCCTTGGCACTAAACTCGTGCATCGAGGCAATAGACATATCATCTTCCTATAGCTCGACCCACGACTCGTGAGACATCGAGATATATTCGCCTAAGACCTAGTTATTGGGTAGGCTCAGACCATAGACACTATTCTTATGCGCCCGTTATTCGATTTAATATTGTAATTGAGCTTTTAAGTTCAATTGGAGGTTTTAAGTATTCTTGTGCGAGGTCTCATCAGATTATGCTTTATTTTACGTGATCTATTCTAATCATGCAAGACATATATCAAAGAATATAAGTAAACATACATCACCTAGCAGGATATGATTGATCGATTTCCCATCCTATGCGATCCATCACGAGCCATTCAATGGATCAATTGGTCAGTCTAGGGTGGAAAATAGATGTCCTAACTATTACAATTTTCAAACTCATACATGCATGGGCCTTCTTGTAATATCCTCCTTGATTGGGCCTCCATGTAATGAATTGGGCCTCCATGTCCTCCAAGGTTATGGGCCTCCATGTGGATCTCCAAGTCTTAATGAGGTCTTTTCAGCTCCAAGCTTAATCTAAGTCTAACTTATAAAAATAAAGGGTCCTATTCTATTACATTTGTTTGCCCAAGCAAGGGCACCAATCAGGCCCATTTAATTACAACCCATAAAATTAAAACCAAAACTACACAGGGCTTAAGGACAAAATCGACCAATTCTCATATTCACTCAAGAACATGCATAAATTCACATAAGGGCATAAATGTAAATTTACCGGCTCATTTAATTTTAATTCATAAAATTTATCCAAGTTAATTAATTTTGAATTAACAATTAATCATTAAGATTAATTAACTCTTACTTGAGTTCTAAGTAATCTACAATTCTTATCTTGATTTAGTTGGTTAATTAAGATAGACCAAATCTCTAAGATTCCTATCTTATCCAAAACTCTAAGTTTCCCAAATTTCAAATCTCAAAGATTCTCAAGATAATCCTATTATGATTAGATTAGTTTAATTAAGGTAATGTTTAAATCTAACAAGATATCTACCTTATCAAAAAACTCCAAGTTTCCTAATCTTCCTAATCTCCAAGATTTTCAGGACTTCCAAAATAGGTAAGTTTGAGATCAACCAAAATTTAGCCACGAAGTGACCAATCGAACGCTGCCACATGGCAGCACACACACACGGCCACGGAGGCCACGCGTCAGCCGCACGCAGCGGCTGCTGCCGCGCGCAACAGCACGCTACGCGGCAAACTGCCCGATAGCAGCTGCCGTGTGCTGCACGCGCAGACATCGCGTTGTTCACGCGCTGCTGCGTACGGCAGCACGCGATGGCCGCCTAGCCGCGGTGCGCGGTAGCGTGCCACCGCGGTTGATCCCAAAAATTTTGTTGTTGTGTGATTACTCTGATTTAATTAAATAGATCCGGTTTAATTAAATCCCAATCCAAAATAAAAATTAACGTGACAAAATTTCGAATCAAAATTTTTACATTAACTCTAAGTTAACAGATCTACGTCCTAAAACATATACAGTTAAAGAACCAGCCATACATAAATCAAACATATGATTTAAAACACAGAATTTGCAAATTCATACATATACAAAGCCTAGAGTTGGCTCTGATACCACTGTTGGGATTCGGTAAGATAAACAGCCCTAGGCACTGCGGAATTTAATAATTTTTAGGACCTCTTACGGAATCTTGCCAGAATACTACTCTAGTTATATATATATATATATATATATATATATATGAATATTAAATTAACGACAGTAATAACAGATCTACGTTATACATGTCTCCTTGCAAATCCTAGTCAGCAAACGAAGTCTGATTCTCCCTCAGGTTGATCTATCCAAAGCCCTGCTACAGCGCCCCACATGTTGCGCCTCTATGAGTTGATACACCACAATATCACGAAATATAATATATCCTGATCGGCTAGAACACAAGATATGTTAAGATCTAAGGTAAGGGAACGAAATTGGAACGAAAAACGAAATCAAAAAATTTTTCCTAAGGAAGAAGGTGTTCGGCCAATTTCACTAGGGAGAGAAGAGGGAGAGTTTTTCTTGACTTGGCTTTTTGGCTCTTGAAAGTTGTATGTGTGTTATGACACCTAGCCACTTATTTATAGGTGTGTAACTCTCCTAATCCTCTTAGGACTAGGACTCCAAGTTTCCTACATGAGCCATGACCCTTTTAATTAAAAGACTAAATCTTCCAATTAATTCATGGCCCACTTAAATAGCCCAATTAATTTCTCAATTAAATAGCCCAATTAATTAATTACTCTCCCAATTAATTAAATTGGACTCCAAGTCTATTTAATTAAATCTTCCTATAATTAATTAAATCCAACTTAATTAATTAACTCACAAATTAAATTCCATTTTAATTTAGAATCTTGATCCAATTCCAATTGGATTCAATTTGTTCCATTTGGGTCGACCCAGTCGACCCAGTCACTTAATCGACCCAGTCGACCCAATCGACCCAGTTGTTTCCTTTTCCTTCGCTTTCGCTTCATGTGTATTTTGTATGCCCCCATAGGTTCACCACATAATTGGGATTGGCAGTAGGTTATAATTAAATATTAATTTAATTATTCAAGCATTAAATACTTTAAATCAGTCGAACACTCTGTCGACTGATCATTCCAAAATTAACACCCCTGTCAATTTAAGAATTCTCCCACACTCCACACTCCACGGTCAATGTCTGGCTAAAGCCCTTGGAGCCCAATCACTGGTGAATTAAATTCAGTGAACCTTTTAATCATTTACAATTACCATATACGACATAATCTCTGCATCGATCAATCTTCCAGTCGAGACTTAAGGGTATGGTCTTTTCATCGGTTCCCTTTTCTTTTGTCTTGACCTTATGCATTCTGGTCTCGAAATAATTCTCTTTGACTTAATCTTTATGAGCTACTTACATAAAGTTGTCAAATACCTTGGCCAAGGATTTTTACCAGAATTAATTTCTCACAGAAATCCATAGGAGAAATTTCCCAACCTATCAAATTGGGTCAATGGATCCTTTGTTGATTATATGAACCTCCATACGAGTTCCTCTATACCCAACATGAGTCCACAGAGACTTTCTGGTATTCTCAGTCAGTCGGAACTCACATCTAAGCATAGACATTCTCGCACCAGATAAACCCTATCACCTCAAGAAATTTTGGATTGTTCCTCGTATACTATCGTAAACTGGAATAACTTCAACCCCGATATGCGACTACCACTTCCATGGTGAGTTATTTCCTAATTGGGTTATTCAGTGCACTTGCAATCCCAGCAAGCCACCCACTTATGTGTATCGACTATCCCAGTCACGCTTGTGGACCCCAGCGTTCTCCAGTTCATCGGAGTATACACAATAGTGAGAGTCTAACCGAATCTAACGATGTCCTATCTCGATTGGATTCTACGACTCCTGAATATGTTCTAGATCACGGCCTTGGAGATCAGTCCACGAGTTGTCCCATAGCTCTGTGATCTAAAGACTTCTATCCTTATGCGTAGATAATTATTACATAAGATAAAGTTGACCATATAATAAAATGCATTTATTAATCAAAATTGAATAGTTCCTTCATTTATTACAATAAATGCTAGCCATACAGTTGGCTTGCCGGACACTATTTCTATCAACCACTCCATACCTCTTCTGGAATTTTATGCTCCAATGGTACTGATGGACCTCAATTAATCAAATAAGCTGATGTGTTGACTGCTTCTGCCCAGAACATCTTGGGTAGGCCTGACTGCATACGCATTGTTCTGGCTCTCTCGATCAATGTTCGATTCATGCGTTCTGCTACACCATTTTGTTGAGGTGTACCTGGCACGGTTCTTTCCATCTTAATCCCGTGCTCATAGCAGAACTTTTTAAATATGGAGGCTTCATATTCTCCACCATTATCGGTTCTCAGCTTTTTGATTTGGAGACCTGTCTCATTTTCTACCATGGCTTTCCATTTTCTGAATGTGTTGAACACTTCAGATTTATGTCTCAAAAAATAAACCCATACCTTTCGAGAGTGATCATCTATGAAAGTCACGAAGTATTGTTTCCCGCCAATTGATGAGACAGTCTTTGGACCCTAAACATCAGAATGAACAAGCTCCAGCTTTTTTTTCTTTGGGGTTCTGCCACTTGTCTAAAAGTTGAGACTCTTATGCTTTCCAAGCATACAGTAGTCGTACATGTCGATATCAATCGACTGTGGATTTGGTAGCTTTTCTTTGGAGTGCATAATCTTCATTCCTTTCTCACTCATGTGACCAAGTCTTTGGTGCCATAAGTTTGGATTTTGGTTGCTTGCTGCAACTACAATTGAACAACACCCTTTTGATGCCATGTAAAGAGTGCCGCTTTTCTTTCCTCGTGCAACTGCCATTGCACCCTTTGAAATCTTCCATTCATCTCCATGGAAGATTTTAGTATAGCCTTCACTGGCTAACTGGCCCACATTAATTAAGTGTTTTTTCAAGCCGGGAATACGCCTGACATCCTTTAGCTTCCACTCAGACCCGTTCAACTTAATTTTCACTGTTCCTTTACCAACAATATTACAAGGTTGGTCATCGCCAAGATATACTTTACCGAGGCTTCCAGACACATACCCCCCAAATAGTCTTTTCTGCGAATTAGCGTGAAATGATGCTCCAGATTCTAACACCCAAAACTCTTCATTGCTCTCCAAAGAGCATATCAACACATCATCTTGTGTTGATGCCGATGCAACATTAGCTTCGATATTCACCGTTTGATTCTTCGGTGCACTCTTGCACTGATTTTTGTAGTGTCCAACCTTTCCGTAATTCCAACACTCAACAGTCTTTGAGTTTCCGAAATTGCTGGGATTTCTCGATCTGGATCTCCCATTCTTTGATCTTCCTCGGTGGTTTGATCTTCCACGATTGCTGTTTATCGATCGGCCTCTCGACTCCGTCAACAAAGCCGAGGGGGTCGAAGTTTCGACTGACTCTCTCCGCCGGATCTCTTCGTTTAGAACGAGATCACGTACATCGTTGAATTTTAACTTATTGTTTCTCGATGAGCTACTCACAGCCGTGACCGTAGCATTAATTCCAACTTTCTGGAAGGGAGGACAAAAGTAACAAAGCCTGTACTTCATCGTCAAACTCAATCTTGACATAACTCAACTGGGTCGATATTGTACTGAGTTCATTGAGATGTTGGGCCACCGATGCCCCTTCGGTCATCCGCAAATTAAATAACCGCCTCATTAATGAACTTTATTTGAGGCTGAAGGTTTCTCGTACATATTTGAGAGTGCCTTCATAAGACCCGCTGTGGTCTTCTCCTTCGCTATGTTAAAAGCAACATTGCGAGATAACGTCAACCGGATAACTACGAGAGCATGTCTGTCAAGGAGTTTCCATTCATCCTCTTTTATGGATTCTGGCTTATCTTCCTGGAGAGGCAAGAATAAAATTTTCTGATACAAATAGTCCTCTATTTGCATTTTCCAGAATCCGAAGTCCGCACCATCGAATTTTTCGAGGTTCATTTTCCCTTCGTCTACTGCCATTGCTCCCACTTAAATCTGGTTGGCTCGGAAAAACAAATTCCTGAGCTCTTGATACTAGTTGTTAGGAAATACCACAACCAGATTTAATGAAATAGCAAAAATAATGAACACAAAATTTACGTGGTTCACCCAAAATAGGCTACATCCATGGGTTGTTGCAGATCTTTTTAATAAAGGGAGATAATTACACCGTGTTTACAAATACTCACAACTCTCTCGACTCACCAAAGAAAATTACTCACTTAATTTTCACACAATATCTCTCACAATTTAAGAAAACTCTCTGAAATTTTGCGCTCAAAATTTCTGCCTAAACTAAGCTTGAAAGAATTGCTGAGAAGAGAATTTGATGGTGCTCTGATCAGTGTAATTGAACTGAATGAAGAAGCAACCTATTTATAAGCTTCAAAGGGAACATCTCCTGCCAAATCCGTTGAGCAACTTGCAAAGAGAAATAATATACTTCATCCAAATTCATGCATGATTAATTAACTCTGAAGTTGGCAGAGAGCTTTAACTGAATGTTGCAAATTACAATTGCAAATTGCATAAATAATCAAGTGGTGGCCCCACTTATTGTTACAACATTGTACGTGTTATTTATTAAATATGTCATTTATTAAGATGATCAGTTAAGTTATTTAAATGTTTATAGAAAAAAGTTGAACTCGTTATTTGTAAAACCCGACAATTTATTTATTAACTTAATTAATACAAGTTTACAAATTATAGTTTATTTCAAAACTAACCAAGAGTATGATGCAGTAAAGATTTTTGGGGGTTAAAAGTTTATAACTTAAACTTTTCTAGGACTTAGGTGTAAATTACCTATAGATATAACTTAATAAAACAAACCAGGGTATTGTGAATTAAGAATTAGGATGTTTTCTCACAAGTCCAGCCACCTCCTGCTACTTCTTCCGAGACCAAGGAGGAGGTGTGCTAACCTCCTCAATGTAGCCGACATATTTTATTGAATACTTATCCTTCATTCATAGCTTCAAACCTTTTGCAACAAATAACAATTGAGAGAATTTTAGAAGTCTTGGAGAAGAAAAGAAAGAGAGGAATTCGACTACACACTTCTTGGGTTCTAAGGTAGAGTTGATTTAATTTATAATTAAGTTCTTCTTTCATATTTTAGTTAATTAAAGGTTGAATTTATAGTGTGGGTTATGTAGCAAGGGGGGAATTTTTCTTTTAGTAGAGTTTAAAGGTTGTTAGGAATTGAAGAGTATGGTTGTGAGGTTTTCCGTCGAATAGAAAAGGGGTACCACCGCGTGAAGCGGCGGCGGTGGTAGAGCAGAACAGGGCACTGTTCGGCCGTTGTGCAAGAACAGGGCCGAATTGAAATGGTCTGCTGCCATATTTAGATAATTAAAACAAGTAGAAAAGAAAAGAAAAAAAATGTGAAGGGAAGGAAATAGGAGGAGATCAAGAATTAATTGTTGATATCATTGTAGTTGAGGCAGTATAAATTTTTCAAATTGAAATGGGAATGTTACTAATCTCTATCTTAGTTCCTCTTTTTAGGTGGAAAGAACTTTTAATGCTTTCATTTATGTCTACAAGATAATGAACCTTTTCATGAAATCTACAACTAATGATATAAGTCTTATAATATTAAAATAATAGAGTAAGTTAATAGTAGTATTAGTATAGGTAGGAAAGCCGAAGAGTTAGAACCCACCATGAAGCCAAATATAGCCTAGTGAGGGAGATTTTGGTATAAGTAATTATATTACATTATTAAGTTAGAGTCAAAGAATATTTGATACTAAATCATTCATTTTAATTGATCAGGTGATTGAAGAGTGACCAAGTTATCTTACGGAGGTGAGCGCCTTACCAAGAAAATGGTTTGAGAAACAAAAAGGATTTCTTTATCAAATTTTTAAGAACGATATGTTGAGAAAAACCATAGCATGCATGAGTAGAAAATAACAAATTGACTTGGATGTTATATGAATTGGATTTATTAGAGTTTGTTGAAATTATTATTGAAAATTATATGCAATGCTTGCCAATCGTGAACATATATAATTTATTAGAGCTTTTAGATTATAACTGTATGCGAGGTTCACAATATTTGATAATAATTTAGAAAATTATTTGGTGCATAGTTGGACGCTCGTCTGCTCTCGCTTGATGGTATTCTTTGGATAATTCTGGTAGTTGGGGGCTACAGAGTTACAAGAGCTCTACCATTGACCGGACTCACAAACCAGGGATTAGAGCCCCTTGGAGAGTGACTCAAATCATTTGACTAAGACATGTCAATGCCGTTCTATAGGGAAGGGTAGCACCTTATCCCTCATCTAACCGGAGTACTAACTAGTCCCTTCCTTGATCTTTCCAGTCCCGCAGTTTGATGAATGGCCCAAGTTGAAGGGCGAATATATTATATTTTAATTTTATTTGCATGTATTCGTACTTGTTATTTATATGACATTGTTGCATTCATCCAGGTACTCATGAAATTCGGAAAGCCGATTTCCTGCATAAATTTTAATTTCTTCCTAATCAGGCCTCACTAATTTGTTTTTGAAAACTTACGCTTTCAAATTTAAATATTTTGAGATTGCTATGTTGTTGATGGTATTGGGATTCGGTAAGATAAACATCCCTACATGCAGCGAAATTTAAAATTTTTAGGGCCTCTTACGGAATCTTGCCAGAAAACTAAACTGGTTGTATATATATGAATAATTAAAACGACCAGAATAATTCAGATCCAAATTATACATGTCTCCTTGCAAATCCAAGCAGCTAGCAAAGTTGTTTTTATCCCTTCAGTTGGGTCGATCCCAAGCTCCTGGTAGCGCCCCACGTGTTGTGCCTCTACGGGTTGATACACCACAATATCATGAAAATTATTATATCCTAATCGGCTAGAACATAGGATATATTAAGATCTAGGGTTAGAGAACGACTTAGGAGCTAAAATCGAAAACGAAAAATTATTCCAAAAGGAAGCAGGGTTCGGCTGATTTTAGGTGAGGGAGGGAAAGAGTATTTTTCTTGACTTAGGCTTTTTGGCTCTTGAGTTGTGTGTATGAGATATGACATATAGTCTCCTATATATAATTATCTCATAATCCTAATTCTCCTAGGATTAGGACTCTAAGTCTCCTATATGGGTCATGGCCCTTTTAATTGGAAGACCAAGTCTTCTAATTAATCCATGGCCCATTTTTGATTTAATTAATTGGGGCTTTATTTAATTTCCCAATTAAATGGTCCAATTATTAATTTCTCTCTCATTTAATTAAATTAGACTCTAAGCCTATTTAATTAAATATTCTCATAATTAATTAACTCACAAATTAAATTCCAATTTAATTTACAGTCTTTATCCAATTCCAATTGTATCACTTTCCCTCCAATTGGGTCGACCCAGTTGACCCAGTCAACTCAATCGTTCTCTATTCCTCGTTTTCGATTCATGTGTATTGTCCTCCGTAGGTTCACCACATAATTGGCCGTGTGGGTTATAATTAAATATTTATTTAATTATTCGAGCATTAAATACTCTAAATCAATCGAACACTCTATCGACTGATCATTCCAAAATTAGCACCCCTGCCAATTTTGGAATTCTCCCACACTCCACGGTCGATGTCTGGCCACAAGCCCATGGAGCTCAATGGTGAATTAATTCAGTGAACCTTTTAATCATTCACAATTTCCATATACGACATAATCTCTCCATCGATCGATCTCCCAGTCGAGACTTGAGGGTATGGATTTCATCGGTTCCCTTTTTCTTCATCTTGACCTTATGCATTTGGATCTCGAAATAATTCTCTTCGACTTAATCTTTATGAGATACTTTCATAAAGTCGTCAGATACCTTGGCCAAAGATTTTACCAGAATTAATTTCTCACATAAATCCATAGGAGAAATTCCCAACTTATCAAGTCGAGTCAATGGATTATTTGTTGATGATATGAACCTTCATACGAGTCCCTCTATACCCAACGTGAATCCTCAGAGACTTTTTGGTAATCTCCAGTCGAGCGAAACTCACATCTAAGTATAGACGTTCTCGCACCAGATAAACCCTATCACCTCAAGTATTAGGGATCGTTCTTCGTATACTATCGTAAATTGAAATAACTTCAACCCCGATATGCGACTACCGCTTCCATGGTGAGTTATTTCCTAATTTGGGTATTCAGAGCACTTGTCATCCCAGCAAGCCACCCACTTATGTGTATCGACTATCCCAGTCATGCTCGTGGACCTCAGCATTCTCCAGTTCATCGGAGTATACACATTAGTGAGAGTCTAATCGAATCCAACGATGTCCTATCTCGATTGGATTCTACGACTCTTGAATATGTTCTCTATCACGGCCTTGGAGATCAGTCCACGGGTTGTCCCATAGCCCTGTGATCTATGTATTTCTATCCTTACGCATATATAATTATTACATAAGATAAAGTTGATCATATAATAAAGTGCATTTATTAATCTAAATTGAATAGTTCCTTCATTATTACATTACATGACAGCCATACAGTTAGCTTGTCGGACACTATTTCTATCAGATGGGACTCTGGGTGGCGGAGAGATGGGCTAGATGTTATACATGATGTCTACACTAATTTTGGTAACTATTATCGAAAGACTATAGTATGTCTGTAAATATTATGGTTTTGAATTTGTACATAAAATGTTTTGAGATTAATTGTAGGTCGTATCCAATGTAAATATCTTTTGTTGTATTTATGTGAACTAGTATTAGTGGTTGTAATTAGAAATGGATTGTTTTCTAAATCGTTAGTTCTTTGCTGTGGTTTCGGGTGAGGCTCATTTCAGGCTTACTACAGGTTGCTGTTGTTACATTATTTAATAAAATAATAATAAAGTATTTTAAAATTTAACAAAAAAGAATTGGACTTTATGTAAGAGTGAATAGCATATTAATTTCCTTTGTTATTTTAAATAGACAATTTAACTCCGTATGATAATTAATAGGGCAAAATACCTCCATGTATTTTTATAAAAGAAGCACACTGTCTCCCTCTTGATTTTTACATTTTTACAAGGGGTAAGATGCCCATTATGTAATATGTACATGGAGTTAAAGTGTCCATTTATCCATATTACAAAGAGCTAAATTGCCTATATACGCATATCATTGTTAGATAAAGTGGGGTGAATATATTGTCAATGGTAAAGTTGAATTTATTATTTTTACATAAAAATGAAGTCTCAAGTTTTGTTGTACATATATATTTTAAATAGACTATTTAATTCCATATGATAATTAATAGGGCAATATACCTCCATGTATTTTTATAAAAGAAGCACACTATCTCCCTCTTGGTTTTTACATTTTTACAAGATGCCCATTATGTAATATGTACATGGAGTTAAAGTGTCCATTTATCCATATTACAAAGAAATAAATTGCCTATGTACGCATATCACTGTTAGATAAAGTGGGGTGAATATGTTGTCAATGGTAAAGATGAATTTGTTATTTTTACATAAACATGAAGTCTCAAGTTTTGCTGTACATTTATAATTTAAATAGACAGTTTAACCCCGTATGATAATTAATAGGGCAAAAAACCTCCATGTATTTTTATAAAAGAAGCATACTGTCTCCCTCTCGATTTTTAAATTTATACAAGGGGTAAGAGGTGAAATATATTTCAAGAGCTAACTTTATCAACGAATAGGAGAATTTTGGACTTTTTTCTACTGAGAAGATCTACAATAGATAATCTGCCACTTGTGAATTGTGAAAAAGCTACTCGGCATGAAATTTCTCCTTTTTATGGGTAGATGTGTTCGTGTCCACGTAGAACAAAGGGATACGTATATGAGAGCCACAATTAATTTTGATGGGAGTGATGGTAGGTCTGACATATTATTTAGTTCCTGCAAGAAAATGTCAATCACTTCTGACCACTACTACGTGCAACTTGAGCATTTCTCTATCTGCTTCTAAAATTTAGATAAAATATTAATTATTATGTTCTTATGACTTGGGTAGGCTGGAGATGAAATGTACTTTAGAGTTACGTTAGACAAAAAATTTCAAGGTTTATTCAGCAAGTATTGTATGGAAAATAATTTAGACTACAAAACGGGGCATTTTTCTACGATGGCAAAATAATCAAATTCACCATGACCCCTGCCGAGGAAATTTTCTTTTTTTTTTTTTTCAAATTTTTCTAACTTTTTTTTTTTTTTTTAGTGTTTTTCTATTATAACTTGGTTTGTGTCACAGTTTGGTTTGGAGGATGAAGATATTATATATGCTATGGTGCATCAAACTGGAGGTGGATTTATTTAGTAGGTAGGGCTTCTTCATGTTTCTAGTAGCTTTGTTAATTATTCATATGTTTATACAATGCCCGTTCTGTATGAATTCAAACAATATTTAGAAAAATGGTTTTATGATGGGAATTTTGCGGATAAAAATGCAATGTAGATTCCGTACCGCAAAGGTATGTCAATTAACCCAGATGATATGTCGATTTGATATATGTAAGCATTAATTACCCAACAAAAATTATTTTGCACAAAATCACTTGCACGAGTAACATGATAAATTCGCACAACGAGTGTATTTTACTTAAAGAGCACGTGTTACATGATCCATTCAAACAATAATATTGGAAACAAATTGGGTTATGCTATAAAATTTAGATATAAGAATTGAGTGTAGATTTCATACATCACGAGGGCCATGCATTAATTTACCCCAAAAAATCATACCTAATTTTGTACAAAAATAGAGAAATCATTGTCTGGAAACAACATTGCATTGCAAAAATGATTGGGGCTAGATGAATTCTGTAAAGATTCTTTACAAGAATAAGGAGATTGGGCCCGGCCTTTTTGCAACCGCTTTTCGTGAAGTTGGTATTGCTAAACCCACTGCAAAATCAGTTTCAAAAGTTGTTTCTTCCCTTTCTAAAACGCCCTCGATTGTGGACCTCTTTAGTTTTATACTCCTCATGTCTTCAACCTCCTCATCATATGCTTCCTAATGAAGCTGGTAAGCCATCTCCCTCATCTCATCTCATCCTCAATGTTCACATCCTGAAACGTACGTAGTCTCCTCACACTCGTCTAATTCCATATCTGTCAATTATTATTGTGGCGTTGGATAAAGAACTTTCACAAAGGCATCAACTTGGTCCGGTGTTAAGGAATCTTGGAAGTTAACATGGAATTGCACATACAGTTTACCCTTCATAAGTGTACAGGACCGGCTTTACCTATAGGCAAGTTAGGCAAATTCCCAGGCCCCCCAATCAATTATAATTAATATGTGTTCTATAATAGAAAAAATAAAGAGCCCGTTTAAAGTAACTGTCCATGCTTTTGTTTTTTTTTCCTTTCTTCACGGGCCCTCATCCACACAATCCATTTTATACCATCAACTGTTCTTTATAATATTAAAAAAAAAAAAAAAAAACTAACTAATGATACCTGTTGGTCCCAAGTGGTCAGATGAGGTCTAGAGGGGGGGGGGGGGGAGGGGTGAATAGACCTCTAAACTTTTTAACAACTTTTTAACTTTAAAACTTTTGTTCTAACTTAAACAGACTAAGCTGTTACCGAACAGTAAGTTACTTGGCTGATCGCGAACAAATCTTTGAACAACTTCGTTGACCACTAATCTGATAGTTACTTAGCTGATTTTGTCAAAATCAGTTTCAATACTTAGAGTACTTGCAGCGGATTTGTAAAGTGTTTTTCACAAGTAAACTTAGTAGTTTGAAAGTTTGTTCCCCAGTCTTATAAAACTCATTTCCTTATAAAACTTTTCAAACTGTTAAATCAAAGTGTTTTTATGCAACTGAAAATATGCAAGTGAAAATGCAAGTAAAAACACAAGTAATTTTTATAGTGGTTATATGGATTTCAATATCCTTTAGTCCAATCTTCGAAGTCACTCAGATCTTGGGTTATACTATAATCACAAAGTTTACAGTATACTCTGCTTGCGCCAATCAACAAATGAAAAGGCCACAAGTGCGCAGTAGGAAATCACTCAGAAACTCCTACTCTCCGAAGTAATATCACTCACAAAGATGGATATCTACTTCTCACAACACTCACGATTACAAAATCACTCAGAAGATGTATTTATCGTTGTTCTTCAACTCTGCTTTTGTCAACAAATGACTAAGCTGATGAGTGAGCTATTCTTGAGACTTAAAGGGTTCTGCTTCGAAATTTTCTCAGAGATTGTGTTATGTCTCTTCTCTTCGTCTCTACAGCTATTTATACTCAAGGTTTGAAAAATGTCCGTTGAAGAGAGACAAGATTCAAAAACCTCGGGTACTGGTCCTTAATTTCCATGAACGGCTCTTTGCAGTCTGTTCGTACTGTCAACAGTACTTTTCTGCAGGCAGCATTAAATGCACCCAGCTGATGCGAAACATTTCTTCAATCATTTGTCTTTAATAGCCTTGTACTTCAGCATTTATTACTTCCAAGGGCATTTATTACCGTTGGGAAGGCTTCTTGATCTTTTCTACTTGGCTGACGAAAGGACAAGTCTGATGGCGAACTAAGCTGATCTCAAGGTTGAACAAATCTGTTTTGAGTCGGCTGATCTTCACCAGTCTGATTTCTTTCCGTCAGCGGATCAGTAGCCTTGGACCTTGAATTTTGACTCTTCTGATGTGTTCTTTACTTAGTCAAAAATTCTTCAAAGGGATATCAGCTAAGTTAATCCATACTTAGCAGATTTGAAGTTTTGGAATTCATCAAAACCCCCCTTTACAAATTGTCTTCAGTGCTCTTCATCTTCATCCTTATCCAACAATTTCCCCCTTTTTGATGATGACAAAACTTCAGCTAAGTACCTGTTATACCTATGCTAAAGATTGTAATCCTCAAAATTTTCTGAGATAGAAAAGATGTGTTGGAGTAAACTTGACTTTTATTTATGATGAAAATATTACAAGTACAAGTTTATCAGATGAGATGTCTGAAAGATAGATAAAGTAAACTGATTACAAATGGATTTGTCTTTCCTAACTATCAGCTTCTTCATCAGATCCTTCTAGCACTTCTTCATACTCATAAGATGATTCTTCATCATCTTCAACAACATCCTCACCCAAAAGCAGATTTGACCTGGCAGCTTCCATATTTTCTTTGAGTTGCTGCTCCTTCAGTTTTTCCATTGCTCTCTTAGCTGATTCAGTATCTTTGTACTTGGTAAGTGGCTCTGTTTGATCTTCAGCAGAGTTCTTGATTTCAACCATTTCTTCATCAGATTTGGCTTTGTCCTTAGTCTCTTCTTCAGACTTCTCTTTGCCTTCTACCTTTCCAACTTCTTCAGCAGCCTTAGTCTTTTCAGCAGCTTCTTCAGTTTTCTTAGCTTCAACAGCAACAGTTTCCTCAGTTGGTTCTTCCCTTTTATCTTTCCCCTTTTTGTCATCATCAGATTTGGTGATATTATGATCAGGTTCAGCTGCAGGGTTAAGTGCAACAGTAGGAATCTTCATAGCAGCACATAAAGCTTTGATGTTCTGATTAGCCAAATCATGACTTGCAGTAAGATGAGTGAGAGCAGTGCTGATGTCGTCAGTTTGATCATTGAAACAGTCAATGTTAAGTTGCATAGTAGTAAGTTCATTCTGTATAACCGTTCCAGCTTTGGATACTTCTTGCAACATTCCAACATTAACAGCTTTCTCTTCTTCACTGACTTTGATGAAGTTAGCAGTGAGATCAACTATGTTGTGTTCAGCTCTTTTTAAAGCATCATGAAGGTGATTTACATCAGCCTTCACATCTTCAACGTTTATGTTCATCTCAACAAGGCTTTGCAGCAACTTCTTTGAATGATCTTCTGGCAAGGGTAAGCTATCTATGGATTTCTTGATAGTTTCTGCAGTTTGGAGATGTATACTTTCCAGTTGTGATCTGTTGGACTCTGCCAACTCTTCCTTCAGCTCTTCTTTCAACTTCTTCATCTGCAGGTTGTTCTTCTCTTCCAGTTCCTTCATTTGATTTTCCATTAATAACTGGAAGGCTTCCATCAGTGATGAATGTAAGTCACTTGATGAAGCAGAAGTATCAGCTTCCCTTTCCTCAGTCTCCTGGTGGACAGGTGCATCTTTCAGCTCTGTCTCCTGATCAGCTTTGGACTCCTTAGCATTCCACTCAATTGCTTAGGGTTCATCAGCAGCTTTGTCAGCTTTGTGCTCATCAGTGACATCATCATAGACTAAACTAACAATCTTGCCATCATCATTAAAGGATGTTGTTTGACGAATTTGTCGCACAATGATCCATGGATTTGTAAAAGCATTGTTTCCCTTAGGCACTTCGTAGTAGTCTTTGACTTCTTTGCCAAATATAATCCGTTGAATGCTTGGCAGCTGAGGCAATTCACTGGAACATCCTTGCTGATATCTTGACCTTTCTGCCCTTCAAGGCGGTCATAACAGCTATGTTGATTGCTCTCTCAACAGCATCATCATATTTTCTTCTCTTGGCAGGCAAAGTGTTTTTGATGATTTTGGCTTCCTCTAAAGCAAAATCCTTAGCATATTGATGCATAGCATCCCTTACAAAATGAGGATCCAAAGCTTTCTGAATAGAGTCAGTCCTTAGCCAATTTAGAACCCATTTTTCTTCATCAGCTAATTCCTTCCAACTCTGAAGCTCGGCAACAGATCTGTTCAGCCTATAATCTCTCCATTTCATGTATCTTGGCTTTTCATGGGTGAACAGAGTCTTCAGCATCAACTTCTGGTCATAATAAGCCAAGGTCTTTTCAAACATTTTGAAGAGATCTTTATCAGCATAGACAATGTCAAACGCTCTTCTTATTTCATACTTCTCCTTTGGCTTGACCTCTCCAGCAGGCATCTTAGGCTTCTTTGGTTTGTCTTCATCAACTTCAGTAATCTTGATGCCTCCACCATGAACTGGTCCATGAGCATCAGTTTTACTTAGCTCAATGACCATAGCAAGCTCAGCGTCTTCAGCTTCCTTTCTTTCAGCTTCAGACATTCTTCTTCTTTCTTCATCTTTAGCCTCCTGAATCTTGCTCAGTTCTAATGCCTTCTTTTCTTCTAGCTCATCTCTTTTTCTCTGCTCAGCTTTCTCCCTTTTCTTTTTGTCAGCAACTGATATTTTCTTCTTCTTAATGATGAATTTTCTCTTTCCTTTATCAGCTGGGGCAGGAGCTGGACCAGCAGATGCTAGAGGTGCAGCTGCAATGGGATGGATGATCACCACATCAGGATAATCCTGAGGTTTAGCAACCTCAACTGTTGGCTTTGCTTGAGTGGTCTGTTGCGCATCAGTCTGTTCAGCAACAGAAGCCTCTTCAGCTCCAACAGGTCTTTCAGTAGTTTGAGGGCTTTGCCTTTCTAAGTTATCAAACTCAGTAGGCTACTCAACAAATGTCATCTGCTTCCTTGTTGTTTTCTTTGATCTTCCTTGAATAGGTATGGAAGCAGCAGTATCTCTCGACTGACTTCTGGTCCTATGAGAAACAGTCTCATCAGGCACTTGAGCAGTTGAAGTTCTTGAAGATGATGCAGGAGACATGTTCCTGACATCAGCAGTGGTCTGATCAATAATTTTGTCAACAATAGCATCAGCCACGGTCTTCACTTTCTTAGGAGACTTCTCCTTAGGCTCATCGGTAGCCTTCTTCTTCTGAGTTGCAGTTGCAAGCTCAGCTGTTTTAACCAGTTTTCTCTGCCTCTTGGCAGGAACTGCCTTTGGTTCCTCTGCTTCCTCTTCCCCATCAGCTTCTTCAGCTTTTCTCTTTGTAACAGACAAGTAATTGGACATTGCCTTGCTGGAATGAATTTCCTTCCCATTAGTCACCACACAGCCCATCTTGAACAGTAGGTAACTGAGAGTGATTCTATGATTGGTTTGGGGACCCTTGCCCTTCTTTTTCTCGTGGAAGTGAGCCAAAATGTACCAAATAATAACAGACCAGTTGACTTCCAGTCCGTAGTAAATAGCGGCCATGATGCTGAACCTCTTCATGGTAACAACATCCAAGGAAAACGTGCAATTCTCAATCAGCTTAGAGACCATATCAGCCATCCGCTGATATTCATCCTTCAGCTGTTTCTTCTTGATGATGCCAGACAACATCTCTCCTTCCTTGGCACAGATTGCCCAGAACTGTTGGTGCTTGTCTTCCGTCAGCATAGTGACGTCATGTCGTCCTTTGTTTGAAAGCCCAAAGGTCTCGTGTAGAAGAGTGGGGGTAATAACGATGGATCTACCTCCGACAGTAGCTTTGATTTCCTGGGTTGTGAAATCAACAGTAGCAGTCTTGTAGTATTCCAACACCTGGTCAGTCCAGATCACTCCTTCGTTATATTCCATGAAATTCACCAGTGAGGCCGATTTGAACTTCTCCAGCAGCTCCTTCATCAAATCGGTACCAGATTGGTAGTAGGAGTCATAGATCAAATACATACATTCAGCAGCCATCATAATTCTGTTGAAAGTTAGAGAAACAAGACGAATTTTGCAGAAAATTGCTAGTAATTTCTCACAAGTGCTCTTTGAATATTTGGGGTGCGTAAAGAGCTACTAAGCTGATCAGATATGGATTTATAGAGTTAGGGTATCTTGATTTCCGTGATACCAGCTAACCGTTAGATCCGTTTCTGATCGTGCGGCGTCAGTTGTGACCTTTCAAATTCAAATTGCATTAAATGAGGAGCGGGAAAATGAACCGCTCTTTTATCACTTGTAAAAGCGTGTTTTAAAATAAAACGTTTTAGGCAGTAAGCTTTTACATAGGTGATCAGACGAGTAAAATAAATACTTATCTGATGGACTATTGTCCTGATGACAAAGCTGTTATCAGTGAAAGCCAATAGCTGATAACCTTCCTCAGCTGTTTGTCAATCCAGCTAGATAATAAATCTTCAATCTTCAAAACTTTAATCTTCTGTTGAAAACATAACTTCAACTAACTGTCATCAACAAATTTCATCTTTTAATCAAAAGTACCGGTAATCTTACACGTTCCCCCTGACTTTAAGAATTCATAAGTTAACTAATCTATTGAGAGTTAATCCTTGAAGATAATATGATGAGTAAGCTGTTGAACTTCAGTCTTCTGTTGAGTTCCCCCTCAGCTTATGCATCCAATTTTAATAATCCCAGTTCAGCTCTTAGAGTTGAAAACCTTGTCTCACTTAGAGGTTTTGTGAAGATGTCAGCAATCTGATTTTCAGTAAACACATATTCTATCATGACATTTCCTTTCTCCACATGATCTCTAATAAAATGATGTTTGATCTCAATATGCTTAGTCCTTGAATGACTTGTAGTATTCTGAGTAAGACTGATTGCACTTGTATTGTCACAGTAGATAGGGATTCCACTGATTTTTATGTTGTAATCTTCAAGTTGTTGCTTCAACCATAATATTTGTGCACAGCAAGCTCCAGCAGGTATGTATTTAGCTTCAGCAGTTGATATTGATACTGAAGTCTATTTCTTACTCATCCATAAGATCAGACGACTACCTAAGAACTGACAGACACCTGTTGTGCTCTTTCTGTCAATCTTGCAGCCAGCAATGTCAGAATCTGAATATCCAATAAGTTCAAATCCAGATTCCCTAGGATACCACAATCCCAAATCTTCAGTAGCTTTAAGATACTTGAGTATCCTTTTGGCAGCTAAGAGGTGAGATTCCTTAGGATTTGATTGAAACCTCTTACAAACCCCAACAGAGTACATAATATCAGGTCTGCTAGCTGTTAAGTATAACAGGGACCCAATAATTCCTCTGTACTTGGTTAGGTCCACTGATTTGCTATCTTCATCTTAATCCAAACGAAGACTAGTAGACATTGGAATATTAGCAGTAGAGCTAGTTTCCATACCAAATTTCTTGAACAGATCCTTTGTGTATTTTGCTTGGCTGATGAATATTCCATCAGGCAACTGTCTTACTTGCAAGCCAAGAAAATAATTAAGTTCTCCCATCATGCTTATTTCAAACTTGTTGTGCATCAGCTTTGAGAACTTATCACACATCTGTTGATTAGTTGAACCAAAAATAATATCGTCCACATAAATTTGCACAAGCAAAATATGTTCTTCCCACTCAATAGTGAACAGGGTCTTGTCTACCTTACCTTTACGAAATCCTTTAATTAAGAGGAAATCAGATAGGGTATCATACCATGCTCTTGGAGCATGTTTCAGTCCATAGTGGGCTTTCTTCAGACGATATATCTTGCCTTCTTCTTGATAGGCTTCAAATCCAGGTGGTTTTTCAACATAAACTTCTTCTTGCAATTCTCCATTTAGAAAAGCCGATTTCACATCCATCTGATAGACTGTGAAATTCTTGTGAGCAGCATAGGCAAGAAAGAGTCTGATAGCCTCTAATCTTGCTACTGGTGCAAAAGTTTCATCAAAGTCAATGCCTTCTTCTTGGCAATACCCCTTGGCCACTAATCTTGCTTTGTTTCTGGTGACAATACCATCTTCATTCATTTTATTCCTGAATACCCATTTAGTGCTAATGACTCTTTGATGACTTGGTCTAGGAACTAAGTACCATACTTCATTCCGTTCAAATTGATTTAGCTCTTCTTGCATAGCTTCAATCCAGTTTTAATCATTAAGAGCTTCTTCAATCTGTTTAGGCTCAATATTAGATAGGAAGCTGACAAACATTGCTTCACTTGCAACAGCTCTCCTTGTCTTCACTTTATCCAAAGGATCACCAATCACCAGCTCTGGTGGGTGATTCTTGAGCCATCTAAGATTAGGTTGCAAATCATAATGTTGTCCTTTGTTTTGATCTTGCAACACTACTGTTGGAGATCCAGTAGTAGTCTGTTGAACATTTGTTGTCTGTTGAACAGTCTCTGGTCTGTCAGCTGTTTGCAACTCGTCTGTTAGACAATCAGCATTGTGATTTTGAACAGCACTTGAGTTATCAGCTGGGTTGAGATCAGGTAGTATGATGGGAACATATTCTTCATTCTTTCCAACATTCAACTTCTGTAAATCAGTAGACAGATCTTGATTAATACTTTGATTCTTTTCAGAAGATTGATTTGGTTCATCAAATACTATATGAATGGATTCCTCTATAAGTAAAGTTCTTTTGTTAAAGACTCTATAAGCTTTACTAACAGTAGAGTATCCTACAAAAACAGCTTCATCAGCCTTTTTTGCAAATGCAGTAAGGTGATTTTTCCCATTATTTAAAACAAAGCATTTACAACCAAATATCTTAAAATAAGGAATGTTTGGCTTCCTGTTGTTCCAAACTTTATATGGACTCTTGTTTTGGTGCTTGTTGATCATGCATCTGTTTTGGGTAAATCATGCTGTATTTGTTGCTTCTGCCCAAAATCTTTGAGGCAGTTTAGCTTCAGCTATCATTGTCCTGGTAGCTTCCTTAAGAGTTCTGTTTCTCCTTTCAGCAACTCCATTTTGTTGAGGGGTTCTGGCAGCAGAGTATTCATGACTGATTCCTCTGGCATTACAATACTCTTCAACAGTAGAGTTTGTAAACTCAGTCCCTCTATCTGATCTTCAGTATTTTCATATTTTTCTCATTTTGGATCTTTTCCATCAGATTTGTAAGATGCTCCTTGGTTTCACTTTTCTTCATCTTGAAAATCACCCAAGTGTATCTTGAATAATCATCTACAACAGCTAGGCAGTATTTCTTTGCACCATTGCTGACAGGATCAATGGGTCCAAATAAGTCATGTGTAGCAGCTCCAATATTCTTCCAGAAGATTGATGCTTCTTGCTTTTGAACGATGACTTGATTTGTTTACCCTTCTGACATGCGTCATAAAGCTTGTTTTTGCTCATGACTGTCTTCGGAATTCCTTCTACCAGATTGTTCTTGATAAG
This sequence comes from Penstemon barbatus, assembly GCA_003313485.2. Taxonomy (NCBI): domain Eukaryota; kingdom Viridiplantae; phylum Streptophyta; class Magnoliopsida; order Lamiales; family Plantaginaceae; genus Penstemon; species Penstemon barbatus. The sequence continues at coordinate 54,386,740 of CM064877.1, read as the reverse complement.
TCTGTTGATGGTCTTGAAATTTACATGGTTCAATCTTTTGTGCCACAGCCAACTGACTTCACTTGGTGTTGATGCCACCAGACAAACACTTGAATTCTTGTCAACAGAATTTCAGTCTACTGTGTAGATATTTCTTTGTCGTCTTCCAGATAAGATGACCTTCTTTGTACCAATCTGTTCAACGTAGCACTTATCTGTTGAGAAGATAACTGAATATCATTTGTCACAAAATTGACTTATGCTCAGCAAATTGTATTTGAGGCCTTTAACATAAGAGACGTCATATATCTCAATGTTGCCTTTGATCAGCTTTACAGTTGCTACAATATTGCCTTCTTTGCTGTCCCCAAAAGTAACTTTAGGACCATCCACAACAACAACATCAGTCAGCTCATGTATGTTTCCACACATGTGTCTTGAACATCCACTGTCCAAGTACCAGATTTTCTTTACTTTACTCCTACTCCTAATCCTAACCTACAAAACAAAATAAAATTGTTTTAGGTACCCTTATTGAGAGGGTCTTGAAGGATTAGTTCCACCTTTGATAACCCAAGATGATGAAGTCTTAGGCTTCTTAGGCTTCTGTTGTTTGGCAGGAGCATGAACAGTTTTATCTTTATCATGTTTATCAGATGTGTTATGTTGATGATAATCAGCATGATGAGGATAATGCTCATAAGTAGAATAAGATGCATAATAAGGAGGATATGCATGCATTGGATGAGCAGGATATGGTGCATAGTAAGTAGGAAACTGAGGTGCATGATACATAGGAGGATATGCAGGAGGTTGCACATAATATGACTCATTTCCATACCAAACATTTTGATTTTTCTTGTTTTTATGCTTCTTTGGCTTACTAGATGCTTGCTCATTAACAGAGGACTTAGACTTATCACTAGTCTAATTGGTTTTGACCTTATCAGAAGACTTCCTAGGACTCTTCTGTTTGGACTTACCAATCTGTTTTCCTACACTAGGCTCTTTGCTCTTTTTAGCCTTAGGAGTTTTCGTCTCCTTTAATGTTTTCTCAGGTTCAGTATGGTTCAGTTCTAACTTATCCTGATCTAAAGGTGTCTTCTGTTTACTAGACATGTGAGTGGATACAACAGATGACTTTTCATGAGACTCAATGACTTTCTCAAGCTCAATGATTTTACTCTTATAAACTGCACATTCAGCTTTAAGAGATTCATTCTCTTGCTCAAGTAGTTTGTATTCAGCTGATTCTCTTGGCTTTTCAGCTTTAAGTTTCAGTGAACTATTTTGCTCTTTCAGCAATATCATCTCTTCCTTAAGCTTTTTAAATGCATCAGCAATGCTTGTATTGTTGAGCATCATTTGTTCAAATGAATTAAATAATTCATTATCAAGAGGAGTTACCTCATCATCCTCGGAGTCATCAGATTCCTTAGCCATTAGGCAGAGAAGAGCCGGACTCTCTTCATCAGAAGACTCTTCATCAGAAGTGTCTAAATCTGAATCAGATGAGTGGATAGCAACTAGCTTTTCTGCTTCTGCTACCAGCACCATGCCTTTCTGATGCTTTCTTTCCTTTCTGATTCTCTTTTCTTCTTCTGTATACTTCTCAGCTTTAGGATATGGGCAGTCTCTGATGAAATGGCCCAGTTTCCTGCAATTATAGCACATCATTTTGAATTTAAAAGAATCCTTATCCTGAGAAGAAGAAGTAGGGTTAGAAGTAGAAGCATTGTTATATTTGTTCTTCATTTTTCGTCTGTAGAACTTTTTGAAGTTGTTCATCAGCAATGCAACGTCTCCAGCAGTGTACTCCTTTTTGTTGAGTATTGTGGCTTCATCAGATGAGTCCACTTCTTTGCTTTTGTAGGCTTGCCTTCTAGGATTTTCAGCAGCAACAAGTGCAGCTGTGGGACTTGAAGTAGAGGTTTCTTCAACACCCATTCTTGGCAGTTTATACTCGTACGCCTTGAGTACTGAGAACAGCTCGGTGAGTGAAATCTTTCCCAGATCTCTTGACTCTTCCATGGCTGTCACCTTCATGTTGAACTTCGGAGGTAGAGCCTTCAGAACTCTGACGGTTATCTCCTTATCAGTGAAGGTTTCTCCAAGCTTTAAAACTTCGTTCACCGTCCTTGTAAACCTTGTATCCATCTTATCAATGGTTTCCGCATACTTCATCTTGAAGTTGTCCAGCTTTTCCAGAGCAACACTCAGCTGATGCTCTTTGATGGCGTCGTTTCCTTCGCTCATGTCACAACCTTATCCCACATCTCTTTGGCAGTCTTGCAGTGCTTGACTTTCTCAAATCGATCATGGTCAAGGGCCTTGGTCATGATGAAACAGCCAACTTTATCCAGATTGAACAACTTTATTTCTTCGGCTGTCATTTCTGTTAAATCTTTTTCCACCACTATTTCTGCTTCATCAACCGTGATAGTCTTGGTGAATCTGAATGGACCTTTGATGATACATGTGTACATGTTATCATTGTAAGCAGCCAGGAAAATCTCCATTCTGATTTTCCAGTCTTCAAAGCTCATACCAGCTATGTGGGGAACATGGCTGATACAATCTATTTTTCAAAAATTTTAATTTTTTCAAAATATGCTCTTTTGAAAAAGTTTGAAAACCTTTGAAAAACAATCGGATCAAGCTCGTTGATCAGGCAGCTGATTCTAATGAACCACCTGCTCTGATACCACTTATAGGTCCCAAGTGATCAGATGAGGTCTAGAGGGGGGGGGGAGGGTGAATAGACCTCTAAATTTTTTAACAAATTTTTAACTTTAAAACTTTTGTTCTAACTTAAACAGACAAAGCTGTTATCGAACAGTAAGTTACTTGGCTGATCGTGAACAAATCTTTGAACAGCTTCGTTGACCACTAATCTGATAGTTACTTAGCTGATTTTGTCAAAATCAGTTTCAATACTTAGAGTACTTGCAGCGAATTTGTAAAGTGTTTTTCACAAGTAAACTTAGTAGTTTGAAAGTTTGTTCCCCATTTTTATAAAACTCCGTTCCTTATAAAACTTTTCAAACAGTTAAATCAAAGTGTTTTTATGCAACTGAAAATATGCAAGTAAAAATGCAAGTAAAAACACAAGTAATTTTTATAGTGGTTATATGGATTAAAATATCCTTTAGTCCACTCTTCCAAGTCACTCAGATCTTGAGTTATACTATAATCACAAAGTTTACAGTATACTCTGCTTGCGCCAATCAACAAATGAAAAGGCCACAAGTGCGCAGTAGGAAATCACTCGGAAACTCCTACTCTCCGAAGTAATATCACTCACAAAGATGGATATCTACTTCTCACAACACTCACGATTACAAAATCACTTAGAAGATGTATTTATCGTTGTTCTTCAACTCTGCTTTTGTCAACAAATGACTAAGCTGATGAGTGAGCTGTTCTTGAGACTTAAAGGGTTCTGCTTCGAAATTTTCTCAGAGATTGTGTTATGTCTCTTCTCTTCGTCTCTACAGCTATTTATACTCAAGGTTTGAAAAATGTCCGTTGAAGAGAGACAAGATTCAAAAACCTCGGGTACTGGTCCTTAATTTCCACGAACGGCTCTTTGCAGTCTGTCCATACTGTCAACAATACTTTTCTGCAGGCAACATTAAATGCACCCAGCTGATGCGAAGCATTTCTTCAATCATTTGTCTTTAATAGGCTTGTACTTCAGCATTTATTACTTCCAGGGGCATTTATTACCATTGGGAAGGCTTCTTGATCTTTTCTACTTGGCTGACGAAAGGACAAGTCTGATGGCGAACTAAGCTGATCTCAAGATTGAACAAATCTGTTTTGAGTCGGCTGATCTTCACCAGTCTGATTTCTTTCCTTCAGCGGATCAGTAGCCTTGGACCTTGAATTTTGACTCTTCTGATGTCTTCTTTACTTAGTCAAAAATTCTTCAAAGGGATATCAGCTAAGTTAATCCATACTTAGCAGATTTGAAGTTTTGGAATTCATCAAAACCTCCCTTTACAAATTGTTTTCAGTGCTCTTCATCCTCATCCTTATCTAACAATACCATCAGCCACTCAGTGAAAATTTTGACAAAATTGTTGTCTTTACATTTTTAGTCTGAATTTGATGAAAGTTGAAAGAATTTTTGGTCAACTTTTTACATACTTACATGGATGAATTTAGCCGTAGAATTAAGAATTTTTAGAATAAAAAAATATAAAAAATTGATTTAAGAAATCTAAAAGTCGTGACCTCTATTTTCTCTTCTTCTTATCCACGAAATCAAATTTATATCTCCACTCTTCTTATCAGTTTCTTTTTCCTATAATCAGATTTTGGATTTTAAGATTTTATTGAGTTATTTTTCTCTCATCCTACCATGAGTGATAAAAAAAATTGAATATGATACTCAATAAATTTTGAATATTGTTGTCTTTCTTCTATTAAATTAATTTTGAATAATTTAAGAATTACACAAATATTTTTGAAATTTTAGTAGTTGGTACAACTTTAAAGTCTTTAAACGATAAAATTTTAAATGAACATTGTATTAATTTTAAATATTCTTTAAGATATAAATTAATACTAAGCATGCAAGTTTCATATAAACATATCCGATTCCAAATACATATATTTGATGTTGAATAATATTTACTATACTTATAATGGTTGTTCCCGTTGAAAGAAGTTTTCAAAACATAAACTGATTGAAATATATTTACTATCAACTATGTCACAAAAATAGTAACTGAATTGATCATTTTATTTATAGAAAAAAATATATATTAGAAAAACGAGAATATGGAGATTTAACAGTATTTTTGCATTTACGAAAGTAGGACAAATAATTTTACATGAAATAACTTTTTTACGATACAGGGCCCCGATTTTAGTTTTAGCCTAGGACCCTGAAAAGTCTTGGACCGGCCCTGTAAGTGTATATGGTACTCTAGATTCAATATGCACTACATGGAGAGACACTTGCATGGGTCGTGCAATCTTTAAAGTTTTTTAAAATTATGGTATAAAATGTGCACAGTGCTTTTAAATTGTGATATCAAATGTGCTACTTTGTACAGACACGTGCGTAGAACGTACAACTTAACGACCACATGACATAAAAGTAGTCAATTCTGTCAATTGTTTTTATGGGGGTACCAAAATTGATAATATCCGTTAAGTTGTCCTATCAATTTGTCTGTATGGTGTGAAGCGAGTGCAAGGGATATTGGCAGTGTTTGAATTACTGGACTAGATAAGGAACTATCTAAAGCTGAAATATATTTCAGGAGCTAACTTTATCAACGAATAGGAGAATTTTGGACTTTTTTCAGCTGAGAGGATCTGCAATAGATAGTCTGCCGCTTGTGGATTGTGAAAAAGCCATTCGGCATGAAATTTCTCCTTTTATGGGTAGATGTGTCCGTGTCCAGTAAAACAAAAATATAGTTATATGGAAGCCACAATTACTTTTGATGGGAGTGATTGTAGTTCTGACAAATGATTTAGTTCCTGCAAGAGAATGTCAATCACTTCTGACCACTACTATGTGCAACTTGAGCATTTATCTATCTGCTTCTAAAATTTAGATAAAATAATAATTATTATGTTCTTATGACTTGGGTAGGCTGGAGATTAAATGTACTTTAGAGTTGCGTTAGACAAAAAATTTCAAGGTTTATTCAGCAAGTATTGAATGGAAAATAATTTAGACTACAAAACAGTGGCATTTTTCTAAGATGGCAAAAGAATCAAATTAACCATGTTCCCTGCCGAGGAAATTTTCTGTTTTTTTTTTTCAAATTTTTCTAACAACTTTTTTTTTTTTTTTAGTGTGTTTCTATTATAACTTGGTTTGTGTCACGATTTGGTTTGGAGGATGAAGTTATTATAGATGCTATGGTGTATCAAACTGGAGATGGATTTATTTAGTAGGTAGGGCTTCTTCATGTTTCCAGTAGCTTTGTTAATTATGCATATGTTTATACAATGCCCGTTTTGTATGAATTCAAACATTATTTAGAAAAATGATTTTATGATGGGAATTTTGCAGATAAAAATGCAATGTAGATTCCGTACTGCAAAGGTATGTCAATTAACCCAAATTATATGTCGATTTGATATATGTAAGCATTAATTGGTTAATACATTAATTACCCAACAAAAATTATTTTTTACAAAATCACTTGCACGAGTAACATGATAAATTTGCACCAATGAGTGTATTTTACTTAAAGAGCACGTGTTACATGATCCATTCAAACAATAATATTGGATAACAAATTGGGTTATTCTACAAAATTTAGATATAAGTATTAAGTGTAGATTTCGTACATCACGAGGGCCATGCATTAATTTACCACAAAAAGTCATACCTAATTTTGTACAAAAATAGAGAAATCATTGTCTGGAACCAACATTGCATTGCAAAAATGATTGGAATAGATGAATTTTGTAAAGATTCTTGACAAGAATGAGGAGATTGGGCCCAACCATCTCGCAAAAGCTTTTCGTGAAGTTGGTATTGCTAAACCCACTACAGAATTAGTTTCAAAAGTTGTTTCTTCCCTTTCTAAAACGCCCTCGATTGTGGACCTCTTTAGTTTTATACTCCTCATGTCTTCAACCACCTCATCATATGCTTCTTAATGAAGCTAGTAAGCCTTCCCCCTCATCTCATCTCATTCTCAATGTTCACATCATGAAACGTACGTAGTCTCCTCACACTCGTCTAATTCCATATCTGTCAATTGTGGTTGTGGCGTTGGAGAAAGAACTTGCACAAAGGCATCAACTTTGTCCAGAGTTAAGGAATCTTGTAAGCCAACATGGAATTGCACATATAGTTTACTCTTCATAAGTGTACAAGGCCGGCATTGCCTATAGGCAAGTTAGGCAAATTACCAGGGCCCCCAATCAATTATAATTAATATGTGTTCTATAATAGAAAAAACAAAGAGCCCGTTTAAAGTAAATGTCCATACTTTTGTTTTTTTACTTTCTTCACGGGCCCTCATCCACACAGTCCATTTTATACCGTCAACTGACCTTTATAATAAAAAAAAAAAAAAAAAACTAACTAATGATACCATCAGCCACTCAATAAAAATTTTCACAAAATTGTTGTATTTACATTTTTAGTCTGAATTGGATGAAACTTGAAAGCAAATTTGGTCAACTTTTTACATACTTACGTGGATGAATTTAGCCGCAACATTGAGAATTTTTAGAATATAAAAATATAAAAAATTGATTTAAGAATTCTAAAAGTCGTGACCTCTATTTTCTCTTCTTCTTATCCACGAAATCAAATTTATATCTCCACTCTTCTTATCAGTTTCTTTTTCCTATAATCAGATTTTGGATTTTTAGATTTTATTGAGTTATTTTTCTCTTATCCTACCATGAGTGATAAAAATAATTGTATATGATATTCAATAAATTTTGAATATTGTTGTCTTTCTTCTATTAAATTAATTTTGAATAATTTAAGAATTACACAAATATTTTTGAAATTTTAGTAGATGTTACAAATTTTTTAAACGATAAAACTTTAAATGAACATTGTATTAATTTTAAATATTCTTTAAAACATAAATTAATATTAGACATGCAAGTTTCATATAAACATATCCGATTCCAAATACATATATTTGATATTGAATAATAATTACTATACTTATAACGGTTGTTCCCGTTGAAAGAAGTTTTCAAAACTTAAACTGATAGAAATATATTTACTATCAACTATGTCACAAAAAAAGTATTTGAATTGATCATTTTATTTATAGAAAAAAAATATATATTAGAAAAACGAGAATATGGAGATTTAACAGTGTTTTTGCATTTACGAAAGTAAGAAAAATAATTTTACTTGAAATAACTTTTTTACGATATAGGGCCCCAATTTTAGATTTAGCCTAGGATCCTGAAAAGTCTAGGACCGGCCCTGTAAGTGTATATGGTACTGTAGATTCAATATGCACTACATGGAGAGACACCTGCAGGGGTCGTGCAATCTGTAAAGTTTTTTAAAATTATGGTATAAAATGTGGATAGAGCTTTTAAATTGTGATATCAAATGTGCTATTTTGGACAAACACGTGCGTAGAACGTGCAACTTAACGACCACATGAAAAGAGAGTGGTCAATTCCGTCAATTATTTTTACTGGGTACCAAAATTGATAATATCCGTTAAGTTGTCCTATCAATTTTTCTGTATGGTGTGAAGCGAGTGTATGGGATATTGGCAGTATTAGAATTACTGGACACAATAAGGAACTATCTGAAACTAAAATATATTTCAGGAGCTAACTTTATCAACGAATAGGAGAATTTCGGACTTTTTTCTGCTGAGATGATCTGCAATAGATAATATGCCGCTTGTGGATTGTGAAAAAGCAATTCGGCATGAAATTTCCCCTTTTATGGGTAGATGTGTCCGTGTCCAGTAGAACAAGGGGATAGTTATATGGGAGCCACAATTACTTTTGATGGGAGTGATGGTAGGTCTGACAAATTATTTAGTTCCTGCAAGAAAATTTCAATCACTTCTGACCACTACTACGTGCAACTTGAGCATTTATCTATCTGCTTCTAAAATTTAGATAAAATATTAATTATTATGTTCTTATGACATGGGTAGGCTGGAGATGAAATGTACTTTAGAGTTGCGTTAGACAAAAAATTTCAAGATTTATTCAGCAAGTATTGAATGGAAAATAATTTAGACAACAAAACGATGGAATTTTTCTTCGATGGCAAAGGAATCAAATTCACCATGACCCCTGCCGAGGTAATTTTCTGTTTTCTTTTTCAAATTTTTCTAACTCTTTTTTCTTTTTTTTTAGTATCTTTCTATTATAACTTGGTTTCTGTCAAGATTTGGTTTGGACGATGGAGATATTATAGATTCTATGGTGCATCAAACTGGAGATGGATTTATTTAATAGGTAGGGCTTCTTCATGTTTCTAGTAGCTTTGTTAATTATGAATATGTTTATACAATGCCCGTTTTGAAATTTTAGTAGATGTTACAACTTTAAATTCTTTAAACGATAAAACTTTAAATGAACATTGTATTAATTTTAAATATTCTTTAAAACATAAATTAATATTAGACATGTGACGGCCCGGCTCCGCGGGTCCGTCGGATAACGGTCGAAAAATTATTATTATTTTGAAAAGGTATAAAAATACCGAAACTTTATTTATTTATTTTTATGGAAAACGATAAATTAAAAGTATAAATGCTGAAGCAGTTTAAAACGAAATAAGAACAATTTCGATTACTAAGTTTAATGAGAAAGTAATTAAAATAAATTTTAACGGATGACATGACAAGATGAAACAATTGTGGGACCCAATAGAAATACAAGAACATTAAGATTAATATTTGATAAAATTTAAATCATTTTCGATAGATATTCCCATTTTACAAAATTACCTAAAATACCAAGATATTTAGCAAGATGTAATAAAAATCAACTTAGACATTATAGGAGATTTAAAACATGAGTTTAAACGAAAATCTTAAAATCAAATAAGAATTTAAATAAAAGTTCAACTACCCTCCAGTGTTTTTAAAACCGGACCGGTCATTGAACCGGAAACTCTACTGGTTACTGGTTCGATCGGTTAGATCGGGTCGACCACTGGTTCGATCGGTATAACCGGTGTGACTTTATTATTATGTTATATTTTTATATATATTTTTTTAGATTATCTAAAATACAATTATAATTAAAAAAAAATCATACTTTGTCAATATAATTTTTTTTTTTGTTTCATGCAAATAATCAAAATGTCTTAAACATTAAGATCAATGTCAAAATATAAATCTCAAGTATCTCTAAAAAATACATACATTCAAAACAAGACAACAAAATTAAAAATTCATCTCATTTTCAAAGTTTTGGATTATTCATTTGGGTTCTATTGTTGTAAGTTGATATTTATATGGTAATTGAGATTTGCATAATTTCATACAAAAAATAATATTATTCACAATGATGAGAAAATGGCTATTTACTTTTTTATGTGAAAAAAAAAGTGTAATATTGCATTATTTTTTCCTCATTGATTGTTAAAACACTAAAATAAGTAATGTTATTTCAATTAAAATATACAAATGTAATCCTATTAAATATTAAACAAGAGTTCAAATAAATAATAATAACCAAAAAAACTTTAAATTTAAAAAAAAAAAAATTTAAGTGAACCACTGGTTCACTGGTTTTACCGGTTCATTGGTTTTACCGGTTTTGGGACTGGTTTTACCGGTTCACACTGGTTAATTTAAGAACTGGTTTTTAAGGGTAAACCGGACCGGATTAGGGACCGGTTAGCGGTTGAACCGATTCAACCGACCGGTCCGGTCCGGTTTTCAAAACAATGCTACCCTCTAGAACTAGGGTAGGACCGCAACCATGATGACCTAACCGCAACATGAACTATAATTTACCCCAAATACCTGTAGCTGAAAAGATTGAAACATCGAATGCATAAGTTGATTGTCCAACTTAGTGAGGCTGTAGTGCACATGTGTGTGTGATGCGTGGATGCAACATAATATACGTGAGCATATATGCCAGTGCAGTAAATAAATACATGCATTAACAATTTAAGCACGTTAAACAATTAACTAATAGTTGCTGATGCCGTCCTTCTCTTACCCTCCAATCCATATTATGATGCCCCCACCGAACACTCCAAGTAATGAGCTAACTTACTAAATGTGCGCATAGACGTCTAATGCCAAGAATTTGACTCACTCCCCAAGTGGAACCTCCACACGATTTGTGAAGCCGGGTCTATGGTGGATCAAGGTAACCCTCCGGCCCTAACCTTCCGGGTTACCTATGATTCCGCACACCAAAATAGGGCCCACACAATAATAGCAAGCAGTACAGTACAGTAACGATACAATACAATAGCAATCCAATAACAAGGCAGTACATTAACAATCCAGTAACATGAAATCAGCAACCAACTCAATAACAATCATTAAAATGGTTCAATATATGATATCCAGGACTCGTAAGCACATAGGCATTATCATATAATTCAAGGTGTATATTTTGTCCTAAAAGTTGAGGTTTTCATTGTATCATACATCGCATGCTCGTTCGTTTAGGGACTAAGTTACAGTTATGACTCGACCTACTAGCACATTCGGACTTACACACAAGTAACACACAACACTCACCTTTGTAGCTTACGATTCTCGAGAAATTTGCGAAAAAGTAGCATCTACGGTTCCTGTGCACGTTTATGTAACGATCTTAGAATCTAATCACACCACAAGGATTCTAGAGTGACTAAAGCAATGCTTTAGTCGAGCAAACAATTGAATCGTGGTTGTTCATTATCGAAGCCACGATCAAAACTTGGACATTTACGTCCGATCTAAAGGTTATATGGTTCGTTCATGAACCGAGGTAAACATAGCCACGAAAGAGTTAAACTAGAACAAAACCGTTCTAATTGAGCTTTAAAATGTTTAATAAAGGTTTTAAGTTAAGTTATTACTTCCAAGTAACTTTATATTCCTCAATGAAGTGTATCTGAAACCTGAGCATATGCGTATACGACTAATAAATTATCTTATAATATTACTTAAATGTAATTAAAGAAAATCCCATCACAAAGGATTTTCTAAATTAACATCTCAGATTTTTCCCTTCATTTTTCAGATTTACAAAACAGCCCCTAAATTTTTATAAACATCCAATATTCCGAAAATTTACAACAAACTTTAAATCATAAGATTTTTAACTAGACTCGTATAAAAAAATCAAATAAAAAAATAGAGTATTAAAGTATCTTTTACTTCAAAATTAAAGCTTTAAAAACCCAACTTGTTTAAAACTTTTGAAAAACACCATCATAGTTTTGAAAATTTAAGAAAATCAACTTTTTTGAAAAATAATTCAAGATCCAAGCATTTAAGAAATATTTAAAATAATCATGCCTAATTTCAATATAAAATAGATTAACAATAAGGTTTAATAACTTTTTACAAAATAACAATGAGAAACAAAAAGTTCTTTAATTATAAGTTTTCTTCGGAAAAACTTACAAATTTTCAATCTTAATACACAAGTTATCAAAGCATTACGTCAAATCAATTAATCAAAAGTTTATAAAAGTAACAATGTAAAAACAGCGACCAAACAGCACCGTTACCCCCTTATTTTCAGATTTACAAAAACCCCAAATGTTTCAAAAACTCCCATTTTTGTAAAATATCGAAACAAACTTTAACACAAATACTTTTCAAGTAAACCTAACCAAATTCAAACAAAAATAGAGATTCTCAGTCCATTATACTTCCAAAATTTTTGCATCCCTAACCCTTCAACTTTTAAAATCTTTCAAAAATACCCCCAAAGTTTCGAAAAATTATAAATAATAACTTTCTTACAAAAATAAATCAAGATCCAAATATCTAGTAAACATATATTTAAACCAAGCAAAACTACATTAAAATATGATGTTGAATATAAACTAAACAACTTTTCATAAAACTAAAATGGATAGAATAAAGTTCTTCAATATTCATATTTTGCAAATGAACAAAATTTCTAAGTCTTGAAATAAAATCCATAAACTTAACCCAAACATGAAAATGAACAGAATATTTTATGATGCTACTATGCAAACATTATCTCATGAATGAGTTGAGTTACATATATGCTAGTAGGTGAGACAGAAATGCATGTGCATGTATAACACTTGGTTGCTCCAAAACTTTGAGGACTAGAAGCTTTGTTTGTGAACTAATTAAATAACAGGTTGTAAAATTATTTGGTATGTTTTATAATGTTATAACTTAAATTTATTACTCTTTATAAATGCATGTATGTTTTTTCTCCATTTTTTTAAGACACTTTTTAAAAGAGAATAAAATAAAATCCAATCAATTAAAGAACACAAGTAGGTGGATCTTTACCCAAAGCAAAGAAGGGTAGGAACCTCTCTTCACTTTCAGACCTCCGACAGTGGTGGTGGCGGCTCCGATGGTGGTTCATGACAAAAGCCCTCAAAATCCTTACTTTTCACCAACTTGTAACGACGGGAGATTCACTTTGGGAGATCCAAACGACGATCCGAACGGTCAATATGTAGCCCCATGTGTGTAAGACCTTCACACAAAATTTGGATAAGATCCAACGGTGGACGAAGACAAAATGTGCGTAAAACAGACGCTTGGCTGTGTATATCCGAAATTTATCTTTCTGGAGTGTTGTCCTTTAAAGAAGAATCGCCGGAGTTGCAGCGGCAGTAGCGTGGCGGCGGTGATGACCATGGTGGTTTCAGGTGATAGAGTTCGGATGGTGGAGGCGGCGGTACGGCGGCGACGGTGGTGGTGATTCTTCCTCCTCCAAAAGAACACTCACCTTTCTCATATTTTCTTTTCTATCTCTCTTTTTCACTAAAATCTTCTATGGATTTTTGTTGTGGTAAGGTAAGGAAGAGTGAATAAATGAGTGGGTGTATATATACATACAATCCAAAATCAGATTCATATACATATACATTAATCAATAAACATGGGGAAGAGAAGTTTATCATTACTTCTTGTTCCACCAATGTTTTGATTCTGTGTGGGTAGGATTTCCTTCATTCAAACAAGAAATGGCTGTCTTGGAGTGTCAAGGGAGAAGAAATCATTATTCTGCCTCTGCAGGATTTGAAAAGATTTGGGCAAATTTGCACTTTGCCCCCTGAGCTTTGGGAAAGTGCATTTTGCCCCACAAACATAAAATTTTGCGCACTTAGGTCCAAAATAAATTGAAAATAGACCCCATCAATTTAAAAAGGTATTTAATATTATTTTAAAATAACTTTTATATTTTTAATTATTTTAAAGTTCAAAAGATCACAAGATCTAATTAAATAGTATTTTTTTTTCAATTTAATGCTTAACTAAATTTGGATTAAAAATCCAATAAAAATGTTCAAAATTTCTGGGACGTTACAATCCTCCCTCCTTAAAAGAATTTGGTCCCCAAATTCGCTCTTGAGATTCGCATGGTCCCGGTAACACTTACGTATCTTCTTTTCTAGCTCCCGAAATGTTCCTTCCCTACTATGTGTGTGTCATAAAACTTTTACTTGTGGAATCTGCAGCCTTCTTGATTAAAACGAGCGTGTGAAAATGTTATCTCGTACGTTAGGCGTTTTCAAAACTCTGACGTATCTTTTTCTCTAACTCCCAAGTCGCCTTTTTATACTCTGGCCGCGCCATAATGGAATTCACTTGTTTCTTCATCTAGATGAGTATGCAAACGTGTCTTCGATTGTACATTAGATATTTCTGAAGATCTTAAGATATGCAGTCAGGTTCACGAGGATGACCGATGTAGTACTTCATGTACGTTACGTATAATCATGACGCGGTAGAATGGGATATGGCAATAATTCCAACTCCTATGCCGCGGATTAAGATTCTTCTCAAACGAAAAACTACTCACATAAGAATATATAGTTCAGTTTGGCCCAGAGAATTCACAAGGTATTGAATGACGTTTGACTTGGGATTTTATCAAGGAACAAAATGAGTTAAATGAAGAGACATGATAAGGATTAGAAAAGATGATCGAATCAAGATGCTCAAGACGACAAGATAAGAATTAACAATGGCAACATAAAGAAGAATCAACGAAGATTGCAAAAGGACTGAAATATCGATAATAAAGATAACCAAATGAATTGTTCGATATAAGTGACAAGGAGAATTAAGGCGCACCGATAAGAATTACGAAAGGGATGAGCCTCACCATTTCAAACGGTGTAAGTAAAAAAGAAGATTAAAGCAAGGATATTGGTAAGGATAATAGAAAGTTGAAACAAGTATCATGACGATAATAACCAAAACATTAAAGTGTGTTTGGTCATTAGAAAAGCAAGTCAAGATAAATGGTGCGATATAGAGATCATTTCAATAATGATTGCAACAAGCTGCAATAGAAACAAGTAAAGTTCAGTGGTGAAATATGAGAACATCGAAACGATCAAATTGAGCGAGATGGGATTAGAAATTAGTTCAAAACAAATAGAGGTAAGTCCAAAGTTCTAAAGAAATTGAGAAATTGATCTGATTTATGTGGCTTGCAAAAAGGAATGAAATAGACAAAGGAATAATAATTTAGGAATGGACAAATGAAAATGTGAAGTTAAAAAAAAAGAAACCGAGACAATTCATATCCTTCAGAAATTTAGAAGATTGTATAATTGAATAGAACGAAAAAAAGTAACATGAAATCATACGGATAATTTCACAACGATCATAACGGAGTAAATAGGCTCAGGAAAAAGAAGGACAAGGAACAATAACAATCATAGAATCCGACAAAAATAAAAAAATAAAAATTTTGGTTTACTATACGAGAAAGCATCTCATGAAATAGGGAGGTGTAAACTCTGAACGAGTACAAAAATAAGGGATCAATATAAAAATCTTGATAGGATAAAAGTAGTCAATCCCCAATAAACAAGGACATGTTAATCGAGAGTGTCGATAAGCTCTGAAGGAAAACAGTCAAAGAGTCAGATTAAAGGTAATTAAGGGCACTGCTTGAAGAAGCCATATCAAGAATGAGGCTAAAATGATTGAAGAATATTTTACGGTAAATTACACAACATGAAAGAAAAGATACAATCGGGCAACCGCATTTAGAAACTTCATAAAAACACGAGCGGAAATAAAGAGATTGGATATGAACCTGGGATAGTTTAAGAATTGAAAATGAAGTTACTCACTAACAAAAGTGATTCATAGTTGAATGCAATGAACATGTAATAGACGAGTTAGAACACAGGACTGGTGTCAACGAAATTCGAATGATATTTTGTCTATTGAAAGAAAGATTGCTTACATAACAATTTGATTCACCAAAATGGTGAAGAAGACATATAGGGATCACAAGTTAAAAATGAATAAGTACCAACATCAGAATAAGGGCGAAACAATTAATTATACCGAAAATAGGCTCGAGAGCTTTTAAAGTCGAGAGATAAATTTGGAGATGGATACGTTTAGAATCAGAATTATGAGTTCTAAGTAAGGTAAACTCGATAATGAAATTCAAAAGGATTAGGGCTATTTTAGTCATTCTATGTACTTCAAGAAAGGTCACTTGATTCAAATATTTAATTTACGTAAAATCACGGAACGCACACATATACAATGATAACCAGACAGTTATATAAACAATAAGTTCGAATAACATTATTGTATTCGGGATACCACCAACAAAATAATTAATCAAGAAAACACATAATCAAGCAAAAATAACCATTAACCCCCCAAGGACACGTACTAAACATATGGTTTCGGTTGCGGTCTTGTCCTAAAAGTCAACTACCCAATATGGGTAGACACCCTAAAATCGTGACGGTGAGTCCTACCTTACTAGCACCTCAGTACAAATCCGAGGATCCTATCCTGGCCTTGAGCCGAAGCTCTGATACCATCGGTGACGGCCCGGCTCCGCGGGTCCATCGGATAACGGTCGAAAAATTATTATTATTTTGAAAAGGTATAAAAATACTGAAACTTTATTTATTTATTTTTACGGAAAACGATAAATTAAAAGTAAAAACGCGGAAGCAGTTTGAAACGAAATAAGAACAATTTCGATTACTAAGTTTAAAACAAAAGTAATTAAAACAAATTTTAACGGATCACATGACATGGTGAAACAACTTGTGGGACCTAATAGAAATACAATAACATTAAGATTAATATTTGATAAAATTTAAATCATTTTCGATAGATTTTCCCATTTTACAAAATTAGCTAAAATACCAAGATATTTAGCAAGATGTAATAAAAATCAACTTAGACATTATAGGAGATTTAAAACATGAGTTTAAACGAAAATCTTAAAATCAAATAAGAATTTAGACAAAAGTTCAACTACCCTCTAGAACTAGGGTGGGACCGCAATAGTGATGACCTAACCGCAACATGAACTATCATTTACCCCAAACACCTGTAGCTGAAAAGATTGAAACATGGAATGCATAAGTTGATCGTCCAACTTAGTGAGGTTGTAGTTCACATGTGCGTGTGATGCGTGGATGCAACATAATATACGTGAGCATATATGCCAGTGCAGTAAATAAATACATACAATAACAATTTAAGCACATTAAACAATTAACCAACAGTTGTTGATGCCGTCCTTCTCTAACCCTCGAATCCATATTATGATGACCCCATCGAACACTCCAAGTAAGGAGCTACCTTACTAACTGTGCGAATAGACGTCTAATGCCAAGATTTTGACTTCACTCCCCAAGTGTAACCTCCACACTTGGTTTGTGAAGCCGGGTCTACGGTGGATCAAGGTAACCCTCCGGCCCTAACCTTCCGGGTTACCTATGATTCCGCACACCAAAATAGGGCCCACACAATAATAGCAAGCAGTACAATACAGTAACGATACAGTACAATAACAATCCAATAACAAGGCTGTACATGAATAATCCAGTAACATGAAATCATCAACCAACTCAATAACAATCATTAAAATGGTTCAATATATGATATCCAGGACTCGTAAGCACATAGGCATTATCATATAATTCAAGGTGTATATTTTGTCCTAAAAGTTGAGGTGATGATGGGTAATTTGGATCCCCTACTCACGCCAGCTAGATGTGGATCGAATAACACCAACTCCCGTCCCCAGAAACGCCGAGCCAAGCCAAGGTTTTAAATAAACTGTTTCCGAGCCTATAAAGAGAATCTGAGATCGAAGGGTACTGTTGGGCCGAGCCCAGGCCCAAGCCCACCAACTCAGCTATAAATAGTCCAAGCATTTATGACAACACAACTTCCCAGGTGCTCTTCCTCCGAGGCTATTGCTCGGAATTACATAGGAAGTATAGCATAGGCTTTCTTGTATGTATTTCACCCTCTAG
Source organism: Penstemon barbatus (assembly GCA_003313485.2). Lineage (NCBI taxonomy): Eukaryota > Viridiplantae > Streptophyta > Magnoliopsida > Lamiales > Plantaginaceae > Penstemon > Penstemon barbatus. The sequence continues at coordinate 54,368,838 of CM064877.1, read as the reverse complement.
CATGTACGGCATCCAATAATGCTCGAATAGGACTCTCAATTCTTGTAATTGGTACTCGATCATTCTGAATATAATATTATTGATCTTTTTCCTCCATTTGATAGAGTAGTGTCCAACAAGCCAATATTAATTTGCTTGTTGAAGTACTATTTTCTCATGGTTTATAATTCATACGCCCGTTCATTCATAGTACGTGAAACTGAACAATGGCCAACTTCATCTCTCGCGAACTTATCTAAGCGATTGGATGAAATCCTAAGGTCACAATAGACTATGGGACAATTCACTTCAGTACTGAGTGCAATCATGAAACAGTCTCAAAGGTCGTGATCTTAAAACCGTTCCAAGTCATAGATTCCGAACGAGACGGGGTATCGTAGGAATCGCCAAGACTTGTACAAGTATGCATGATTCACATGGAGTGAATTTGTAGCGTATCATGAGCAAGGCATTTGAGGCCAGTGCATATGAGTAGGTGGTTCAATGGAGGATTGAATGCATCGAACGACCCGAACAGAGAAACCCATTGTGGAAGCGCATGACGCATATCGGTGATGGGATGTTTCTCAAGGCTTATAATAGTGTACGATTTAGTCCTTGGACTTGAGGTGCTAGGGCAAATTCGGTGCACAAGTGTACGTACTTAGATTTAGGTACTGGTCACGTAGCCTGGCCACAAAGTGCCTAAGTTGGGTGCGTGCACGACTGTACGCGAGTGGTTAGTACTAAGAAAGGATCTATCGACTCATCCTCATAAGATGAGAGTATTTCCTGTACGTTCTTCGATAATATGTTCCTAGAAATCCATGGCAATGGTTGGTGACGAATTTGGAAGGTATTTCCAAATTTAGCAGTCACACCGGAATTATTATCCAGAATTAGAAAGTACAGTATCGAGATAATTAGAGGTGCCGATCAATTCACACACCCTAGGTCTCGATCGGGAAATCATCGTAGAAGGACCGTATGTACATGGCAATTATAAGAGGTGAGGTTCACAATAATCAATTCACCTTTGATTGGGCTTCATGGGCTTGTGGCTAGACATCGACCATGAAGTGTAGGTACTCCTAAATTGATAGGGAAATTAATTATAGGAGTGGTCAATTAAAAGTTGTTTAATTGATCGGAGCATTTAATTGCTCGTTAATTAAATCACGAAAGTCGTGGGCCTGCTGCTAGTTGATGGTGAACCCAGAGGGTCACACACAATACAATTGGACGGTGACTGTCTTAAAAGAAAGCAAGTGATTTAAAGTTGTTAAATCAAAGTAATTGAATTATGGTATTAATTCAATTGGAGAATATTAATTAGATATCTAATTGATTAATGTTTAATTAATTAATTAGAGTTATCTGATTAATTATGGAATTAATTAAAGTAGTTAATTAATTGGAAGAAGAAATAATTAACCAATTTTAGTATTGGATAATTATGGGGTTGATTTCGTAATTAACTAAAATTGGGGATAGGGGCGATTTTTGTGAATAAAGAAAAAGGGGTTTATTTCTTGGAGAGCAAGTTAGAAGAGATCTATCAAATCTCACATTCCTAAGTTGATAAGGAATGAAGATTTGATAGACAAGGGAATGAGATATCTTTTTAGAGAAAGATTCTTCTCTTATAAATATACTCCTTCTCTTCTCTTCATTATGAGAAGAGGTTAGAAATTTTTTGAGAGAAGTACAATCCTTAAACTTTTGAGAGAAAATACTTTGCTGAAAATAAAGAGAGAAAAATCGATTTACATAGTGAGGAAAATCAGATTTTTCGAACAAGAATTTTTAATAGCAAATCGCCCCCTTCACTTTCGCCCGAACCCTAAGTCGCCCGAATCCTACTCGGCCGAACCCTGAGCTGACCGAACCCAACCTGGTCGAGCCCTGTTCCGATCACACAAGTCCTGTGATCCGTTTCTTCCATCTGTATCTCCTAATCTCGATCAAGGTCTTAAGTCCAGATCCAGATCCGAAATCCTTTGCTGACAAACCTGCGAGATCCAGTTCTAAGCCTAAGACTTGTAGGCGTCACTACAATCCGATTGGTGTGGACTAACTTTGGAGGTGAGACACATGGATCACTCAAGCTGTGGATCGAACCAAACACATGGAGGAAACCACCACAAATCCGTGGTGAGGTAAATTGCGATTAAACCCCCTATGTTTAATTAAGTGTTTGATTCATGCTTTTCGTATAAATAACTATGGAGAAAGATTTATGGGACATATAGGGACCTCGAAAAATTTTAAATTCCGCACTTTGTTGTATTGACAATCGAGCCCCTAGATAGAATATCCCAACAGTGGTATCAGAGCCAACTCCATACGTTTTTATACGAAAAGGCCTGAACATAATGTGTTTTCACTGTATATGCTTGATTGTATGTATGAGAACACGTGATAATTATGTTCTAGTGATTGATTCTTGCTTGTTATGACTGGATCTATGATTGGGTAAAATTGCCTTTTAAGATCTGTGGCGAATTTATAGTTTTTCGAAAAATCAAGACTCTTTGTGCAAATAATCGCATATCTCAAAAATTAGGGCTGAAAATTAATTTTTCTGTTTCTGGAAATTTTTGAAAAATCTGGGCTGTTTCTGAAAATATGATCGCACGAGTTTTTGGGGCTGTTTTGCAAATTCCAAAAATTCAAGGACTGTTTTGTAATTTCTGAAAAATTCAGGGGTCAGTTTGCAAATTCGAAAATTTTTTGGATTTCAAAATTTTATTTTTCTGGTCCTTCTGTCCGAAAACTCTTTTGGGGGTAATTTGTAACTTTTCAAAAGTTTTGGGGTCAAAAGTGCAATTTCCGAAAGTTTAGGGGCCGAACTACAATTTTCATAAGTTGAAAAATCAGAATCTTAACATGAGGCAGAAAACTTGTTTTAATTTATCCGAGAATTTATTTGTCATAATTAGTAGTGACTAAAAAGCAAGAATCATAGGAAGTTAGTTTTAAAAAGTAGTTTTAAAATTAAGAAAGAAATACGTAAAGTTGTTTGCATGTTTCTTGCTCTACGTGAACTGTCTACGTGGTTTTCGATCGCGCCGAGTCTTGACCTTAGGTTAGATGTGATTGGTTTAATTTACTGCATGGTTTTTATTGGGCCTGCGAGCCTGTTATTATTTTTGGGCCACTTTGAGCCTTTGTAATAGAATAGGGCTTTACTGCTTTTCTAGTTTAGGATGGAGGCTCATTTACAAGCAAGGTGGGAGCCCAAGAAGAATTGAAGGCCATGTATGCATGGTACATTGTGTAATAGCATAGGCCCATTTACAAAACCTTTTAGATTGACCAATTGGGCCAACATCATTGGCTCGATGATGGCCTGCATATGAGGCTCCCGATCGAAAACATATTGTGGTAGTATGCATGCTAGGCTTGTATGGCTTTTATTTATTAGTCGATTTATGATTGCTTGTGTGTTTGCGCGCTAGAATCTAGATCGTAAATAAAAGATAAAGCATAATTGAAGCGGTGAGATCTCGAGGAGAGTTTCCTTAAACTTTCAAAACCGAAAATTCCCCTCTCGAATAAATATTAAGTCATATTGGGTTAAATATAAAATGAGGTTTTATAAAATCCAAGCCTTCCATTAATAGGGACTAGTGCATGTTGTTTACTTATCGATAGAGGTGATCCAGAGTCTGGCACCCGAGTCGAAGAAAGGAGCAATGCACGAAATTCCTTGATTCTAGTTTTAATAAAACTTGACAAGGGTAGGGACTGGTCGGGACGTGAAGATCGACCGATAACTAGTTACGGAGAATTCATGACCGGGCCCGTTGCTTATCATGATTAATGGGTTAGACTTAACGCGTAGTAACATTTATGATGTAGCAGTGCTAGATAAATGCGAAAAACGAGGCAAAATAGCTTGAAGGTTGTGTGGTAGACACAATTGGTAAAAAGTATACCTACCTAGGGAATTAATTGTATGGCCACGAGTCGTGGGTGCAACTAATTGCTGCTGGGACGTCAAGACCTACTAGGAAATAGATTTTTCCCGAAACTAGAAGGGGTTATTGTTTCGATAAAATAGTGGGAGAACTTTTTCGATAAAAAGTCCAAATTTCGTTAATTATAAGTATTAATATTAAACCTGTCTGCTTATAGTTGTCTGTTTTATTGTTAGCCATTTACCATCCACTATTCCGTTCAAACGATGCTTAGTGCGTATTACAAACGAACCAACTTTGGGGTCCATTATGCGCAATCACCTTCACGAGACAAGCATGGCTGAGTTTGACAATGTTAGAGAATATTGTTCTTACTTAACCAAAATGTTCAAACGAATCAAAAAGTTTGGAGCTCAATTGTCTTTAGAAGATGAGATAGAAATTACTCTCAATGGCTTGTCTGACATCTTCACTCATTTCATGCAACATTGTATTATTCCGCCTGATGGAATTAAAACAAAACACTTGCATGAGTTATTAGATAAATATGAGGAAGTTCATCTGCAAGGATGGGGTCTATACGAAAGGGATTGCCACATGTGTAAGTACGAAAGGAAATTAAGGAGGCTTGCTGAAAAGAAATTCCTGAACAGACTTAACAACGGTATGACTTAAAGTTATACACCTGTTAATTCTTCTGATGTAAGACATCTGATAAACCTTCATTTCTGTAAAAGTGTTTGCAGGTAATGATGGCATTCCCTCTCAACCTAAAAGGAGGAAATTCCTTAAAAGGAAGATGCAAGAAGTGCGAAGGCACATGAGGGGATGTTGCTTCAGGGATTGGGTCAAGGGCTATCTGGACCTAGACATTACTTTTTAGCAAAAGAAGAAGTTTTTTCGTATTAGCAAAAGTTTCTAGTTTTAGTTTATTTTGAGTATTATTTCAAATTTTGTACAAGACTTTATTGCTTTACCATTGAGAATGGAATTTATTTAATTAGAGCGATTTGACTTTGTACAAATGTTGATGTTCTGAAACATAGAAATAAACAATGATAAACAAATCAAAACTTCGAAGACTATATGCTGAATCGAAAAACCTGGATAATCGTTCACTGAAATGTTTATTTTGGACATTCTTCCTAAAGAAAGATTCGAAAGGAAAGTTTTTGTCTACTGTTCTTGAAATAAGGAACTTGGATAAAACTCCGAACTTTCAAATCTTGTCTTAAAGGAATAATAACCGAAATAGAGGATTGCTAGGCATTCCAAACATTTCAAATCAATTAGAACTAAAAGCACTAGTTCAAAAGAAGTACAATTCTGAAACTATTGAAGTAATTCAATAGACGTTTTGGAAATGAAGTAATTAGATGCATTGTGTCAAAAGCAATTTGATCTAATCAAACTTGCTGAAACATAAGCAACTAAATCCTCGATTATCTAAAGGAGAATAGAATTCTAACAAAACAAATCAAAGAAGAAGATCGAACTTTGATAAAACTTGGTTCGACTCTCGATTGTGATCTTGCTAAATTCCTATATTCACATTAGGGGATAACCTCCCCTGACTCTTCAAAAGTACTTGGTCTAGTATTTTTCGAAGTAAGTTCTTACACTGCCATGTCACTTAAGACATAGCAACACACCCTTATATGAGAAATTAGATGGTAGATCTAATTCATATAAAGTTTGTGGGGTATCCGACGAAATCCATTGGATACCTGTTCTACGACAAAGAGAAACGAAAGTATCTCGTAAGAAGCTTGTTCCTCTGTTGACAAAACTCTTGTTAAAGGAAATAAGAATGTCATAGAACTCGATGAAGTCCAAAGAACTGGACCCATCCCCAAAAACAGTGGGAGTAAACCCTAAAGCCTATTGAACCGATCCATGCACAAATTAGTAATCTAATCAAATACGTAAGGAACTCAAAATTCCATTTTACGAAATTGAGAAACTGGATTCTAATCCAAGATTACAAAAGAACTAAGGGATATGGCATGAAGCCATAAGATTCAAAGTGGAAACTTTGACTCACCTAATGGTGATAGGTCACTCCTCAAAAGTCCTTCTAGGACTGATGAAAGTACCTTCTCCGTTTGCTACGTCAAAATCAATTTCGAAACTATTAGCCATAGAAAGGTGGTTTTTCACTATCGAAGAATGACTATTGGAAATGAATCCTGCATCTCACAATTGAAAATTGATGAGAAGATCTCTATTCAAATCCAAAGGTCAATCTGTAACTTTTTCCTGAACTTGGAACATGCAACTTGATAAGTCAATCAAGAATGTTGAAGTTGTCAAAAGGCATATGGATTCCAAATGTGCAAAAGGATCAGTGGGAGCATAGTTAAATTCGCAACACAACGAGATGTTGATCTACACATCAAGTAGGATATAAGTATATCAGAGAAGCACAGACGAAAGCGTGTTATTCACGCAATTTTCCATGATAAAGATTTGGGAATTACATCTCACGTACTGGCAATACGTATTTATGGAGATAAAAGAGAAGTAGATGTTGCAATTCACCAAATCAAAGTACAAAGACTATATATTGATTAAATTCAATATGGAAGAATCCAAGAAAGGATTAGTTCCAAAGAGACAAAACTCTCTTACTTATTTAATGAGCCCTAAATTTAGTAAGTAAAGAAGTAACTGTCTCAAGAAGCCTTATGCTTTAGCATTTGGATTGCATGTAGCATGCAAAGTCTTGTACTAGACCTGACACATCAAAATGCTCTGATCATTCAAAAGCTGCTGATAGTCGAACACCAGTAAAGGACACTGGACTACCATTAAAGCAATCCTCGAAGATAATTAAAGGATATAATGCTGGTCTGTGGTAGTAGTGGAAAATTGAAAACTCGAAGGATTTAGAAATTCGAGATTTCCAGTCTGAAGTGGATGATTTATTCTGTCTCGATGGAGCGAAGGTAAATTGGAAGAAATTCCAATAGTATACCATTGCCGACTCAATCAGAATAACAGCACCATTGTGATGCTGCACAAGAGAAAGTGTTTAGATGAGAAACATTCGTCCAATGATTGGATGAATTACCTAGCATGGCAAAAGCCTGTCATAATCTTAACCGATTTAAACAAGGCAATTGCTCAATGAAAGGGAAACGAGATCTCACCGATGATCTGAACACAATATCATATGATTGAACAAGTCATAAGATCACTGAGACGCGTAAAAGTACTACGTTATCTCAACAAAGACAAACTTAGCAGATCCACTAATTAAGCTCTTTCACAAATGGTTCGAGGGACATCTTGGTATAGATGGGTTTTAGAAATGTTGTGATTTGCTTTAGGGCAAGTGGGAGATTGATAGAGTAGTGCCCAGCAAGCCAATATTAATTTGCTTATTGAAGTACTATTTTCTTATGGTTTATAATTAATACGCCCGTTCATTCATAGTACGTGAAACTGAACAATGGCCAACTTCATCTCTCGCGAACTTATCTAAGAGATTGGATGAAATCCTAAGGTCACAATAGACTATGGGACGATTCACTTCAGTACTGAGTGCAATCATGAAACAGTTTCAAAGGTCATGATCTTAAAACCGTTCCAAGTCATAGATTCCGAACGAGACGGGGTATCGTAGGAATCGCCAAGACTTGTACAAGTATGCATGATTCACATGGAGTGAATTTGTAGCGTTTCATGAGCAAGGCATTTGAGGCCAGTGCATATGAGTAGGTGGTGTGAAACGAGTGCAAGGGATATTGGCAGTGTTTGAATTACTGGACTCGATAAGGAACTATCTGAAGCTGAAATATATTTCAGGAGCTAACTTTATCAATGAATAGGATAATTTTGGACTTTTTCTGCTGAGAGGATCTGCAATAGATAATTTGTCGCTTGTGGATTGTGAAAAAGCAATTTGGCATGAAATTTCTCCTTTTATGGGTAGATGTGTCCGTGTCCAGTAGAACAAAGGGATAGTTAAATAGGAGCCACAATTACTTTTGATGGGAGTGATGATAGGTCTGACAAATTATTTAGTTCCTGCAAGAAAATGTCAATCACTTCTGACCACTACTACGTGCAACTTGAGCATTATCTATCTGCTTCTAAAATTTAGATAAAATATTAATTATTATGTTCTTATGACATGGGTAGACTGGAGATGAAATGTACTTTAGATTTGGGTTAGACAAAAAATTTCAAGGTTTATTCAGCAAGTATTGTATGGAAAATAATTTAGACTACAAAACGGTGGCATTTTTCTACGATGGCAAAAGAATCAAATCCACCATGACCCCTACCGAGGTAATTTTCTGTTTTTTTTTTCCAAACTTTTTATTTTTTTTAGTGTTTTTCTATTATAACTTGGTCTGTGTCACAATTTAGTTGGGGGGATGAAGATATTATAGATGCTATGGTGCATCAAACTGTAGGTGGATTTATTTAGTAGGTAGGGCTTCTTCCTGTTTCGAGTAGCTTTGTTAATTATGCATATGTTTATACAATGCCCGTTTTGTCTGAATTCAAACAATATTTAGAAAAATGGTTTTATGATGGGAATTTTGCGGATAAAAATGCAATGTAGATTCCATACCGCAAAGGTGTGACGCCCCGTTTTTCCCAGCCACGTCCTCGGGCCAAAGATGGCCCTCGACTGGAATCGGGTCGCCAGAACAAACCAAATAACCAAACATGTAATTTAAATTAGACTAGCAGCGGATAATATATAACTTAAAATTTGAAATATTTTAATTATCATAAATAATTTATCTGATAAACATAAAACTCCAGTATTTAAATCGTCAATTAAAACGCGAAAAACACTATCCAATCGTACTAGAAATCTCAAAAAAATAAACTAACAAGAAAAAATCAAAATATAGGACAAGACAGACACGGATCCCGAATCACCAACTACCACACACTTCAACTGTCGAAAGTACCTGAAAAAGTAATCCACAAGAGTGGTAAGTTGATCATCCAACTTAGTGAGCCCGTGTGCAAATGTCCATGATATCAGCGAGCAAGCAACACAATCGAATATCAATTCAAACACGCACACCTTAGACACTTCACACATATGTATGCAACAGACATCTCATCCAACCGCATAGAGGGCTCGAATGAATGTGATCAGACTCATGCAAAGACATCTCATCCAACCACATAGAGGGCTCGAATGAATGTAATAAAGACATCTCATCCAACCGCATAGAGGGCTCGAATGAATGTGATAAAAAGACATCTCATTCAGCCACACAGAGGGCTCGAATGAATGTGATAGAAGACATCTCATCCAGCCGCATAGAGGGCTCGAATGAATGTGATAAAAAGACATCTCATCCAGCAACGTAGTGGGCTCGAATGAATGTGATAAAAGACATCTCATCCAACCGCATAGTGGGCTCGAATGAATGTGATAAAAAGACTCATGCAAAGACATCTCATCCAACCGCATAGTGGGTTCGAATGAATGTGATCAGACCCAATGATGCAAACGATAAACAGAACTAAAGCACCACCACTCGCATAACAATAAATCACAAATTTCTAACCAATGGCGCAGTTCAAAATTCACAAGCCAAGTAAAGTATACAAGCAACAGTCATAACTTATTCAATAAGTCGCTTCAGGCCGCACCAAGTAAACTTGTACAAGAACACTCACCTGATTAATCAAGACGCTTGGAATAACAAGACTCAAATACTGGTTCAAAAACCTGTAATTAATCGCGGATATAAACTTGGTAATTTGAACAATTAAATTCTAAAGATTCTTTATCAAATTAACATTCAAATCTTATTTAAACCCATTTTCATGTACATACATGTACCAAATTAATTGGCATAAGCGGCAGCCCAAAAAGGAAGTTTTTTTTTCGGCCCGGCCCAAACCCGACCCAAATAGGTCCGGCCCGAACCTGAACCAGACCCGAACTCGACCCAAAACACGGCCCATTCTCTTGGCCCGAAAATTCAACCCGAAGTCCAGTCCCAAACCCAACCAATACTTGGCCCAACCTTGCACTCAAATTTAGCCCAAGTTTGACCCAAACTCGGCCCAATTCTACATAGTCCAGCCCAAACCCATTTCCACTTCCTACATCACATCTCCCAGCCCAAACTAAACGGCCCAATAACCATTAAAGTTACTGTTCATCATCTCCCTCAATCTTTACTACCGCTAACTCACGGCCAATTCCCATCACCGCTACTAGTCTACGCCATGCCTTCTTCTTCCCCGACAAGCTCCGGACCACCCTCCTTACCCTAAAACCCAAACCAGAACCCGAGGCCCATGTCCCAAAACCGAAACTGACCCCCCTTTCTTTTCCGATCAGCCATGGCCGCCTCCACCATTACCACTCACCAACCCCCTTAAACACTTCGTCTCTACTCCAAACTCGTACCTCAAGCTTCTATTTCAATCTTTCCCGAACCACTATCTAGCAGAAATCGTTTAATTACAATTTTAACAACACTCCAAAATCTAAAATTTCTATCATACCCAACTCAACTCAAAAGCATGTGAACGGAAAAAGAATTACCTGTGGTGGTGGTTGTTTGGATGCGACGGGAACAGGTTGAGTGGCAGCGGCGGCAGTGGTGTACGACTCTCCTCTGTTTCTCTTATTTTAGTTATTAATTAGGTTTTAACTTAATTATTAGTTTTTAGGCTTAATTTAAATTCATTAATCCATCTAAATGGGCCTTAATTTAATTGAAGACATTTAACATAATTGGACTTAAATCATAAAATTAATCAATAACAATAGATAACTAATTATGAGAATTAACATTTAAATAAACTTTAGTCACTTTATTTAAATGCTTAAACATCAAGATCTAGATTTTGAAAATTACATAATAATGAACACTTAACGAAAACAAAAATGAAACAAAGAAAGTTACACGTGCGTACCTTTCCGGGAATTGGAGCGGCGGCGGACGGAGGAGTTGGTAGAAAAGTGATCAAACTGTTGCTTTGTTTTTGTTTTATTAATTAATTAACCTAGTTATTAATTCTTAATTGGGTTATAAGATTTGGCCCACTAAATAATTAACAAATTACATTTATAGGGCCTTATTTACAACTTATTTATATCTAGTCCAATTAATTACTCAATCTTAACATAAACACATGATTGGCTAATTAGGCATGTTAAATATTAAACTTTAAAATAAAGTCCTTAAAAAAAAGAAAGTTTACATACAAATATATTAACTTTTAGAATTGATAAATTATACCCCGATAGTTATTTTTCGAGGTTTCACAAAAGGTATGTCAATTAACCCAGATTATATGTCGATTTGATGTATGTAAGCATTAATTAGTTAGTACCTTAATTACCCAACAAAAATTATTTTGTACAAGATCACTTGCACGAGTAACATGATAAATTCGCACAAATGAGTGTATGTTACTTAAAGAGCTCGTGTTACATGATCCATTCAAACAATAATATTGGATAACAAATTGGGTTATTCGGTAAAATTTAAATATAAGAATTAAGTGTAGATTTCGTACATCACGAGGGCCATGCATTAATTTTCCCCCAAAAAATCAAACCTAATTTTGTACAAAAATAGAGAAATCATTGTCTGGAACCGACATTGCATTGCAAAAACGACTGGGGATAGATAAATTCTGCAAAGATTCTTGACAAGAATAAGGAGAATGGGCCCAACCTTCTCGCAACCGCTTTTCGTGAAGTTGGTATTGCTAAACCCACTGCAGAATCAGTTTCAAAAGTTGTTTCTTCCCTTTCTAAAATGCCCTCGATTGTGGACCTCTTTAGTTATATACATCTCATGTCTTCAACCTCCTCATTATATGCTTCCTAATGAAGCTGGTAAGCCTTCCGCCTCATCTCATATCATCCTCAATTTTCACATCATGAAACGTATGTAGTCTCCTCACACTCGTCTAATTACATATCTGTCAACTTTGGTTGTGGCGTTGGGAGAAAGAACTTTCACAAAGGCATCAACTTGGTCCGGAGTTAAGGAATTAATCTTGGAAGTCAACATGGAATTGCACATACATGTTACCCTTCATAAGTGTACAGGGCCGGCCTTGCCTATATGCAAGTTAGGCAAAATTCTCGGGCCCCAAATATTTGGGGCCCCCAATTAATTATAATTAATATGTGTTCTATAATAGAAAAAACAAAGAGCCCGTTTAAAGTAAATGTCCATACTTTTTTTTTTCTTTCTTCACGGGCCCTCATCCACACAATCCATTTTATACCATCAACTGACCTTTATAATATTTAAAAAAAAATTAACTAATGATACCATCAGCCACTCAGTGAAAATTTTGACAAAATTGTTGTATTTACATTTTTAGTCTGCATTGGATGAAACTTGAAAGAAAATTGGTCAACTTTTTACATACTTACGTGGATGAATTTAGCTGCAGCATTGAGAATTTTTAGAATAAAAAAATATAAAAAATTGATTTAAGAATTCTAAAAGTCGTGACCTCTATTTTCTCTTCATCTTATCCACGAAATCAAATTTATATCTCCACTCTTCTGATCATTTTCTTTTTCCTATAATCAGATTTTGGATTTTTAGATTTTATTGAGTTATTTTTCTCTCATCCTACCATGAGTGATAAAAAAAAATTGTATATGATATTCAATAAATTTTGAATATTGTTGTCTTTCTTCTATTAAATTAATTTCGAATAATTTAAGAAATACACAAATATTTTTGAAATTTTAGTAGATGTTACAACTTTAATGTCTTTAAACGATAAAACTTTAAATGAACATTGTATTAATTTTAAATATTCTTTTGATGGGGGCTATTTCGCACCCCTTATAATGTGCGGATCGACTGAAGAATAAAGGATCGGTTCGACCAGACAAGTCAGCTCGGGATCATCTTATCGACCCGACCGAATACTGTTGGGATAGTGGTTGGGATGCCTCGATTGTCAGAACAACGACAGTGCAGAATTTAAAATTTTTCGAAGCACCCAAGGTCCCATATTAATTCTCCATATTAATTATACGTAAGCAAGAACAAAAACACACATAGAAATTTAACAAGGGTGTTTATGCGATATACCTCACCACAGGTAAGGTGGTGGCAACCTTCGATTCTGATTGTGCAACTGGATCTGGATCTGGATCTGGTTCACAGAAGTGATCCAAGCGTCTCACCTCCAAAGTAAGTCCACACCAATTGGATTCTGGCAACACCTCAAGATCTTAGGCTCAGAACTGGATTCAGAAGGTTTGTCGAAGCAGGATTGTGAAGATTCTCTTGACAGGTCAAGATCTATCACAGAGGAACAGAGGGAGATGGGCGGCGGCACAAGAGGAGCTGATGGCAGCAGGGTGGAGGCGTCTCTTAGTGGCGGCGGCGGCTAGGGCTTGTAGCACAAGGGGGGGCGGCGGCTAGGTTGAGAGGAGAGCTAGGGTTTTTTTCTTAGGGTGTTAGCTTTTGAGCTCAAGTAGATCCCCTTTATATATACTCCCTCAACTTAGGTTTTGCAAGACTCCTTATGGGCTTTTAATTAAAAGGCCCATGTCTTGCAAGCCCTCTTCATTTAATTAATTACTTAATTAAATGTCCAGTCTAATTAAATCATTATTTCTTATATATAATTAATTAGCAACTCAATTAAGTATTTAATTAATTAAGTTAGCCAATTAATTAATCTCCCACTTGAATTAAATACCTTTAATTCATTTAATTGATTTAATTACCTTTAAATCAATTAATTCCTTTTAGTATCCTTTTCAACAGTCACCGTCCAATTGTATTGTGTGTGACCCTCTGGGTTCACCATCAATTGGCAGCAGGCCCACGAATTCCTCGTGATTTAATTTATGAACAATAAATTGCTCCGGTCAATTAAACAACCTTTAACTGACCACTCCTAGAATCAATTCCTCTATTAATTCAGGAGTACCTACACTTCATGGTCGATGTCTAGCCACAAGCCCATGAAGCCCAACTTCAGGTGAATTGATACTTGTGAACCTCGTCTCATATAATTACCATGTACATACGGTCCTTCTATCGACTAATATTCCCGATCAAGACTTAGGGTGTGTGAATTGATCGGCACCTCTAAATTTGTCTCGATAACTATACTTTCTAATTCATGATAATATTCCATTGTGACCTTCTAAATTTGGAAACCCCTTTCCAAATCCGTCACCGACTGCGGCCGCAGATTCCTTGGATATATTATCTAAGAATCGTATAGGAAATTCTCTCACCCATTACAGTGAGTTAATAGATTCCATATCGGTACTAACCATTCGCGTACATGTCCATACGCACCCAACCTAGGCATGTTATGACCAAGCTACGTGGCCTATACCTAGATCTAAGTACGCACTTCCATGCACCGAATTCGCCCTAGCACCTCAAGTCAAAGGACTAAATCGTACACTATTATAATCCTTGAGAAACATCCCATCACCGATATGCGACATGCGCTTCCACAATGGGTTTCTCTGTTCGGGTCGTTCGATGCGTTCAATCCTCCATTGAACCACCTACTCGTATGCACTGGCCTCAAATGCCTTGCTCATGAAACGCTACAAATTCACTCCATGTGAATCATGCATACTTGTACAAGTCTTGGCGATTCCTACGATACCCCGTCTCGTTCGGAATCTATGACTTGGAACAGTTTTAAGATTACGACCTTTGAGACTGTTTCATGATTGCACTCAGTACTGAAGTGAATCGTCCCATAGTCAAATGTAATCTAAGGGTTTCATCCAATCGCTTAAATGTATTCGCGAGAGATGAAGATGGCCATTGTTTATCCTTATACTCATATAAATAAACGCGCGTATTATTATAAAACCAAAAGATTGTTTCTTACAGAATAGACCTATTACAAGCTAATTGAACTGGCTTGCTGGGCACTATTCTATCAATCTCCCACTTGCCCTAAAGACATTCACCTATGGTTCTAAGACCCATCTGCTCTAGATGACTATCGAACGCCTTTTGTGAAAGTGGCTTAGTTAGTGGGTCAGCTACGTTGTCTTCTGATTTGACATACTCCATGTGCATGTCACCTCTACCCATGATCTCCCTGATCACGTGGTATTTCCTCTGTACGTGTTTGGATTGATGGTGTGATCTCGGCTCCTTTGCTTGAGCTATCGCCTCGTTGTTGTCACAGAAGACGACTACGGGTTCAGCAATGCTAGGAACAACATCCAATTCTTGGATGAAGTTTTTCATCCATACACTTTCTTTTGCTGCATCTGATGCTGCGATATATTCTGCTTCTGTGGTTGAGTCGGCAGTGGTAGACTGTTTACAGCTTTTCCAACTGACCGCTCCTCCATTGATGCGGAATATGTATCCAGAGTTGGATTTGAAGTCATCCACATCAGACTGGAAACTTGCATCAGTGAATCCTTCAAGTTTCAGTTCTCCACTACCACCGTAGACCAAAAACATATCCTTAGTCCTTCGCAGATACTTTAGGATTGCTTTTACGGCAGTCCAGTGCTCTTCGCCTGGATTTGACTGATAGCGGCTCGTTACACTTAGAGCGTGTGCTATGTCTGGTCGAGTACACAACATCGCATACATTATACTCCCTATAGCAGAGGCATAAGGTATGAGAGACATTCTCGTCTTTTCTTCGTCAGTTGTAGGGCACATAGACTTAGAAAGAGAGATACCATGTCTCATTGGAAGCAATCCTCTCTTGGATTCTTCCATTTTGAATCTCTTCAAAATAGTGTTGATGTACTGAGATTGAGAGAGTCCTATCATCTTCTTCGATCTATCCCTATAGATACGTATTCCCAATACGTAAGATGCGTCTCCCATATCTTTCATGGAAAACTGCGCGGATAACCACGCTTTAGTCTGCGCTAACATCTTGATATCGTCTCCGATTAACAAAATGTCATCGACGTACAAAACAATGAATTGTATCGAGCTCCCACTATTCTTCTTGTACACACAAGGTTCATATACGTTTTTGATGAAGCCAAATGCTTTGACTGTCTCATCAAATCGTATGTTCCAGGTTCGGGACGCCTGTTTGAGGCCATAGATTGACCTTTGAAGTTTACACAATTTGTGCTCACTTCCTTTGGACGCAAAACCTTCAGGTTGTTGCATAAAGATCTCCTTGTCAATGTCTCCATTGAGAAAGGCGGTTTTACGTCCATTTGCCATATTTCGTAGTCATGCCATGCGGCTATGGCAAGTAGTATCCGAATGGATTTCGACATCGCCACGGGAGAGAAGGTTTCCTCATAGTCTATTCCAGGCCTTTGAGAATACCCTTTCGCCACTAAGCGAGCTTTATGAGTTAATACCTCTCCATTCATTCCAAGCTTGCGCTTGAAGATCCATTTGCATCCTACAGGGATAGTTTCCTCAGGTGGATCGACCAAGGTCCAAACCTTGTTGGAATGCATGGAATCCATTTCGGATTGCATGGCTTCGAGCCACGCACCCGAGTCTATGTCTAACATCGCTTCTTGATAGGTCCTTGGATCATTATCACCTCTTTCGTTTTCGTGAATGAAACCAAATCGCTATAGCTCCCTACGAATTCGATCAGACCTTCGAAGAGTAGGTGTACTAGTAGGTTCAATAAATTCTGGTTCAGCTCCCACTGTTTGTGGGGATGGGTCCTATTCTTGGACTTCATCAAGTTCTACGATTGTCCCATTTCGGTTGGTGAGGAAATCCTCTTCCAAGAAGTGGGCATTCCTAGATACGAACGTATTACGTTGTTTAGGATCGAAGAACAGGTATCCAATGGATTCCTTTGGATACCCCACAAATTTGCACAAACTAGATATACTATCTAGCTTATCTCCCTTTTTGTTCTTTACATACGCAGGAGATCCCCATACTCGTAGATACGAATACACGGGTGCTTTACCATACCATACTTGGTGCGGTGTTGTTGGCACTGACTTCGAAGGTACTATGTTTAGTATCTTCGATGCAGTTAATAGGGCTAAGCCCCAAAACGAAAAGGGAAGGTCAGCGAAGCTCATCATGGAACGAACCATGTCTAACAATGTTCGGTTCCTCCGCTCGGACACTCCATTGAGTTGGGGCGTCCTAGGGGGAGTTCGTTGGGCTAGAATTCCATTCTCTTTTAGATAATCAAGGAATTCTTGGCTTAAGTACTCACCACCTCTATCAGAACGAAGTGCTTTAATACTATGTCCAAGTTGATTCTCAACTTCCATTCGAAACTCTTTGAATTTCTCAAAAGTTTTTGAGGTTTCTTTCAGTTTCTTAGTAAGAATGGGTGACGGTATTCTGCCTAAATATAGTAGACACAGGTAATAAATAAGAGAATACTAAAGATCCGAGCCATAGAATTTCTCAATTCTGATCCATAACGACTAAAATCGTCGGTGAATGTTACGAAGTAAGAGAATCCTCCTCTCGCATTGACACTCAATGGTCCACAAACGTCATTATGGATTAAATCCAATGTTTGCTTGGTTCGCTCGGGATTCCCGGTGAATGGTGATTTGGTCATCTTTCCTTTGAGACAAGACTCGCAAGTTGGGAGTTCATCCAAGTTCTTTATTTCAAGAGCCTTAGAGGAAACCAGCTTTTGAATCCTACTCTTGGAAATATGTCCAAGTCTAGCGTGCCAAAGTTGTGGAGTTTGATTATCATATTTTCTTTTTCTAGATTGAATGTGCATGATGTCGGAATTTGTAGGTTCTAAGGAATACAGACCATCTATCAAAGTACCACAAGCATACATTAAACCACCTTTAAATATGCAAAGAGCTCCATTTTCAATGGAAAAATTAAAACCATCAATATCCAACATAGGTATAGAAATGATGTTCTTAATAATGTTTGGTACGTACAGACAATCCCTTAAAATTAAAGTAAAATTTCCTAAAACCAATTCGACGTCCCCAATAGCCTCAGCGGCGATCCTAGCTCAGTTTCCAAAATGCAGGATTCTATCCCCGGGCTTCAGGTATCTTACTGCTCCCATCACCTGCAAATCATTGCAGATATGAGAACCTGCTGCGGTGTCTAACACCCACGATGCACAGTTAATAGAAATATTAACTTCAACCAAGAAAATACCTTTGGCTACCAATTTCATCTTTAGGTAGTCTGGGCAGTTCCTTTTCCAGTGCCCTGCTTTCTTGCAATGGAAACATTCGTCTTCTGGGCTCTTGCGCTTCTTTTCAACCACCTTTGTGACTGCCTTCGAAGAAAATACCTTCATCTTCTTCCTACCTCTCTTGGGCTTTGCAGCCTTCGATTGGTGTGCAATCATTACCGACTTCTCTTTCTTGAGAGTCGACTCTGCCGTTACCAACAAATTGGTCAGTTCGTGAAGAGCGAGGGTCTATCCTCCATGTTGAAGTTCAACACGAACTGGTCAAAAGAACGGGGCAGCGTATGGAGAAGGAGGTCAGTGCTAAGATCAGCATGCAAGTCTACTTCCAATCGCCCTAGTTTTTCAACCAGGTTGATGAAACGCAGACAGTGATCCTTGACACTGCTTCCCTCAGCCATCTTGAGATGAAACAACTCCTTAGTGGTTGCGAACCTTTCGGTACGAGACCTCTCTCCAAACATCTGCTGGAGGTGGAGAAGTATCTCTCTAGCAAGCGGCATAGCAGCATGCTGTTTCTGCAGTTCATTCGACATCGAGGCTAGCATGAGACATCGAACCTGAAGATCATCATCAACCCTTTTAGCATGGGCGGTTCGTTGTTCCTCACTATCTCGTGCTGCGGGTGCAGCAGGCATGGGTGTGTCGAGCACATAGCTACGTTGCTCGGAGTCGAGGACGATTCTGAGATTTCTCAGCCAGTCAACGAAATTTGAGCCAATCAATTTGTTTGCGTCGAGGATAACAGATAATGGATTTTTAGACATTGTACTTAATATCTACAAATGGAAAGAAGACAACAATAAGCTAACTGATCTTATGTCTAATACTTATAACTAACGAATTTTGGACTTGTTTTCGAAAAAGTTCTCCCACTATTTTATCGAAACAATCACCCCTTTGACTGTTCGGGAATTTTAATTCCTAGTAGGTCTTGACGTCCCAGCAGCAATTAATTGCACCCACGACTCGTGGCCATACAATAAATTCTCCAGGTAGGTATACTTTTTACCAATTGTGTTACTCCACAACCTTCAAGCTTATTTTGCCTCGGTTTTCACACTTATCTAGCACTGCTACATCATAAGTGTTACTAATCGTTAAGTGTAACCCATCAATCATGATGAGTAACGGGCCCGGTCGTGAGTTCTCCGTAACTAGTTATCGGTCGATCCTCACATCCCGACCAGTCCTCACCCTTGGCATGTTTAGTTAAAAACAGGAGTCAAGGAATTTCACGTATTGTCCCTTTCTTCGACTCGGGTGCCAGACTCTGGATCACCTCTATCGATAAGTAGACAACATACGTTAGTCCCTATTGATGGAAGGCTTGGATTTATATAAATAATTCATTTTATTTTAATCCAATATGACTTAATATTTAATTCGAGAGGGGAATTTCTGGTTTTGAAAGTTATACTAACTCTCCTCGAGATCTCACCAATTCAGTTATGCTTTATCTTTTATTACGATCTAAATTCTAGCGCGCATCTCATACAAGCTAAATATAAATCGACAAAATAAATAAAAGCCATACAAGCCTAGCATGCATACTACCACAATATGTTTTCGATCGGGAGCCTCCTATGTGGGCCATCATCGAGCCAATGATGTTGGCCCTATTGGTCAATCTAAAGGGTTTGTAAATGGGCCTATGCTATTACACAATGTACCACGCATACATGGCCTTCATATCTTCTTGGGTTCCCACCTTGCTTGTAAACGGGCCTCCATCCTAAACTAGGAAAGCAGTAAAGCCCTATTCTATTACAAAGGCTCAAAATA
Organism: Penstemon barbatus; assembly: GCA_003313485.2. Taxonomy (NCBI): domain Eukaryota; kingdom Viridiplantae; phylum Streptophyta; class Magnoliopsida; order Lamiales; family Plantaginaceae; genus Penstemon; species Penstemon barbatus. The sequence goes on along the minus strand of CM064877.1, from coordinate 54,349,039 downwards.
GCCCAAAAACATAATAGGCTCGCTGGCCCAATAAAAACCAAACAATAAATTAAACCAATCACATCTAACCTAAGGTCAAGGCTCGGCTCGATCGAAAACCACGTAAACAATTCACATAGAGCAAGAAACAAGCAAACATCTTTTACCTATTTCTTTCTTAATTTTAAAACTACCTTTTAAAACTAACTCCCTATGATTCTTACTTTTTAGTCACTACTAATTATGACAAAATGAATATTCGGGTAAACAAAAATAAATTTTCTGCTCAAATTCAGATTCAGTTTTTCAACTTTTGAAAATTGCATTTTTGCCACTCAACTTTCAAAAATTGCACTTTGACCCCAAAACTTTTAACAAGTTACAAAAACACCCCTAGGCAGATTTGGGCAGATTCCAGAAAATAATATTTTGAATTCTGAAAATTTTTCGATTTTTCAAATTGACCCCTCAAGTTTCGGTAATTGCAAAACAACCCCAAAATTTTCGGAAATTACAAATTGACCCCAAAAAGTGTGCGACCAGATTTGCAAAAACAGTCCATAATTTTGAAAATTCCAGATTCCAAAAATTCGAATTTTTCAGCCCTCTAAAACCCTATATGCGATTTTTAGCATTAAAAGTCCTGAAGTTTTCAAAAACTATAAAAACGGCACAGATCTAAAAAAGCAGTTTTACCCAATCATAGATCCAGTCATAACAAGTAAGAATCAACTTACAGAACATAATTATCACGTGTTTACATATACATAATTAAACATATATGGTGAAAACACATTATGTTCAGGCTTTTCGTATAATAATGATGGAGTTGGCTCTGATACCACTGTTGGGATAGTGGTTGGGATGCCTCGATTGTCAGAACAATGACAGTGCGGAATTTTAAATTTTTCGAAGCACCCAAGGTCCCATATTAATTCTCCATATTAATTATACGTAAGCAAGAACAAAAACACACATAGAAATTTAACAAGGGTGTTTATGCGATATACCTCACCACAGGTAAGGTGGTGGCAACCTTCGATTCTGATTGTGCAACTGGATCTGGATCTGGATCTGGTTCACAGAAGTGATCCAAGCGTCTCACTTCCAAAGTAAGTCCACACCAATTGGATTCTGGCAACACCTCAAGATCTTAGGCTCGGAACTGGATTCAGGAGGTTTGTCGAAGCAGGATTGTGAAGATTCTCTTGACAGGTCAAGATCTATCACAGAGGAACAGAGGGAGATGGGCGGCGGCACAAGAGGAGCTGACGGCAGCAGGGTGGCAGCGTCTCTTAGTGGCGGCGGCGGCTAGGGCTTGTAGCACAAGGGGGGGCGGCGGCTAGGTTGAGAGGAGAGCTAGGGTTTTTTTCTTAGGGTGTTAGCTTTTGAACTCAAGTTGATCCCCTTTATATAGACTCCCTCAACTTAGGTTTTGCAAGACTCCTTATGGGCTTTTAATTAAAAGGCCCATGTCTTGCAAGCCCTCTTCATTTAATTAATTACTTAATTAAATGTCCAGTCTAATTAAATCATTATTTCTTATATATAATTAATTAGCAACTTAATTAAGTATTTAATTAATTAAGTTAGCCAATTAATTAATCTCCCACTTGAATTAAATACCTTTAATTCATTTAATTGATTTAATTGATTGAATTACCTTTAAATCAATTAATTCCTTTTAGTATCCTTTTCAATAGTCACCATCCAATTGTATTGTGTGTGACCCTCTGGGTTCACCATCAATTGGCAGCAGGCCCACGAATTCCTCGTGATTTAATTTATGAACAATAAATTGCTCCGGTCAATTAAACAACCTTTAATTGACCACTCCTAGAATCAATTCCTCTATTAATTCAGGAGTACCTACACTTCATGGTCGATGTCTAGCCACAAGCCCATGAAGCCCAACTTCAGGTGAATTGATACTTGTGAACCTCGTCTCATATAATTACCATGTACATACGGTCCTTCTATCGACTAATATTCCCGATCAAGACTTAGGGTGTGTGAATTGATCGGCACCTCTACATTTGTCTCGATAACTATACTTTCTAATTCAGGATAATATTCCATTGTGACCTTCTAAATTTGGAAACCCCTTTCCAAATCCGTCACCGACTGCGGTCGCAGATTCCTTGGATATATTATCTAAGAATCGTATAGGAAATTCTCTCACCCATTACAGTGAGTCAATAGATTCCATATCGGTACTAACCATTCGCGTACATGTCCATACGCACCCAACCTAGACATGTTATGACCAAGCTACGTGGCCTATACCTAGATCTAAGTACGCACTTCCATGCACCGAATTCGCCCTAGCACCTCAAGTCAAAGGACTAAATCGTACACTATTATAATCCTTGAGAAATATCCCATCCCCGATATGCGACATGCGCTTCCAGAATGGGTTTCTCTGTTCGGGTCGTTCGATGCGTTCAGTCCTCCATTGAACCACCTACTCGTATGCACTGGCCTCAAATGCCTTGCTCATGAAACGCTACAAATTCACTCCATGTGAATCATGCATACTTGTACAAGTCTTGGCAATTCCTACGATACCCCGTCTCGTTCGGAATCTATGACTTGGAACAGTTTTAAGATTACGACCTTTGAGACTGTTTCATGATTGCACTCAGTACTGAAGTGAATCGTCCCATAGTCAAATGTAATCTAAGGGTTTCATCCAATCGCTTAAATGTATTCGCGAGAGATGAAGATGGCCATTGTTTATCCTTATACTCATATAAATAAACGCGCGTATTATTATAAAACCAAAAGATTGTTTCTTACAGAATAGACCTTTTACAAGCTAATTGAACTGGCTTGCTGGGCACTATTCTATCAAATACAACTCTCTTCGACAAGAAGATTACACTTCGGACTCAAGAAGGACAATTGGGCCGAGTCCTATTCGGATTATATTTCCTTGTAATGCTAGGTTTAGTATGATATAAATACCTAGTTAATCATTGTATTACACACTTTTTGAATACACAGCAAATATGCTACTAAATTATGCATATCAGCAGAATCCAAGATTATTCAATAAAGAAAAGAGCTTTCCCTTCATATTCATGTTATTTTTACGTTGGTTATGATAATTACTTGTTGTTCTTTCAATATTGTTCTTCTTTGAGGTTGATCCATCCTGAATAAAGTAACAGAGCCCTATAGATCATATATTGAGAATCCCCAATATCCCATATTCACTGATACAATTAACCCGACGAAATCCGGTTAAATCAGTTGGCGCCCACCGTGGGGCTAGGTTAATTATTCGAACGACACATGGCTCGCCCAAGGAAGAGTGCTCGTAACGGAGCAAGAAGTAACACGACCAACCAGCATGATGCATCTGAGGATCTACCGGACAATACCAATAATAACGCCCGTGTATCCAACGACAGTCAGCAACAGAATGAGCATCATCAGAATCAGGTGGAACCACAAGGGATCCCTACTGGCACAATACCGGAAGAACATGTGGCTCCGACGATCCCAGTCCCCCTGTCAGATGCTCAGGAGAAGTTACGACAGGTCGCTATGCTCCTTAAATCACTTTCCCCAGAGGAATTACTTGTACTCGAACAAGTTCCCCAAAACGTTAGAACTACTAAGGCAAATCTCGCTCAAAGAAAGCCGAGGCAGAACAATCAAATCTCTCAACAAGCTGATAGCCCGGCAAGCGAGCGACGCTCGCTACAAAGTCCGCAGCAGGGCAATTCAAAACCCTCCGATGACAACATCCGAAGAAAAACGGATCGAAGGAGACCACAACGCAACGAATCAAAGGAACACACCATAATCCCCATCGAGGATGACGCTGACGAGGCGATCCCGAATCGACCGAGAACGATGCGATTCTCGGAAACAGAAATTGAAAAGATGGTACAAGAACGACTCGAGCAACGCTTAAGATCCGTTCAAAACCCGTGGCCCAGAACCACAGAACTCCGGGAGAGCTTAGCAGCGTGCTCTCCCTTCTGCAGAGAAATAAAAGAGGCACAGTCAATCGGACAGGTTCCGGGTAGACTACCCAGATATGACGGAACCACTGATCCAGATGACTATATCTTTAGTTTCACAAACATAATGAACTTGTATTCTCACTCAGCGGAGTTCACCGCTAAGCTGATGGTGACCACGCTAGAAGGATTAGCTTTGGACTGGTTTGCCAAACAACCAGCCAACTCAATATTCAGTTTTCGAGAATTATGTAACAAACTGACACATCAATTCGCCAGTCAAAAAAGACAAAAATTGCCAATGAGCTATTTAGGAACCATTTATCAACAAGAAGGCGAGTCTTTAAGGAATTGGTTAGCAAGATTTAATGTCGAATTACTCAAAATCGATTCCCCCAATATCGATTACATAATCTCGATTCTCTTCGACCTCACAAAGAATAGGCAGTTTGGAAACGCTCTCAGCCGAAAACAACCAAGAACGTTCGCGGACATCATGAGCCTGGCATCTAAGTATATGACCCAGGAAGAGATGAATTCTTTTAAAGATAAGAACAAAAATAAAATTACGACCTCGGGCTCCAAACGACAGGATAGAATTCCTGCCCAAAGATCCATGGACTATGAACGATCTTTTAGAAAAGGCAACGTCTTCCAGTGATTAGAATATAATAAAAACGACCAGGAAAGACGACCTAACTTCTATCAAAGACCTAGAATCAGCGAACCGCCAATCCAGAGCAGGGTCAATCAAGTAGATCACCCAAGACTAACCGTTCCAATAGACAAGATCTTGGCTGTACTAGAAAGGAATTGTTGGATCCCAGAAGCAAAGAAAATCGCTCAGCCCAGACCAGGTGGACGAAACTATGACTTATACTGCAAGTATCACCGGGCACACGGGCACCGCACGGAAGATTGTTTTCACCTTAAAAGAGAGATCGAAAAACTGATCGAACAAGGAAAACTAAATGACTATTTGGAGCGGGATAACAGCAAGCGAGAAAGAAGCGGGAGTCCTCGGTATAACCACCCAAGAAGAAATTCACGGAGAAAGTCCCCTAATGAAGATCCCCCTCAAGAACTAAATAATGATCAGGTCAACGGAACCATACATACGATCTCAGGGGGACCCGCAGGGGGAGATAGTCGTAATGCTCGTCGAAGGACTGCTAGATCCATAATCGAAAGCCTAAAATACCCGAAAGAAATATGGACCTTAGAAAACAAAGCAACGACGCACCAGCTGATTAGTTTCAACGAAGGCGAAGTACCCAAAAATCTTGTTTGGGATACGAAAGAGGATAGCCCCGACTTCCCGAGGGTGGTATCCCTAGAAATTGCAAATTACAACGTCAAGAGAATCCTAATCAATAATGGGAGCTCTGCAAATATCATCTCTAAAGAGGTACTAGCCCAGATGAACTTGGGGCAAATAACATTCCAAAAGGTAGCTACGCCATTGGTAGGATTCGGAGGATCCGAAATTGTCCCATCTGGAACAATTAATTTGAGTGTTTCACTCGGAAAGAAACCATATCGAACAGTGAAGCTGATAAAATTTTTAGTAGTAGAAACTCCGTTCGCCTACAATGCAATTTCAGGGCGACCAGCCCTCAACTTGGTCCGAGCTGTCGTCTCAACTTACCATCAAAAGATTAAATTTCCGACCGACATAGGTATCGGGGAAATAGTGAACGACCATTGTATGGCATGGGATTGCTACAGCACATCGTTAACTTTGAAAAGCCCCCCTAAAGCGATTACCCCGAGCAAAAGGAAGCTCAAAGACGACGTTAGTAGAAACGAGGTTGAAATCCCTAGCACTGACCGAATAGACAAAAAGGGAAAAGAGCCGATGGATTTAGCCTTAAAACCACCAGAACATAAGGATATCGTACTAGTACAGGGGGACTCATCGAAAACAACAAGAATAGGTACGGAATTGAGCAAGGAAGGGGAAGTAATGTTGATCGACTTTCTCAGAAATAATGTAGATATCTTCGCCTGGAATGCGAACGACATTGAAGGTATTGACCCTCGCGTAATCAGTCATTCCCTAAAAATCGACCCTCTGGCAAAACCTTCTAGACAGAAAAAGAGAAATTATGGACCAGTAAAAGATAAAATCATTAAAGCCGAAGTAGAAAGGCTACTCAAAGCAAAACAAATTCGAGAAATACACTTCTCGGACTGGCTATGTAATGTCGTGCTAGTAGCAAAGGGAGACAAATAGGATAACAAATGGAGGATGTGCAACGATTTCACCGACCTTAACAAATTATGCCCGCGGGATCCATATCCTCTCCCAAGGATCGACCTATTAGTCGACTCGACCGCTGGTTTTGCAATTTTCAGTATGATGGATGCATTCCAAGGTTTCTATCAAATATACATGGACGAGCGGGACCAAGAGAAAACTGCGTTCGTAACCGAGCAGGGAGTATATTGCTTTATAGTGATGCCGTTCGGCTTGAGAAATGCCGGGGCCACCTACCAAAGGTTAGTTAACCTGATGTTCAAAGAATTAATTGGAGAAATAATGGAAGTATACGTGGATGATATGTTGGTCAAAAGCATGAATGAAGCTGATCACGTAAAGCACCTCGATCGATGCTTCCAAATATTAAGAAAATATCGAATGAAGCTAAACCCTGCCAAATGCACTTTCGGGGTTAAATCAGGAAATTTTTTAGGATATTTGGTACATCAACGTGGAATTGAGGCCAACCCAGAAAAAATTCGAGCGATAACTGAAATGAAGCCTCCAAAAATGATCTCTCAAGTACAGAGCTTGGTAGGCAAAATCGTGGCGTTAAACAGATTCATATCCAAGTCAGCTGACAGAAGCTTGCCATTCTTTCAAATGCTTCGAAAAGCGAGAAACTTTGCTTGGACTGATGAATGCAGCCAGGCCTTTGAACGATTAAAAGAATACCTAACGACGCCCCCACTTTTGGCCAAACCGACCGAAGGGGAACCGCTATATTTATATATATTGATCTCGGAAGTGGCCGTTAGTTCGGTACTAGTTAAAGTGGATGGCTCAGAACATAAGCATGTTTATTACATAAGCAAACTATTGCAAGGGGCCGAGAAAAACTACTTGGAAATAGAGAAATTCGCCTTGGCCTTAGTAGTGGCAGCAAGAAAACTCCGACCCTATTTTCTTACCTATAAAGTTGTGGTATTAACCAATCAACCATTAAGACAGGTCTTAGCAAAGCAAGAAGCCTCTGGAAGATTGATCAAATGGGCGATCGAACTCGGTCAGTTCGACATCGAGTACAAACCAAGAATTGCAATTAAAGCACAAGTCCTAGCCGATTTTCTATTAGAAACTCCGAGCCAGGAATTTGAAAATCCTGAATCAACCAGCCACGCACATGATATCCTGATCCTAGAAAAGCAAACCTGGTTAATGCACGTCGACGGCGCTTCTTGCCGAGAAGGAGGAGGTGCTGGGATTAATTTTACCTGGCCAAATAAGGAGGATATCAATTACGCGATAACATTAGACTTCGTCGTAACAAACAACAAAGCAGAATATGAAGCATTGATCGCAGGAGTGGAAATGGAAATCAAAGCAAACATAAAGAGTCTTAAAGTATTAACCGATTCAGAGTTAGTACAAAGACAAATAGAAGGCCTATATGAGGCAAAAGAATTTAACATGGTCAAATATCTGGCCAAAGTGAAACAACTGGCTGAAAAATTTGAGGAATTTGGGATACAAAACATTCCGAGATCGGAAAATAAATGGGCCGATCAACTCTCTAGATTTACAGCGTCCAACGATGGAAAGACTGAAAGAGTAATCACTTGGCTAATGTCTAATACACCAGCAATCGATATCGATGAAACACCGATCACTCAGGTAATGGAAATCGAAGAGGCCGAAGCAAATTGGATGACTCCGATGATAGATTACCTTCGAGAAGGAAAACTGTAGCTCGATCAAAACGAAGCTCGAAAAATAAAATATCGTGCTCCAAAATATACGAAGAAAAACTTTACCGAAGATCGGTATCGGGAATTCTTCTAAGATGCATCTCGGAATCTCAAACCAATGATACACTCCGAGAAATACACGAAGGAGAAGCAGAGAATCACAGCGGAGCAAGGGCGTTGGCTTTAAAATGCCTTCGAACAGGTTATTATTGGCCTACCATAAACAACGATGCCATACAGTATGTCCAGAAATGCCATCATTGCCAAGTCCATGCTAATATATGTCATCAACCAGCCGAAAACATACACCCGATTCCAGTATGTTGGCCGTTCGATCAATGGGGAATGGACATTGTAGGACCTTTCCCCACAGCTAGATCCAAGAAAGCATACGTTCTGGTTGCTGTTGAATACTTCAGCAAATGGATAGAATGCATCGCCCTTGCACGGATAGCTCAGTTCCAAGTGATCAACTTCCTCTGGAAATTCATAGTTTGTCGATTTGGTATCCCGAGAATTCTAGTCTCTGATAATGGAACCCAATTTGCGGGAAAACAGGTAATATAATGGTGTTCAAAATTAGGGATTCAGCAAAATTTCACTTCGGTTGGGCATCCCAGAGCGAACGGACAAACTGAGGTAGCAAACCGAGAAATAATAAAATCCTTGGAAAAAAGATTAGGGGGAGCCAAAGGAAAATGGCTTGATGAACTCCCAGAAGTACTTTGGGCTAATCGAACCACTGTCAGGGCCTCAACCGGGGAAACCCCACTTAGCCTAGTATATGGCTCCGAAGCTGTTATTCCGATCGAAACTCTAATTCCAACACCAAGAATTGAAATGTATGATGATCAGGAGAATGAAAAGACAAGAAAAAATGATATTGATTTAACAGAAGCTTTAAGAGAAAAAACCGCAGTACGTTTGCAAGTCACTAAAGCAAATATGGAAAGGGCGTATAATCAAAAGGTACGCATTCGAACCTTCAAAGAAGGAGACCTGGTCTTGAAAAAGGTAGAAGTATCCAAGCATGTGAGGAAGTTACAACAAAATTGGGATGGACCTTACGTTGTGATTGGCGTAGGAAAGAAAGGTTCGTACAAAATTGCACAATTGGATGGAACAGCCCTGCCAAGAACTTGGAACGCAGTCAACCATAGAAAATACTATGGTAAATAAAATTTAGTAGATCATGCTGCTTTATTTTATTTTAGTAAGTTTTATTCTTCGTAATAAAGGCCTTAGCCTACAGTTTAATTATTAAAGATTTTAGCAACTTTAAATAATAAATCAAGATTGAGTATAAATCGATTGTTTCGGTAAACACTCCTTGGAATTCTACTATCATATTGGTTGAGATCAAGACACAAGGGGTTAAGTATACATTGATCCGCTCAATAAACACTCCTCGGTCTAACAACAAACGAGTCGAGTATACATTGATCCGCTCAATAAACACTCCTCGATCTAACAACAAACGAGTCGAGTATACATTGATCCGCTCAATAAACACTCCTCGATCTAAAAAAAAAGAGTTGAGTATACATTGATCCGCTCAATAAACACTCCTCGATTATTCTTAAGCGATTAAAAGGCTTCTGGTATTAAAAACCTAAGTCTAAACAAAAACGAGTTGAGTATACATTGATCCGCTCAATAAAAACTCCTCGATCTATTTTCAACGATTAAAAAGACTTCTGGTATTAAAAACCTAAGTCTAAATAAAAAAAGAGTTGAGTATACATTGATCCGCTCAATAAAAACTCCTCGATTATTCTTTTCAACGATTAACAGACTTCTGGTATTAAAAACCTAAGTCTAAATAAAAAAAAATAAAAAAAGAGCTGAGTATACATTGATCCGCTCAATAAAAACTCCTCGATTATTCTTTTTAACAATTAATAAGGCTCACGAGTTAAAAACCTAAGTCTAAATAAAAAAAATAAAAAAAAGAGCTGAGTATACATTGATCCGCTCAATAAACACTCCTCGATCTATTTTAAACGATCAAAAAAGACTTTTGGTATAAAAACCTAAGTCTAAATAAAAAAGAGTTGAGTATACATTGATCCGCTCAATAAACACTCCTCGATCTATTTTCAGCGATAAAAAAAGGCTTTTGGTATAAAAACCTAAGTCTAAATAAAAAGAGTTGAGTATAAATTGGTCCGCTCAATAAACACTCCTCGATCTGTTCTAACGATCAAAAAGAATCGTTAAACACACATATATATTGGAAATGAGTAGAGTGTAAGTGAATCTGCTCGATAAACGCTCCTCATAAACATGATTAAAACAATATCAATGACAAGAAGAATGCAAGGAATAAACTGAAGTTTTATTCATATATGAACATGTAACAAATTACATACAAAAGCTTTGATCATATTACAAAGGTCTATATGCGATTTACACATCGTTACAACTATTAAACGATCCTATCCTATGAATCTGGGATCTTCACGACAATGTCCACGGAAACACCAATCTCCTCCCTAGTGCCTCGACAATTATGATCGACCGCATAAGAAGCATGCTGCTCAGGATGGTCGACTTCTTTAGTTCGATGGCCAGGCTCTGAAGATCAAATGTTCTTCCACACGAAATGAGCATTACCAGCCAGATAACCGGCAATGCTCATTCACCCACAACAAGATACTGCTTTCACATTAAGAGTCAAAACATTTTACTCTGAAGCATCATCTCGCAGGGACCATCGCGGTAAGCACATTTACCAGCACACCCCGGTAGTCTATCACTCCGGAGGTAACATCGAAGAGCGGGGGTGATTGGCAAATATGAACCCTCCATGTGCAAACAGAAACCACGGACCTCAAATCTGTGAAGACAAAGATTGAGGCCTCATGGGACCCGTTAGTACAAGGTAGGGCTTCCATGGGACCCGTCAGTACAAGGCAGAAGAAATTTAAGTTATTATGATAAGAATCACGATAATGTGACTTTTTGAATATTATGGGATCAGAGGGTAAAATAAAATTTAAGGAAACTGAGATCTCCATCCTTTTTTGAGAAATTGCAAATGAATGCAAACCACCGCCCTATTTATAGGGATAGGTCTGAGTAATCCAACGGCTGGATAAATATTTGATCAAGGGACGGAAATGCGACCTTTTGACTTCCCGTAATTATTGCAAGTAAGTTGGAACGCATCTCTCTGATCGACTCAACCAAACGATAACAAAAGAAACCGTAGATCGACGCGATCAACAAATATTCCAAGCAGACCTAAAGGAGCTTCGGACCAGAAAGGTTTGTACGCTCACATATGATAGTCGCTCGGCAGAAAACTTAAGATCCTCAACGAAGGCATGCAAGTTTAAACCGTTGTAAAAAGGATACTTGCTCGCCTAGAGATATAAGACCAAACCCTCCACCATACGAGGGTCGTCACTGCCTTATACATAATATGGGGAACTATTAACTTAGCCATACAAGAACTCCATTGGAGTACAAGAAATCTGACGTGGATACTGGGACAGTAAATACCACCATGCCAGACCGCACTGTCGTCACTGCCTAATATTCCAAAGAATTGCTGAAGGAGGTCTGAACAGGCCAGATCTGTCTAATAATTCTACATTTTCCAATTCCTCCCATATCAAAGAAATGATATAATGATACACTGGTTGCTCTGTTTGAGGAACATGTAACTCACAACCAGTACAGAGAAACATAAATTTCAGGAAGATACCTAGAGGGATATCTTCTCTTCAAATTTAGTCCAATGGAAAGAAAAGCAGAAGAGGAAATGATAGCCTCCTTATATAAGATATACATGACAAAAAGACAAATTTACAAGGTAAGGGTTGAACATCGACCAAAATGCTGAGCGTTCCTTAACAGTTATTCAATCGATTATCGATACGAGTCGCCTATTGTCTACATTTTAACGTCTAATGTGACTTTGGATATGACCCAAGGGACCATACTGGGTTGATCATCAAAAAAGTTTTGGATATGACCCAAGGGACCATACTGGGTTGATCATCAAAAAAGTTTGATTTGCAGAACAAAAATTATATCATTCAGTTACTTAAACACTGACTGAGCAAGATTAAGCTACCTTTTTCTCTATTCTGGATATTCTCCGCGAAGATCAATATCAGATAAGTATGCTAATCTATGCTGATTATTTCATGAAGTTATATTTATGCATAAAAGCAAAATGTGCATAACAAAATATATCTACGGAATAAAATTGATCAAGGCAAGGATCTGCCTGCAAGAGATCATAGTTTTTAATTGAATCGTTTTCCCAATACAAAAAATTCAGCCCAAGCAACTACACAAAAAAGTTGGGCATTAAAAAAAAAAAAAAAAAAAAAAAAGAAACAGTCCAAGGCCTGCCAGGTCGAACAAGATCACTGAGAAGAGTAGTCAACAGGCCGACTAGCAGAAACAGTCCTCCGAGGAGTCAAGTTACCAGCAAACGCCATCAACTCATCCTGACGCTTTAGATAACCGGCATCATAACCTTCCTCATAGGACCGCCGTCGAGACTCCTCTGCTAAGGCAGCAGCCTGAACCAAGTCACTTTTCTCTTTCTCCCAGACAGACTTTTCTTCTTGCAATTTTTGCAGATCATCATTGGCAAGCTGCAGTTGGAGACTCTGCCCTCTGACCTTGGCCGACTCTGATTCCAAACGACGTTGATAAGCATCTCTACTTATCCACAGATCGTCATTTTGCACACCCAGCTGGAGTGCAAAGTACTTAGCCTGGAAAAAGAAAACAGTCTTTATGTAACAAGGCAATCAAAATGAAAGCATGAAAAATAATGAAAGATAGGTCTACCTGCTCGCACAACTTCACTAGCGACTGAACAAGGCGTACATTGGAAGTACTCTCAAGCTTCCTTAACTCACCGGGCAAAATAGTGCTCAAGCCCAGATCCCAGGACAAAGCATCGGGCTCAACAGAGCCCGGCAGTTCACTAAGAAGAGGGACATTGTCAGGGCCGGGAGTTGCTGCCCGCAAGATATCCTTAACCTGCTCAAGGATACAACGATCATCTAACAGACGAGGGGATTCCCTCTCGTCGGGGATAACCGAGGTTTCCTTACCCGAAGCAGATATAACGGTCCGGCGACCAGGCCTTGACTCAGTTCGACCTCCAGAAGGCCCGCCAAATTCAAAGGAGGCATTAACAATAGTTGTATCATGGAATAAAAAATCAGAAAAATCATGGGACACAGATTGTGTCATAGACGAAACCAAAAAAGGATCTCCACGAACTGCCCCCGCATCATCTCCCCTTAGGGGTCCGCTGACAAGCTGGGCGGTAGAAAGAGAGGAAGGAACGGAGATGTTAGGAACCTCTCCGTGAAAAGCATCCTCAAAGGAAGAAGCACCTGAAGTAACGGGTATATTATAAGTCTGCTCCTCATTGGACATATCGCCAAAAGCCACCCGACCAGGGGAAGGCATACTTCCAACTTGAGTGGAATAAGAAAAGATTGGTTCTGCAAACGATGAACTAACTACAGAAAAAGGTTCGGAGGGGACGACAAGGCTATCGTTCACCGACCTACTAACAGAAGATGAACGAGGAGGTTCCATCGAGGGTCCTTCTGTTCGAGACTTCTTCAATCTGGGATTTCTAGCGTTCTCACAAGAAGGACGCTTTGATGTATTACCGAAAAGATTAGTCATGATCGGAATTCAAGAAGTAAAATTAAAATATCGAGAAAGCTTATCGACCTAATAAAGAAGGAGTATTCTGTTGAGAGATAAGCAAAGCGGTAAATAGCGAGACAAATTTTTTACCTTTTGTATTTATACTATACGAAAAGACGCGATAGACCCAAGGAAAGGGCGCGAAATAGAAAAACTGACCTTGGAGTAAACACTAGAATTTGAAAAGACACGCGCATAATGATTACGGCGAAGTTAATGACTTGTCTGAATAATTAAGGCAAAGATGAAAAGACGCGACTGTCAGAATATGAAACGTTTAACGTACAAAGGGGCGAAAGTGTAATATTACATTTAGTCCTACGATAGATAATTACAAAGATATTTTCATGGATCGATATGTCATGCAGCCTGATCGCCCTCCGAAATCTTCTGTTCGCTAACGACGTCTCCTTCTTTTGCTGGCTCAATAACCTCTTCCTCTTCGTCTGGCTCGATAAAACTGTCATCGAGCTCATCATTATATCAGAAGGAGGAATCGGCAATGGATTTCCGAACTCTTGGACGAGGTGAGCCAAAGGAAAATTTTTATAAACGACGTCTGGAAGCTCGGAAGGAGAATATACTTCGCCATAGCGGTTTAACCGAATATGTGCCGTTTTAAAATATTCTTTTCGACGATCCTCTATCATTTCGAAAGCAACCAACTGATGAACCGTCTTCTTGAAAGTACTTTCTAGGAGAGGACTGACCATTTGGTATACCAATGCTGTATGAACAGGAGAATTAAGGAATTCCCGAATCACTTTTTCGTCAGGATTCCTGCCATAACGATCCCTGAGTCCACTAAGAGGAGTATCCTCCTCATACTCCTCTGAAGAGGCTGGAAGACTTGATACTTGAGATTCCAACTCGCTAATCCGAGCAGTACTCTGAAACTGGAACTCCTTTAACTTTTTAGCCAATTGGTTGGCTTGTTCTTGAGCACGGGAAGTCTCCAGAACCCTGTCTATAATCTCCTGGTCTTCAGTCCCCGTAGCCCGAGTCTCTACGACCGGAACGGAAGAAGACGTTGAGGGACCAACCTCTGAACCAGAAGACTTATGAAGTAAAGCTTTGTATTTCTCATCCAGAAACTCACATTGTTGTTTCCAGAGAGCAGTTTCATAAGCATATGAGGCTAAACAAGTCTTAGTCTGTAAAAGCAAAGGGGTAAAACAAGAAATAAGTTAGCAAACTAAAAAGATCTTCGAAGGAAAATATCCCAAAAAGCAAACTTAAAAAGAGGTCACCTTTTCAGCATAAAGAGAAGCTCGCTGAAATTTCTCCAGAGGATCCTTTCGAAGAAGCTTATTCAAATCGCGAGTAAAAACGCCGGACAAAAGAACACGAGTTGCCTTATCGACCGTGTTCTCGCTCTCGTCGTGGACAAGTGAATCATTCTCAGAGTAGCCAGCAGCCCTATTTCCCTCTAAATGATCCTCAATCATTTCGACCAAAGTAGGTTTTTGATGATTGTCACCGAGTGAAGAAAGATCATTACCAGAACGACCATAGTAGCTCATCTTTCTCTCCACTGGATTATTATTAGGATGAGGCATCGACCAGCTACGACATCCACGAATACCCAAAGAGGTTCTAAGCTGAAGGGGGGATAACCGGATCCTGTCCCCTGACGAATAGGGGATTCTTGAGAAGAATCTGGGGATTCCTCTCCATTCTCCTCGGAGTCATGACTTAACTCCAGCTTTCTCTTCCGAGACGCTCTCTGCTCGATAGGGACGTTCTCTATGGTTTTGGAAGATTTGGACAACACCATTTTTCCCTTTGAAGAATGCCGGGAATTTTCTACCATTTGAGCTGAAAAAAAGAAGCAAAACAAAAGTTAGACCTTCTGTTGAAAAGGGATCATCACAACTATAAGCTGAAATAAAATGCTTACCAAGCGATTCAGATGATGAAGCAATTGAAAAACCATGAACACTCAATCCCGCTTTACGAAGGAAAGCTTCCCCAATCAGAAGAGCACTCTGATATTTATTGACACGCATAGCAGGGATTTCACGAATGAACTGAGCATCATCAGTAATGAGTTCACCAGTCGGCAGGCGACCTTTGTAGACCCACTTTGAATCATGATCCCACGAGAAGGGCATGGTCGAACCATCTGCCAAACGAAGATAAGATGGGGGACGGACAAAGAAAAAATGAGATTTCCAAGAAGGGTTGCTAGAAACTGCAGAGTCGAAGATTGCTCGACTAGGCCTCTGACTAGCAAAGAAATATCCACGATTGGAGGAACTGGAAATATTAAATCGAAATAATTGTGTAAAGTTACGAAAGGAAGGTTTGAACCCTTTCGCCATCATTAAGACAGAAAAACAAACCACGAAGGCCACAGAATAAGGAACTAATTGTGTCAAGGACACACTGAATATTTTTAGAATATCAAGAAAGAGGGGAGACAACGGAAGACGCAGACCACTATTAAAATGGGCCGTGTAAAAGGCTCGACATCCTTCCGGTGGTGATGTAACCCTATCAGAAGGAGAAGGAAGAACTATCTCAGAACCCTCCGGGAAATATTTGGCATAATTATTCACAACCTCCGGGAAAGTATCCACCGTGTAAGCACAAGCTAGGTCCTCAATTGGTTCAGAAATTTGAGGAGCAGTGCCTTTGCCTTTTTTGGCTCGGGCAGCGACATCTGTATCAGAAAGAATCTGTACCTTAAAAGTATCTTCAACAGGAACAACAAATTCAGAAACTCCAGTTTGCTCACTCGAAGGATTAGAATGCAACTCTTCCTCGTTATTGGGAGCGACATTCTCCCTAGAGGAGGAAGAAGATTTTCTTAAAGAAGCCATATTTTTTATTCTCGGAGGATACAAGTCGATAAAAGGAAAAACTTTATATGATGAACGACTAAGCAAGAAAATGACTGCAAAGTATAAGGACGTATAAAGCAGAAATGACAAACTTAATTGTCACCTATTTATACTAAGAAGAGAAAAGACGTTTCGAACTCGTCACAACCAATCATATTCCCGCCTAAAGCGGAAGAAGATAAAAAGCCTCCCCGAAGGGATGCGTGGCGATTCATAATTGGAAAGAGAAAACGACTATCTATGATGCGTAGCACTCTTTTCCTTATTTAAGATTTTTTCCCACAGGGTTTTTTCTTAAGTAAGGTTTTTAACGAGGCACCACTCATAGAGGATAACAGTCGTAAGAAATCATCTACTTCTACGAGCTTCTACTACATATACGCTCGAAGAAGTGAGGGAGTACTGATGGGGGCTATTTCGCACCCCTTATAATGTGCGGATCGACTGAAGAATAAAGGATCGGTTCGACCAGACAAGTCAGCTCGGGATCATCTTATCGACCCGACCGAATACAACTCTCTTCGACAAGAAGACTACACTCTGGACTCAAGAAGGACAATTGGGCCGAGTCCTATTAGGATTATATTTCCTTGTAATGCTAGGTTCAGTATGATATAAATACCAAGTTAATCATTGTATTACACACTTTTTGAATACACAGCAAATACGCTACTAAATTCTGCATATCAGCAGAATCAAAGATTATTCAATAAAGAAAAGAGCTTTCTCTTCATATTCATGTTATTTTTACGTTGGTTATGATAATTACTTGTTGTTCTTTCAATATTGTTCTTCTTTGAGGTTGATCCATCCTGAATAAAGTAACAGAGCCCTATAGATCATATATTGAGAATCCCCAATATCCCATATTCACTGATACAATTAACCCGACGAAATCCGGTTAAATCATCTTTAAAACATAAATTAATACTAGACATGCAAGTATCATATAAACATATCCGATTCCAAATACATATATTTTATGTTGAATAATATTTACTATACTTATAACGGTTGTTCCCGTTGAAAGAAGTTTTCAAAACTTAAACTTATAGAAATATATTTACTATCAACTATGTCACAAAAATAGTAATTTAATTGATCATTTTATTTATAGAAAAAAATATATATTAGAAAAACTAGAATAGGGAGATTTAAGAGTATTTTTGCATTTACGAAAGCAAGACAAATAATTTTACATGAAATAACTTTTTTACGATATAGGGCCCGATTTTAGTTTTAGCCTAGGACCTTGAAAAGTCTAGGACAGACCCTGTAAGTGTATATGGTACTCTAGATTCAATATGAACTACATGGAGAGAAACACCTGCATGGGTCGTGCAATCTGTAAAGTTTTTTAAAATTATGGTATAAAATGTGGTCAGTGCTTTTATATTGTTATATAAATTGTGCTATTTTGGACAGACACATGCGTAGAACGTGCAACTTAACGGCCAAATGACAAGAAAGTGCTCAATTCCGTCAATTTTTTTTACGGGGATACCAAAATTGATAATATCCGTTAAGTTGTCCTATCAATTTGTCTGTATGGTGTGAAGCGAGTGCAAGGGATATTGACAATCTTAGAATTATTGGACTCAATAAGGAACTATATGAAGCTTAAATATATTTCAGGAGCTATCTTTATCAACGAATAGGAGAATTTTGGACTTTTTTTTCTGCTGGGAGGATCTGCAATAGATAATCTGCCGCTTGTGGATTGTGAAAAAGCAATTCGGCCTGAAATTTCTCCTTTTGATGGGAGTGATGGTAGGTCTGACAAATTATTTAGTTCCTGCAAGAAAATGTAAATCACTTTTGACCACTACTACGTGCAACTTGAGCATTTATCTATCTACTTCTAAAATTTAGATAAAATATTAATTATTATGTTCTTATGACATAGGTAGGCTGGAGATGAAATGTAGTTTAGAATTGCGTTAGACAAAAAATCTCAAGGTTTATTCAGCAAGGATTGTATGGAAAATAATTTAGACAACAAAAGGATGGCATTTTTCTACGATGGCAAAAGAATCAATTTCAGCAAGACCACTGCCGAGGTAATTTTCATGTTTCTAGTAGCTTTGTTAATTATCCATATGTTTATACAATGCCTGTTTCTATGAATTTAAACAATATTTAGAAAAATGGTTTTATGATGGGAATTTTGCGGATAATAATGCAATGTAGATTCCGTACCGCAAAGATATGTCAATTAACCAGGATAATATTTCGATTTGATACATGTAAGCATTAATTAATTAGTACCTTGATTACCCAACAAAAATTATTTTCTACTAAATCACTTGCACGAGTAACATGATAAATTCGCACCAATGAGTGTATTTTAATTAAAGAGCACGTGTTACATGATCTATTCAAACAATAATATTGGATAAAAAAGTGGGTTATTCTATAAAATTTAGATATAAGAATTAAGTGTTGATTTCGTACATCACGAGGGCCATGCATTAATTTACCCCAAAAAGTCATACCTAATTTTTTACAAAAATAGAGAAATAATTGTCTGGAACCAACATTGCATTGAAAAAACGATTGGGGATAGATGAATTATGTAAAGATTCTTGACAAGAATAAGGAGAATCAGTTTCAAAAGTTGTTTCTTCCCTTTCTAAAATGCCCTCGATTGTGGACCTTTTTAGTTTTATACTCTTCATGTCTTCAACCTCCTCATCATAAGATTCCTACTGGTAAGCCTTCCTCCTCATTTCATCTAATCCTCAATGTTCACACCATGAAACGTACGTAGTCTCCTCACACTCGTCTTATTCCATATCTATCAACTGTGGTTGTGGCGTTGGAGAAAGAACTTTCACAAAGGCATCAACTTGGTCCGGAGTTAAGGAATCTTCGAAGTCAACATGGAATTGCACATATAGTTTACCCTTTATAAGTGTACAGGGTCGGCCTTGCCTTTAGGCAAGTTAGGCAAAGGCCTAGGACCCCAAATATTTGAGTCCCCCAATCAATTATAATTAATATGTGTTCTATAATGGAAAAAACAAAGAGCCCGTTTAAAGTAAATGTCCATAATTTTGTTTTTTTCTTTCTTCACGGGCCGTCATCCACACAATCGATTTTATACCATCAACTGACCTTTATAATATTAAAAAACAAAGAATTAACTAATGATACCATCAGCCACTCAGTGAAAAATTTGACAAAATTGTTGTATTTACATTTTTAGTGATAAAAAAAATTGTATATGATATTCAATATATTTTGAATATTATTGTCTTTCTTCTATTAAATTTATTTTGAATAATTTAAGAATTACACAAATATTTATGAAATTTTAGTAGATGTTACAACTTTAAAGTCTTTAAAATATAAAACTTTAAATGAACATTGTATTAATTTTAAATATTCTTTAAAACATAAATATATATTAGACATGCAAGTTTCATATAAACATATCCGATTCCAAATACATATATTTGATTTTGAATAATTTTTACTATACTTATAACGGTTGTTCCTGTTGAAAGAAGTTTTCAAAACTCAAACTGATAGAAATATATTTACTATCAACTATGTCACAAAAATAGTAATTGAATTGATCATTTTATTTATAGAAAAAAATATATATATTAGAAAAACTAGATTATGGAGATTTAACTGTATTTTTGCATTTCCGAAAGCAAGACAAATAATTTTACATGAAATAACTTTTTTACGATATAGGGACCCGATTTTAGTTTTAACCTAGGACCCTGAAAAGTCTAGGACCGGCCCTGTAAGTTTATATGGTACTCTAGATTCAATATGCACTACATGGAAAGACACCTGCATGGGTCGTGCAATCTGTAAAGTTTTTTAAAATTATGGTATAAAATGTGGACAGTGCTTTTAAATTGTGGTATCAAATGTGCTATTTTGGACAGACACGTGCGTAGAACGTGCAACTTAACGGCCACATGAGAAGAAAGTGGTCAATTCCGTCAATTGTTTTTACGGGGGTACCAAAATTGATAATATCCGTTAAGTTGTCCTATCAATTTGTCGGTATGGTGTGAAGCGAGTGCAAGGGATATTGGCAGTGTTAGAATTACTGGACTCGATAATGAACTATCTGAAGCTGAAATATATTTCAGGAGCTAACTTTATCAACGAATAGGATAATTTTGGACTTTTTCTGCTGAGAGGATCTGCAATAGATAATTTGTCGCTTGTGGATTGTGAAAAAGCAATTTGGCATGAAATTTCTCCTTTTATGGGTAGATGTGTCCGTGTCCAGTAGAACAAAGGGATAGTTAAATAGGAGCCACAATTACTTTTGATGGGAGTGATGATAGGTTTTACAAATTATTTAGTTCCTGCAAGAAAATGTCAAAATTTAGATAAAATATTAATTATTATGTTCTTATGACATGGGTAGGCTGGAGATGAAATGTACTTTAGATTTGCGTTAGACAAAAAATTTCAAGGTTTATTCAGCAAGTATTGTATGGAAAATAATTTAGACTACAAAACGGTGGCATTTTTCTACGATGGCAAAAGAATGAAATACACCATGACCCCTACCGAGGTAATTATCTGTTTTTTTTTTTCCAAAGTTTTTATTTTTTTTAGTGTTTTTCTATTATAACTTGGTCTGTGTCACAGTTTAGTTTGGGGGATGAAGATATTATAGATGCTATGGTGCATCAAACTGTAGGTGGATTTATTTAGTAGGTAGGGCTTCTTCCTGTTTCGAGTAGCTTTGTTAATTATGGATATGTTTATACAATGCCCGTTTTGTCTGAATTCAAACAATATTTAGAAAAATGGTTTTATGATGGGAATTTTGCGGATAAAAATGCAATGTAGATTCCATACCGCAAAGGTGTGACGCCCCGTTTTTCCCAGCCACGTCCTCGGGCCAAAGATGGCCCTCGACTGGAATCGGGTCGCCAGAACAAACCAAATAACCAAACATGTAAGTTAAATTAGACTAGCAGCGGATAATATATAACTTAAAATTTGAAATATTTTAATTATCATTAACAATTTATCGGATAAACATAAAACACCAGTATTTAAATCGTCAATTAAAACGCGAAAAACACTATCCAATCGTACTTGAAATCTCAAAAAAATAAACTAACAAGAAAAAATCAAAATATAGGACAAGACCGACACGGATCCCGGATCACCAACTACCACACACTTCAACTGTCGAAAGTACCTGAAAAAGTAATCCACAAGAGTGGTAAGTTGATCATCCAACTTAGTGAGCCCGTGTGCAAATGTCCATGATATCATCGAGCAAGCAACACAATCGAATATCAATTTAAACACGCACACCTTAGACACTTCACACATATGTATGCAACAGACATCTCATCGAACCGCATAGAGGGCTCGAATGAATGTGATCAGACTCATGCAAAGACATCTCATCCAACCACATAGAGGGCTCGAATGAATGTAATAAAGACATCTCATCCAACCGCATAGAGGGCTCGAATGAATGTGATAAAAAGACATCCCATTCAGCCACACAGAGGGCTCGAATGAATGTGATAAAAGACATCTCATCCAGCCGCATAGAGGGCTCGAATGAATGTGATAAAAATACATCTCATCCAGCAACGTAGTGGGCTCGAATGAATGCATCCAACCGCATAGTGGGCTCGAATGAATGTGATAAAAAGACATCTCATCCAGCAACGTAGTGGGCTCGAATGAATGTGATAAAAAGACTCATGCAAAGACATCTCATCCAACCGCATAGTGTGTTCGAATGAATGTGATCAGACCCAATGATGCAAACGATAAACAGAACTAAAGCACCACCACTCGCATAACAATAAATCACAAATTTCTAATCACGGGCGCAGTTCAAAATTCACAAGCCAAGTAAAGTATACAAGCAACAGTCATAACTTATTCAATAAGTCGCTTCAGGCCGCACCAAGTAAACTTGTACAAGAACACTCACCTGATTAATCAAGGCGCTTGGAATAACAAGACTCAAATACTGG
Organism: Penstemon barbatus; assembly: GCA_003313485.2. Taxonomy (NCBI): domain Eukaryota; kingdom Viridiplantae; phylum Streptophyta; class Magnoliopsida; order Lamiales; family Plantaginaceae; genus Penstemon; species Penstemon barbatus. Next base: position 54,326,605 of record CM064877.1, on the reverse strand, counting down.
TTCAAAAACCTGTAATTAATCGCGGATATAAACTTGGTAATTTGAACAATTAAATTCTAAAGATTCTTTATCAAATTAACATTCAAATCTTATTTAAACCCATTTTCATGTACATACATGTACCAAATTAATTGGCATAAGCGGCAGCCCAAAAAGGAAGTTTTTTTTTCAGCCCGGCCCAAACCCGACCCAAATAGGTCCGGCCCGAACCTGAACCAGACCCGAACTCGACCCAAAACACGGCCCATTCTCTTGGCCCGAAAATTCAACCCGAAGTCCAGTCCCAAACCCAACCAATACTTGGCCCAACCTTGCACTCAAATTTAGCCCAAGTTTGACCCAAACTCGGCCCAATTCTACTTAGTCCAGCCCAAACCCATTTCTACTTCCTACATCACATCTCCCAGCCCAAACTAAACAGCCCAATAACCATTAAAGTTACTGTTCATCATCTCCCTCAATCTTTACTGCCGCTAACTCACGGCCAATTCCCATCACCGCTACTAGTCTACGCCATGCCTTCTTCTTCCCCGACAAGCTCCGGACCACCCTCCTTACCCTAAAACCCGAACCAGAACCCGAGGCCCATGTCCCAAAACTGAAACTGACCCCCCTTTCTTTTCCGATAAGCCATGGCCGCCTCCACCATTACCACTCACCAACCCCCTTAAACACTTCGTCTCTACTCCAAACTCGTACCTCAAGCTTCTATTTCAATCTTTCCCGAACCACTATCTAGCAGAAATCGTTTAATTACAATTCTAACAACACTCCAAAATCTCAAATTTCTACCATACCCAACTCAACTCAAAAGCATGTGAACGGAAAAAGAATTACCTGCGGTGGTGGTTGTTTGGATGCAACGGGAACAGGTTAAGCGGCAGCGACGGCAGTGGTGTACGACTCTCCTCTGTTTCTCTTATTTTAGTTATTAATTAGGTTTTAACTTAATTATTAGTTTTTAGGCTTAATTTAAATTCATTAATCCATCTAAATGGGCCTTAATTTAATTGAAGACATTTAACATAATTGGACTTAAATCATAAAATTAATCAATAACAATAGTTGACTAATTATGAGAATTAACATTTAAATAAACTTTAGTCACTTTATTTAAATGCTTAAACATCAAGATCTAGATTTTGAAAATTACATAATAATGAACACTTAACGAAAACAAAAATCAAACAAAGAAAGTTACACGTGCTTACCTTTCCGGGAATTGGAGCGGCGGCGGACGGAGGAGTTGGTAGAAAAGTGATCAAACTGTTGCTTTGTTTTTGTTTTATTAATTAATTAACCTAGTTATTAATTCTTAATTGGGTTATAAGATTTGGCCCACTAAATAATTAACAAATTACATTTATAGGGCCTTATTTACAACTTATTTATATCTAGTCCAATTAATTACTCAATCTTAACATAAACACATGATTGGCTAATTAGGCATGTTAAATATTAAACTTTAAAATAAAAGTCCTTAAAAAATAGAGAGTTTACATACAAATATATTAACTTTTAGAATTGATAAATTACACCCTGATAGTTATTTTTCGAGGTTTCACAAAAGGTATGTCAATTAACCCAGATTATATGTCGATTTGATATATGTAAGCATTAATTAGTTAGTACCTTAATTACCCAACAAAAATTATTTTGTACAAGATCACTTGCATGAGTAACATGATAAATTCGCACAAATGAGTGTATTTTACTTAAAGAGCTCATGTTACATGATCCATTCAAACAATAATATTGGATAACAAATTGGGTTATTCTGTAAAATTTAGATATAAGAATTAAGTGTAGATTTCGTACATCACGATGGCCATGCATTAATTTACCCCCAAAAAATCAAACCTAATTTTGTACAAAAATAGAGAAATCATTGTCTGGAACCAACATTGCATTGCAAAAACGACTGGGGATAGATGAATTCTGCAAAGATTCTTGACAAGAATAAGGAGAATGGGCCCAACCTTCTCGCAACCGCTTTTCGTGAAGTTGGTATTGCTAAACCCACTGCAGAATCAGTTTCAAAAGTTGTTTCTTCCCTTTCTAAAATGCCCTCGATTGTGGACCTCTTTAGTTTTATACACCTCATGTCTTCAACATCCTCATTATATGCTTCCCAATGAAGCTGGTAAGCCTTCGGCCTCATCTCATATCATCCTCAATGTTCACATCATGAAACGTACGTAGTCTCCTCACACTCGTCTAATTACATATCTGTCAACTGTGGTTGTGGCGTTAGAGAAAGAACTTTCACAAAGGCATCAACTTGGTCCGGAGTTAAGGAATTAATCTTAGAAGTCAACATGGACTTGCACATACATGTTACCCTTCATAAGTGTACAGGGCCGGCCTTGCCTATATGCAAGTTAGGCAAAATTCTCGGGCCCCAAATATTTGGGGCCCCCAATTAATTATAATTAATATGTGTTCTATAATAGAAAAAACAAAGAGCCCGTTTAAAGTAAATGTCCATACTTTTTTTTTTCTTTCTTCACGGGCCCTCATCCACACAATCCATTTTATACCATCAACTGACCTTTATAATATTTAAAAAAAAAATTTAACTAATGATACCATCCGCCACTCAGTAAAAATTTTGACAAAATTGTTGTATTTACATTTTTAGTCTGCATTGGATGAAACTTGAAAGCAAATTGGTCAACTTTTTACATACTTACGTGGATGAATTTAGCTGCAGCATTAAGAATTTTTAGAATAAAAAAATATAAAAAATTGATTTAAGAATTCTAAAAGTCGTGACCTCTATTTTCTCTTCATCTTATCCACGAAATCAAATTTATATATCCACTCTTCTTATCAGTTTCTTTTTCCTATAATCAGATTTTGGATTTTTAGATTTTATTGAGTTATTTTTCTCTCATCCTACCATGAGTGATAAAAAAAATTGTATATGATATTCAATAAATTTTGAATATTGTTGTCTTTCTTCTATTAAATTAATTTCGAATAATTTAAGAAATACACAAATATTTTTGAAATTTTAGTAGATGTTACAACTTTAAAGTCTTTAAACGATAAAACTTTAAATGAACATTGTATTAATTTTAAATATTCTTTAAAACATAAATTAATATTAGACATGCAAGTATCATATAAACATATCCGATTCCAAATACATATATTTTATGTTGAATAATATTTACTATACTTATAACGGTTGTTCCCGTTGAAAGAAGTTTTCAAAACTTAAACTTATAGAAATATATTTACTATCAACTATGTCACAAAAATAGTAATTTAATTGATCATTTTATTTATAGAAAAAAATATATATTAGAAAAACTAGAATAGGGAGATTTAAGAGTATTTTTGCATTTACGAATGCAAGACAAATAATTTTACATGAAATAACTTTTTTACGATATAGGGCCCGATTTTAGTTTTAGCCTAGGACCTTGAAAAGTCTAGGACAGGCCCTGTAAGTGTATATGGTACTCTAGATTCAATATGAACTACATGGAGAGAAACACCTGCATGGGTCGTGCAATCTGTAAAGTTTTTTAAAATTATGGTATAAAATGTGGTCAGTGCATTTATATTGTTATATAAATTGTGCTATTTTGGACAGACGCATGCGTAGAACGTGCAACTTAACGGCCAAATGACAAGAAAGTGCTCAATTCCATCAATATTTTTTACGGGGATACCAAAATTGATAATATCCGTTAAGTTGTCCTATCAATTTGTCTGTATGGTGTGAAGCGAGTGCAAGGGATATTGAGAATCTTAGAATTATTGGACTCAATAAGGAACTATCTGAAGCTTAAATATATTTCAGGAGCTATCTTTATCAACGAATAGGAGAATTTTGGACTTTTTTTCTGCTGAGAGGATCTGCAATAGATAATCTGCCGCTTGTGGATTGTGAAAAAGCAATTCGGCCTGAAATTTCTCCTTTTGATGGGAGTGATGGTAGCTCCGACAAATTATTTAGTTCCTGCAAGAAAATGTAAATCACTTTTGACCACTACTACGTGCAACTTCAGCATTTATCTATCTGCTTCTAAAATTTAGATAAAATATTAATTATTATGTTCTTATGACATAGGTAGGCTGGAGATGAAATGTAGTTTAGAATTGCGTTAGACAAAAGATTTCAAGGTTTATTCAGCGAGGATTGTATGGAAAATAATTTAGACTACAAAAGGATGGCATTTTTCTACGATGGCAAAAGAATCAATTTCACCAAGACCCTTGCCGAGGTAATTTTATGTTTTTTTATTTTTTTCAAATTTTTCTAACTTTTTTTTTTTTTAGTGTTTTTCTATTATAATTTAATTTGTGTCACAGTTTGTTTTGGAGGATGAAGATATTATAGATGCTACGGTGCATCAAACTGGAGGTGGATTTATTTAGTAAGTAGGGCTTCTTCATGTTTCTAGTAGCTTTGTTAATTATCCATATGTTTATACAATGCCTGTTTCTATGAATTTAAACAATATTTAGAAAAATGGTTTTATGATGGGAATTTTGCGGATAATAATGCAATGTAGATTCCGTACCGCAAAGATATGTCAATTAACCAGGATTATATTTCGATTTGATACATGTAAGCATTAATTAATTAGTACCTTGATTACCCAACAAAAATTATTTTCTACTAAATCACTTGCACGAGTAACATGATAAATTCGCATCAATGAGTGTATTTTAATTAAAGAACACGTGTTACATGATCTATTCAAACAATAATATTGGATAAAAAAATTGGGTTATTCTATAAAATTTAGATATAAGAATTAAGTGTTGATTTCGTACATCACGAGGGCCATGCATTAATTTACCCCAAAAAGTCATACCTAATTTTTTACAAAAATAGAGAAATTATTGTCTGGAACCAACATTGCATTGAAAAAATGATTGGGGATAGATGAATTCTGTAAAGAATCTTGACAAGAATAAGGAGAATCAGTTTCAAAAGTTGTTTCTTCCCTTTCTAAAATGCCCTCGATTGTGGACCTTTTTAGTTTTATACTCTTCATGTCTTCAACCTCCTCATCATATGATTCCTACTGGTAAGCCTTCCTCCTCATCTCATCTAATCCTCAATGTTCACACCATGAAACGTACGTAGTCTCCTCACACTCGTCTTATTCCATATCTATCAACTGTGGTTGTGGCGTTGGAGAAAGAACTTTCAAAAAGGCATCAACTTGGTCCGGAGTTAAGGAATCTTCGAAGTCAACATGGAATTGCACATACAGTTTACCCTTTATAAGTGTACAGGGTCGGCCTTGCCTTTAGGCAAGTTAGGCAAAGGCCTAGGACCCCAAATATTTGAGTCCCCCAATCAATTATAATTAATATGTGTTCTATAATGGAAAAAACATAGAGCCCGTTTAAAGTAAATGTCCATAATTTTGTTTTTTTCTTTCTTCACGGGCCCTCATCCACACAATCCATTTTATACCATCAACTGACCTTTATAATATTTAAAAACAAAAAATTAACTAATGATACCATCAGCCACTCAGTGAAAAATTTGACAAAATTGTTGTATTTACATTTTTAGTCTGAATTGGATGAGACTTGAAAGCAAATTTTGTCAAATTTTTAAATACTTAAATGGATGAATTTAAACGCAACATTGAGAGTTTTTAGAATAAAAAAATATAAAAACTTGATTTAAGAATTCTAAAAGTCGTGACCTCTATTTTTTTTTCTTCTTATCCACGAAATCAAATTTATATCTCCACTCTTCTTATCAGTTTCTTTTTCCTATAATCAGATTTTGGATTTTTAGATTTTATTGAGTTTTTTTTCTCTCATCCTACCACGAAGTGATTAAAAAAAATTGTATTTGATATTCAATAAATTTTGAATATTGTTGCCTTTCTTCTATTAAATTAATTTTGAATAATTTAAGAACTACACAAATATTTTTGAATTTTTAGTAGATGTTACAACTTTAAAGTCTTTAAACGATAAAACTTTAAATGAACATTGTATTAATTTTAAATTTTCTTTAAAACATAAATTAATATTATACATGCAAGTTTCATATAAACATATCCGATTCCAAATATATATATTTGATGTTCAACATAATATTTACTATATTTATAACGGTAGTTCCCGTTGAAAGTAGTTTTTAAAATTTACTATCAACTATGTCACAAAAATTGTAATTGAATTGATCATTTTTTTTATTGAAAAAAAATATATATTAGAAAAACTAGAATATGGAGATTTAACAGTATTTTTGCATTTACGAAAGCAAAACAAATAATTTTACATGAAATTTTTTTTTTACGATATAGGGCCCCGATATTAGTTTTCGCCTAGGGCCCTAAAAAGTCTAGGACTGGCCCTGTAAGTGTATATGGTACTCTAGATTCAATATGCACTGCATGGTGAGACACCTCCATGGGTCGTGCAATCTGTAAAGTTTTTTAAAATTATGGTATAAAATGTGGACAGTGCTTTTAAATTGATATATCAAATGTGCTATTTTGGACAGACACATGCGTAAAACGTGCAACTTAACAGCCACATGACAAGAAAGTGGTCAATTCCGTCAATTTTTTTACAGAGGTACCCAAATTGATAATATCTGTTAAGTTGTCCTATCAATTTGTCTTATGGTGTGAAGCGAGTGCAAGGGATATTGGCAGTGTTAGAATTACTGGACTCGATAAGGAACTATCTGAAGCTGAAATATATTTCAGGAGCTAAATTTATCAACGAATAGGAAAATTTTGGACTTTTTTTTTCTGCTGAGAGGGTTTGCAATAGATAATATGCCGCTTGTGGATTGTAAAAAAGCAATTCGGCATGATATTTCTACTTTTATGTGTAGATGTGTCCGTGTCCAGGTAGAACAAAGGGATAGTTATATGGGAGCCACAATTACTTTTGATGGGAATGATAGTAGGTCTGACAAATTATTTAGTTCCTGCAAGAAAATGTCAATCACTTCTGACCACTACTACGTGCAATTTGAGCATTTATCTATCTTCTTCTGAAATTTAGATAAAATATTAATTATTATGTTCTTATGACATGGATTGGCTGGAGATGAAATGTACTTTAGAGTTGCGTTAGACAAAAAATTTCAAGGTTTATTCAGCAAGAATTGTATGGAAAATAATTTAGACTACAAAACGGTGGCATTTTTCTACGATGGCAAAAGAATCAAATTCACCATGACCCCTACCGAGGTATTTTATATTTTTTTTTTCAAATTTTTCTAACATTTTTTTTTAGTGTTTTTCTATTATAACTTTGTTTGTGTCACAGTTAGGTTTGGAGGATGAAGATATTATGGATGCTATGGTGCATCAAACTGGAGGTGATTTATTTAGTAGGTAGGGCTTCTTCATGTTTCTAGTAGCTTTGTTAATTATGCATATGTTTATACAATGCCCGTTTTGTATGAATTCAAACAATATTTAGAAAAATGGTTTTATGATGGGAATTTTGCGGATAAAAATGCAATGTAGATTCATTACCGCAAAAGTATGTCAATTAACCATGATTATATGTCGATTTGATATATGTAAGCATTAATTAGTTAGTACCTTAATTACCCAAGAAAAATTATTTTGTACAAAATCACTTGCATGACTAACATGATAAATTCGCACAAATGAGTGTATTTTACTTAAAGAGCACGTGTTACATGATCCATTCAAACAATAATATTGGATAACAAATTGGGTTATTCTATAAAATTCAGATATAAGAATTAAGTGTAGATTTCGTACATCACGAGGGCCATGAATTAATTTACCCCAAAAAATCATATCTAATTTTGTAGAAAAATAGAGAAATCATTGTCTGGAACCAACATTGCATTGCAAAAACGATGGGGATAGATGAATTATATAAATATTCTTGACAAGAATATGGAGATTGGGCCCAGCCTTCTCGCAACCGCTTTTTGTGAAGTTGGTATTGCTAAACCCACTGCAGAATCAGTTTCAAAAGTTGTTTCTTCCCTTTCTAAAATGTCCTCGATTGTGGACCTCTTTAGTTTTATACTCCTAATGTCTTCAACCTCCTCATCATATGATTCCTAATGAAGATGGTAAGCCTTCCTCCTCATCTCATCTCATCTCATCCTCAATGTTCATATCATGAAACGTATGTAGTCTCCGCACACTCGTCTAATTCCATATCTGTCAACTGTGGTTGGGGCGTTGGAGAAAGAACTTTCACAAAGGCATCAACTTGGTCCGGAGTTAAGGAATCTTGGAAGTCAACATGGAATTGCACATAAAGTTTACCCTTCATAAGTGTACAGGGCCGGCCTTGCCTATATGCAAGTTAGGCAAAGGCCTAGGCCCCAAATATATAATTATAATTAATATGTGTTCTATAATAGAAAAAACAAAGAGCCCGTTTAAAGTAAATGTCCATACTTTTGTTTTTTATTAAATTAATTTCGAATAATTTAAGAATTACACAAATATTTTTGAAATTTAAGTCGATGTTACAACTTTAAAGTCTTTAAACGATAAAACTTTAATTGAACATTTTATTAATTTTAAATATTCTTTGAAACATAAATTAATATTATAGATGCAAGTTTCATATAAACATATCCGATTCCAAATACATATATTTGATGATCAACATAATATTTACTATATTTATAACGGTAGTTCCCGTTGAAAGTAGTTTTTAAAACTTAAACTAATAAAAATTTATTTACTATCAACTATGTAACAAAAATTGTAATTGAATTGATTATTTTATTAATTGAACAAAAATATATATTAGAAAAACTAGAATATGGAGATTTAACAGTATTTTTGCATTTACGAAAGCAAGACAAATAATTTTACATGAAATAACTTTTTTACGATATAGGGCCCCGATTTTAGTTTTCGCCTAGGGCCCTGAAAAGTCTAGGACTGGCCCTGTAAGTGTATATGGTACTCTAGATTCAATATGCACTACATGGAGAGACAGCTGCATGGGTCGTGCAATTTGTAAAGTTTTTTAAAATTATGGTATAAAATGTGGACAGTGCTTTTAAATTGTGATATCAAATGTGCTATTTTGGACAGACACATGCGTAAAACGTGCAACTTAACGGCCACATGACAAGAAAGTGGTCAATTCCGTCAATTTTTTTTACAGAGGTACCAAAATTGATAATATCCGTTAAGTTGTCCTATCAATTTGTCTTATGGCGTGAAGCGCGTGCAAGGGATATTGACAGTGTTAGAATTAATGGACTCAATAAGGAACTATCTGAAGCTGAAATATATTTCAGGAGCTAACTTTATCAATGAATAGGAAAATTTTGGACTTTTTTTCTGCTGAGAGGATTTGCAATACATAATATGCCGCTTGTGGATAGTAAAAAAGCAATTCGACATGATATTTCTCATTTTATGTGTAGATGTGTCAGTGTCCAGGTAGAACAAAGGGATAGTTATGTGGGAGCCACAATTACTTTTGATAGGAGTGATGGTAGGTCAGACAAATTATTTAGTTCCTGCAAGAAAATGTCATTCACTTATGACCACTACTACGTGCAACTTGAGCATTTATCTATCTTCTTCTAAAATTTAGATAAAATATTAATTATTATGTTCTTATGACATGGGTAGGCTGCAGATGAAATGTACTTTAGAGTTGCGTTAGACAAAAAATTTCAAGGTTTATTCAGCAAGTATTGTATGGAAAATAATTTAGACTACAAAACGGTGGCATTTTTCTACGATGGCAAAAAAATCAAATTCACCATGACCCCTGCCGAGGTAATTTTATATTTTTGTTTTCAAATTTTTCTAACATTTTTTTTTTAGTGTTTTTCTATTATAACTTGGTTTGGGTCAGAGTTTGGTTCGGAGGATGAAGATATTATAGATGCTATGGTGCATCAAACTGGAGGTGGATTTATTTAGTAGGTAGGGCTTCTTCATGTTTCTAGTAGCTTCGTTAATTATGCATATGTTTATACAATGCCCGTTTTGTATGAATTCAAACAATATTTAGAAAAAAGGTTTTATGATGGGAATTTTGCGGATAAAAAATGCAATGTAGATTCCGTACCGCAAATGTATGTCAATTAACCATGGTTATATGTCGATTTGATTTATGTAAGCATTAATTAGTTAGTACCTTAATTACCCAACAAAAATTATTTTGTACAAAATCACTTGCACGAGTAACATGATAAATTCGTACAAATGAGTGTATTTTACTTAAAGAGCACGTGTTACATGATCCATTCAAACAATAATATTGGATAACAAATTGGGTTATTCAAAAAAATTTAGATATAAGAATTAAGTGTAGATTTCGTACATCACGAGGGCCATGCATTAATTTACACCAAAAAATCATACCTAATTTTGTAGAAAAATAGAGAAATCATTGTCTGGAACCAACATTGTATTGCAAAAACGATTGGGGATAGATGAATTCTTTAAAGATTCTTGACAAGAATAAGGAGATTGGGCCCAGCCTTCTCGCAACCACTTTTCGTGAAGTTGGTATTGCTAAACCCACTGCAGAATCAGTTTCAAAAGTTGTTTCTTCCCTTTCTAAATGCCCTCGATTGTGGATCTCTTTAGTTTTATACTCCTAATGTCTTCAACCTCCTCATCATATTCTTCCTAATGAAGCTGGTAAGCCTTCCTCCTCATCTCATCTCATCCTCAATGTTCATATCATGAAATGCACGTAGTCTCCTCACACTCGTCTAATTCCATATCTGTCAATTGTGGTTGAGGCGTTGGAGAAAGAACTTTCACAAAGGCATCAATAGGGTCCGGAGTTAAGGAATCTTGGAAGTCAACATGGAATTGCACATACAGTTTACCCTTCATAAGTGTACAGTGCCAGCCTTGCCTATAGGCAAATTAGTCAAAGGCCTCAATCAATTTTAATTAATATGTGTTCTATAATAGATATTTTGGGCCCTCAATCAATTTTATTAATATGTGTTCTATAATAGAAAAATCAAAGAGCCCGTTTAACGTAAATGTCCATACTTTTGTTTTTTTCTTTCTTCATGGGCTCTCATCCACACAATCCATTTTATACCATCAACTGACCTTTATAATATTTAAAAAAAATTAACTAATGATACCATCAGGCACTTAGTGAAAACTTTGACAAAATTGTTGTATTTACATTTTTAGTCTGAATTGGATGAGACTTGAAAGCAAATTTGGTCAACTTTTTACATACTAACGTGGATGAATTTAGCCGCAACATTGAGAATATTTAGAATAAAAAAATATAAATAATTGATTAAAGAATTCTAAAAGTCGTGACCTCTATTTTATTTTCTTCTTATCCACGATATCAAATTTATATCTCCACTCTTCTTATCAGTTTCTTTTTCCTATAATCAGATTTTGGATTTTTATATTTTATTGAATTATTTTTCTCTCATCCTACCACGAAGTGATAAAAAAAAATTGTATTTGATATTCAATAAATTTTGAATATTGTTGTCTTTCTTCTATTAAATTAATTTTGAATAATTTTAGAATTACACAAATATTTTTGAAATTTTAGTAGATGTTACAACTTTAAAGTCTTTAAACGATAAAACTTTAAATGAATATTGTATTAATTTTAAATATTCTCTCAAACATAAATTAATATTATACATGCAAGTTTCATATAAACATATCCTATTCCAAGTACATATATTTGATGTTCAACATAATATTTACTATATTTATAACGGTAGTTCCCGTTGAAAGTCATTTTCAAAACATAATCTGATAGAAATTTATTTTCTATCAACTATGTCACAAAAATTGTAATTGAATTGATCATTTTATTTATTGAAAAAAAATATATATATTAGAAAAACTAGAATATGGAGATTTAACAGTATTTTTGCATTTACGAAAGCAAGACAAATAATTTTACATGAAATAATTTTTTTACGATATAAGGCCCCGATTTTAGTTTTCGCCTAAGGCCCTGAAAAGTCTAGGACTGGTCCTGTAAGTGTATATGGTACTCTAGATTCAATATGCACTACATGGAGAGACACCTGCATGGGTCGTGCAATCTGTAAAGTTTTTTAAAATTATGGTATAAAATGTGGACAATGCTTTTAAATTGTGATATCAAATGTGCTATTTTGGACAGACACATGCGTAAAACGTGAAACTTAACGGCAACATGACAAGAAAGTGGTCAATTCCGTCAAATTTTTTTATAGATGTACCAAAATTGACAATATACGTTAAGTTGTCCTATCAATTTGTCTTATGGTATGAAGCGAGTGCAAGGGATATTGGCAGTGTTAGAATTACTGGACTCGATAAGGAACTATCTGAAGTTGAAATATATTTCAGGAGCTAAATTTATCAACGAATAGGAAAATTTTGGACTTTTTTTCTGCTGAGAGGGTTTGCAATAGATAATATGCCGCTTGTGGATTGTAAAAAAGCAATTCGGTATGATATTTCTACTTTTATGTGTAGATGTGTCCGTGTCCAGGTAGAACAAAGGGATAGTTATATGGGAGCCACAATTACTTTTGATGGGAGTGATAGTAGGTCTGACAAATTATTTAGTTGCTGCAAGAAAATGTCGATCACTTCTGACCACTACTACATGCAACTTGAGCATTTATCTATCTTCTTCTAAAATTTAGATAAAATATTAATTATTATGTTCTTATGACATGGATATGCTGGAGATGAAATGTACTTTAGAGTTGCCTTAGACAAAAAATTTCAAGGTTTATTCAGCAAGAATTGTATGGAAAATAATTTAGACTACAAAACGGTGGCATTTTTCTACGATGGCAAAAGAATCAAATTCACCATGATCACTGCCGAGGTAATTTTATATTTTTTTTTCAAATTTTTCTAACATTTTTTTTTAGTGTTTTTCTATTATAACTTGGTTTGGGTCACAGTTTGGTTTGGAGGATGAAGATATTATAGATGCTATGGTGCATCAAACTGGAGGTGGATTTATTTAGTAGGAAGGGCTTCTTCATGTTTCTAGTAGCTTTGTTAATTATGCATATGTTTATACAATGCCCGTTTTGTATGAATTCAAACAATATTTAGAAAAATGGTTTTATGATGGGAATTTTGCGGATAAAAATGCAATGTAGATTCAGTACCGCAAAAGTATGTCAATTAACCATGATTATATGTCGATTTGATATATGTAAGCATTAATTAGATAGTACCTTAATTACCCTAGAAAAATTATTTTGTACAAAATCACTTGCACGACTAACATGATAAATTTGCACAAATGAGTGTATTTTACTTAAAGAGAACGTGTTACATGATCCATTCAAACAATAATATTGGATAACAAATTGGGTTATTCTATAAAATTCAGATATAAGAATTAAGTGTAGATTTCGTACATCACGAGAGCCATGCATTAATTTACCCCAAAAAATCATACCTAATTTTGTAGAAAAATAGAGAAATCATTGTCTGGAACCAACATTGCATTGCAAAAACGATTGGGGATAGATGAATTATGTAAAGATTCTCGACAAGAATAAGGAGATTTGGCCCAGCCTTCTCGCAACCCCTTTTCGTGAAGTTGGTATTGCTAGACCCACTCCAAAATCAATTTCAAAAGTTGTTGATTCCCTTTCTAAAATTCCCTCGATTGTGGACCTCTTTAGTTTTATACTCCTCATGTCTTCAACCTCCTCATCATATGCTTCCTAATGAAGATGGTAAGCCTTCCTCCTCATCTCCTCACACTGCTCTAATTCCATATCTGTTAATTGTGGTTGAGGCGTTGGAGAAAGAACTTTCACAAAGGCATCAACTGGGTACGGAGTTAAGGAATCTTGGAAGTCAACATGGAATTTCACATACAGTTTACCCTTCATAAATGTACAGGGCCAGCCTTGCCTATAGGCAAGTTAGGCAAAGGCCTCAATCAATTTTAATTAATATGTGTTCTATAATAGATATTTGGGGCCCTCAATAAATTTTAATTAATATGTGTTCTATAATAGAAAAAACAAAGAGCCCGTTTAACGTAAATGTCCATACTTTTGTTTTTTTTCTTTCTTCACGGGCCCTCATCCACACAATCCATTTTATACCATCAACTAACCTTTATAATATTTAAAAAAAAAAATTAACTAATGATACCATCAGGCACTTAGTGAAAAATTTGACAAAATTGTTGTATTTACATTTTTAGTCTGCATTGGATGAAACTTGAAAGCAAATTTGGTCAACTTTTTACATACTTACGTGGATGAATTTAGCCGCAGCATAGGGAATTTTTAGAATAAAAAAATATAAAAAATTGATCTAAGAATTCTAAAAGTCGTGACCTCTATTTTCTCTTCTTCTTATCCACGAAATCAAATTTATATATCCACTCTTCTTATCAGTTTCTTTTTCCTATAATCAGATTTTTTATTTTTAAATTTTATTGAGTTATTTTTATTTCATCCTACCATGAGTGATAAAAAAAATTGTATATGATATTCAATAAATTTTGAATATTGTTGTCTTTCTTCTATTAAATTAATTTTGAATAATTTATAAATTACACAAATATTTTTGAAATTTTAGTAGATTATACAACTTTAAAGTCTTTAGACGAGAAAACTTTAAATGAACATTGTATTAATTTTAAATATTCTTTAAAACATAAATTGATATTAGACATGCAAGTTTCATATAAACATATCCGATTCCAAATACATATATTTGATGTTGAAAAATATTTTCTATACTTATAAGGGTTGTTCCCGTTGAAAGAAGTTTTCCAAACTTAAACTGATAGAAATATATTTACTATCACTATGTCACAAAAATAGTAATTGAATTGATCGTTTTATTTATAGAAAAAAAAAATATATATATTAGAAAAACTAGAATATGGAGATTTAACAGTATTTTTGCATTTACGAAAGTAAGACAAATCATTTTACATGAAATAACTTTTTTACGATATAGGGCCCCGATTTTAGTTTTAGCCTAGGACCTTGAAAAGTTTAGGACCGACCTGTAACTGTATATGGTACTCTAGATTCAATATGCACTACATCGAGAGACACCTGCATGGGTCGTGCAATCTGTAAGGTTTTTTTAAAATTAAGGTATAAAATGTAGACAGTGCTTTTAAATTATGATATCAAATGTGCTATTTTGGACAGACACGTGCGTAGAACGTGCAACTTAACTGCCACATGACAAGAAAATGGTCAATTCCGCGAATTTTTTTTACGATAGTACCAAAATTGATAATATCCGTTAAGTTGTCCTATCAATTTGTTTGTATGGCGTGAAGCGAGTGCAAGGGATATGGGCAGTATTAGAATTACTGGACTCGATAAGGAACTATCTAAAGTTGAAATATATTTCAGGAGCTAACTTTATCAACGAATAAGAGAATTATTGACTTTTTTCTGCTGAAAGGATCTGCAATTGATAATTTGCCGCTTGTGGATTGTGAACAAGCAGTTCGGCATGAAATTTCTTCTTTTATGGGTAGATGTGTCCGTGTCCAGGTAGAACAAATGGATAGTTATATGGGAGCCACAATTACTTTTGATGGGAGTGATGGTAGGTCTGACAAATTATTTAGTTCCTGCTAGAAAATGTCATTCACTTATGACCACTACTACGTGCAACTTGAGCATTTATCTATCTGCTTCTAAAATTTAGATTAAAATATTAATTATTATGTTCTTATGACATGGGTAGGCTGGAGATGAAATGTACTTTAGAGTTGCGTTAGACAAAAAATTTCAAGGTTTATTCAGCAAGTATTGTATGGAAAATAATTTAGAATACAAAAAGCTGGCATTTTTCTACGATGGAAAAATAATCAAATCCACCATGACCCCTGCCGAGGTAATTTTCAGTTTTTTTTTTAAATTTTTCTAACCTTTTTTTTTTTTTTTTTAGTGTTTTTCTATTATAACTTTGTTTGTGTCACAATTTGGTTTGGAGGATGAAGATATTATAGATGCTATGGTGCATCAAACTGGAGGTGGATTTATTCAGTAGGTAGGGCTTCTTCATGTTTCTAGTAGCTTTGTTAATTATGCATATGTTTATACAATGCCCGTTTTGTATGAATTCAAACAATATTTAGGAAAATTAAAATAATATTTAGAAAAATGGTTTTATGATGGGAATTTTGCGGATAAAAATGCAATGTAGATTCCGTACAGAAAGGTATGTCAATTAACCCAGATGATATGTCGATTTTATATATATAAGCATTAAGTAGTAATACATTAATTACCAACAAAAATTATTTTGTACAAAATCACTTACACGAGTAACAGGATAAATTCGAACCAATGAGTGTATTTTACTTAAAGAGCACGTGTTACATGATCCATTCAAACAATAATATTGCATAACAAATTGGGTTATGCTATAATATTTAGATATAAGAGTTAAGTGTAGATTGCGTACATCACGAGGGCCATGTATTAATTTACCCCAAAAAATATACCTAATTTTGTACAAAAATAGAGAAATCATTGTCTGCAACCAACATTGCATTGCAAAAATGATTGGGGCTAGATGAATTATGTAAAGATTCTTGACAAGAATAAGGAAATTGGGCCCAGCCTTCTCGCAACCGTTTTTCGTGAAGTTGGTATTGCTAAACCCACTGGAGAATCAATTTCAAAAGTTGTTTCTTCCGTTTCTTGGTGCTTTCGAATCGCTTAGAAGCGCCGTCGATTGTGGACCTCTTTAGTTTTATACTCCTCATGTCTTCAACCTCCTCATCATATGCTTCCTAATGAAGCTGGTAAGCCTTCCTCCTCATCTTATCTCATCCTCAATGTTCACATCATGAAATGTACATAGTCTCCTCACACTCGTCTAATTCTATATCTGTCAACTGTGGTTGTGGCGCTGGAGGAAGAACTTTCACAAAGGCCTCAACTTGATCCGGAGTTAAGGATTCTTGAAAGTCCACATGAAATCGCACATACAGTTTACCCTTCATAAGTGTACGTACATGGTACTCTAGATTCAATATGCACTATATGGAGAGACACGTGCATGGGGCGTGCATTCTCTAAAGTTTTGTAAAAATATGGTATAAAATGTGGAAAGTTCTTTTAAATTGTGATATCAAATATGTTATATTGGGCAGACACGTGCGTGGAACGTGCAACTTAATGGCCACATGACAAGAAAGTGGACAATTCCGTCAATGTTTATACGGCGGTACCAAAATTTATTTATTCTTTAAGTTGTCCTATCAATTTGTATAATACCTTAAGAGTGGTACCATAAATGAGAAACGGTATAAAGTTTGGTATCTAGAAAACAAAAACAAAAAACAAAAAAAAAAACAAAAAAAAAAAAACAAATCTCTCGCACTACATGTGTTCATCTATTGCACAACTAATCTTTTGGTATCAAAGTGAACAAAATCTTTTATCACAATTTTTCATACCTAACATGTCACTTGAAAGATTTAGATTATTAATAAAGTTTACTTATAAAATTCCTAAAATAACTATTCCTCTTTATCTCAACACAAGACGACATCAACACACCAAAAACTAACATTAAGTGCATTTAGCGTAAACCTCTAACCCTCCCATTAAAAACTAATCAAGAGGAACGAAGAAATCATTTAGTATGCTTGCATTGGGTTCCTATTTAATTTGAGGAGGAAAGTCTGCAGCAGATCTTTCGATTTGATGCTATTTTTTATATGGAAAATTTACGACCGAACCCTTGAGATTTAGTCGTCTTACAAGAAACTCTCTGTTGTATTAGTATTTATAGAAAGACCTCTTTGGTTTAGATTATGTAACAAAATATCCCTTACAACTTTAGTAATACTTACAAAGACATTCTTAACAACTTCGGAAAATATTTACAAAAGACCATCGGTAAGGGTTGTCCTTATAAAAATTTGCAGTCTGAGCTGAGTGTAAATCACCCTTCTAATATCGATATGTATAAGGCCATCTCCAAGACCTCGGGAGGGGTGGCAAAAAGGGTGTCCAGCTAAAGGAGTCCAAAATTTTGTCATTATGTTATTTATTAAAATATGTCATTTATTTAGATGAACAATTAAAAAAATTTAAATATTTATAGAAAAATTTCAACATGTCATTTAATAAAATATTTTAAAATTTTACCAAAGAAGTTTGGACTTTATGTAAAATGGGACCCTAGCCTTTGCCTAGTTAACCTAAAGCCATCTCCAACAGTTGGGGTAAAAATGCCCCCTCCCCCTCCCCCTCCCCCTCCCCCTCCCCCTCCTACTCCATAATCGTCTTCAACAGTTAGGGACATAGAATAATAATAAAAAAAAAATAACAATAATAAAAATACAAAAAAGTAAAAATAATAAATAACTAAAATAATTATATAATAATAATAATAATAAAAAAAATTATCATTATAAAATAATATAATAATAAAATACAAAAATATTAATAATAATAATGCAATAATACTAATAATAATAATAATAATAATAATAATAATAATTCACGGGTAATTAAAAACCGAACGCCTGTACACGGTGGCTCTAAACCTAGCCGAGAATATAGAAATCGACATCGCGGAAAGAAGCACGAAGAACTCATGGCAGACTACTTTGTTGATAGGCCTCTTTATTTATATGAGAACTTTAGACGCCGATTTCGGATGAAACGTCCCCTATTCCTTCGGTTGCTTGCGGATTGTGAGCGGGTAAACCCTTACTTTCAAGAAAAACTTGATGCTACGAGAAAAGCAGGGTTTTCACCCCTCCAGAAGGTGACAATTGCTATGCGTATGTTGGCATATGCATACTCATCAGATTCGATTGACAAGCTTTTTAAGATGGGAGCACGAGTTTTGTAGAACCATTTTGCATCTTTACAAAACAGATTACCTTCGTGCCCCAAACCAAGAGGATCTACGGAGGCTTCTTGACAAAGCAAAACGACGTGGATTCCCAGGAATGATCGGCTCTTTAGACTACATGCACTAGATATGGAAAAATTGTCCAACCGCATGGCAGGGGAACTTTTCCGGCTAAACTAAAAAACCCACAATTGTTCTTAAAGTAGTAGCTTCATCAGACACTTGGATATGGCATACACGGTGCACAAAATGACCTGACTGTCCTTGGTCGATCACCCTTGTTCGATGACCTCACTCGTGGAAAAGTCCCAGAAGTGAGCTATAAGGTGAATGGTTAACGTCTACTCAATGTCGTACTATCTTGCTCATGGTATTTATCCAAAATGGGGCACGTTAATTCAATCCATCAGGCGACCACGTACCCCTCCAGAACAACTATTCTCAAAATTGCAAGAATCTTATCGCAAGGATGTTGAACGAGCTTTCGAAATTCTGCAAGCTCGTTTCGCCATAGTCAGTCAGCCAGGAAGAGGATGGCATACGGAGGACTTAAGCGATATTATGCTTACTTGTGTAGTACTTCACAATATGATTGTGGAGGACAAACATCATGAATACGATGATGCCGAGTCTGAAGACGAAGATACAAACATTTCCACATCTCGTAGAGCCCGTGCTAATATTTATCCAGGACCAACGCGAGAGGTTAATCCAAGATGTGGTGAATTATCCATGGAGAATTATATGATGCACCATCAAGCAATACGATCAGTAGTAGCCAATCGTAAACTTCGGGACGACTTAATTGCCCATGTGTGGGAAAGGCACGGTTGATGATTTTTAGTATGTATTCTTATTTGTTTAAATATTTTAAGTGTTCTATTATGAAGTCAAAAATTATTAATATGTAATTTTGTTAAATTAAATAGTACTTAAATAAAAGATTATATTTTAATATTAATAATAGTAATAATAATATTAGTAATAATAATAATAATAATAATAATAATAATAATAATAATAATAATAATAATAATATAATAATTATTATTATTATTATAAAATAATCGCAATCACTTATATATATCAAGTTATACTCGAGTTTAATCATTTTAAAGTTCATTTATTTGATAAAAAAAAATTTATAATTTGACTCATTTGTACATTTTATCTAAATTAAAATACAAATTTAAAATATCTAATTAAAACTAATTCTTGTAAAGATTTAATTTTTTAAAATATAAAATTTATTAATCCATACACAAAATTTATAAAAATAAAAACCACCTAATGTAGAAAAAAAAAAAATTAGTGTGTGAGAGCCGAGGGGTAAAGGAGGGGCAAGCTTTTGCCCTTTCTTTGCCACTCCCACTCCTACTCTCCTCCCCCTCCCCACTCCCCCCCACCATTGAAGACCATAATTCTAGAAAAACTGAAAAATCCCCATCCCCCTCCCCCTTACCATTGAAGATGGCCGGATGACAAGTTTTTGCCCTTTGTCTCTCATTCCCTCTCCCACTCTCCCTCCCCTCCCCACTTCCCCCCACTATTGAAGACCACAATTCTTTTCCCCCTCAAAATCCCCCTCCCCCTCCCCCCTAACGATTAGAGATGCCTTAAATTATATATTATAGTATTACATCGGTCCTTTATTTTTTTTCCTTTTAATTTAGTTTTACGCAAATATCTATGTAAGAGTTGAAGAAAATAGAAATTTTAAAATAAGATTTCATTTAGGCTTTTTAATTGATATCAAATCATTACGTAATATGATAGATTAGTTTTGAGAACAATAAATTCATTTAGGAGGAGAGAATTAAGTTTTGGTATCAAAGTTTAAATCGATTTTCACTTATGGTATCATAAAAATTTAGGGCAACACATTTGGTATCATAATTTAACAAATTTACTCATATTTGGTATCGTCTTTTAAAAAATCACCGTTAAATGAGTGACGTGGCAGTTAAGTCAATTTAATTATTGCAAAATTAATGTCATTACTTATGTTGATTGACAATTCAGTCCCATAACATTTCAGGAGCAAAATAACCCATCTTCAGATTTGCTAACGATTTAATCCATATTGTTGCTCAATTTCGTAAATTGGCTCGGATTAGACCATACACGGACCAATTTGAAGATTTTCCTTATTATATTTACATATTTATTTAACTAATTTAATTTTATAAACAAAATTAATATATTAAATAATATTTTAACATAATCTAAAAAATAATTTTTTTTTAAATTATGTAAAATTTATATATTATTAATAAAATTATTATAATTTAATTGAAAAACAATGAACCCCCCGATCCCCGACCCTAAAACGTAGCCTTCATCTTCTTCTTCCATTTGTAGAGTCGATGATTTTATGGAAAAGATCAAGTGAAGTTTGTCGAATAAGTTGAGGATTTTGGTAGTCTCATCGTTACGAACTCATACGTATAAATATTTTTACAAACCGTTGAAAGAAGCGTTTGAATTTGGTGTTTGAAATTTCAAATGGCGAAACCCTATAAATCTTTGAATTTTCAGATCTTTATTTCTCAATCGATACTCTACTAATCAAGAAATTATTTTATACATGCCTAAATTAAATGGAGATAAAAACATTAGATGGACCAACACGACTTCATTAAAAGGCTTGGACTGCAGGGGCATTTTTGTAATTCTATGACAAGGCTTAATAAAGAGACAAGGGCAGTGAATAGTGCTGGATGAAGATGAAGATAGAGTACAAGGAAGTTAAAGGTTAAAGGGAGGCTTTGATGATTTCCAAAACATCAAGATCAGCTAAGTAAGGAATGCTTAGTAAAATTCCATAGAAGAATTTTGACCAACTAAATAAACAAATCAGACGGGTCAAAATCTCACTTGGTCCAAAATACTACTGATCTGCAGTTGAAGGAAGTAATCAGTTTGATGAAAATCAGCCGACTCAAATCAGATTGGTTCTAGTTGAGATCAGCTAACTACTTCATCAGACGAGAGAACTTAATCAGTTTAGTGAAGAAGATCAGGAAGTCTCCCCAACTGTAATAAATGCACTTGGAGTAATAAATGCTGAAGTAGGAGGGTATTTATGGCAAATGATTGAAGAAATCCTCGTATCAGCTTGGTGCATTAAATGCGGCTGACAGAAAGTACAGCAGATTGTACTGTAGCAGTCGCAGAGAGCCGTTTTCAGATAACAGGGACCAGTACTCGAGGATTTGAAGCTTGTCTTTCTTCAACGGACACTTTTCAAATCGAGAGTATAAATAGTTCAAGAATTTGAGAGAAGAAGACATACAACAACACATTTTCTGAGAGAAATTTCGAAGCAAAATTCTTCTAAGTCTCAAGAACTCAAGAACAGCTCACTTATCAGCTTAGTCATTTGTTGACAAAAGCCGAAGTTGAAGATTAAAGAAAAACCTACAAATCTGAGTGCTTTTGTCAGAGAGTGTTGTGAGAAGTTTTATCCATCTTTGTGAGTGATAAAATTCTGTAGATTAGGTTATCTTAGTGATTTCCTAGTGTGAACTTGTGGCCTTTTCATTTGTTGATTGGCGCAAGCATTGTATACTGTTAACTTTGTGTTTTCTAGTATAACCCAAGATCTAAGTGACTTGGAAGGGTGGACTAATGTATTTAAATCCATATAACCACAATAAAAATTCTGGTGTTTACATTTGCATAAGCTTTCTAGCATATTTCAAAAACTGCACAAGTTTTACACTTGAATCAACTGTTTAAAGATTTTAAAGGAGTTTTAAAACTTGGGATAAAATCTTTAAAAGACTAAGTTTACTTGAGAAAAACACTTGATAACATCCGTTGCAAGTATTCTGTTTAAAACTGATTTTGCTGAAATCGGCTAAGCGTTTATCTGAAGAGTGGTAAACTCTGCTGCTCAAACTTTGTGTGCGATCAGCTTAGTCAGCTTACTATTTTCGATCAGCTTAGTTTGCTAACAGAAAACCTAAAAGTTTTAAAGTCTAAAATTTTTCGAAATCTATTCACCCCCCCCCTCCCTTTAGACCTCAACTGACCACTTGGGACCAACAAGTGGTATCAGAGCGGGTGGTTCAGGAGAATCAGCTGCCTGATCAATGAGCTTGATCCGAGTGTTTTTCAAAGGTTATTAAACTTTTTTTCAAAAGACCATATTTTTTAAAAATCAAAATTTTTTGAAAATGGATTGTATCAGCCATGTTCCCCACATTGGCAGTATGAGCTTTGAAGATTGGAAGATTAGAATGGAAATCTTCCTTGCTGCCTATAATGACAACATGTTCACATGTATCACTAAAGGTCCATTCAAATTCACCAAGACAATAAAGGTCAATGAAGTAGATACGGTGCACCTGCTTTTTCAGGGTAAGAAGGGGTGTGGTGGATAAAGATCTTCAAGAGATGACAGCTGAAGAAATCAAGCTGTTCAATCTGGACAAAATTGGCCGTTTCATCATGACCAAAGCCCTGGACAATGACAGGTTTGACAAAGACAAGCATTGCAAGACTGTAAAGGAAATGTGGGATAAGGTTCGTGACATGAGCGAAGGAAACGATGCCATAAAGGAGCACCAGCTGAGTGTTGCTTTAGAAAAGTTAGACAACTTCAAGTTGAAGTCTACGGAAACCATTGATCAGATGGATACAAGGTTTACAAGGACGCTGGATGAAGTTCTTAAGCTAGGAAAGACCTTCACTGACAAAGAGATCACTGTCAGAGTACTGAAGGCTCTGCCTCCGAAGTTCAAGATGAAGGTGATAGCCATGGAATAATAAAGAGATTTTGGAAAGATCTATCATATCGAAATTCTACAAGCTCGTTTCGCCATGGTCAGTCAGCCAGGAAGAGGATGGCCTACGGAGGACTTAAGCGATATTATGCTTACTTGTGTAGTACTTCACAATATGATTGTGGAGGACGAACATCATGAATAGATGATGCCGAGTCTGAAGACATTGATACAAACATTTCCACATCTCGTAGAGCCCGTGCTAATATTTATCCAGGACCAACGCGAGAGGTTAATCCAAGATGTGGTGAATTACCATGGAGAATTATATGATGCGCCATCAAGCAATACGATCAGTAGTAGCCAATCGTAAACTTCGGGATGACTTAATTGCCCATGTGTGGGAAAGGCACGGTCGATGATTTTTAGTATGTATTCTTTTTTGTTTAAATATTTTAAGTGTTCTATTATGAAGTCAAAAATTATTAATATGTAATTTTGTTAAATTAAATAGTACTTATATAAAAGATTATATTTTAATATTAATAATAGTAATAATAATATTAGTAATAGCAATAGTAATAATAATAATAATAATAATAATAATAATAATAATAATAATATAATAATAATAATTATTATTATTATTATTATTATGATAAAAAAATCGCAATCACTTATATATATCAAGTTATACTCGCGTTTAATCATTTTAAAGTTCATTTATTTGATAAAAAAATAATTTATAATTTGATTCATTTGTACATTTTATCTAAATTAAAATACAAATTTAAAATATCTAATTGTTGGTCCCAAGTGGTCAGATGAGGTCTAGAGGGGGGGGGGAGGAGGGGGGTGAATAGACCTCTAAACTTTTTAAACTTTTTAACTTTAAAACCTTTTGTTCTAACTTAAACAGACTAAGCTGTTATCAACAGTGAGTTGCTTGGCTGATCGCGAACAAATCTTTGAACAGCTTCGCTGACCACTAAAATGATAGTTACTTAGCTGATTTTGTCAAAATCAGTTTCAATACTTAGAGTACTTGCAGCGGATTTGTAAAGTGTTTTTCACAAGTAAACTTAGTAGTTTGAAAGTTTGTTCCCCAGTTTTTGTAAAACTATTTTCCTTATAAACTTTCCAAACAGTTAAGTCAAAGTGTTTTTAATGCAACTGAAAATATGCAAGTAAAAACACAAGTAATTTTTATAGTGGTTATATGGATTTAAATATCCTTTAGTCCACTCTTCCAAGTCACACAGATCTTGGGTTATACAATGAACACACAGTTTACAATATCTCCACTTACGCCAAAACAACAAATGAATATGGCCGTAAGCTCGCAGCAGGAAATCACAAAGAAACTCCTACTCTCTGAAGTAATATCACTCACAAAGATGGATATCTACTTCTCACAACACTCACTTTTACAAAATCACTCAGAAGATGTAATTTTATCGTTGTTCTTCAACTCTGCTTTTGTCAATAAATGACTAAGCTGATGAGTGAGCTGTGCTTGAGACTTGAAGAGTTCTGCTTCGAAAATTTCTCTCATAATGTGTTGTTGTTTTTCTCTCTTCGTCTCTTTCATCTATTTATACTTGAGGTTTGAAAAATGTCCGTTGAAGAGAGACAAGATTCAAATTCCTCGAGTACTGGTCCTTAATTTCCGTGAACGGCTCTCTGCAGTCTGTCCGTACTGTCAACAGTACTTTTCTGCAGGCAGCATTAAATGCACCCAGCTGATGCGAAGCCTTCCTTCAATCATTTGTCTTTAATATCCTCGTACTTCAGCATTTATTACTTCCAGGTGCATTTATTACCGTTGGGATGGCTTCTTGATCTTTTCCACTTTGCTGACGAAAGGACAAGTCTGATGGTGAACTAAGCTGATCTCAAAGTTGAACAAATCTGAACAAATCTGTTTTGAGTCGGCTGATCTTCACCAGTCTGATTTATTTCCTTCAGCAGATCAGTAGCCTTGGACCTTGAATTTTGACTCTTCTGATATCTTCTATACTTAGTCAAAAAATTCTACAAAGGGAAATCAGCTAAGTTAATCCATACTTAGCCGATTTGAAGTTTTGGAATTCATCAAAACCTCCCTTTACAAATTGTCTTCAGTGCTTCTTCATCTTCATCTTGATCCAACAATTTCCCCCTTTTTGATGATGACAAAACTTCAGCTAAGTACCTGTTTTACCTAAGCTAAAGATTGTAATCCTCAAAATTTTCTGAGATAGAAAAGATGTGTTGGAATAAACTTGACTTTCATTTATATGGAAAATATTACAAGTACAAGTTTATCAGATGAGATGTCTGAAAGATAGATAAAGTAAACTGATTACAAAAGATTTATAAGTTCTAACTATCAGCTTCTTCATCAGATCCTTCAAGCACTTCTTCATACTCGTAAGATGATTCTTCATCATCTTCTTCTTCTTCTTCATCTTCATCAGCTTCTTCACCCTGAAGGATATTTGCTCTGGCAGCTTCCATTTTTTCTTTGATTTGCTGCTCCTTCAGTTTCTCCATTGCTATCCAAGCTGATTCAGTGTTTTTGTACTTGGTAAGTGGCTCTGTTCGATCTTCAGCAGAGTCCTTGGTTTCAGCCATTTCTTCACCCTGAAGGATATTTGCTCTGGCAGCTTCCATTTTTTCTTTGATTTGCTGCTCCTTCAGTTTCTCCATTGCTATCCAAGCTGATTCAGTGTTTTTGTACTTGGTAAGTGGCTCTGTTCGATCTTCAGCAGAGTCCTTGGTTTCAGCCATTTCTTCATCAGATTTGGCTTTGTCCTTAGTGTCTTCTTCAGACTTCTCTTTGCCTTCTACCTTTCCAACTTCTTCAGCAGCCTTAGTCTCTTCAGTAGCTTCATCAGTCTTCTTAGCTTCAACAGCAGCAGAGGTTTCCTTAGCTGATTCTTCCCTTTTATCTTCCCCCTTTTTGTCATCATCAGACTTGGTGACAATCTTAGGTTCAGCAGTAGGGTTGAGTGCAACAGTAGGAATCTTCATGGTAGCACATAAAGCTTTCAAATTCTGATTTACTACATCATGACTTGCAGTAAGATGAGTTAGAGTGGTGATGATGTTGTTAGTTTGGTCATTGAAGCAGTCAATATTGAGTTGCATAGTTGAGAGTTCTCCATGAATAACATCTCCAGCTTTGTGAAGTTCCTGCAATAATCCAACATTGATAGACTTCTCTTCTTCACTGATCTTAATGAAGTTAGCAGTTAGATCAGCTATTATGTGCTCAGCTCTTTGTAAGGCACTATGAAGGTGATTTACATCAGCCTTCACATCTTCAACGTTTCTGTTCATTTCAACAAGGCTTTGCACCAACTGCTTTGAATGATCTTCTGGCAGGGGTAAACTATCTATGGATGACTTGATAGTTTCTGCAGTTTGGAGATGAATAATTGCCAGTTGAGATTTGTTGGACTCTGCCAACTCTTCCTTCAGCTCTTCTTTTAGTTTCTTCAACTGCAAGCTGTTCTTCTCTTCCATTTCCTTCATTTGATCTTCCATCAACAACTGGAAGGCTTCCATCAGTGATGAATGTTGATCACCTGATGAAGCAGAAGTATCAGCTTCCCCTTCTTCGGTCTCCTGGTGGACAGGGACATATTTCAGCTTAGTCTCCTGATCAGCTTTGGTGTCCTTAGCATTCCACTCAAGTGCTAAGGGTTCATCAGCTTTCTTGTGCTCATTAATGTCATCATCATATAACAGGTTTGTGATAGTGCCATCATCATTGAAACGGGTTGTTTGACGTATCTGTCTAACAATAATCCAAGGATTAGTAAAGGCATTATTACCTTTGGGCACTTCACAATACTCCTTAACCTCTTTGCCAAATATGATCTGCTGAATGCTTGGCAGCTGAGGCAATTCACTTGAACAGCCTTGCTGATATCTTGACCTTTCTGCCCATCTCTTCAAGGCGGTCATAGCAGCTATGTTAATTGCCCTTTCTTCAGCATTATCAGATTTTCTTCTCTTGGCTGGCAAAGTGTTCTTGATCTTCTTGGCCTCCTCTAATGCAAAGTCTTTTGCATACTGATGCATAGTATCCCTGACAAAGTGAGGATCCAAGGCTTTCTGAATGGAGTAAGTCTTGAGCCAATTTAGAACCCATTGTTCTTCATCAGCTATCTCCTTTAAGCTTTGAAGTTCTGCTATGGATCTGTTCATCCTGTTATCTCTCCATTTTATGTATCTTGGCTTTTCATGGGTGAACAGAGTCTTCAGCATAAGCTTATGGTCATAGTAAGCCAAGGTCTACTCAAACCTTTTGAAAGGCTCCTTGTCAGCATAGACAATGTTGAAAGATCTTCTTACTTCAAATTTTTCTTTTGGCTTAGCCTTTCCAGCAGGCATTTTGGGCTTCTTAGTTTTATCTTCATCATCAGCCTCATTGATCTTGATGCCTCCTCCATGAACAGGTCCATGACCATCAACCTTGCTGAGCTCAATGACCACATCAAGTTCTGCATCTTCAGCTGTTTTTCTCTCAGCTTCAGACATCTTTCTCCTTTCTGCATCTTTAGCTTCTTGAATCTTGCTAAGTTCAAGAGCTCTCTTCTCTTCTAGCTCATCCCTCTTCCTCTGTTCAGCTTCCTCTCTTTTTCTCTTCTCGGCTGCAGAGACCTTCTTCTTTTTTATCAGAAACTTCCTTTTTCCTTTTTCAGTTGGAGCAGAAGCTAGACCAGCAGATGAGATAGGTGCAACAGCAATAGGATGGATGATCATCACATCTGGATCATCCTGAGGTCAATTGTTGGCTGTGCTGTAGTAAGGTGTTGCTTAGTGGGCTGTTCAGCAACCGAAGCTTCTTCAGCTCCAACAGGTCTTTCAGCAGATTGGGAGTAGGCTCTTCAGTGAATGTCATCTGCTTCCTCACTGTCTTCTTTGTTCTCCCTTGAATGGGCCTTGAAGCAGCAGTATCTCTTAACTGACTTCTTGTCCTGTGAGAAACAGTCTCATCAGGTGCTTGTGCAGTTTGAGTTCTTGAAGATGATGCAGGGGAAACATTCCTGTCATCAGCAGTGGTTAGATCAACTATCTTAGTTGCTTCAGCATCATCCACTTTCTTCATTTTCTTAGGAGTCTTCTCCTTAGGCTTTTCAGCAGCCATCTTTTTCTGAGTCTCAACAGCTAATTCAGCTGTTTTGACCAGTTTCCTTGGCCTTTTGGCAGGAACCTCCTTTTGTTCCTCATCTTCATCCTCATCAGGCTCATCAGTCTTTCTCTTCAGAACTGGCAAGTACTTCACCATTGCCTTTGATTTATGGATCTCCTTTCCACTAGACATTTCACAACCCAGTTTGAACAGCAGATAACTGAGCGTGATTCTATGATTGGTCTGAGGAGCCTTGCCTTTCTTTACTTTGAAGAAATTTGCCAAAACATACCAGATGACAACAGACCAGTTGACTTCCAGTCCGTAGTAAATGGCGGCCATGATGCTGAACCTCTTCATGGTAACAGCATCCAGAAAAAATGTGCAGTTTTTGTTGGGTTTTCGTGGGTATAATTGTCAACTACAACGGTGCGGAATTTAAAATTTTTTTATACACCACGACCCAGGGTTCTTATTAGCACATATAAATAAGTATGAATTCATTTCAGCACATATACTAAAACGAAAAGCTGGTAAAATTAACATTTTACCTCACCACAGGCAAAGGTGGTGGTTTCTCCGGTCTTCTTTTGGGTCACTAGAGCACCCCAAATGTTGTGCCTCTAGAGAATAGTCCACACCGGCTGGATCTGCAATCACTTTAATCCTCAGGCTCAGAACTAGGAGAAAAGCAGCTCAGATTCAAGAGTTGGATTTGGATCCAACTCTAGATGCAAAACGGAAGAGGGAGAGAGTTGCTGCACGGCCGATCTACAACCAGGAGCGGCGGCGGCGGTTGCTAGGCGGCGGCGGCTAGGGTTTCTTGGGGAGGGGGCGGCGGCTAGTGAGGAGAGGAGATTAGGGTTTTGCTTTTTCCTTGCTTAGGGTTTTGATTCTTGAAGACTCCTATTTATAGGAGAGTTCAAACCCTATCCCTAATCTTATCTCCTAGCTAATGGGCTATCAGATAAGTCTGGCCCAATCCCTCTCTATTTAATTAGTCCTTTAATTAAATAGCCCAAGTCATTTAATTAACCACTTTAATTAAATGGCCCATTTATTTAATTAACACTTTAATTAAATAATCCAATAAATCTAATTAAAGATTCAATTTAATTAATTAGATAAATCTAATTAATTTCTCTCCAGGAATTATTCCTTTTAATTCCTTATCTTGATTTAACTATTTTAAATCATTTCATTCTGCCACTGACTATCACAGTTCCAGCTTTTGTGTGTGACCCTCTAGGTTCACCATCAATTGGCCGCAGGCTCACATTTCTGTGATTTAATTAGTGAGCAATTAATTATTTAATTAATTGCTCCGATCAATCAAACTACTTTCAATTGACCACTCCAGAATTAATCCACTATTAATTCGGGAGTACCCACACCCCATGGTCGATGTCTAGCCACAAGCCCATGAGGCCCAACTTCAGGTGAATTGACTTTAGTGAACCTTAAACCTCTTATAAGTACCATGTACATACGGTCCCTCTAACGACTAATTTCCCGATCGAGACCTAGGGTGTGTGAATTGGTCGGCACCTCTAATCATCTCGATTCTGTACTTTCTAATTCAGGATAATACTTCCAGTGTGACTGCTAAATCTGGAAACCCCTTTCCAAATCCGTCACTGACCATGGCCATGGATTTCTCGGAATGTATAATCGAAGAATGTACAGGAAATTCCCTCATCCATTACAATGAGTCGGTAGATCCTATATTGATGCTAACCATCCGCGCATACGACTATACATACCCAACGTAGGCACACAATGGACAGGCTATGTGCCCGGCTCCTAAATCAAAGTATGCACACCCGTATACCGAATTCGCCCTAGCACCTCAAGTCTAAGGACTAAATCGTACACTGTTATAAGTCTTGAGAGACATCCCACCACCGATATGCTTTTTAAGCACTTCCACAATGGGTCTCTCTGTTCGGGTCGTTCGATGCGTCCGATCCCCTATCGAACCACCTAGTCATATGCACTGACATTAACAATGTCTTGTTCATGAAACGACAACAAATTCACTTTTAGTGAATCATGCATAATCCTACAAGTCTTAACGATTCATTCAATACCCCGTCTCGATATGAATCTATGACTTGGAACATTTTTGAGATCACGACCTTTGAGACTGTTTCATGATTAATCGCACCCAATACTGAAGTGAATAGTCCCGTAGTCATGAGTGATCTCAGGGTTTCAACCAATCGCTTAATTGTGTTCGCGAAAGATGAAGATGGCCATTTGTTTATATTATGAATTCTCAATAAAATAAACAGTTCGTATTAATTGATAAATCAAAGATTCTGTCAAGATAAAATAATGTTCCTATTACAAGCTATTTTGTTGGCTTGCAGGGCACTATCCTATCAGTTTTCGATCAGCTTTGAAACCATATCAGCCATCCGCTGATATTCATCTTTCAACAGCTTCTTCTTAATGTTGCCAGACAACATCTCCCCTTCTTTGGCGCAGATCGCCCAGAATTGTTGGTGTTTGTCCTCCGTCAGCACAGTGACGTCATGTCGTCCTTTGTTAGGAAGACCAAAGGTCTCCTGAAGGACAGCAGGAGTAATGATGATGGATTTACCGCTAACTGTAGCTTTGATTTCCATAGATGTGAAATCAACAGATCCGGTCTTGTAGTACTCCAAAACCTGGCCAGTCCAGATTACTCCTTCATTGTACTCCATGAAATTTACCAGTAATGCCGACTTGAACTTCTCCAGCAGTTCTTTCATCAGATCAGTGCGAGATTGGTAATAAGAATCATAGATTAAGTACATACCTTCAGCAGCCATTGTGAATCTGTTGAGAGTTAGGGAAACAAGAAGAAATTTGCAGAAAATTGCAAGTATTTTCTCACAAGTACTCTTTGAATGTTTTGGGTGCGTAATGAACTACACGGCTGATCAGATCTGGATTTATAGAGTTAGGGAATCTTGGTTTTCGTGATAACAGCTAACCGTTAGATCCGTTTCTTGTCAGTGCTGATCGTGCGGCGTCAATTACGACCTTTCGAATTCAAATCGCATTAAATGAGGAGCGGGAAAAGTACCGCTCTTATGTTACTTGTAAAAGCGCGTTTTTGGATATAACGTTTTAAACAGTAAGCTTTTACTCAAGTAATCAGATTAGTGAAGTAAATACTTATCTCATGGACTACTGTCCTGATGACAAAGTTGTTATCAGTGAAAGCCAATAACTGATAACCTTCCTCGGCTGTTTGTCAATCCAGCTAGATAATAAATCTTCAATCTTCAAGACTTTAATCTTCTGTTTAAAACATAACTTCAACTAACTGTCATCAACAAATTTCATCTTTTAATCAGAAGTACCGCTAGTCTTACACATTCCCCCTGACTTTAAGAATTCATAAGTTAACTAGTTTGTTGAGAGTTAATCCCTGAAGATAAATAAGGTGAGTAAGCTGTTGAACTTCAGTCATCTGTTGAGTTCCCCCTCAGCTTATCCATCTAATTTTAATATACCCAGTTCAGCTCTTAGAGTTGAAAACCTTGTCTCACTTAGAGGTTTAGTGAAGATGTCAGCAATCTGATTTTCAGTAAACACATATTCTATCATGACATTTCCTTTCTCCACATGATCTCTAATAAAGTGATGTTTGATCTCAATATGCTTAGTCCTTGAATGACTTGTAGTATTCTGAGTAAGGCTGATTGCACTTGTATTGTCACAGTAGATAGGGATTCCACTGATTTTTATGTTGTAATCTTCAAGTTGATGCTTCAACCATAATATTTGTGCACAGCAAGCTCCAACAGCTATATACTCAGCTTCAGTAGTAGATATGGACACTGAAGTCTGTTTCTTACTCATCCATGAGATCAGACGACTACCCAAGAACTGACAGGCACCTGTTGTGCTTTTTCTGTCAATCTTGCAGCCAGCAAGGTCAGAATCTGAATATCCAATGAGTCCAAATCCAGATTCCCTAGGATACCATAATCCCAAATCTTCAGTACCTTTAAGATACTTGAGTATCCTTTTGGCAGCTAAGAGGTGAGATTCCTTAGGATTTGATTGATATCTCGCACAAATCCCAACAGAGTACATAATATCAGGTTTGCTAGCTGTTAAGTATAACAGTGACCCAATAATTCCTCTGTACTTGGTTATGTCCACTGATTTGCCATCTTCATCTTTATCCAAACAAAGACTAGTTGACATTGGAATATTAGCAGTAGAGCTAGTTTCCATACCAAATTTCTTGAACAGATCCTTTGTATATTTTGCTTGGCTGATGAATATTCCATCAGGCAACTGTCTTACTTGCAAACCAAGAAAATAATTAAGTTCTCCCATCATGCTCATTTCAAACTTGTTCTGCATCAGCTTTGAGAACTTATCACACATCTGTTGATTTGTTGAACCAAAAATAATATCGTCCACATAAATTTGCACAAGCAAAATATGTTCTTCCCACTCAATAGTGAACAGGGTCTTGTCTACCTTACCTTTACGAAATCCTTTAATTAAGAGGAAATCAGATAGGGTATCATACCATGCTCTAGGAGCCTGTTTCAATCCATATAGGGCTTTCTTCAGACGATACACCTTGTCTACTTCTTGATAAGCTTCAAATCCAAGTGGTTGTTCAACATAAACTTCTTCTTGCAATTCTCCATTGAGAAAAGCTGATTTCACATCCATCTGATAGACTGTGAAATTTTTGTGTGCAGCATAAGCAAGAAAGAGTCTGATTGCCTCTAATCTTGCTACTGGTGCAAACGTTTCATCAAAGTCAATGCCTTCTTCTTGGCAGTAACCATTGGCCACTAATCTTGCTTTATTTATGGTGACAACACCATCTTCATTCATTTTATTTCTGAATACTCATTTAGTGCCAATGACTCTTTGATGACTTGGTCTAGGAACTAAGTACCAGACTTCATTCCTTTCAAATTGATTTAACTCTTCTTGCATAGCTTCAATCCAGTTTGAATCACTAAGAGCTTCTTCAATCTGTTTGGGCTCAATTTGAGATAGGAAGCTGATAAACATTGTTTCGCTTGCAGCAGCTCTCCTTGTCTTTACTTTATCCAAAGGATCACCAATCACCAGCTCTGGTGGGTGATTCTTGAGCCATCTAAGATCAGGTTGCAAATCACAATGTTGTCCTTTGCCTTGATCTTGCAACACTACTGTTGGAGATTCAGTAGTAGTCTGTTGAACAGTATTTGTCTGTTGAACATTCTCTGGTCTGTCAGCTGTTTGCAACTTGTCTGTTAGACAATCAACACTGTGATTTTGAACAGCACTTGAGTTATCAGCTGGGTTGAGATCATGTAGTATGATGGGAACATATTCTTCATTTCTTTCAACACTCAATTTCTGAAAATCAGTAGACAGATCTTGATTAGTACTTTGATTCTTTTCAGAAGATTGATTTGGTTCATCAAATACTACATGAATGGATTCTTCTATTTGTAATGTTCTTTTGTTAAAAACTCTATAAGCTTTACTAACAGTTGAGTATCCTACAAAGACAGCTTCATCAGCCGTTTCTGCAAATGCAGTAAGGTGATTTTTCCCATTATTTAAAACAAAGCATTTACAACCAAATATCTTAAAATAATGAATGTTTAGCTTCCTGTTGTTCCAAACTTCATATGGAGTCTTGTTTTGGTGCTTGTTGATCATGCATCTGTTTTGGGTAAAGCATGCTAGCGCTGTATTTGTTGCTTCTGCCCAAAATCTTTGAGGCAGCTTAGCTTCAGCTATCATTGTCCTGGTAGCTTCTTTAATAGTTCTGTTTCTCCTTTCAGCAACTCCATTCTGTTGGGGGGTTCTGGCAGCAGAGTACTCATGACTGATTCCTCTGTCATTACAATACTCTTCAACAGTAGAGTTTGTAAACTCAGTCCCTCTATCTGATCTGATCTTTAGTATTTTCATACTTTTCTCATTTTGAATCCTTTCCATCAGATTTGTAAGATGTTCCTTGGTTTCACTTTTCTTCTTCATGAAAATCACCCAAGTATATCTTGAATAGTCATCCACAACAGCTATGCAGTATTTCTTTCCACCATTGCTGACTGGATCAATGGGTCCAAATAAGTCCATGTGTAGCAGCTCCAATATTCTTCCAGAAGATTGAGTCTTCTTGCTTTTGAATGATGACTTGATTTGTTTACCCTTCTGACAGGCGTCACAAAGCTTGTCTTTGCTCATGACTGTCTTTGGAATTCCTTCTACCAGATTGTTCTTGATAAGTCTGTTGATTGTCTTGAAATTCACATGATTCATTCTTTTGTGCCACAGCCAACTGACTTCACTTGGTGTTGATGCCACCAAACAAATACTTGAATTCTTGTCAGCAGAATTCCAGTCGACTATGTAGATATTTCCTTGTTGTCTTCCAGATAAAATTACCTTCTTTGTACCAATCTGTTCAACATAGCACTTATCTGTTGAGAAGATGACTGAATATCCTTTGTCACAAAATTGACTTATGCTCAGCAGGTTGTACTTTAGGCCTTTAACATATGAGACGTCAGATATCTCTATGTTTCCTTTGATTAATCTTCCTTTAGCTACAATCTTGCCTTCTTTGTTGTCTCCAAAAGTAACCTTTGGACCATCCACAGCAACAGCATCAGTCAGCTCATGTATGCTTCCACACATGTGCCTTGAACAACCACTGTCCAAGTACCAAATTCTCTACTTTACTCCTACTCCTAATCCTAACCTACAAAACAAAAATAAAATTGTTTTAGGTACCCTTATTGAGAGGGTCCTGGAGGATTTGTTCCACCTTTGTCAACCCAAGATGTTGATGTCTTAGGCTTCTTAGGCTTCTGAGTTTTGACAGGAGCATGAACAGTTTTATCATTATCATATTCAGCAGATAAGTCATGTTGATAATCAGTATGATAAGGAAAATGTTCATAAGCAGGGTAAGGTGCATGATAAGCAGGGTATTCATGCATTGGATGAGCAAGATATGGTGCATAGTAAGTTGGAAATTGAGGTGCATGATACATAGGAGGATAGGCAGCAGGTTGCACATAATAAGACTCATTTCCATACCAAACATTTTGATTTTTCTTATTCTTATGCTTCTTTGGTTTACTAGTTACTTGCTCATTAACAGTCGACTTAGTTTTACCACTAGTCTGATTCGATTTAGCTTTATCAGCAGACTTCTTAGGACTTTGTTGTTTGGTCTTACTAGTCTGTTTACCTATACTAGGCTCTTTGTGATGGGATAGTGGTTGGGATGCCTCGTTTGTCAGAACAACGACAGTGCGGAATTTAAAATTTTTCGAAGCACCCAAGGTCCCATATTAGATTCTCCATATTAATTATACGCAAGCAAGAAACAAAAACGCACAGAGTAATTAAACAAGGGGGTTTTTGCGATATACCTCACCACAGGCAAGGTTGTGGCAACCTTCAGCTCTGGTTCTGAAACTGGGTCTGGCTGGATCTGGTTCACAAAAGTGATCCAAGCGTCTCACCTCCAAACTTAGTCCACACCAATTGGATTATGGCAACACCTCCTAGTCTTAGGCTCAGAACTGGATCTAGGAGATTTGTCGAAGCAGGGTGGCGGCGGCTCTAGGTTGGCGGCGCAAAGGAGAGGGGCGGCGGCTAGGGTTGAGAGGAGAGGCTAGGGTTTTCTTCTAGGGTGTGTTAGCTTTTTGAGCTCTAGTGGAACCCTATTTATAGACTCCCTCTTGACCTAGGTTTTGCAAGACTCCTTATGGGCTTTAAATTAAAGACTCATGTCTTGCAAGCCCTTTATTTAATTAATTACTTAATTAAATGCCCAATCCAATTAAATAATTATTTCTTTTATATATATTAATTAGCAACTCAATTAAGTATTTAATTAATTAAGTCAGCCAATTAATTAATCTCCCACTTGAATTAAATACTTTTAATTCATTTAATTGATTTAATTACCTTTAAATCAATTAATTCCTTTTGTATCATTTTCAACAGTCACCGTCCAATTGTATTGTGTGTGACCCTCTGGGTTCACCATCAATTGGCAGCAGGCCCACGAATTCCTCGTGATTTAATTTATGAACAATAAATTGCTCCGGTCAATTAAACAACCTTTAATTGACCACTCCTAGAATCAAATCCTCTATTAACTCAGGAGTACCTACACTTCATGGTCGATGTCTAGCCACAAGCCCATGAAGCCCAACTTTAGGTGAATTGAGACTTGTGAACCTCGTCCCATATAATTACCATGTACATACGGTCCTTCTATCGACTAATATTCCCGATCAAGACTTAGGGTGTGTGAATTGATCGGCACCTCTAAATTTGTCTCGATAACTATACTTTCTAATTCAGGATAATATTCCAGTGTGACTCCTAAATTTGGAAACCCCTTTCCAAATCCGTCACCGACTACGGCCGTAGATTCCTT
Organism: Penstemon barbatus; assembly: GCA_003313485.2. NCBI lineage: Eukaryota > Viridiplantae > Streptophyta > Magnoliopsida > Lamiales > Plantaginaceae > Penstemon > Penstemon barbatus. Next base: position 54,289,516 of record CM064877.1, on the reverse strand, counting down.
GGATATATTATCTAAGAATCGTATAGGAAATTCTCTCACCCATTACAGTGAGTCAATAGATTCCATATCGGTACTAACCACTCGCGTACATGTCCATACGCACCCAACCTAGGCATGTTATGACCAAGCTACGTGGCCTATACCTAGATCTAAGTACGCACTTTCATGCACCGAATTCGCCCAAGGACCTCAAATCAAAGGACTAAATCGTACACTATTATAATCCTTGAGAAACATCCCATCACCGATATGCGACATGCGCTTCCACAATGTGTTTCTCTGTTCGGGTCGTTCGATGCGTTCAATCCTCCATTGAACCACCTACTCATATGCACTGGCCTCAAATGCCTTGCTCATGAAACGCTACAAATTCACTCCATGTGAATCATGCATACTTGTACAAGTCTTGGCAATTCCTACGATACCCCGTCTCGTTCGGAATCTATGACTTGGAACAGTTTTAAGATTACGACCTTTGAGACTGTTTCATGATTGCACTCAGTACTGAAGTGAATCGTCCCATAGTCAAATGTAATCTAAGGGTTTCATCCAATCGCTTAAATGTATTCGCGAGAGATGAAGTTGGCCATTGTTTATCCTTATACTCATATAAATAAACGCGCGTATTATTATAAAATCAAAAGATTGTTTCTTAAAGAATAGACCTATTACAAGCTAATTGAACTGGCTTGCTGGGCACTATTCTATCAATCTCCCACTTGCCCTAAAGCCATTCACCTATGGTTCTAAGACCCATCTTCTCTAGATGACTATCGAACGCCTTTTGTGAAAGTGGCTTAGTTAGTGGGTCAGCTACGTTGTCTTCCGATTTGACATACTCCATGTGCATGTCACCTCTACCAATGATCTCCCTGATCACATGGTATTTCCTCTGTACGTGTTTGGATTGATGGTGTGATCTCGGCTCCTTTGCTTGAGCTATCGCCCCGTTGTTGTCACAGAAGACGACTACAGGTTCAGCAATGCTAGGAACAACATAAAATTCCTGGATGAAGTTTTTCATCCATACACTTTATTTTGCCGCATCTGATGCTGCGATATATTCTGCTTCTGTGGTTGAGTCGGCAGTGGTAGACTGTTTACAGCTTTTCCAACTGACCGCTCCTCCATTGATGCGGAATATGTATCCAGAGTTGGATTTGAAGTCATCCACGTTAGACTGGAAACTCGAATCAGTGAATCCTTCAAGTTTCATTTCTCCACTACCACCGAAGACCAAAAACATATCCTTGGTCCTTCGCAGGTACTTTAGGATTGCTTTTACGGCAGTCTAGTGCTCTTCGCCTGGATTTGACTGATAGCGGCTCGTTACACTTAGAGCGTGTGCTATGTCTGGTCGAGTACACAACATCTCATACATTATGCTCCCTATAGCAGAGGCATAAGGTATGAGAGACATTCTCGTCTTTTCTTCGTCAGTTGTAGTGCACATAGACTTAGAAAGAGAGATAACATGTCTCATTGGAAGCAATCCTCTCTTGGATTCTTCCATTTTGAATCTCTTCAAAATAGTGTTGATGTACTGAGATTGGGAGAGTCCTATCATCTTCTTCGATCTATCCCTATAGATACGTATTCCCAATACGTAAGATGAGTCTCCCATATCTTTCATGGAAAACTGCGCGGATAACCACGCTTTAGTCTGCGCTAACATCTTGATATCGTCTCCGATTAACAAAATGTCATCGACGTACAAAACAATGAATTGTATCGAGCTCCCACTATTCTTCTTGTACATACAAGGTTCATATACGTTTTTTATGAAGCCAAATGCTTTGACTGTCTCATCAAATCGTATGTTCAAGGTTCGGGACACCTGTTTGAGGCCATAGATTGACCTTTGAAGTTTACACAATTTGTGCTCACTTCCTTTGGACGAAAAACCTTCAGGTTGTTGCATAAAGATCTCCTTGTCAATGTCTCCATTGAGAAAGGCGGTCTTTACGTCCATTTGCCATATTTCGTAGTCATGCCACGCGGCTATGGCAAGTAGTATCCGAATGGATTTCGACATCGCCACGGGAGAGAAGGTTTCCTCATAGTCTATTCCAGGCCTTTGAGAATACCCTTTCGCCACTAAGCGAGCTTTATGAGTTAATACCTCTCCATTCATTCCAAGCTTACGCTTGAAGATCCATTTGCATCCTACAGGGATAGTTCCCTCAGGTGGATCGACCAAGGTCCAAACCTTGTTGGAATGCATGGAATCCAATTCGGATTGCATGGCTTCGAGCCACGCACCCGAGTCTATGTCTAACATCGCTTCTTGATAGGTCTTTTGATCACTATCATCTTTCTCGTTTTCGTGAATGAAACCAAATCGCTCTGGCTCCTTACGAATTTGATCAGACCTTCGAAGAGTAGGTGTACTAGTAGGTTCAATAAATTCTGGTTCAGCTCCCACTGTTTGTGGGGATGGGTCCGATTCTTGGACTTCATCAAGTTCTACGATTGTCCCATTTCGGTTGGTGAGGAAATCCTCTTCCAAGAAGTGGGCGTTCCTAGATACGAACGTATTACGTTCTTTAGGATCGAAGAATAGGTATCCAATGGATTCCTTTGGATACCCCACAAATTTGCACAAACTAGATCTACTATCTAGCTTATCTCCCTTTTTGTTCTTTACATACGCAGGAGATCCCCATACTCGTAGATACGAATATACGGGTGCTTTACCATACCATACATGGTGCGGTGTCGTTGGCACTGACTTCGAAGGTACTATGTTTAGTATCTTCGAGGCAGTTAATAGGGCTAAGCCCCAAAACGAAAAGGGAAGGTCAGCGAAGCTCATCATGGAACGAACCATGTCTAACAATGTTCGGTTCCTCCGCTCGGACACTCCATTTAATTGGGGCATCCTAGGGGGAGTTCGTTGGGCGAGAATTCCATTCTCTTTTAGATAATCAAGGAATTCTTGGCTTAAGTACTCACCACCTCTATCAGAACGAAGTGCTTTAATACTATGTCCAAGTTGATTCTCAACTTCCATTCAAAACTCTTTGAATTTCTCAAAAGTTTCGGATTTGTGTTTCATAAGATACACATATCCATAACGACTAAAATCGTCGGTGAATGTTACGAAGTAAGAGAATCCTCCTCTCGCATTGACACTCAATGGTCCACAAACGTCAGTATGGATTAAATCCAATGTTTGCTTGGTTCGCTCGGGATTCCCGGTGAAGGGTGATTTGGTCATCTTTCCTTTGAGACAAGACTCGCAAGTTGGGAGTTCATCCAAGTTCTTTATTTCAAGAGCCTTAGAGGAAACCAGCTTTTGAATCCTACTCTTGGAAATATGTCCAAGTCTAGCGTGCCAAAGCTGTGGAGTTTGATTATCATACTTTCTTTTTCAAGATTGAATGTGCATGACGTCGGAATTTGTGGGTTCTAGGGAATACAGACCATCTATCAAAGTACCACGAGCATACATTAAACCACCTTTAAATATGCAAAAAGCTCCATTTTCAATGGAAAAATTAAAACCATCAATATCCAACATAGGAATAGAAATGATGTTCTTAATAATGTTTGGTACGTACAGACAATCCCTTAAAATTAAAGTAAAATTTCCTAAAACCAATTCGACGTCCCCAATAGCCTCAGCGGCGATCCTAGCTCCGTTTCCAAAACGCAGGATTCTATCCCCGGGCTTCAGGTATCTTACTGCTCCCATCACCTGCAAATCATTGCAGATATGAGAACCTGCTGCGGTGTCTAACACCCACGATGCACAGTTAATAGAAATATTAACTTCAACCAAGAAAATACCTTTGGCTACCAGTTTCATCTTTAGGTAGTCTGGGCAGTTCCTTTTCCAGTGCCCTGCTTTCTTGCAGTGGAAACATTCGTCTTCTGGGCTCTTGCGCTTCTTTTCAACCACCTTTGTGACTGCCTTCGAAGAAAATACCTTCTTCATCTTCCTATCTCTCTTGGGCTTTGCAGCCTTCGATTGGTGTGCATCATTACCGGCTTCTCTTTCTTGAGAGTCGATTCTGCCGTTACCAACAAATTGGTCAGTTCGTGAAGAGCGAGGGTTCTATCCTCCATGTTGAAGTTCAACACGAACTGGTCAAAAGAACGAGGCAGCGTATGGAGGAGGAGGTCAGTGCTAAGATCAGCGTGCAAATCTACGTCCAATCGCCCCAGTTTTTCAACCAGGTTGATGAAACGCAGACAGTGATCCTTGACACTGCTTCCCTCAGCCATCTTGAGATGAAACAACTCCTTAGTGGTCGCGAACCTTTCGGTGCGAGACCTCTCTCCAAACATCTGCTGGAGGTGGAGAAGTATCTCTCTAGCAAGCGGCATGGCAGCATGCTGTTTCTACAGTTCCTTCGACATCGAGGCTAGCATGAGACATCGAACCTAAAGATCAACATCAACCCTTTTAGCATGGGCGGTTCGTTGTTCCTCACTAGCTCGTGCTGCGGGTGCAGCAGGCATGGGTGTGTCGAGCACATAGCTTCGTCGCTCGGAATCGAGGACAATTCTGAGATTTCTCAGCCAGTCAATGAAGTTTGAGCCATTCAATTTGTTTGCGTCGAGGATAACAGATAATGGATTCTTAGACATTGTACTTAATATCTACAAATGGAAAGAAGACAACGTTTAGCTAACTGATCTTATGCCTAATACTTATAATTATCGAATTTTGGACTTGTTTTCGAAAATGTTCTCCCACTATTTTATCGAAACAATCACCCCTTTGATTGCTCGGGAAATTTAATTCCTAGTAGGTTTTGACGTCCCAGCAGCAATTGATTGCACCCACGACTCGTGGCCATACAACCAATTCTCCAGGTAGGTATACTTTTTACCAATTGTGTTACTCCACAACCTTCAAGCTATTTTGCCTAAGTTTTCGCACTTATCTAGCACTGCTACATCATAAGTGTTACTAATCGTTAAGTCTAACCCATCAATCATGATGAGCAACTGGCCCGATCGTGAGTTCTCCGTAACTAGTTATCGGTCGATCCTCACATCCCGACCAGTCCTCACCCTTGTCGTGTTTAGTTAAAAACAGGAGTCAAGGAATTTTACGCATTGTCCCTTTCTTCGACTCGGGTGCCAGACTCTGGATCACCTCTATCGATAAGTAGACAACATACGCTAGTCCCTATTGATGGAAGGCTTGGATTTATATAAATACTTCATTTTATTTTAATCCAATGTGACTTAATATTTAATTCGAGAGGGGAATTTCTGGTTTGAAAGCTATACTAACTCTCCTCGAGATCTCACCGATTCAGTTATGCTTTATCTTTTATTAGGATCTAGATTCTAGCGCGCATCTCATACAAGCTAAATATAAATCGACAAAATAAATAAAAGCCATACAAGCCTAGCATGCATACTACCACAATATGTTTTCGATCGGGAGCCTCCTATGCAGGCCATCATCGAGCCAATGATGTTGGCCCTATTGGTCAATCTAAAGGGTTTGTAAATGGGCCTATGCTATTACACAATGTACCATGCATACATGGCCTTCATATGTTCTTGGGTTCCCACCTTGCTTGTAAACGGGCCTCCATCCTAAACTAGGAAAGCAGTAAAGCCCTATTCTATTACAAAGGCTCAAAATGGCCCAAAAACACAATAGGCTCGCAGGCCCAATAAAAACCAAACAATAAATTAAACCAATCACATCTAACCTAAGGTCAAGGCTCGGGTCGATCGAAAACCACGTAAACAATTCACATAGAGCAAGAAACAAGCAAACATCCTTTACCTATTTCTTTCTTAATTTTAAAACTAACTTCCTATGATTCTTCCCTTTTAGTCACTACTAATTATGACAAAATGAATATTCGGGTAAACAAAAATAAATTTTCTGCTCAAATTCAGATTCTGTTTTTCAACTTTTGAAAATTGCATTTTCGCCCCTCAACTTTCAAAAATTGCACTTTGACCCCAAAACTTTTAAAAAGTTACAAAAACACCCCTGGGCAGATTTGGGCAGCTACCAGAAAATAATATTTTGAATTCTGAAAATTTTTGATTTTTCAAATTGACCCCTCAAGTTTCGGTAATTGCAAAACAGCCCCAAAGTTTTCGGAAATTACAAATTGACCCCAAAACCCGTGCGACCAGATTTGCAAAAACAGTCCATGATTTTGAAATTTCCAGATTTCAAAAAATTCGAATTTTTCAGCCCACAAAAACCCTAATCTCGATTTCTTTGCATAAAAGTCCTGTAGTTTTCAAAAATTATAAAAACGGCACAGATCTAAAAAAGCAGTTTTACCCAATCATAGATCCAGTCATAACAAGTAAGAATCAACTTACAGAACATAATTATCATGTGTTTACATATACATAATTAAACATATACGATGAAAACACATTATGTTCAGGCTTTTCGTATAATAATGATGGAGTTGGCTCTGATACCACTGATGGGATAGTGGTTGGGATGCCTCCATTGTCAGAACAACGACAGTGCGGAATTTAAAATTTCTCGAAGCACCCAAGGTCCCATATTAGATTCTCCATATTAATTATACGCAAGCAAGAAACAAAAACGCACAGAGTAATTAAACAAGGGGGTTTTTGCGATATACCTCACCACAGGCAAGGTTGTGGCAACCTTCAGCTCTGGTTCTGAAACTGGGTCTGGATCTGGATCTGGTTCACAGAAGTGATCCAAGCGTCTCACCTCCAAAGTTAGTCCACACCAATTGGATTCTGGCAACACCTCCTAGTCTTAGGCTCAGAACTGGATCAAAGAAGATTTGTCGAAGCAGGATTGTGCAGATCTACTTGCCAATGCAAGATCTAACACGGTGGAACAAGGGAGAGGCGGCGGCGGTGTTGCTAGGGCAGCTCACGGCAGCAGGTGGCGGCGGCTCTAGGTTGGCGGCGCAAAGGAGAGGGGCGGCGGATAGGGTTGAGAGGAGAGGCTAGGGTTTTCTTCTAGGGTGTGTTAGCTTTTTGAGCTCTAGTGGAACCCTATTTATAGACTCCCTCTTGACCTAGGTTTTGCAAAACTCCTTATGGGCTTTTAATTAAAGGTCCATGTCTTGCAAGCCCTTCATTTAATTAATTACTTAATTAAATGCCCAATCCAATTAAATAATTATTTCTTTTATATAATTAATTAGCAACTCAATTAAGTATTTAATTAATTAAGTCAGCCAATTAATTAATCTCCCACTTGAATTAAATACTTTTAATTCATTTAATTGATTTAATTACCTTTAAATCAATTAATTCCTTATGTATCCTTTTCAACAGTCACCGTCCAATTGTATTGTGTGTGACCCTCTGGGTTCACCATCAATTGGCAGCGGGCCCACGAATTCCTCGTGATTTAATTTATGAACAATAAATTGCTCCGGTCAATTAAACAACCTTTAATTGACCACTCCTAGAATCAAATCTTCTATTAACTCAGGAGTACCTACACTTCATGGTCGATGTCTAGCCACAAGCCCATGAAGCCCAACTTTAGGTGAATTGATACTTGTGAACCTCGTCTCATATAATTACCATGTACATACGGTCCTTCTATCGACTAATATTCCCGATCAAGACTTAGGGTGTGTGAATTGATCGGCACCTCTAAATTTGTCTCGATAACTATACTTTCTAATTCAGGATAATATTCCAGTGTGACTCCTAAATTTGGAAACCCCTTTCCAAATCCGTCACCGACTACGGCCGTAGATTCCTTGGATATATTATCTAAGAATCGTATAGGAAATTCTCCCACCCATTACAGTGAGTCAATAGATTCCATATCGGTACTAACCACTCGCGTACATGTCCATACGCACCCAACCTAGGCATGTTATGACCAAGCTACGTGGCCTATACCTAGATCTAAGTACGCACTTTCATGCACCGAATTCGCCCTAGTACCTCAAGTCAAAGGACTAAATCGTACACTATTATAATCCTTGAGAAACATCCCATCACCGATATGGGACATGCGCTTCCACAATGGGTTTCTCTGTTCGGGTCGTTCGATGCGTTCAATCCTCCATTGAACCACCTACTCATATGCACTGGCCTCAAACGACTTGCTCATGAAACACTACAAATTCACTCCATGTGAATCATGCATACTTGTACAAGTCTTGGCGATTCCTACGATACCCCGTCTCGTTCGGAATCTATGACTTGGAACAGTTTTAAGATTACGACCTTTGAGACTGTTTCATGATTGCACTCAGTACTGAAGTGAATCGTCCCATAGTCAAATGTAATCTAAGGGTTTCATCCAATCGCTTAAATGTATTCGCGAGAGATGAAGTTGGCCATTGTTTATCCTTATACTCAAATAAATATACGCGCGTATTATTATAAAATCAAAAGATTGTTTCTTACAGAATAGACCTATTACAAGCTAATTGAACTGGCTTGCTGGGCACTATTCTATCACTTTGCTCTTTTTAGCCTTAGGAGTTTTTGTCTCCTTTAACGCTTTCTCAGGTGAAGCAGGTTTAGCAGTTTGAACATATAGAATGACCTTACTATTGTCAGCAGATATGAATTTTTCAGTATGATTCAATTCTAACTTATCATGTTCTAAAGGCATCTTCTGTTTACTAGATGTATGCGTGGATGCAGCAGTTGATTTATCATGAGACTCAATAACTTTTTCAAGTTCCATGATTTTACCTTTATAAACTTCACATTCAGCTTTCAGAGATTCATATTCTTGCTCAAGCAGTTTATAGTCATCTAATTCTTTAGGCTTTTCAGCTTTAAGTTTCAGTGAGTTGTTTTGCTCTTTAAGCAATATCATCTATTCCTTAAGCTTTTTATATGCTTCAGCAATACCAGTATTGTTAAGCATCATCTATTCAAATGAATTAAATAATTCATTATCAAGAGGAGTTACCTCATCCTCAGAGTCATCAGATTCCTTGGCCATCAGACAGATGAGAGCAGGGTTCTCTTCATCAGACATGTCTGAGTCTGAATCAGATGAGTAGACAGCAGTCAGCTTCTCTGCTTCCGCTATCATTGCCTTGCCTCTCTGATGCTTTCTTTCTTTTCTGATTCTCTTCTCTTCTTCAGTGTATTTTTCTGCTTTTGGATATGGACAGTCTTTGATGAAGTGTCCCAATTTCCTGCAGTTATAACACATTAATTTGGCTTTATAATCATCCTTATCTTGAGAAGAAGAATTAGGTTTAGAAGTAGAAGCATTGTTGTATTTGTTCTTCATTTTTCTTTTGTAGAACTTCTTGAAATTATTTATCAGCAATGCAACATCTCCAGTTGTGTACTCTTTTTTCTTGAGTAATGTGGCTTCATCAGATGAGTCCACTTCTTTACTTCTCTGTGCTGGTCTTCTAGGATTTTCAGCAGCAACTAAGGCAGCTGTGGGTCCTGAAGTTGAAGTTTCTTCAATTCCCATTCTTGGCAGTTTATACTCATATGCCTTGAGTACTGAGAACAGCTCTGTAAGGGAGATCTTTCCCAAATCTCTTGATTCCTCCATCGCTGTCACCTTCATGTTGAACTTGGGAGGTACGGCCTTTAGTACTCTGACTGTGATTTCTTTGTCAGTAAAGGTTTTTCCCAACTTTAGAACTTCATTGAGTGTTCTGGTGAACCTAGTATCCATCTGATCAATGGTCTCTCCAGACTTCATTTTGAAGTTATCCAACTTTTCCAGAGCAACACTCAGCTGATGCTCTTTAATGGCGTAGTTTCCTTCGCTCATGTCACGAACCTTTTCCCACATTTCCTTTGCAGTTTTGCAATGCTTGATTTTGTCAAATCGATCATTGTCAAGGGCCTTGGTCATGATGAAACGGCCAACTTTATCCAGATTGAACAACTTTATTTCTTCGGCTGTCATTTCTGTCAGATCTTTTTCCACCACTAGTTCAGCTTCATCAACTATGATAGTCTTGGTGAATTTGAATGGACCTTTGATGATACATGTGTACATGTTATCATTATAAGCAGCTAGAAAAATCTCCATCCTGATTTTCCAGTCTTCAAACGACATACCAGCAATGTGGGGAACATGGATGATACAATCCATTTTTCAAAAAGTTTTTGTTTTTCAAAAAGATGCTCTTTTGAAAAGTTTTGAAAATTTTTGAAAAACACTTAGATCAAGCTCGTTGATCAGGCAGCTGATTCTAATGACCACCTGCTCTGATACCACTTGTTGGTCCCAAGTGGTCAGATGAGGTCTAGAGGGGAGGGGGGGTGAATAGACCTCTGAACTTTTTAAACTTTTTAACTTTAAACCTTTTGTTCTAACTTAAACAGACTAAGCTGTTATCAACAGTGAGTTGCTTGGCTGATCGCGAACAAATCTTTGAACAGCTTCGCTGACCACTAAACTGATAGTTACTTAGCTGATTTTGTCAAAATCAGTTTCAATACTTAGAGTACTTGCAGCGGATTTGTAAAGTGTTTTTCACAAGTAAACTTAGTAGTTTGAAAGTTTGTTCCCCAGTTTTTGTAAAACTCTTTTCCTTATAAACTTTCCAAACAGTTAAGTCAAAGTGTTTTTAATGCAACTGAAAATATGCAAGTAAAAATAACAAGTGTTTTTACGCCAAAATAACAAATGAATATGGCCGTAAGCTCGCAGCAGGAAATCACAAAGAAACTCCTACCCTCTGAAGTAATATCACTCACAAAGATGGATATCTACTTCTCACAACACTCACTTTTACAAAATTACTCAGAAGATGTAATTTTATCGTTGTTCTTCAACTCTTCTTTTGTCAACAAATGACTAAGCTGATGAGTGAGCTGTTCTTGAGACTTGAAGAGTTCTGCTTCGAAAATTTCTCTCATAATGTGTTGTTGTTTTTCTCTCTTCGTCTCTTTCAGCTATTTATACTTGAGGTTTGAAAAATGTCCGTTGAAGAGAGACAAGATTCAAATTCGTCGAGTACTGGTCCTTAATTTCCGCGAACGGCTCTCTGCAGTCTGTCCGTACTATCAACAGTACTTTTCTGCAGGCAGCATTAAATGCACCCAGCTGATGCGAAGCCTTCCTTCAATCATTTGTCTTTAATATCCTCGTACTTCAGCATTTATTACTTCCAGGGGCATTTACTACCGTTGGGATGGCTTCTTGATCTTTTCCACTTGGCTGACGAAAGGACAAGTGTGATGGTGAACTAAGCTGATCTCAAAGTTGAACAAATCTATTTTGAGTCGGTTGATCTTCACCAGTCTGATTTCTTTCTTTCAGCAGATCAGTAGCCTTGGACCTTGAATTTTGACTCTTCTGATATCTTCTATACTTAGTCAAAAATTCTAAAAAGGGATATCAGCTAAGTTAATCCATACTTAGCCGATTTGAAGTTTTGAAATTCATCAAAACCTCCCTTTACAAATTGTCTTCAGTGCTTCTTCATCTTCATCTTGATCCAACACTAATTAAAACTAATTCCTGTAAAGATTTAATTTTTTAAAATATAAAATTTATTAATCCATACACAAAATTTATAAAAATAAAAACCACCTAATGTACAAAAAACAAAAAAAAAATGTAGCGTGTGAGAGCCGAAGGGTAAAGGAGGGGCAAGCTTTTGCCCTTTCTTTCCCACTCCCACTCCCACTCCCACTCTCCTCCCCCTGCCCACCTCCCCCCCACCATTGAAGACCATAATTCTAGAAAAACCCAAAAATCCCCATCCCCCTCCCCCTTACCATTGAAGATGGCCGGAGGGCAAGTTTTTACCTCTCCTTCCCTCTCCCACTCTCCTCCCCTCCCCACTTCCCCCCACTATTGAAGACCACAATTATTTTCCCCCTCAAAATCAAAATCCCCCTCCCCCTCCCCCTAACAATTAGAGATGCCTTAAATTATATATTATAGTATTACATCGGTCCTTTATTTTTTTTCCTTTTAGTTTAATTTTACGCAAATATCTATGTAAGAGTTGAAGAAAATAGAAATTTTAAAATAACATTTCATTTAGGCTTTTTAATTGATATCAATCATTACGTAATATGATAGATGAGTTTTGAGAAAAATAAATTCATTTAGGAGGAGAGAATTAAGTTTTGGTATCAAAGTTTAAATCGATTTTCATTTATGGTATCATAAAAATTTAGGGCAACACATTTGGTATCATAATTTAACAAATTTACTCATATTTGGTATCGTCTTTTAAAAAATCACCGTTAAATGAGTGACGTGGCAGTTAAGTCAATTTAATTATTGCAAAATTAATGTCATTACTTATGTTGATTGACAATTCAGTCCCATAACATTTCGGGAGCAAAATAACCCATCTTCAGATTTGCTGACGATTTAATCCATATTGTTGCTCAATTTTGTAAATTGGCTCGGATTAGACCATACACGGACCAATTTGAAGATTTTTCTTATTATATTTACATATTTATTTAACTAATTTAATTTTATAAACAATATTAATATATTAAATAATATTTTAACATAATCTAAAAAATAATTTTTTTTAAATTATGTAAAATTTATATATTATTAATAAAATTATTATAATTTAATTGAAAAACAATGAACCCTCCGATCCCCGACCCTAAACCTTAGCCTTCATCTTCTTCTTCCATTTATAAAGTCGATGATTTTATGGAAAAGATCAAGTGAAGTTTGTCGAATAAGTTTGAGGGTTTTGCTAGTCTCATCGTACGAACTCATACGTATATTATATTTTTACAAACCGTTGAAAGAAGCGTTTGAATTTGGTGTTTGAATTTTCAAATGGCGAAACCCTATAAATCTTTGAATTTTCAGATCTTTATTTCTCAATCGATACTCAACAAATCAAGAAATTCTTTTATACATGCCTAAATTAAATGGAGATAAAAACATTAGATGGGCCAACACGACTTCATTAAATGGCTTGGACTGCAGGGGCATTTTTGTAATTCTATAACAAGGTTTAATAAAGAGACAAGGGCAGTGAATAGTGCTGGATGAAGATGAAGATAGAGTACAAGGAAGTTAAAGGTTAAAGGGAGGTTTTGATGATTTCCAAAACATCAAGATCAGCTAAGTAAGGAATGCTTAGTAAAATTCCTTAGAAGAATTTTGACCAACTAAATAAACAAATCAGACGGGTCAAAATCTCACTTGGTCCAAAATACTACTGATCTGCTGCTGAAGGAAGTAATCAGTTTGATGAAAATCAGCCGACTCAAATTAGATTGGTTCTAGTTGAGATCAGCTAAGTACTTCATCAGACGAGAGAACTTAATCATCTTAGTGAAGAAGATCAGGAAGTCTCCTTAACGGTAATAAATGCACTTGGAGTAATAAATGCTGAAGTAGGAGGGTATTTATGGCAAAGGATTGAAGAAATCCTCGTATCAGCTTGGTGCATTAAATGCGGCTGACAGAAAGTACAGCAGATTGTACTATAGCAGTCGCAGAGAGCCGTTTTCAGATAACAGGGACCAGTACTCGAGGATTTGAAGCTTGTCTTTCTTCAACGGACACTTTTCAAATTGAGAGTATAAATAGTTCAAGAATTTGAGAGAAGAAGACATACAACAACACATTTTCTGAGAGAAATTTCGAAGCAAAATTCTTCTAAGTCTCAAGAACTCAAGAACAGCTCACTCATCAGCTTAGTCATTTGTTGACAAAAGCCGAAGTTGAAGATCAAAGAAAAACCTACAAATCTCAGTGATTTTGTCAGAGAGTGTTGTGAGGAGTTTTATCCATCTTTGTGAGTGATAAAATTCTGTAGATTAGGTTATCTTAGCGATTTCCTAGTGCGAACTTGTGGCCTTTTCATTTGTTGATTGACGCAAGCATTGTATACTATTAACTTTGTGTTTTCTAGTATAACACAAGATCTAAGTGACTTGGAAGAGTGGACTAAAGGATTTAAATCCATATAACCACTATAAAAATTCTGGTGTTTACATTTGCATAAGCTTTCTAGCATATTTCAAAAACCGCACAAGATTTACACTTGAATCAACTGTTTAAAGATTTTAAAGGAGTTTTAAAACTTGGGATAAAATCTTTAAAAGACTAAGTTTACTTGAGAAAAACACTTGATAACATCCGTTGCAAGTATTCTGTTTAAAACTGATTTTGATGAAATCGGCTAAGCGTTTATCTGAAGAGTGATCAACTCTGCTGCTCAAACTTTGTGTGCGATCAGCTTAGTTTGCTAACAGAAAACTTAAAAGTTTTGAAGTCTAAAATTTTTCGAGATCTATTCACCCCCCCCCCCTCTAGACCTCAACTGACCACATGGGACCAACAATAGGTTCAGAGCGGGTGGTTCAGTAGAATCAGCTACCTGATCAACGAGCTTGATCCGAGTGTTTTTCAAAGGTTTTTAAACTTTTTTTCAAAAGAGCATATTTTTGAAAAATCAAAATTTTTTGAAAATGGATTGTATCAGCCATGTTCCCCACATTGGCAGTATGAGCTTTGAAGATTGGAAGATCAGAATGGAAATCTTCCTTGCTGCTATAATGACAACATGTTCACATGTATCACAAAAGGTCCATTCAAATTCACCAAGACAATAAAGGTCAATGAAGTAGATACTGTGGTGGATAAAGATCTTCAAGAGATGACAGCTGAAGAAATCAAGTTGTTCAATCTTGACAAAATTGGCCGTTTCATCATGACCAAAGCCCTGGACAATGACAGGTTTGACAAAGACAAGCATTGCAAGAATATAAAGGAAATGTGGGATAAGGTTCGTGACATGAGCGAAGGAAACGATGTCATAAAGGAGCACCATCTGAGTGTTGCTTTAGAAAGTTAGACAACTTCAAGTTGAAGTCTACGGAAACCATTGATCAGATGGATACAAGGTTTACAAGGACGCTGAATAAAGTTCTTAAGCTAGGAAAGACCTTCACTGACAAAGAGATCACTGTCGGAGTACTGAAGGCTGTGCCTCCGAAGTTCAAGATGAAGGTGATAGCCATGGAAGAATCCAGAGATTTGGGAAAGATCTATCTTACCGAGCTGTTCTCCGTACTCAAGGCTAGGGGTGCACATGGTTTTCAAAACCGTACCGTACCGTCCCGTACCGTACCGAATGTTAGGTTTTTTTTTCTCAAAACCGAAGGTCTTGGTATGGATGAAAACCGTACCGAGTATTTTGGTATGGTTTTGGTTTTAGACTTCTCATACCGTAAAAAACCGTACCATACCGAAATTGAAAAGAAACATGAATTAACTTTTCATTTTTTTATATTTACGAGTAAATTTTATAAATTTATATTTTTAAATTTATAATTCAAATATTATTGAATAATATATTATTTATAATTTATATTATAGTCCATCATAGTTTATAATTACTACATTGCTAGCATTCAATTAAAAAAAGATATGCTCTAATTTAGCACAAATTAAACTTGTTATATGTTGAAAACTTAAAATGCAAAAATTCTAGACAACAAATACCAAATAGTAATTTTCTTCGCATAATAAAAACAATGATCATATAATTAACCAATTACTTTTATTCAATTAGGTTGAACTATAGCATCAAGTTTGTGAACATTTTCTTTTCAGATGCTTTATTTAATGGAAAAAAAATAGTTTCTAAGATATTATATTATTAGTTTTTATATAATTGCCACCTATGTAATCAATTATATAAGAAAAATTGCACGAAAAAAGTTTGTTCGAAAAAACCACAAAACCGTACCGTACCGTACCGGAACCACACAAAACCGAGTTTGTTGGTATGGTTCATAAAACTCTAGTTTGGTTTTGAGTTTTTAAAAACCGCACTAATTGGTACGGTACAAATTTTGTAAAAAATACCGCAGAACCGTACCATGTGCACCCCAACTCAAGGCATACGAGTATAAACTGCCAAGAATGGGTATTAAAGAAACCTCAACTTCATGCCTCACAGCTGCACTAGTAGCTGCTGAAAACCCAAGAAGAACAGCACACAAAAGCAAAGAAGTGGACTCATCTGATGAAGCCACACTAGTCAACAAAAAGGAGTACACTGCTGGAGACGTTGCATTGCTAATGAACAATTTCTAAAAGTTCTACAAAAGAAAATTGAAGAACAAATACAACAATGTTTCTACTTCTAACATTACTTCTTCTTCTCATGATAAGGATGCTTATAAATCCAAACTAATGTGTTACAACTGCAGGAAATTGTGATATTTCATCAGAGACTGCCCATATCCTAAAGCTGAAAAGTACACTGAAGAAGAGAAGAAAATCATAAAGGAAAGAAAACATCAGAAAGGCAAGGTACTGATGGCTGAAGCAGAAAAGCTTGTTGCTATCTACTCGTTTGATTCAGACTCAGACACAGACACCTCTAAAGAAGAGTCTACTGAAGATGAAAACCCTGCTCTTATCTGCCTAATGGCCAAGGAATTTGATGACTCTGAGGATAAGGTAACTCCTCTTGAAAATGAATTATTTAATTCATTTGAGCAAATGGTAGTCAATAATACAAGTCTTGTTGATGCATTTGCAAAGCTTAAGGAAGAGATGATATTGCTAAGAGAGCAAAACTGTTCACTGAAACTTAAGGTTGAAAAACCAAAAGAATCAGTTGAATACAAATTGCTTGAGCAAGAGAATTAATCTCTGAAAGCTGAATGTGAAGTATATAAAGGTAAAATCATGGAACTTGAAAAGGTCATTGAGTCTCATGATAAGTCATCTGTTGCATACACTCATATGTCTAGTAAACAGAATATGCCTTTAGAACAGGATTAGCTAGAACTGAACCATACTCAAAAGTTTATATCTGTTGACAACAGTAAGGTCATTTTGTATGTTCAGACTACTAAACCTGCTTCACATGAGAAAGAATTAAAGGAGAAGAAAGCTCCTAAGGCTAAGAAGAGCAAAGAGCCAAAATTAGAAAAACAGACTGGTAAATCTAAACAGTAGAGTCCTAGGAAGTCTGCTGATAAGAGTAAAACCAATTAGACTAGTAATAAAACTAAGTCCTCTGTTAATGAGCAAGCATCTAGTAAACCAAAGAAGCATAAGAACAAGAAAAATCAAAATGCTTGGTATAGAAATGAGTCATCATATTATGTGCAACCTGCTGCATATCCACCTGTATATCATGCACCTCAATTTCAAGCTTACTATGCACCTTACCCTGCTCATCCAATGCATGCATATCCTACTTATCATGCATCTTATTCTGCTTATGAACATCATCCTTATCATACTGATTATCAACATAACACATCTGCTGAATATGATGAAGATAAACCTGTTCATGCTCCTGTCAAATCTCAAAAGCCTAAGAAGCCTAATACTTCAACATCTTGGGTTGTCAAGGGTGGAACTAATCCTCCAGGACCCTCTCAATAAAGGGTACCTAAAACAACTTTTCTTTGTTTTGTAGGTTAGGAGTAGGAGTAGGAGTAAAGTAGAGAAAATCTGGTACTTGGACAGTGGATGTTCAAGACATATGTGTGGAAACATACATGAGCTGACTGATGTTGTTCCTGTGGACGGTCCTAATGTAACATTTGGAGACAGCAAAGAAGGCAAGATTGTGGCGTGTGGAAAGATAATCAAAGGCAACATTGAGATATCTGACGTCTCTTATGTTAAAGGCCTCAAATACAATTTGCTGAACATAAGTCAATTTTGTGACAAGGGATTTTCAGTTATCTTCTCATCAGATAAGTGCTATGTTGAACAAACTGGTAAAAAAAAGGTCATCTTATCTGGAAGACGACAAGGAAATGTCTACATAGTCGACTGGAATTCTGTGGACAAGAGTTCAAATATTTGTTTGGTGGCATCTACACCAAGTGAAATTAGTTGGTTGTGGCACAAAAAAGGATGAATCACGTGAATTTCAAGACCATAAACAGATTAATCAAGAATGATTTGGTAGAAGGAATTCCAAAAACAGTCATGAGCAAGGATAAGCTTTGTGACGCCTGTCAGAAGGGTAAACAAATCAAGTCATCCTTCAAGAGCAAGAAGCACCAATCTTCTACAAGGATTTTGGAGCTGCTACATATGGACTTATTTGGACCCATTGATCCAATCAGCAATGGTGGGAAGAAATACTGCCTAGCTGTTGTGGATGACTATTCAAGATACACTTGGGTGATTTTTATGAAGAAGAAAAGCGAAACCAATGAGCATCTTACTAATCTGATGAAGCTGATCCAGAATGAGAAAAGCATGAAGATATTAAAGATCAGATCAGATAGAGGTACTGAGTTCACAAACTCTACTGTTGAAGAGTATTGTAACATCAGAGACATCAGTTATGAGTACTCTGCTGCCAGAACCCCTCAACAAAATGGAGTTGATGAAAGGAGAAACAGAACTCTAAAGGAAGCTACTAGAACCATGATAGCTGAAGCAAAGCTGCCTCAAAGATTCCGGACAGAAGCCACAAATACAACCTCTTTCACCCAGAACAGATGCATGATCAACAAAAATCAAAACAAGACTCCATATGAAGTTTGGAACAACCAGAAGCCAAACATTCATTACTTTAAAATTTTTTGTTGTAAATGCTTTGTTTTAAATAATGGGAAAATCACCTCACTGCTTTTGCAGAAAAAGCTGATGAAGCTGTTTTTGTAGGTTATTCTACTGTTAGTAAAGCTTACAGAGTCATTAACAAAAGAACTTTACTTGTAGAAGAATCTATCCATGTAGTATTTGATGAACCAAATCAATCTTCTGAAAAGAATCAACGCACTGATCCAAATCTATCTACTGGTTTTCAGAAATTGAGTGTTGAAAGAAATGAAGAATATGTACCCATCATATTACCTGATCTCAACTCAGCTGCAAACTCAAATGTTGTTCAAAATCAACCTACTGATTGTCTAACAGACCAGTTGCAAACAGCTGACAGACCAGAGACTGTTCAAGAGACTACTAATGTTCAACAGA
Organism: Penstemon barbatus; assembly: GCA_003313485.2. NCBI lineage: Eukaryota > Viridiplantae > Streptophyta > Magnoliopsida > Lamiales > Plantaginaceae > Penstemon > Penstemon barbatus. The sequence continues at coordinate 54,270,666 of CM064877.1, read as the reverse complement.
CTACTACTGGAACTCCAACAGTAGTGTTGCAAGATCAATTTAGAGGACAACATCCAGATTTGCAACCTGATCTCAGATGGCTTAAGAATCACCCACCAAAATTAGTGATTGGTGATCATTTGGATAGAGTAAAGACAAGAAGAGTTGTTGCAAATGATGCAATGTTTGTTAGCTTCCTATCCCAAATTAAGGCTAAACAGATTGAAGAAGCTCTTAGTGATTCTAACTGAATTGAAGCTATGCAAGAAGAGATGAATCAATTTGAAAGGAATGAAGTCTGGTATTTAGTTCCTAGACCAAGTCATCAAAGAGTAATTGGCACTAAGTGGGTATTCAGGAACAAAATGAATGAAGATGGTATTGTCACCAGAAACAAAGCAAGACTAGTGGCCAAGGGTTACTGCCAAGAAGAAGGAATTGACTTTGATGAAACGTTTGCACCAGTAGCAAGACTAGAAGCAATCAGACTGTTTCTTGCCCATGCTGCTCATAAGAACTTTACTGTTTATCATATGGATGTGAAGTCTGCCTTTTTCAGTGGAGAATTGCAAGAAGAAGTATATGTTGAACAACCACCTGGATTTTAATCATACAAAGAAGAAGAAAAGGTGTATCGTCTGAAGAAAGCTCTCTATGGACTAAAACAGGCTCCAAGAGCATGGTATGATACTTTATCTGATTTTCTTTTAATCAAAGGATTTCGAAAAGGTAAAGTAGATAAAACTTTGTTTACCATTGAATGGGAGGATCATATATTACTTGTGCAAATATATGTAGACGATATTATTTTCGGCTCAACTAACCAACAGATGTGTGACAAGTTCTCCAAGCTGATGCAGAATAAATTTGAAATGAGCATGATGTGTGAACTAAATTATTTTCTTGGTTTGCAAGTTAGACAGTTGCCTGTTGGAATATTCATCAACCAAGCTAAATACACAAAAGATCTGTTCAAGAAATTTGGTATGGAAACTAGCTCTACTGTTATTGTTCCTATGTCTACTGGACTTCGCTTGGATAAAGATGAAGATGGCAAATCAGTGGATATAACTAAGTACAGAGGCATAATAGGGTCATTGTTATATCTAATAGCAGATATCAATCAAATCCTAAAGAATCTCATCTCTTAGTTGCCAAGAGGAAACTCAGATACCATAAAGGCACTCAAGAATTGGGATTGTGGTACCTTAGAGAATCTGGATTTGAACTTATAGGTTATTCTAATTCTGACCTTGTTGGCTGCAAGATTGATAGGAAGAGTACTAATGGCGCCTGTCAATTTTTAGGTAGTCGTCTGATCTCATGGATGAGTAAGAAACAGACTTCGGTATCTATCTCTACTACTGAAGCTGAGTACATTGTTGATGGAGCATGTTGTGCACAAATACTTTGGTTGAAGCATCAACCAGAAGATTACAACATAAAGATCAGTGGAATTCCAATCTATTGTGATAATACAAGTGTCATCTCATTTACTCAGAATACTACAAGTCATTCAAGGACTAAACATATTGAGATTAAGCATCATTTTATCAGAGATCATGTGGAAAAGGGAAATGTTATCAATGAGTATGTTCATACTGATAATCAGATTGCTGACATCTTCACCAAACCACTAAGTGATGCAAGGTTTTCAACTCTAAGAGCTGAACTAGGACTACTAAATTTGGATGCATAAGTTGAGGGGGAACTCAACAGAAGACTTGAGCTCATCAACTTACTCATCTTGTCATCTTCAAGGTTAACTCTCAACAGACTAGTTAACTTATGGATTCTTAAAGTCAGGGGGAACGTGTAAAACTAGCGGTACTTCTGATTAAAAGATGAAGTTTGTTGATGACAGTTAGTTGAAGTTATGTGTTCATCATAAAGGTTCTTAATTCTTGAATATTGAAGATAAATTTATCTTGCTGGATTGACAAGCAGCAGAGGAAGATTACTAGTTATTGGCTTTCACTAGTAATACCTATTTACAGAACACTCGTCTGTCAGATAAGTAACATTTTTACTCATCTGATAATTTGTATAAATGTTGCACTTAAAACGCTACTTTAAAAATATGTTTTACAAATGAGACTTGGACGATTAACATTCCCGCCCGTCAGTTAATGATTTTTGAAATTTGAAACCCGCGTATCTCGCCCCACGATTAAGTCTGACAGATAACTGATCTAACGATTTGCATGAACCATGGAAACCGATGCGCCTTCACCTCTATAAATTCACATATGATCATCTTACTGGTCCTTTACACACCCTCAAATTTTCAGAACATTCAGAGAGAACTTTTGCCTTCATTTTTCTGCAAATCTACTCTTTTCCTTAATCTTTTCAGAAAATTCATCATGGGATCCAAAGAAAAAGGACGATACCTCATCTACTCAACTTTTCACTCTACTGGAACTCCGTTGATGAAGGAGATTCTGGAGAAGTTTCAGGCCGCAAAACTGGTAAAATTCATGGAAACACATGTGTAAATGGTGTACAACGATCAAATTCTGGAGTACTATGGTTCACCTGACAGACCTGATTTTGAGAAAAAGGAGATAAGGGCAAAGGTTGGAGGAGTTGATGTCTGCATCACTCCAGCTCTTCTGCACGAAAAGTATGGTCTGCCCATGGAGGGAAGAACAGACATCGCCATACTGGCTGAACCAGAGGAAGCCAACTTCTGAAATATTTGTGCAAAAGAAGGGGAAATCCTGGCTGGAATTATAAAGAAGAACCAGCTGAAGGATGAATATCAACGGATGGCTGATATGTTTGCCAAGATCATTGAGAACTGCACCTTGTCACTGGACAGTGTACCGATGAAGAGATATCACGCTATGATAGCTGTTCACAAAGGGATGAAAGTGAACTGGGCAGCCTATGTTTGGTACATCTTGGCTGATCACATCAAGAAGGGAAACACCTATCACAGGATACTTCTCAGTCATCTTTCTACAATCTTGGCTGTGGAATGACCAATGGAAAGGTCATTCATCAAGCAAAGGCTATGCACGTTATCTTGCTGTGAAAGAACAGCCTAAGAGAAAAGTTGTTGATGCACCAAAGAAGACAACTGCTACAAAGAAAAGAAAAACCAATACTTCTAAGTCTTCTGTTCAAACAGCTGACCTAGCTGTTAAAGCCAGAACAGAAGAGAATGCAGAGAAACTTGTTGCTCATGCCATCATAGCTCAGACAGCAAAAGAAATTGAAGATGATGCTTATGGTTCTCCATCCAGAACCATTTCTGCTGAAAAACCACTGGAGAATATTGCCGCAAGAACAAGGAGTCAACTTAGAGACTCAGCAACTTCAAGACCAGTTCAATGGAAAGTGGTGTACACCAAAGCTACTGTCAGAAAAAAGGATGACCTTTGTGTCATCTCCTACTGAGTTATCCGACTTAGTCAGGCAAAGTCCTCAATCAGCAGATCAGGCCTGCTGGAGTTGAAAAGAAGTCTACTGCCAAGGAGTCAGCTGATGAGAAAGCTACTCAACAGATTGTCTCAACCACTCCAACAGCTGAGGTTAATCAACCTCAAGATGATCCTGAAGTGCAGATCATCGAACCCATTGCAGTGTCACCAATTTCAACTGCTGCTCCTGAACCTGCTGCTGCTGGACCAGCTCAGACAACTGCCAAACCAAAAAGGGAAAAAATGTTAAGAGGGTGTCTGCTGCTGAGAAGAAAAGAAGAAAGGAAGCAGAGCAACAGAAACGGGATGCTGAAGATTTCCGAAGAGCCATAGAGTTGAGCAAAATTGAAGTTGAGAAGGCTGCTCAAAGGAAGAAGTTAACTGAAGCTGAACTTCAAGCACTGGAGGATGCTGATATGGCTAAGGCATTGGAGCTTAGCAAGAAAGATGCACATGGTCCGCGCCTGGCTGGAGGCATCAGAATTGGAGAGTCCATGAACGCCAGACAGATCCTACCTCCTGGCCAAAGGGTGGAAAAGAGGCCATTTGCGGTAAAATGGGCTTTAGATATTGTTAAATCTGACCCTGTTGCTTTTGACAGATTTGAAGCAACATTGGCAGAGTTTGATAAACAGCTTCAGCAAAGAACTCTGTTTCTCCACGAGAAAATCAGATATATCAAATGGAGAACTTACAGAGTTAACAAATCTGTTGAAGAGATCCAGTCCTGGAAGGAGTTTGCTGATGAGGAAAAATGGGTCCTCAGCTGTTTCAAACGTCTTCAATCACCAAGGCATTGGATCCAGATTATGTGCGTGATGTTTTCCACGGCTATACAAGAGGAATAGTTGCTAAGGAAGCTGAAAACATCAGGAACTCACTGCCAGCCAAGAGGGGAAGAAGAGATGATCCTGTTCAAAGGGTTGTGCAAATAGCTATGCATACTGCTTTAGACAAGTGCACTGAGCGATCAAGATATTATTAAGGATCCCCCAGTGATCTGCCCACTTTGCCAAGTGTTCAATAGATAACATTTGGTTCTGAAGTCAGTAAATTTCAGGAGAAACCAAAAGTAAAGGCACCGGCTAAAGGAAAAATGCCTGCTACTACTAAAGTGATCCATCAGACAACAATCATATCGCAAATGGAACTCCTGAAACTGTTATGGTGGAAGAACCGACAGTTGTTCAAGATCCTTCAGCACCTATCCAAGCTGAAGCTGTTCTGGAAGATGTTCATGTCCACCTAGAAGATCAACCAGCCTCAGCCTCTGTTCCAACAGCTGACATGCATTCATGGAATCGTTTCAGATGATGCTGGAACATTCTCTAAAGGAGATGGAAGAAAGAAACAGGCTGATGATGAGACAGATGCAGGAAGAAAATGCAAGGATGATCAGAGATGCAATTGATAACTTCCCTCTGCCACCAGACAACTCATTGATGCTGACTCAAAATCTGATAAGCCTGAACAAAAATGTTGAAGATGTCAAGGCTGATGTAAATCACCTTCATGGAGCTCTTCAAAGAAATGAGTCAGATATTGCTGATCTAACAAGAACCTTCACACAAGTCTTAGAAGCAAATACAGAGAAGAACTTTCTTTTTGTTAAGGAAGTTGAATCCACTACCAATAAGGTTCGTGAGGAAATCTCCACACTTCAACTGAATATTGATTGTCTCAATGACCAAGTTGGCATCCTCAAATCAACTCTAACTCATCAGACTGCTCAACTAGACAATGTGGATCAAAACGTCAGAAGACTTTGCACTGTTGTCAACATTTCAACTGTTGAACTCAACCCCGCTGATGATGACAAATAGAGGGAAGAGAAATCAGCTACAGCAACTGCTCAAGCACCTGAACAAAAGGACTCTGTTGCTGATCAAGAAAAACCTGCTGAAGAATGAGAGAGACCAGTGCTTGAAAAGAAAATTGAAGATGAAGAAAGTGCTAAGGAGGCTGATGGGCAAAAAGCTGCTGAGAAAGAAGCTAAGGAAACAGCAAAATCTGACAAAGAGATTGCTGCTACCAAGGATAAACCAGAAGAGCAACTTGATCCCTTTGTGAAGTATAAGAGAATGGAAGATCTCAAGAAAAGGATTGATGAAGCAAACCGCCAATTAAAAATGGAAGCTGCTAACAATAATCTGGCTCCTGAGGATGAGAATGATGAAGAGGAAGAGAGCTTTGATGAAGAAGATGATGAAGAATATGAGGAAGTGGAAGAAGAAGTTACTGAAGAATCTGATAGCTAGATTAATCTATCCTTGTATAAGTTTATGTTACCTTCTTGTAATCTCATCAGATTCAGAAACTTGTAACTTGTACTCCATTCATATCATTTATAAAAGTTCAAGTTTTTCTTCCAACATATTATTTCTATCTAAGAAATTTTTTAGGATTAAAATTTTAGTTTAGGTACAGGTACTTAGCTGAAGTTTTGTCATCATCAAAAAGAGAGAAATTGTTGGATGAAGATGAAGATAGAGTACAATGAAGTTAAAGGTTAAAGGGAGGTTTTGATGATTTTCAAAACATCAAGATCAGCTAAGTAAGGAATGCTTAGTAAAATCCCTTAGAAGAATTTTGACCAACTAAAAAGACAAATCAGATGGGTCAAAATCTCACTTGGTCCAAAAGACTACTGATCTGCTGCTGAAGGAAGTAATCAGTTTGATGAAAATCAACCGACTCAAATCAGATTGGTTCTAGTTGAGATCAGCTAAGTACTTCATCAGACGAGAGAACTTAATCAGCTTAGTGAAGAAGATCAGGAAGTCTCCCCAACACAAATAAATGCACTTGGAGTAATAAATGTTGAAGTAGGAGGGTATTTATGGCAAATGATTGAAGAAATCCTCGTATCAGCTTGGTGCATTAAATGCGGCTGACAGAAAGTACAGCAGATTGTACTGTAGCAGTCGTAGAGAGCCGTTTTCAGAGAACAGGGACCAGTACTCGAGGATTTGAAGCTTGTCTTTCTTCAACGGACACTTTTCAAATCGAGAGTATACATAGTTCAAGAATTCAGAGAAGAAGACATACAACAACACATTTTCTGAGAGAAATTTCGAACCAAAATTCTTCTAAGTCTCAAGAACTCAAGAACAGCTCACTCATCAGCTTAGTCATTTGTTGACAAAAGCCGAAGTTGAAGATCAAAGAAAAACCTACAAATTTGAGTGATTTTGTCAAAGAGTGTTGTAAGGAGTTTTATCCATCTTTGTGAGTGATAAAATTCTGTAGATTAGGTTATCTTAGTGATTTCCTAGTGCGAACTTGTGGCCTTTTCATTTGTTGATTGGCGCAAGCATTGTATACTGTTAACTTTGTGTTTTCTAGTATAACTCAAGATCTAAGTGACTTGGAAGAGTGGACTAAAGGATTTAAATCCATATAACCACTATAAAAATTCCTGGTGTTTACATTTGCTTAAGCTTTCTAGCATATTTGAAAAACCGCACAAGTTTTACACTTGAATCAACTGTTTAAAGATTTTAAAGGAATTTTAAAACTGGGGATAAAATCTTTAAAAGACTAAGTTTACTTGTGAAAAACACTTGATAACATCCGCTGCAAGTATTCTGTTTAAAACTGATTTTGCTGAAATCAGCTAAGCATTTATCTGAAGAGTGGTCAACTCTGCTGCTCAAACTTTGTGTGCGACCAGCTTAGTCAGCTTACTATTTTCGATCAGCTTAGTCTGCTAACAGAAAACCTAAAAGTTTTAAAGTCTAAAATTTTTAGAGGTCTATTCACCCCCCTCTAGACCTCAACTGACCACTTGGGACCAACAAATAGAAATCAGAATGTTGAATGTTCAGTGAGTATCTTCTTCCCCAACCTTTGATCTGATCGTTCTCTAGAATCTTCACCAATCTCGGTTTACCATTTTATCCGATTTAATTTGAGTTCTACCATTTCCATTTCAACTAATATGGAGATCTAGAGCTTGAGTTCAATTGTAATCGATTGTGTGAGATCAATCCTTTACAATTACTATTCTACCTTCTATTTTCATATAATCTATGGATTCGTATTACGGTATGCATCAATTAGATGGGCCAACACGACTTCATTAAATGGCTTGGACTGCAGGGGCATTTTTGTAATTCTGTAACAAGGCTTAATAAAGAGGCAAGGGCAGTGAATAGAAATCAGAATTTTGAATGTTCAGTTAGTATCTTCTTCCCCAACCTTCTCTCTGTATTTCCCTCATTTTGTGTGAGATTGGTTTAATATTGTCCATCTCCATTTCATGTCTATGGAGATCACAATTTCAGATTGATTGTGTCCGATTGATTAGGTTCAATCCTACATGATCGTTAATATTTTCATTGTAATTCTTAGCTTAGTTTGTAATTCAAGTTTGGACTTTCTCTGATCAATGGATTCGTATTACGGTACGCATCAGTGGTATCAGAGCCGTCGATCCTCGGCAGCTCACCGGATAACTGAAAAAGAGATTGAAGTTGAATAAAAAATGATCCTCTGCGCCATTACAACCAATCGCCGGAAAATTTTGATGTGAAATTGAGTAGGATTTTGAAGAACCTTGATGATTTAATTGAAAGAAATAAGAAGCCAGCTCGGAGAGTGACTGATGACGGTTTCAGTCCCGGAAATCACGCTGATAACTCACTGGATCATATTTGTATTGATCCGCAAAAAATTGGTTGTGAAGAAGCTTCAATCGAGGAAACTTCACTTTCAGCGAATGAGGAAGAATCGCAACAGTTCATCGACAAGACAAAAGAAATCCAAGCAATGGTGCACATTATATTGACAAACTTCAAAAAGAGCAGCTTGCATTTTTACTCATGAATGATGTATTGCAACAAGTTACTCACCATGAAAGTCTATAAAAAAAATGTGGGGGAACTTGGCTTATCAAATACACAAGGTTTTGTCCTTGAGGACAAGGACAATTTTAAGGGGGAGGATTTGATACATGCCTAAATTAAATGGAGATAAAAACATTAGATAGGCCAACACGACTTCATTAAATGGCTTGGACTGCAGGGGCATTTTTGTAATTCTGTAACAAGGCTTAATAAATAGGCAAGGGCAGTGAATAGAAATCAGAATGTTGAATGTTCAGTTAGTATCTTCTTCCCCAACCTTCTCTCTGTATTTCCCTCATTTTGTGTGAGATTGGTTTGATTTTGTCCATCTCCATTTCATGTCTATGGAGATCACAATTTCAGATTGATTGTGTCCGATTGATTAGGTTCAATCCTACATGATCGTTAATATTTTCATTGTAATTCTTAGCTTAGTTTGTAATTCAAGTTTGGACTTCCTTTGATCCATGGATTCGTAGTACGGTACGCATCATTCTTGCATAAAACCGACAGGCTGTGAAAATCGGGTGGTGATAGTGGTGGTTAGTTACGGGGTGAGGAGTGGGTGGGTTGGTGGGTGAAGGGGGGAGGGGTTTCAATTTTTTTTCAATTATAATTTTATTAACAATATATAAAGCTTATTATTTTAATTAAATATCAAATAGAATTAATATTATATTGATTAAAGATAATTTGAATTTTTTTTCAAATTTATATTAAATTATTATTTAATTTATTAATATTGTTTATAAAATTAAATTACATAAATAGATAAGTAAATTTAATAAGTAAAATCTTCAAATCGGGTCCGCACGTAATCATATTCGAGCCAATTTTAAAATTTTGTAATAATGTGGACTAAAATGGTCAGCAAATTTGAAGATGTGGAGTTATTTTCCAGCCCGAAATGTTATGAGATAGAATTGTCAGTCAACATAAGTAATGACATCAATTTTACAAAAATCAAAATTGAATTAACTGCTTACGTCACCCACTAATGGTGGTAACAAATGTCAGTGGGTTTGTTAAATTAAGGTACCAAATGTATTGGCCTGAATTTTCATGGTACAATAAGTGAGAATCGATATAAAGTTTAATATCAAAAGTACAACTCTCTCATAAATGAAGTCTTATTTTGGGACGTCAAAAAATGGCATGTGAACAAAACTTTCGGAACAAATGGAATAGGATACATAACGATTTGTTCGACGGTCTTCCAATTCATACAATGATCTAAAGGTTTGATGACTTCCTCTTATTTTCACGATGTTTAAAAACAAAGATCTACCAATATTAGGAAAACTAAACATCTATTTATTTCATCTCTAAAAACTGAATTCAAGAACGGGAAATTCTTATCTAGATCGGGTTTGGTCGAACCCAAAATAACTACACGATAAGTGTAATACACTTACTTTGAGATTTGATGTAACTTTCAGGAAAGTGACCAATCACAAAGCATTGCTTGGTGGTTGAATCACTTGGATATGTTTGGTCAAATCAGACTTGAACAAAAATTTTCCATCCAAGAACATCTAAATTGTTTTTCATAACCACGATATTATTCTCATGAAAACCAAACAAATAAACCCAAAGTCAGCTCCAAAATATTTTATGTGGGGTCTAATCATGGTCAAAATTTTCATTATTTCAGTCAAAAACATCGAAATATTTCCATTTTCGAAACAATGGAAACAAAATTAAAGTATAATATTGAAACTATTTATTTCTTTTAACAATCTCATATTTTCTTAATTTAGTAATTATTCCCATAAAATTTTCGTGTTTTTTCAATATTTACTTGACCAAATTTTTAATAATTAAAAAAAAAAAGTTGTCCAATCATTTTGTTTTAGTTCATTCATTTTATCTTACTAGGAAAGTGCACGTTCGTTGCACGTGATTAATTAACTAATTTTCTACGTTAGTTGGATCATATATATATAATGGATTTTCACCATACTATCGTCTTAATGACTCACTACATAATTTTTAGACTAAATTTCTTATATGTTGTAACCAAGAAATTAAAGTTGAGATCGTAAATACCTAAAACAAAATCATGAAGATAAAAACGAACTATAACTACTAAGTATTTTTATCCTAAAGTTACATGTCTACATAAATATTATTCTAAACCTACTGTTGGTCCCAAGTGGTCAGAAGAGGTTTAGAGGGGGGGGGTGAATAAACCTCTTTAAAATTTTCTTTCGAAATTTAACTTTAAAACTTTACTCTTACTGAACAGACTAAGCTGATCAGATTTGTAAGTTACAGTTCTGTTCGCGAACAAATCTTTGAACAAGTCTGTTGACCACTCGTCTGATAGATACTTAGCTGATTAGTTAAAATCAGTTTTAATACTTAGAGTACTTGCAGCGGATTTTCAAAGTGTTTTTCACAAGTATCCTTAGCAGTTTGAAAAATGTTTTCCCCAGTTTTGTAAACTCCTTTTTCACTTCTTTTCAAACAGTTAACTTAGTGTGTTTTATGCAATCAGTAAATATGCAGTTTTAAAAACAATGTAAAAACACAATCAATTTTTATAGTGGTTATATGGATTTGAATATCCTTTAGTCCACTCTTCCAAGTCACTCAGATCTTGGGTTATACTATAATCACAAAGTTTACAGTATACTCTGCTTGCGTCGAACAACAAATGAAACGACCACAAGTTCGCAATAGGAAATCACACAGAAGACCTATCCTCTAAAGTCTGATCACTCACAAAGATGGATCACAACTTCGCACAACACTCTTGTTTACAAAATCACTCAGAAGATGTATTTTTCTTGATTCTTCAACTCTGCTTTCGTCAACAAATGACTCAGCTGATGAGTGAGCTGTTCTTGAGACTTAGGAGAATTCTGCTTCGAAAATTTCTCTCAGAAAGTGTGTTGCTTGTTTCTTCTTCGTCTCTCTCAGCTATTTATACTTGAGGATTGAAAAGTGTCCGTTGAAGAGAGACAAGATTCAAATTCCTCGAGTACTGGTCCTTAAAATCCGCGAACGGCTCTTTTGCAGTCTGTCCGTACTGAACAGTACTATTCTGCAGGCAGCATTAAATGCAGCATTAAATGCACTCTTCTGATGCGAAGCATTTCTTCAATCATTTGTCTTTAATAACCTTGTACTTCAGCATTTATTACTCCAAAGGGCATTTATTACCGTTGGGAACACTTCATGATCTTCTTTACTTGGCTGACGAAAGTATACGTCTGATGGTGAACTCGGCTGATCTCAAACTTGAACAAATCTGATTTGAGTCGGCTGATCTTCACTAATCTGATAACTTTACTTCAGCAGATCAGAAGTCTTGGACCTTGAAACTTTGACTCTTCTGATTGTCTTCATTGCTTAGTCAAAATTCCTTGATAAGTTTATCAGCTAAGTTACTCCATACTTAGCCAATTTCTGAAGTTTTGGAATGCATCAAAACCTCCCTTATCAAACTTTCTTTAGTGCCTTCATCTTCATCTTCATCCAACAATTTCCCCCTTTTTGATGATGACAAAACTTCAGCTAAGTACCTGTTGAATACCTAAACTAAAGATTGTAATCCTCAAAATTTTCTGAGATAGAAAAAGTTTATTGGATTGAATTTGGACATTTCATTGATGTTTAAGGTGAATTACATGTACAAATTCATCAGATGAGATTTCTGAAAAAGTAAACTGATTACAATTGATTTTTCAATTTCTAACTATCAGCTTCTTCATCAGATTCGAGCACTTCTTCATATTCATAAGATGATTCTTCATCATCTTCTTCTTCATCAGCTGCTTCTTCCAAGATTGCTTTGGCAGCTTCCATCTTCTCCTTAAGTTCTTGTTCTTGAAGAGCTTTCAGAGCTTCCATAGCTTTCCTGGCAGACTCAGTGTTCTTGTACTTGGTATTTTCTTGTTCAATCTTCTCTTCTTCTTCTACCTTTCCAAGTTCTTTAGTCTTGTCAGCTGTTTCTTCAGTTTCCTTGGCTTTAATGGTTGCAGCAGCAGTTTCTTCCTTAGTTGTTTCTTCAGCAGCAGGCTCCTTTGCTGGTTCTTCAACAATAGTTTCTTTAGCTGGTTCTTCAGCAGCAGATTCCATGGCTGATTCTTCAGCAGCAGTTTCCTTAGCTGGTTCTTCCCTTTTATCTTCCCCCTTTTTGTCATCATCAAGTCTGATGACTTTAGAAGGTTCAACAGCAGGGTTGAGAGCAACTGTTGGAATCTTTGCTTCAGCGCACAAAGCCTTGAGATTCTGATTGACAACATCGTGACTAGCTGTAAGATTTTGAATGTCAGTGCTGATGATGTCAGTCTTGTCATTGAAGTAGTCAATATTCAGGTTGACAGTTGCAATTTCGTCTTGTACAGATTGTACAACACTTCCCACTTCATTCAGTAACCCTAGATTGACTTCCTTTTCTTCTTCGCTGACTTTGATGAAGGTTGCAGTCAGATAAGCGATCTTGTGTTCAGCTCTTTGAAGTGCAGCATGAAGATGATTTACATCGATCTTCACATCCTCCACATTTCTGTTCATTTCAGTCAAGCTTTTCACTAACTGCAAGGAGTGATCCTCAGGAATAGGAATACTTGTGATTTCAGTCTTGATGATCTTTTCTGTAGACTGTTGCACAGATTCCAGCTGAAGTCTATTTGATTCCGTCAATTCTTCCTTCAGTTCTGTCTTCAGCTCCTCCTTAACCTTCAATAACTGCTTTTGATGCTTCTCTTCCAGTTCCCTTATAGAATCTTCCATCAACATCTGGAAAGCTTCCATCAGTGATGAGTGTTCATCACCTGATGAAGCAGAAGCAGCAGCTTCATCCTTTTCTTCATGTTCCTGGTGGACAGGAACTTCTTCCATCTTTACATCCTGATGATCTGCAGAATCCTCAGCTTTCCACTCAATGGCTAAGGGTTCATCAGCAACCTGTTCAGCAGACTTGTCAGTGGCCTGTTCAGTAGACTTGTCTTCATGCTGGTCAGCAGACTTATCAGCAGTCTGGTCAGCAGACTTGTCTTCAACAGATTGATCAGCAGGCTTGTCAGCAATTTGATCAGCAGGCTTGACTTCAGGCTTGTCCGCAGCTTTATGTTCATCAGTGACGTCGTCGTAGAACAGATTAGTGATGGTTCCATCTTCATTAAAGCATGTAGTCTGTCTAATCTGTCTAACAATAATCCAAGGGTTGACAAATGCATTGTTTCCCTTAGGGATTTCATAGTACGGTTGTACTTCCTTGCCAAAGATGATTTGCTGGATACTTGGCAGTAGAGGCAAATCACTTGATGTTCCTTGCTGATAACTGGACTTTGTGACCCATCTCTTCAGGGCAGTCATAACAGCAAACTTAATTGCTCTTTCTTCAGCATCTTCAGACTTTTTCTTCTTATCAGACAAGGTGCTTTTAATCTTTTTGGCCTCCTCCAGTGCAAAGCCTTTTGCATAACCATGCATGGCATTCCTTACATGGCTGGGATCCAGGGCCTTTTGAATGGAGTTTGTCTTCAGCCAAGTCAGAACCCAACGTTCTTCCTCAACCAACTCCTTCATGCTTTGAAGTTCTTCTATTGATCTGTTCAGCCTGTTGTCTCTCCAACTGATATACCTTTTCTTTTCCTGGTTGAACATGGTTCTTAGCATGAGCTTTTGATCATGGTAAGCTAAGGCCTTCTCAAACTTCTTGAAAAGCTCCTTATCAGCATAGACTATCTCAAAAGCTTTTCTGACTTCAAACTTGTCCTTTGGCTTGAGTTTGGCGGCAGGCAGTAGTATCCTTGTTTTGTCTTCTTCTTCAGCCGTCTTACCTTCACCAATCTTGATGCCACCTCCATGGACAGGTCCATAGGCATCAGTTTTGCTCTTTTCAATCACCATGGCCAGTTCAGCATCTTCAGCAGCTTTCCTTTCTGCTTCAGACATTTTTCTTCTGGCCTCATCCTTTGCTTCTTGAGCCTTGCTCAGCTCTAGTGCCTTTTTCTCTTCAAGTTCATCCTGCTTTCTTTGTTCAGCTTCCTCCCTTGCTTTCTTGTCAGCTTTAGAGATTTTTTTTCTCTTAAACACTATCTTCTTTTTCCCTTTGTCAGCAGGAGCTGGTCCAGCAGATGATATGGGAGCAGCAGCAATAGGATGTATGATTTTAACATCTGGATCGTCTTGAGGTTGAGCAGCCTCAACAGTTGGTGCAGTCTGAGTAGTCTGTTGTTCATCAGCTTTGTCAACAGCTTCAACTGGTCTTTCAGCAGACTCTGGACTTGATCTCACTAAGTCCACCAACTCAGTATCCTTTTCTAAGAAGGACATCTGCTTCCTTGCAGTGCTCTTGGTTCTTCCTTCACGATAAGTAGAAGCAGCTGTATCTCTCTGGCTCCTTGTTCGTTTAGAGACACTTTCAGCAGGCTTCTCTGCTGATGGAGTTCTTGAAGGTGATGCAGGGGATCCAGTCCTTACATCAGCAATTATATTCTCAACAATTCTAGTGGCTTCAGCAGCAGAAGTCACTTTCTCCATCTGCTTAGATTCTTTCTTCTTGGGCTCATCAGCAGCCCTCTTCTTTTTAGTCTCAACAGCTAATGTAGCCGTTTTGACTAGCCTCCTTTGTCTCTTGGCAGGGACTTCCTTTTGTCCCTCATCAGCAGCCTCCTCTGGCTCATCAGCCTTCCTCTTCAGAACAGGCAGATATTTGTTCATGGCTTTGGACTTGTGAATTTCCTTGCCATTTGCCATAATGCAACCCAGGTGAGATAGTAGATAGCTTAGAGTTATCCTGTGGTTGGTGGAGGGTCCTTTTCCTTTCTTATCATCAAGAAAGTCAGCCAATATGTACCAGACTATGATTGACCAGTTGATCTCCAGTCCATAGTATACGGCAGCCATGATGCTGAACCTTTTCATGGTAACAGCATCTAGTGAAAACGTGCAGTTCTCGATCAGCTTAGACACCATATCAGCCATCCGCTGATATTCGTCCTTCAGTTGCTTCTTCCTTATGTTTCCAGACATAACCTCTCCCTCCTTGGCGCAGATCGCCCAGAACTGTTGGTGCTTATCCTCCGTCAGTATAGTGACGTCATGTCTTCCATGGTTAGGAAGTCCAAACGTCTCATGAAGAACAGCAGGGGTGATGATGATAGATTTGTCTCCCACTGTAGCCTTAATCTCCAGTGAGTTGTAGTCAGCTTTTGCCGTGTTGTAGTACTCCATCACTTGATCAGTCCATATAATTCCTTCGTGGTATTCCATGAAGTTCACCAGCGAAGCAGCTTTGAACTTTTCAAGCAGTTCTTTCATCAGATCCGTACCGGATTGGTAGTAGGCATCATAGACGAGAAACATACCTTCAGCGGCCATTGTTAATCTGTTGAAGGTTAGGAAAACACAGAAAGATATGCAGAGAATTGCAGTAATTTTCTCACAGGAACTTTTGAATGTTTAGAGTGCGTAAAGAGCTACTCAGCTGATCAGATGGGGATTTATAGAGTTAGGGTATCTTGGATTCCGTGATACCAGCCAACCGTTAGATCCGTTTTTCTGTCAGTGATGATCGTGTGGCTTCTGTTACGACCTTTCAAATTCAAAAGATATTTTATTGAAGAGCGGGAATATGTACCGCCCGACAGTTACTTATAAAAGCGTGTTTTGAATAAAGCGTTTTAAATAGCTCGCTTTTATATAAGTAATCAGATGAGTATCATAAACACTTATCTGATGGACTATTGTCCTGATGACAATGCTGTTATCAGAGAATGCCAATAGCTGATAACCTTCCTCAGCTGTTTGTCAATCCAGCTAGATAAAATAACTTTAATCTTCGATAGTTGAGTCTTCTGATGAAAACATAACTTCAACTAACTGTCATTAACATATTTCATCTTTAATTCAGAAGTACCGCTAGTCTTACACGTTCCCCCTGAGTTTAAGAATTCATAAGTTAACTAGTCTGTTGAGAGTTAATCTTTGAAGATAATAAACGATGACTAAGCTGTTGAACTCCAGTCTTCTGGTGAGTTCCCCCTCAGCTTATGCATCCAAATTTAGTAGTCCTAACTCAGCTCTTAAAGTTGAGAACCTTGCTTCACTTAGAGGTTTAGTGAAGATATCAGCAATCTGATTATCAGTATGAACATACTCAATCAACACATTGCCTTTTTCCACATGATCTCTAATGAAGTGATGCTTAATCTCAATATGTTTAGTCCTTGAATGACTTGTAGTATTCTGAGTAAGTGATATTGCACTTGTATTATCACAGTAGATTGGTATTCCACTGATCTTGATGTTGTAGTCTTCTAGTTGATGCTTCAACCATAGTATCTGTGCACAACAAGCTCCAGCAGCTATATATTCAGCTTCAGCAGTAGATATAGAAACTGAGGTTTGTTTCTTACTCATCCATGAGATCAGACGACTACCTAAGAACTGACAGGCACCTGTTGTGCTCTTTCTGTCAATCTTGCAGCCAGCAAGGTCTGAATCTGAATAACCAATAAGCTCAAATCCAGATTCTCTAGGATACCACAATCCCAATTCTTGAGTGCCTTTAACATATTTCAATATCCTCTTGGCAGCTAAGAGATGAGATTCCTTGGGGTTTGATTGAAATCTTGCACAGACTCCAACTGAGTACATTATATCAGGTCTGCTTGCTGTTAGATATAACAGTGACCCTATAATGCCTCTATATTTGGTTATGTCCACTGATTTGCCATCTTCATCTTTATCCAAACGAAGACTTGTAGACATAGGAATTGTAGCAGTAGAGCTAGTTTCCATACCAAACTTCTTGAACAGATCTCTTGTGTATTTTGCTTGGCTGATGAATATCCCATCAGGCAACTGTCTAACTTGCAATCCAAGAAAATAGTTAAGTTCACCCATCATGCTCATTTCAAACTTATTCTGCATCAGCTTGGAGAACTTATCACACATCTGTTGGTTAGTTGAACCAAAAATAATATCGTCCACATATATTTGCACAAGTAATATATGATTTTCCCATTCAATTGTGAACAAGGTTTTATCTACCTTACCTTTATGAAATCCTTTAATTAAAAGAAAATCAGATAGGGTATCATACCATGCTCTTGGAGCCTGTTTCAGTCCATAGAGGGCTTTCTTTAGACGATATACTTTGTCCTCTTCTTGATAGACTTCAAATCCAGGAGGTTGTTCAACGTACACTTCTTCTTGCAATTCTCCATTGAGAAAAGCAGACTTCACATCCATCTGATAGACAGTGAAGTTCTTGTAAGCAGCATAGGCTAGAAACAGTCTGATTGCTTCAAGTCTTGCTACTGGTGCAAAAGTTTCATCAAAGTCAATTCCTTCTTCTTGACAATAACCCTTGGCCACTAGTCTTGCTTTGTTTCTGGTAACAATACCATCTTCATTCATCTTATTTCTGAAAACCCACTTAGTGCCAATTACCCTTTGATGACTTGGTCTAGGAACTAAGTACCAGACTTCATTCCTTTCAAATTGATTCAACTCCTCTTGCATAGCTTCTATCCAGAAGGAATCATTGAGAGCTTCTTCAATTTGTTTAGGCTCTATTTGAGATAGAAATGTGACAAACATAGCATCTTGTGCAGCAGCTCTTCTTGTTTTCACTCTATCTAATGGATCACCAATCACCAACTCTGGTGGATGGTTTCTGAGCCATCTGAGATCAGGTTGCAGGTCTGAATGTTGTCCTCTGTTTTGATCTTGCAACACTACTGTTGGAGATACAGTAGTAGTCTGTTGAACATTTGTCGTCTGTTGAACAGTCACTGGTCTGTCAGCTGTTTGCAACTCGTCTGTTAGACAATCAGCACTGTGATTTTGAACAGCACTTGAGTTATCAGCTGAATTTAGATTAGGTAGTATGATGGGAACATATTCTTCATTTCTTCCAATGTCTAACTTCTGTAGATCAGTAGACAGATCTTGATTAATACTTTGATTCTTTTCAGAAGATTGACTTGGCTCATCAAATACTACATGGATAGATTCTTCTATTAGTAATGTTCTTTTATTGAAAACTCTATAAGCTTTACTAACAGATGAGTATCCTACAAAAACAGCTTCATCAGCCTTTTCTGCAAATGCAGCAAGGTGATTCTTCCCATTGTTCAATACAAAACATTTACAACCAAAAATCTTAAGGTAATGAATGTTTGGTTTTCTGTTGTTCCAAACTTCATATGGCGTCTTGTTCTGATTTTTGTTGATCATACATCTGTTCTGGGTGAAGCATGCTGTATTTGTTGCTTCTGCCCAAAATCTTTGAGGCAGTTTAGCTTCAGCTATCATGGTTCTGACAGCTTCTTTTAGTGTTCTGTTTCTCCTTTCAGCAACACCATTTTGTTGAGGGGTTCTGGCAGCAGAGTACTCATGATGTATTCCTTTGATGTTACAGTACTCTTCAACAGTAGAGTTTGTAAACTCTGTCCCTCTATCTGATCTGATCTTCAATATTTTGATAGTCTTCTCATTCTGGATCAGTTCCATCAGATTTGTAAGACATTCCTTGGTTTCACTTTTCTTCTTCATGAAAATCACCCAAGTATATCTTGAATAATCATCCACAACAGCTAGGCAGTATTTCTTTCCACCATTGCTGACTGGATCAATAGGGCCAAATAAGTCCATATGTAACAGCTCCAATATCCTTCCAGAAGATTGGTGCTTCTTGCTTTTGAATGATGACTTGATTTGTTTACCCTTCTGACAGGCGTCACAGAGCTTATCTTTGCTCATGACTGCTTTTGGAATCCCTTCTACCAAATCATTCTTGATTAATCTGTTGATGGTCTTGAAGTTTAAATGATTCATCCTTTTGTGCCACAGCCAACTGACTTCACTTGGAGCAGATGCAACCAAACAAACACTTGAGTTCTTGTCAGCAGAACTCCAGTCGACTATGTAGACATTCCCTTGTCGTCTTCCAGATAAAATTACCTTCTTTGTACCAATCTGTTCGACAAAACACTTATCTGTTGAGAAGATGACTGAATATCCCTTGTCACAAAATTGACTTATGCTCAGCAGATTATATTTGAGGCCTTTGACATATGAGACGTCAGATATCTCTATGTTTCCTCTGATTACTCTTCCTTTAGCTTTAATCTTGCCTTCTTTGCTGTCTCCAAATGTAACCTTTGGACCATCCACAGCAACTGCATCAGTCAGCTCATGTATGTTTCCACACATGTGTCTTGAACATCCACTGTCCAAGTACCAGATCTTCTCTACTTTACTCCTACTCCTAATCCTAACCTACAAAACAAAAATAAAATTGTTTTAGGTACCCTTATTGAGAGGGTCCTGAAGGATTAGTTCCACCTTTGACAACCCAAGATGTTGAAGTCTTAGGCTTCTTAGGTTTCTGAGTTTTCACAGGAGTATGAACAGTTTCATTTTTATCATAATTATCAGATAAGTCATGTTGATGATCAGTATGATATGAATAATGTTCATAAGCAGGGTAAGGTGCATGATATGCAGTGTATGCATGCATTGGATGAGCAGGGTAAGGTGCATAGTAACTAGGAAACTGAGGTGCATGATACATAGGATGATATGCAGCAGGTTGCACATAATATGACTCATTTCCATACCAAGCATTTTGATTTTTCTTATTCTTATGCTTCTTTGGCTTACTAGGTGCTTGCTCAACTTGTTTAGACTTAGCTTTACCATTAGTCTGATTGACTTTAGCTTTATCAGCAGACTTCTTGGGACTCTGCTGTTTGGTCTTACTAGTCTTATTTCCTACACTAGGCTCTTTGCTCTTTTTAGCCTTAGGAGATTTCTTCTCCTTTAATACTTTCTCAGGTGAAGTAGGTCTAGCAGTTTGAACATATAGAATGACCTTACTATTGTCAGCTGATATGAATTTTTCAGTATGTTTCAACTCTTGCTTATCCTGTTCTAAAGGCATCTTCTGTTTACTAGATGTATGCATGGATGCAACAGATGATTTCTCATGAGACTCGATGATCTTTTCAAGTTCCATGATTTTTCCTTTATATACTTCACATTCAGCTTTCAGAGATTCATGCTCTTGCTCAAGCTGTTTATATTCAGCTGATTCTTTTGGCTTTTCAGCTAAAAGTTTCAGTGAACTGTTTTGCTCTTTTAGCAGGATCATCTCTTCCTTAAGCTTTACAAATTCTCCAGCAATAGTAGTATTATTTAACATCATTTGCTCTAGAGAATCAAACAATTCATTATTTTGAGGAGTTACCTCATCCTCAGAGTCATCAGAGTCCTTTGCCATCAGGCACAGGAGAGCAGGCTTTTCTTCATCAGAAGATTCTTCATCAGACGAGTCTGAATCTGAATCAGATGAGCAGACAGCAGCAAGCTTTTCTGCTTCAGCCATCATTGCTTTCCCTCTCTGATACTTTCTTTCTTTTCTCACTTTCTTCTCCTCTTCAGTGTACTTCTCTGCTTTTGGATATGGGCAGTCTTTGATGAAATGTCCCAATTTCCTGCAGTTGTAACACATTAGTTTTGATTTATAATCATCTTTATCTTGAGAAGAAAAGTTAGGTTTAGAAGTAGAAGCATTGTTGTATTTGTTCTTCATTTTTCTTTTGTAGAACTTCTTGAAATTATTCATCAACAGTGCAACGTCTCCAGCAGTGTACTCCTTTTTGTTGAGTAGAGTGGCTTCATCAGATGAGTCCACTTCCGCAATTCTTTGGGCTGGTCTTCTTTGGTTTTCAGCAGCAACCAGTGCAGCTGTGGGTCCTGAAGTTGAGGTTTCTTCAATACCCATCCTAGGCAGTTTATACTCATAAGCCTTGAGTACAGAAAACAGCTCTGTCAGAGAGATCTTCCCCAGATCCCTTGATTCTTCCATTGCTGTCACCTTCATATTGAACTTAGGAGGTAAGGCCTTCAGTACTCTGATGGTTATCTCCTTGTCTGTGAAGGTTTTTCCAAGCTTCAGAACTTCATTTAATATTCTTGTAAACCTTGTGTCCATCTGATCAATGGTTTCAGAGGACTTCATCTTGAAGTTATCCAGCTTTTCTAGAGCAACACTCAGCTGATGTTCCTTGATAGCATCATTGCCTTCGCTCATATCTCTGACTTTGTCCCACATCTCCTTTGCAGATTTGCAATGTTTGATCTTGTCAAACCGATCATTGTCCAGGGCTTTAGTCATGATAAATCTTCCAATCTTGTCCAGATTGAACAGCTTGATTTCTTCAGCTGTCATTTCGCTCAAGTCTTTTTCCACCACGGTATCAATGTGGGGAACATGGTTTATGCATTCCATTTTCAAAAAGTTTTGATTTTTCAAAAAAATGCTCTTTTGAAAAAGTTTTAAAACCTTTGAAAAACACTCGGATCAAGCTCGTTGATCAGGCAGCTGATTCAAATGAACCACCCGCTCTGATACCACTTGTTGGTCCCAAGTGGTCAGAAGAGGTTTAGAGGGGGGGGGTGAATAAACCTCTTTAAAATTTTCTTTCGAAATTTAACTTTAAAACTTTACTCTTACTGAACAGACTAAGCTGATCAGATTTGTAAGTTACAGTTCTGTTCGCGAACAAATCTTTGAACAAGTCTGTTGACCACTCGTCTGATAGATACTTAGCTGATTAGTTAAAATCAGTTTTAATACTTAGAGTACTTGCAGCGGATTTTCAAAGTGTTTTTCACAAGTATCCTTAGCAGTTTGAAAAATGTTTTCCCCAGTTTTGTAAACTCCTTTTTCACTTCTTTTCAAACAGTTAACTTAGTGTGTTTTATGCAATCAGTAAATATGCAGTTTTAAAAACAATGTAAAAACACAATCAATTTTTATAGTGGTTATATGGATTTGAATATCCTTTAGTCCACTCTTCCAAGTCACTCAGATCTTGGGTTATACTATAATCACAAAGTTTACAGTATACTCTGCTTGCGTCGAACAACAAATGAAACGACCACAAGTTCGCAATAGGAAATCACACAGAAGACCTATCCTCTAAAGTCTGATCACTCACAAAGATGGATCACAACTTCGCACAACACTCTTGTTTACAAAATCACTCAGAAGATGTATTTTTCTTGATTCTTCAACTCTGCTTTCGTCAACAAATGACTCAGCTGATGAGTGAGCTGTTCTTGAGACTTAGGAGAATTCTGCTTCGAAAATTTCTCTCAGAAAGTGTGTTGCTTGTTTCTTCTTCGTCTCTCTCAGCTATTTATACTTGAGGATTGAAAAGTGTCCGTTGAAGAGAGACAAGATTCAAATTCCTCGAGTACTGGTCCTTAAAATCCGCGAACGGCTCTTTTGCAGTCTGTCCGTACTGAACAGTACTATTCTGCAGGCAGCATTAAATGCAGCATTAAATGCACTCTTCTGATGCGAAGCATTTCTTCAATCATTTGTCTTTAATAACCTTGTACTTCAGCATTTATTACTCCAAAGGGCATTTATTACCGTTGGGAACACTTCATGATCTTCTTTACTTGGCTGACGAAAGTATACGTCTGATGGTGAACTCGGCTGATCTCAAACTTGAACAAATCTGATTTGAGTCGGCTGATCTTCACTAATCTGATAACTTTACTTCAGCAGATCAGAAGTCTTGGACCTTGAAACTTTGACTCTTCTGATTGTCTTCATTGCTTAGTCAAAATTCCTTGATAAGTTTATCAGCTAAGTTACTCCATACTTAGCCAATTTCTGAAGTTTTGGAATGCATCAAAACCTCCCTTATCAAACTTTCTTTAGTGCCTTCATCTTCATCTTCATCCAACACCTACCATTTGAACGAATAGACAATATTAATAATTATCTTACTTGACATTGGTATTTTTATCTAAACCATTTTTACATGTTTAACCTCTTTTTTATTTATCAATTTCATCAATTTTACTGGTTATACATGTGTTTGACTAACTTCATCCATTTAATTACATGATTAATCCATTTTTTAACCAATTTAACCCATTTTTACAAATTTTCCTTAATTTTGCCGAATGAACCTCTTTTATCGATTTAACTCGCTTTTACACTGAGTTTACATTTTTTTTGTTATTTTAACATGTTATTTCTCCGATTCCACTATTTTTGTAGTTTATCTCATTTGTTAATCAATTCATCAATTATCCCCGATTTAGTCCCAAATTAGTTGATTTTATCCTATTTTTTAATCAATTCATCAATTCTCTCCGGTTTAACCCAATTTTAGTCAACTTTGCTTATTCTTCAGCTAATTTAACCTATTTCCTCACATTTTTATGCCAATTTAACTCTCTTCTTTTGCTCTTGTTCTTTTATCGATTTGATCCATCTTTTTTGTTATCCAGTGTTTAGCCGATATCTTTCATTGTTTTATTGGTTTCACCTGCTTAACTCGTTATTTTATTAATTGCACAATTTCCATTTTGCTTTAACTCATTTTCTTCTATCTAAGATATTTTTTCATTGATTTTATCGATTTGTCTATCATATATTTTTAATTAAATTTTACATATTTTCACCGATTTTAACCATTTATTTTTTGACTTTATTTGGGTTAAGCCAATTATAAGTTTTTTGGTTAACTAAATAGTACTTTTATATTGATATAGCTCGAATGTGGCCTTTGATTTTTAGGTTCTTTAATAAGTAATAATTTCTTAAGAACTTTCGATGGAAATATCGTTTGTACTTGCTTTTACACTAAGTTTATCATTTTTTTTTTTGTTATTTTAGCCAGTTCTTCCACCGATTTCACCCATTTTTTTGTGTGGTTTATCTCATTTCTTAATCAATCCACCCATCCTCTCTCTACTGTAACCCAATTTCAGTCAATTTTCACATTTCTTAATCAATTCACTAATTTTCTCCGATTGAACCCAATTAATCTGATTTTACTTATTATTTGTCTTCTTTAACTTATTTTCTCACATATTTCACCTTTTTTTCTTGCCAATTAACTCATTTTTTTCTTGTTCTTTTATCGATTTGATCCGGTTTTTAGTTATCCCGTGTTTAGCCGATGTCATTCATTTTTTTTTATCGGTTATACCCATTTTTTTGCTTGTTAACCTTGTTATTTTATCAATGACACAATTTTTTTGCTTTAACCCGTTTTTCTTTCTATCTAATAAATTTTCTCTTCGATTTAACATTTTTTGATTAATTGAATTTTACCTGTTTTTGCCGGTTTTAACAATTTCTATGTTTTGAATTTATTTTGCTTAAGCCAATTATACATTTTTTAGTTAACTAAATAGTATCTTTTTTAATAACGTAAAACGAATGTGACATAATTTTTTTAAGGTTCTTTAATAAGTGATAACTTCTTAAACACTCTTCAATGAAATTTTTGAAGAAATATAGAGTTATAGATTTTTTTTACCATTAATATTTTAATGAGTTGTAAACTTTAAGATAATTATAAGTTTGATATAGGAGAGACTTCTTGTCTAATTATACTTCCGAGATTCATTTTTTTAGCATTCTTTTATTTTACATTTTTTCTATAAAATTAAATATCTCAATATAATTTAAATAGGGTATATTAGTCTTCACAAAAAAGGAAAGAAATTTCCTTTGCCAACTCGTACTTTTGTGCGTTGCACGTGATTAACTAATTTATTTTGTTAGTTGAATCATATAATCATTTTTCATCATACTATGGTCTTAATGACATGCAACATATTTTTTTTCACTAAATCAATTTAATTATTTCTATTTGTTAACAAAATTTAAAGTTTGTATCATATATACCTAAAACCAAAACTTTAATATTAAAAATGAACTGTAATTAAGTATTTCTAAACTTTAATATAAAAAAATGAACTATAATTACAAAGTATTCCTAATCTAGAACTACATGTCTACATAATTATTATTCTAAAACAACCATTTACACGTGAACTCCTACTTTTGTGCGTTGCACGTGATTAACTAATTTCGTTTGTTAGTGGAAACATATAATCATTTTTCATCATACTATGGTCTTAATGACATACAACATATTTTTTTGACTAAATCAATTTAATTATTTCTATTTTGTTACCAAAATTTAAAGTTTGTATCATAAATACCTAAAACCAAAACTTTAATATAAAAAATAAACTATAATTACTAAGTATTTCTAAACTGTAATATAAAAAATGAACTATAATTACTAAGTATTTTTAAACTTTAATATAAAAAAATGAACTATAATTACTAAGTATTCTTAATCTAGAACTATATGTCTCCATAATTATTATTTTAAAACAACCATTTACACGTGATTTGCACGTGATTAACTAATTTTTTATATTAGCTGAATCATATAATCATTTTTCATTATACTATGGTCTTAATGACATACCACATAATTTTTTTGACTAAATCAATTTAATTATTTCTATTTTGTTACCAAAATTTAAAGTTTGTATCATAGATACCTAAAACCAAAACTTTAATATAAAAGTGAACTATAATTACTAAGTATTTCTAAATTAAAACTACATGTCTATATAATTATTATTCTAAAACAACCATTTGAACGAATTAACAATATCAAACTTCTTCCTTGAACTTGATATTTCCATCTAAACAATTTTTTCCATCTAAACCAGTTTTCACAGGTTTAATCGGGTTTTTTTTTTATTGATTTAACCATTCTTGTCGGTTATATCTATATTTTTCCGAGTTCATCCATTTTCAATTACATGCCTACTTCATTTTTTAACTAATCTAACCAGTTTTTACTAATTTTCCTCAATTTTGTTAAGTAAACCTGCTTTTACACTAAGTTTACCAATTTATTTTAATATGTCATTTCATAAATTTCATCCTATTTTACATTGAATTTACCATTTGATTTAACATAAAAATAATTAAAGTGCTTAAAACAAAAAAAATTAAGTGATGTGTCATTAAGACCATAATATGATAAAAAAAAATTATTATATGATTCAACTAACTTAAAAAATTAGCAAGTGTGCAAGTAATTTAGATAAGGTCATCTCATCTCTAGACATGAACAATTAAAAACACATTCAACATAAAATTCCATGATTTATTGGATTTTCAAGTATTTGAACTAAAATAACTATAAAAAAAGACCAAAAAGTAAAGATGGAGAAAAATTAATCAAAAAAAGTTCAAACCTGATTTTGTATTCAATAATTGATGCATCACCATATTGTTTTCTGGATTTTGATAGGATGACTCAGAAAGAAATTTCATTTAATTATATTTAAACCTTTGTTATTAAATATATTGCTCCAATATAGTATAACTCTAGTCCAAGGTAGACTTTGTCCAATAGTATAATTCTAGTAAGAGGTCCTCGTTGAATTATTAATTAAGTTAATATAATTATATTAAGAAGATTAGATTGATGATAGTGTTTATATAAAGGTAGCCTTCTTTTTCTTGTATAATTCATTGTATTTATACAACAATGTATATAACTAAATAGACTTCTTTTTATTTATTATTTAAGTAGGGGTATATTAGTCTTCACAAAAAATTCAAGAAATTCTGTTTTTTGAACTCGTACTTTTATTTGTTTATAGATTATAGATTATAGATATAGATATAGATAGACCAAATTAAAACATGCCTATATATTTATGACCTTTTTGTTTGGTGTTTGAGAAAATAGTAAAAGTTTGTAAAATAATCTCGATTTGGTAATGCTGTTTATTTGTGTTTTGGGATAGAAGTTTGAGAAATAAAGCTGGTGTAGATTTTTTGGAAGAGTTATGTTGTAGGTGTAAAATATGTAAAACTTTATGTCAAATCCTATTTATTATGTGAGATAAGTTGTTGATGAATTACTTTATATCAAATCAAAATAGAGTTTGTATAGAGTTTTTATAAAGATAAGGAAATTGTTGTTTGTTTGACTTTTGGATGAGTAGTTTGAGAAAATTGAGAGATGATAAATTTATTTCATAAAGTGGTATTGTTGTTTGTTTCATTTTTCTTAAACACAAAATACTTTTGAAAAAAGTCAAACAAACGTGCCCTTAAATCTTTTCCTCTCATAGCAAATTCAAATTCAAATTCGCCCAAGCATTTAAAATTAAATTACACAAATGTCACTGGCACTTTCTCTTTGCAGTCATTTCCTCAAACACTTACGCCCTTCAATTCCTCTGCAACTTTCTCCGCCGCCTTTCGCCGTCAATTTATCCGTCTCTATCCTAAAAACCACCAAAAAATACTACGGAACTTCAATTTATCAGTCGTCAATTATTCTACCGATGATTCTTTTACTTCAAATTACCTCACGGTCCGCATTTCCTGTCCAAAACATCTTGCTGTAAGAACCTTTAGCCAAACCAATTTAGTTCTTATATAAATTAAGTGGAAAACTTTTCGTAATTAGGACATGCTTTCAGAATCTCTCATGTGTTTCGTAATTGATGAACAAGATAGTTCTGAATTGGATGAAGAGGTAACAAATTAATTTTTCATATTTATATGTTACATTTAATGATTTAGTTCTCTTCTTCATTTGTTAGGTTAACGCCTTGTTTCTTAATCCTTACTGTCAAATTGTTCAATCTTATATGTGGCTAAGGCACCTTGTTTTTTTTTTTTTTTTTTTGTATTAAACATTTAAATTATATTACATGCATTTGTATATAAATGTATCTACAATCATTGCTCTACGGGCACCTAACTCACTCTAATGGAAATCTGCAGATATGGATGTGAAAGATTGTATTTCACGAGCTTCCGATTCTGTTGGATTTAAAGACGTACCAAATCTTGAAGTTGAAATGCATGACCACACTGATTGGATCAAACAAAGTTAGGTAATTAAGTAGGAATTCAACTTATTTATTTTAAATTCTTGATGCAATTTGTCAAAATCATATTTGAATTAGATGATGACATACATGCTTTTTAGTTCTTGTCATCATTATTTGTAGAAGTCCTGAATGATTTGATGATGACAACGACCTGGGCAAAAGGTTCATGAATCTGAATCTATGATGCACTTACCTTAACAGTTTAGCAGTTTAAGAGTATTTCAATGCAATACATGCATAAGCTTTTGTTTTCATACATGTATTATTTAAATGAGATGAATGGATTAAATTTTTTATTCATATTTTCTTATCAATCGAGTTGAGAACCTATTGATTGTGCTTATCCTACAAATACTCATTTCCTTATATTCAGTGAAATAATAAAGTAGTTTATCGCTGTTATAGTTATTTTCCCAGATTGTGCTCATAATAAAAGTCAAATATAGTTTGAGTCCGGAGAATATTCTTCTCGAGCATTTGATTCTCCAATTCCTTGTTAACATGTATGGCAAAAACTTGTGCAAGAAACTTGCAAGCGTATCTAAGAGGAAAGGGATGAACTTCGGAGACATGTGATGGCAAACAACTAACCGACATATTTTCCTCTTTGTGAATTTACGGAATCGGACCCATCTTCATCCTCCTCGTTTACTACAACCGACATTACTAACGATGAGAACTCATATTTTCCATGTCCTGTAAATGGCAACTGTGTGGGGATCTGAGAGTCGAACCACATAACGTGAGATTAAACAAGAGCTTCTCATCTTGAACAAAAATCGAGCAGCCAGTGGGATATCCGTAGCCGGACAATGTAACCTCACGTAAGGCTCGAGTCCCGGCTTCGTGACCTCTGAAAAAACCTCTCCATAGTCATCATCGTGAAATTTATATATCATCACCCTGTCATAATCCATAAGTTCAAAAACTTCTTGAACCATCTTATCAGAAAGCCTTTCCATGCTACCACTAGCTAAAGACTGCAACCGAGTAATAGCTTTGGCTGCAAGCTTGTAAGATTGTAAGGCCCCGGCAGCAGTCATGGGTACTTCATGTGGCTTAGCAGGTTCAAAATCGATAATCAAACTACCAGTAACTCTATGGATTATGCCGTAAAAAGGCTCTCCGGAAGTTTTGCAGTGAACCAAGATGGGGTTTAAGGGATAAACCTCGCCGAGTCCCAAAGCCTTCTGTAGTGCAGACACACTAGGAGCTGTGAAAATGATTCTGATATCAGATCCAATCCCGATTATTGGATGGTCTCTGACACTCGGGACAGCGTAACTGACCATTGTGAGCATTTGCACTGTAGGCAATGACGCTGAATGTTTTTTCATCGAGGGCTAAGAGGCACCCAAAAGGTTGGATCATTTTGCCCTTTTGTATCTGATGGAGGTAAGCAGTGGTGACTTTGTTGGTTTAGGTTTTGGGTCCGAGGGAGTGGTATTCATCACGCTGACTGAACTCGAGTCATCGAACGAACTACCGGACTCATCAAAGTTGGCATGGAGCTTTGCATCTATGGAAGTCGGTTTAACTATCAGAGCACTATGTCTCGATCTTGCAGAGAAAACTGACCAGGTTGCGGAAATGATATTGTAGCTCAAATCTGAACAACAGAATTACAAGATGCCTGGACTTAGACAATGATAGTATTAATTAGGACACCAGTTCAATATAAATTAATACTGTAGAAGAAAGAAAGTAATCACTAGGAATCCTTAGTGCCAACAAAGAGGCCGTCCGGGTCTTATTTTTCAGGAATACAGCGTTTAAATTCATTGATAAGAAGAACAGAATAGCTTTGGAATCAAGTACAGGGGCTTGAAGAAGGTATATGATAGGCATGGACAACCCCTCCTGAATATGTTCCACTCACTTGACTTAGAAATACATGCTTGAGGACCAAATGTTATACATGCATTTTATTTAACGAATACATGCATGAATACAAAACATCATACATCATTAACTGAAAAAATTCGTGAACCTCTTGGTTCATTTTTCTTCTTCAGATTTGGTATCAGATGATATGTAATTTTAATATATTACACACAGTTGAATATGTAAGGGAAAAAATATATTAATTCTTGATGCTAAAAGTTTTATTTGGTAGTGTTCTGTAACATCATTTACTTGCTTTAAGTTAGATTTGTCACGCTGTGGAGTGAACGCGTCCTATAGCTTTCTGTAATATGTATAACTGCACATATGACTTTCGATTTATCGCTCTAAATTGGACAAATACTGCCGATTTTACGACTTTAACAATTTGTTTGCATTATATATGTCAATAAACATTTTCCATACTGGGACCACAACAGATGGTGTCCATTGAAGGAATCTTTTCCTTTGTTATGTCCGTTTAAGATTGTGTCTATTGCTGCTGCATCGATTAATTGGAGGAGAATACTTCCTGGACTATGGTACAGGTTCTGGTGTTCTCGTAATTGCAGCCCTCAAGGTAATTTTGTTAATCTAATATGCATTGAGGATTTTCTGAACTGGAACTTATGATATTTTATTGTCGGAATGTAGCACCATTAAGAATCAATTTCCAGTATAAGCCCCCCTCCCCTTCTTAGATGAAGCACTTTTCACCATTTTTAAGTAGTGAAATGCTCCTATGATTATTTTTTATCAACAAAAAATCCCCTCATAAGCCGAAATGACAATTATACTCCCACTGAAGGATGAACTTGACCCCCTATGTTATGATAAATGTTGCACTTTACCCCCCATATGTCACAAAATCACTTTTCATGCCCACACACAATTTAGGCGAGTGAGTTACATTCTCTAGTGGAAAGACTCCTTCGAAATAGCGGTAAACTGCTATTTTTACAAATCATATGGGTAAATTGAACATTATGCTCACAGGGTGGTAAATTGGCATTAACTCGTTAAGAAAATATTTGAGCAAACAAAAGGTTAATAATTTTTATCATGTCAAATTCCGCAGATTAGTATAGAAACTTCTCTTAGTTGCAGATTAAAGTGGATGAGTTAGTTCGAAAAGAGCTACAGGTTTCTTAGTTGCCAAATTTTGTGATCTGTTTCACTTTTTACAGGTATTCTCAATTCATGGAGGATATTTCTGTTTTGATGATGGATGATTGGGCAACAACTGGTTAGATTTTAGCTCCATAATCAACTTCAGTTTAGAGTGATGATTTGATAATGGAATCTTCTTTTCTTCTGAAATGCATATGTTAATAGCTGAATTGATGCAATGTCTGCCTTGCAATATATATTGAACTTTTGGATGCTATTAGTTCTTCTGACTCAATTCCATTTTGATTAATTAGGTTTCTGAAATCTAAATATTGTATTGTTTATTGTTTCAAATATATGAACTTGCTCATTTAATATAAGTTTATTATCTTTCGTTTATGTTGGCTCGTTGAGTTCCATGTTATCCGTTTCATTTAACTTTGTAATGATCTCATTTTTTTTCACTAAGAAATTACAAATAGATAAGTAAAATACGCCATGCAATGACTAATAAAAGAAAACAATGGAATTAATATAATAAATGCAACATTCAAATGATACAATATGTTATCGAAAATATGAAATGGCTCGTGAAATTAAATACAGAAAACAAATGCAACTTCATTGTCAAGCCTAGCTAAGCTAACTTTACATTATAAGTAAGCCCAACTATTAAATCATTGTACACCACAATTGAAGCTCCTTAAAAATGCCATGTACCAACCATCCTGACATAATCTTGTATCCTTCTTGCGTCAAATGCACCCCATCCCAACTAATAAAACCATTAGGATTTGAACAAACTGGAACATCTGGAGCTCCACACCTTCTTGTCATATTGAAGTTGAATTTCCCTCCAATTCCACAACAAGCTTTTTGTGTATCAATTACTGCATTTTTAAAACAAATTCATCAAGTTATTAGTATCAAATTTTTATTCAAAATCGAAAACACAATGATTAATCCATTTAAATTAGCAAGTAAGACGTACACCGAGAGCTGGCAAATTCATGTAGAAATTGATAAGCATTGTAGTAATCTCCGTAGATTATTATAGCATTTGGTTTTTCCTGTTTCAGATTAACAAGGGCTTGTTGCAGCTGTTCATTGTGGTATATTGAAAATTCGTTTAACTCTTTTAGACATTGATTATCATCGTAGGATTCTGAGATGTTGGTCTGAAAAGCTGTTTGATAAATTGGGAGACAACCGATTGGGAAATTTCCAGGCACCACCACTCTTGTTGCACCAAAACTTATTACTTTCTGTAAGATAAAGTAAAATATTAGAGATGTGATTCGTAATACGAGTGTTAGGTATTCGAAATACTCAAAACTCTGTTTTCCATCATTATATATAATTGATTTTTTTTTATTTGACCAAAACTCAAGATTTATTGTTGTAAGTTATCCTTCTTACTATTAAGGGATTTTTGCACATCACACCCCAAAAAAGTTTCATTTTCACACTTTCCCCCCTATAATTGAAAAAACATAACAGTGTCCCCTAGAAGTTGACAAATAAGTGCAATTTGCCCCCTGATCATTTTTAATTAATTTTGAAAAGGTAAAAATGTCAATCAGGTAGGTTTTGTGCAATAACAAAAAACTTTTAGAGGTTCTTAGAGGGTTAAGTGCACAAAATTTCATATCCAATTGTGACTTGTAATATGAAAAAATAAAAATAAAAATATTTAGTTATATTTTTGTATGAAAATTCAAATTTAAAAGTTATTTTAACAAAATTTTCATTAGTCCTAATTATTTATTTATTTATTTACAAATAAACCATCTCTATATTAAAAATATTTTAATCAAAGCAAAGAAATTTGAAAGTAAAACAATTAAAATAAAAAATATGTTATAAGACTAATATTAAATTACGATGTGATTATCAATGTAAGAAATTCTATGAAAACGTGCTTTGAAATGTTATTATTCTGATAACTTGAATTAATAATAGTTTGTGTACTTAGCCCCCCAAAAGATTAAAATTATTGTACTAAACCCCAAATTTACATTTCTACGCTTTGAAATTCAACAAATTATTGATGGGCAAAGTGCATTCACTTATCAACTTCTAGAAGGGAACTGTCATGTTTATTCAATCATAAGGGGGCAAGTGCGGAAATAAAACTTTTCTAGGGGGTGACGTGCAAAAATCCCTAATATTAATATAAAGTTTCATCAACATACTCTTTTATAATAATAAAAAGACTCAGCGATCAATAACTCACCTTAACAGCTTGAATGATAGTATCAACAACTTCAGGAACCATGTTTTTCAATTCATCCATTGACTTTCCTTGATAAATTGCATAGTTATAATCATTACCCCCAATTTCTCCAACCATGAAAAGGGCATTTTGGAGTTTCACGCCGCAATCTGCGATGATAAAAATATTTTAGAAGAAGATAACTCGAGATATATATATGAACTCTTATCCACAATAATAGAGATTTTGAAACATACCTCTATCTTTATGGCAAATGGAGTTGAAGTAGCTAGACATCCATTCTAGCTGTACATTGAGAGAACTATTTGTCAACGGAGAAACTATATTTTTGCTCGCTAAATTCTCAGATTGCAATGCAGTGGAACCTGCCACTGCAAAGTTGACTCCATAACTAAAATCAGCATCAGTGTTCTTGTATGGTGGTAGAAATGGCAAACCGGCAGCCATAGCTGTTAATAAACAAAATCAACCATAAAGTTAAATCCAAGAAAATAATCAAGAAATCAAAATCTTGAATTCAATATGTATAAAATCGAGATAGATATAAATAAAGATCATAAATACCTATATAATCAATCATTAGACGTCCATTAGAGCAACGACCCGTAGCATTCTTGAAAAAAGTTTCACCATACGGAAGTCTTGAA
This sequence comes from Penstemon barbatus, assembly GCA_003313485.2. Lineage (NCBI taxonomy): Eukaryota > Viridiplantae > Streptophyta > Magnoliopsida > Lamiales > Plantaginaceae > Penstemon > Penstemon barbatus. The sequence goes on along the minus strand of CM064877.1, from coordinate 54,236,804 downwards.
AACACAGATGAGGCTCCAATTGGAATTTCTCGAACTAAATTTCCCGTGTCAGAAATAGAGTCTCCAAGTTGATAGATCTGATCCAATTTGCAAATCTCCAAAGGATAGGCATTGTTGTGATAGGGAACGTAACTCATGAAAATCAAGAAGGTGATAATTAAAATTGAATTGAATATTTTTTGCGAAGTAGAAGACATTGTTCAAGTTCTTTTTCAACGTAAGAGAATTAATTACTTTAAGAACAATGCATGGATGTGAATACATATATATAGGGGGAGGTGGGTTAGTTCGATACTTTTAAGGATCAGATTAGGAATCCTAATCCTTTTCGGAATTGGATGTGGATAATTTTAGTGCATGTACAGTTCCGGACTTGGCTCGGGATAATTTCATTATTGGGAAAATTCAAATTGGCATTCAGTTTAGATTCATATTTGTACATATAATGTTGTTACATCACAAATTCTAGTAAGTGTACAATTTAATTACATAATTAGCAAGGAATCATGCAAATGATTATCGTCAAACACTCAGATTCATGAATAAGTATAACAATTTTTTGGTTAATCTTGTGATTAATTAGCTATTATAAAAATGTTATGTAAATCAGTTTAAAATATAAATATTTTAATCTATTAGTTATCTCTTGTTGATCTTTTTAAATTAACCTACTGTAAAGTCTGTAATTATTATATTAGGAAATTATTTGATTTGCCATTAATTACTTCGAATTGATATTAAGGTATGGAGGAAAATTGGAAATATAGTACTGAACAATTGGTTGGCCGAACCATGGATCAGTGTTTTTTTTTATTAGCTAATAAATATTAGAATTTTTTCGAAAAAATTTCCGGAAATGTTTCAGAAATATTTGAAAAAAAATTACTTAATTAAAAGAACTTAAAGTTCCAAGGTAAATATTGAGTTTCTAAAATATTTTTATTTATTAAAAAACGAAAAAGTTCCGATATTTCAACGAAAAAGATGAAAATTTTGATCCATGACCATAATTCAATTTTTTTCTTCTTTTTCCTAAATTTCATTGAGTTAAAAAGTTTAAAATTGACGTGGGTCACAAGCTATTCATCAACCAGATATTCAATATTTTCTTGTTCTTGTAGACCAATTACGCCAAAATGTTTAAAACCAAATTGCACAAATGTCCCCGTCATTTCCTTACACAGTTAAATGAAACCCAGCAATTCCGCCGACACTTTCTCCACATATCATTATCAAACCAAAAAGGGCAAAAGAACCAATATTAATTTTTGTTTTTTTGAAAGAACCAATATTAACTTAATTTATAGCAGTGTATATAATTAGTGGTTCATAGACCAATAACATGTATGATGTATCATGTATGGTGAATAGGTTTTATGAAGTGTAAGAAACTATTTAATTGGATTATCAATTTTCAAACGAAGACGCAAATGTCCATTCCTTTTTCTAGCTAGTTGTTTTGGTCAATTCTTAGTAAATTTTCTTCCAAGTGGTCTATTGAAGCCCTTTTTTTAACAGCATACGTTATGGTATTTTTGTGTCAAATCTTTGAATTTTCTCGGTCTAAATTCAAATTATGTATCCCTGTCCACAAGTTTAGTGGAGAGTCATACGAAAACACGTGCAAGAAATTGATTTCGAACACGGGAAATTCTCAAAGTATATGACAAATGTAATATACTTGCTTTGACATTTGATAAAACTCATAGGATAATGACCAATCAAATCAAATGCAATAGACTTGTCATATGATTGAATGAGTTTGATCAAGCCACGTCTAGACAAGAATTTTACTTCGAACACTAACAATAATCACTAAAATTCTCCAAACCCCAAAAGCCAAAAGAAATTCCAACAAATGAAATTTTCTTGTAGTGTAACATTTATTATAACACAGTTTGTACTTGGCTCGGGATAATCCTAGTACTATTTGGAATTGTATATTGTAGATGTTTTCATTATTGGGAAATTCAAATTGGCATTCAGTTTGGATTCATTGATAATCATAGTTTGTAATATCATGTGACCTATTGTTATTTTAAAATTAATTTTTTTGAGTGATTTTAGAATTATTGTTCAATCCAAATGAATTGGTATAGTATATAATTACATATACCATCAACTAAAAAACATCGAAATCAAGAAAAAAAAGAACCCACAAACCGAAGAAATATTGGATCCGTTCCCATGGAACGAGTTAGTCCTTTGCTACTAGTTTAATAATCCATTACAAATTTAATCCAAATAGTTTTTGTTCCACTTTGTTTGCCAAATCTCTCGTCCCTTTCCACATGAAAAAATTAAACCATAATATACACTCCAATTTAGATTCAATGTAATATTTATAGTTATTAAAGTACCAAAATTATTACCAACATTACATAAAATACTGGATACAAAACTAGTCTAATATACTTGATGCAAAGGTAAAGATCACGAGAAAGAAACTAATAGTAGTGCATATTGCAAAAAAATATGAGTTCATATCCAGTGCCATCTTTATTGAATGTTTTTACATCTATTGTATTTTTCAGAAGAAAAAAATTAGTGACCTGATTTTGTTTATTATATTTGAAAAGGATTTTTTTTTTATATTTATGTTAAAGTATTATTTAATTTATTAATATTGTTTATAAATCAAATTAGTTATTTAAATAAATAAGCAAAATTTTCAAATTAGTCTGCACGTGGTCTTGTTCGAGTCAATTTTGGAATTTGGCAACAATGTAGACTAAATTCAACACTAAATTTGGAGATGTTGGGCTTTTTTGTAGCCTGAAATGTTATGGGATAAAATTATTAGTCAACATAAGTAATTGCATCAACTTTGCAATTAGACTTAACTTCCCCGTCACCATTTAGCGGCAGTTTTTAACGGTTGTACCAAATGTGTCATAATTTATTAAAGTGTTGTACCAAATGTGTTGGATATATATAATTGTGTACCGAAAATGGAAATTGACCTAAAGCTCAGTACCAAAAATACAATTCTCTCGAATTTATTCTATTAGACTAGTTTGGTATCTTGGAATTTAGGTAATGTTTATGATAATTTTGGAATGTTAATAACTACAATTAGTACATTGAATCTAAGTTAAAGTGTATTAAGTATGGTATTTTTTTTCTCATGGAAAGGAACGGGTTATTTTACGGACAAAATGGAATAAACAACAATTTGGATCAAAATAAGACTAAAATTGTCAAAATATTTTAGTTATAGGACTAATTTATCAATTCAAAAAGTTACAGGACTTTTCTGCCAACTAACAATAGTTATTGGACCAATTTTGCAATTTTTTCATGTCAACAATAGGTATTAATTTTCCATGTAAAAGGACTAGGTGACATGGTGGCGAAAAATTCCAAACCAGGCCCGAATAGGAGTAAAATTGTCCAAATATTAGTTAAAGGACTAAATTTTCAATCCGAAAAGTTACAAGAATTTTTTGCCAATCAATAGTTATGGGATTAATCTTGCAATTTTCCCAATCGGAAATATAGGTCCCATGAGTTTGTCCAACCAAATCCAATAGAACTTGAATTTTTTTTCATTAAGTTTTTAATTGGATGATAGTAAAATTATTATGAATCAAAACTTATTTTAATTTTATACAAAGTTAAACTTATATTCCTACAGAAAAGAAGCAAACTACAAGTACATGACCATACAAATATAAAATAAAAGTCTTAAACGTAGCAACATCAAATTAAATGACATTTGATTAAAAAACAAATCAAGATCCGAGGCACAATCAAAGGAATCATAACAATAATGAGAAGAAAAAGATCGAGGATTTATTGTTGGAATTTTAAGTTTTTAAAATACAAATTAAGTTATTTGTAACAATCAAAATTGACTGTGTAACCAAATGTCATAATTCTCCTTTATTGTCATCATATGGCTATTTAAAATCATTTGACCCGGTCTCATCCATACTATATATAGGGGTTAGGTGTCCTAACTCGCTCTTGAGAATTACACACACCTCACTAGCTTAACTTTAAATTGCATCATTAAAATTATAATGCTCTCTACATTATTTTGGGCACTTGAAATAAAGTTTGGTTCATTGTTTTCTTGTGAACGTGCTTACGACAAGACTCCAGTGATGTCAAAGGTTTTATTTTGGGAAATCGATCAACCGCCAATACCTGCACGAGGGAAGGCAATAGTTTTATTAGGACATCGTCTAGTGGCGTGACTCTAGATCAGGCTAGCCGTTTTACTTTTAAATTTTACATTCTTCTTATTATATTTATTTTATATTCTTGTCTAAATTATTAAATTAATTATGCTTTGTCAGCTTACATGATTTTGTGGTTGCTAAAGAAAATTAACAAAATTCTCACAACAATATAAGAAAACGATTTTTACTATAATTAATTTGTATGTTAAAAATTGCTGCTTATAACATTTCGAATTGAAACAGTCATTCTTTTATTTGTCAAAATTTGCTTAAGAGTTTTATAAGTTTCTTCGAGTCCACCACAAATTAAAGTCACTGCAGCAAGTGAAATCTATATTTTCAATAAAATATGTCTACATCAAATATATATTAAAAGGATACTGGTTCTTATTTGATTTAAATTGGTTAATTAATGTGTGATATTTTACTTCATAAATGGAAGAGTAAGCGAAAGTGATTATATGTATCATTGTCTCCTGGTTTGACTGAAAAAACGTTTCATCATAATGAGGTTGAATTATTTATTGTGCTAATTATTTTAGAGGCATTTATCTTGTCATTACTTGTTGCTCTAATTAATTCCTTGGAATGTTTTATACATCGTTTACTGTTTATTGATTGACATTACTAAGGTCGTCTCGGATTCTCCTTATCCTTCAGACTCCTATTTTTATAATCATCTTCAATGATTCAATTTTCCCATTTTATTTATTTTCAATTTTCATTCTTCCCCACTCTCACTTAATATATAAAATGATAATAATAATAATAACAAATATATAATAATAATAACAAATATATAATAATAATAATAATAATAATAATAATAATAATAGTATATTAAACAATAGCATTAATAATAAGTAATTTAACAATATTGAATAATGGAATCTTCATTTCTTCTGAAATGCATATGTTAATAGCTGAAATGATGAAATGTCAGCTTTCCTATATATATGGTCCGAATGTTTTGGGCGAAACTTTTCAAACTCAATTTAGATTGGTTAGTTGGGTGTTACACAATATAACAATACACTACATCCGTCCCACTTTTCTTATTTATTTGCTTTGGAATTGGATAATTTGATGAATTTGGCTAAGTTCAAATATGTTTCGACTTGTCTTTAAAATATATTGTTTACCAACTAAATCAAGTTCAAACATTATGTAACATCAAACCAAAATTTAAATATTGAATTGTATATTGTTTCAAATATATGAACTTGCTTGTTTAGTATAATTTTATTATTTCTCATTTATGTTGGCTCGTTGATTTAATTTCATGTTAATCGTTTCATTTGACTTTGTAATTATCTCAGTTTTTTATTAGGAAATTACAAATAGATAAGTAAAATGCCATGCAATAAAAGAAAACTAAGTAACAATGAAACTAAAAAAATATACATTAAAATGATAAAATATGCTATCGAAAATACGAAATGGCTCGTGAAATTAAACACGAAAAATAAAGGCAACTTCATTGTCAAGCCTAGCTAACTTTACATTATTAGTAAGCTTAGCTATTAAATCATAGTACACCACAACCCAAGCTCCTTAAAAATGCTATGTACCAACCATCCAGACATAATCTTGTATCCTTCTTGTGTCAAATGCAGTCCATCCCAACTCATAAAACCATTAGGATTTGAACAAACTGGAACATTTGGAGATCCACACATTCTTGTCATATTGAAGTTGAATTTCCCTCCTATTCCACAACAAGCTTTTTGGGTATCAATTACTGCAATTTTTAAACGAATTCATCAAGGTATTAGAGTCAAAATATTTATTCAAAAATAAAAAAACACAATGATTAATCCATTTAGATTAGCAAGTAAGACTTACAACGAGAGCTGGCATATTCATGAAGAAACTGATAAGCGTTATAGTAATCTCCGTAGATTATTATAGCATTTGGTTTTTCTTGTTTCAGATTAACAAGAGCTTGTTGCAGTTGTTCATTGTGGTACATTGAAAATTCGTTTAACTCTTTTAGACATTGATTATCATCGTAGGATTCTGAGATGTTAGTCTGAAAAGCTGTTTGATAAATTGGGAGACAACCGATTGGAAAATTTCCTGGCACCACCACTCTTGTTGCACCAAAACTTATTACTTTCTGTAAGATAGATAATCATACAAAATAAAATATTAGATATGTGATTCGTAATACGATAAATTACAACTACACTTGTGGTGTTAGTTAGTCGACAAACTCAAAACTTTATTTTCTATCATTATATATAATTGATAGTTTTGGTGATTTGACCAAATCAAGATGTATTGTTGTAATTTATCCTTCTTAATATTAATATAAAGTTTCATTAACATATTCTTATAATAATAGAAAAAACTCATCGATCAATAACTCACCTTAACGGCTTGAATAATAGTATCAACAACTTCAGGAACCATGTTTTTCAATTGTTCCATTGACTTTCCTTGAAAAATTGCATAGTTATAATCATTACCCCCAATTTCTCCAACCATGAAGAGGGCATTTTGGAGTTTCACACCACAATCTGTGATGATTAAAATATCTTTGAATAAGGATAACTCGAGATATTTATGAACTCTTATCTACTATAATAAAGATCTTGAAACATACCTCTATCTTTAAGGCAAATAGAGTTGAAGTAGCTAGACATCCATTCTAACTGTACGTTAAGAGAACTAGTTGTCACCGGAGAAAATATATTTTTGCTCGCTAAATTCTCGGATGGCAATGCAGTGGAACCTGCCACTGCAAAGTTGACTCCATAACTAAAATCAGCATCAGTGTTCTTGTATGGTGGAACAAAAGGCAATCCAGCAGCCATTGCTGTTAATAAATAAATCAACCATAAAGTTAAATCCAAGAAAATAATCAAGAAATCAAAACCTTGAATTCAATATGTATAAAAATCAAGATAGATATAAATAAAGATCATAAATACCTATATAGTCAATCATTAGACGTCCATTAGAGCAACGACCCGTGGCATTCTTGAAAAAAGTTTCGCCGTACGGAAGTCTTGAAAACGCAGACGAGACACCAATTGGAATTTCTCGAACTAAATTTCCCGTATCTGAAATAGAGTCTCCAAGTTGGAAGATCTGATCCAATTTGCAAATCTCCAAAGGATAAGCATTGATGTGGTGGGGAATGTAACTCATGAAAAACAAGAAGGCGATAACTAGAACTAAATTGACCATTTTTTGCGAAGTAAAAGACATTGTTCAAGGTTTTTTTTAATGTAAAAGAATTACTTTAAGAACAATGCATGGATGTGACCAAGTAAGTTTTGAGGGATTACCTATATATAGGGGGGAGATGGGCTAGTTCGATACTTTTCACTTTTCAGGATCAAATTAGGAATCCTAATCCTTTTTGGAATTGGATGTGGATAATTTTAGTGCATGTGACAGTTCCAGACTTGGCTCGGGATAATTTCATTATTGGGAAAATTCAAATTGGCATTCAATTTGGATTCATATTTGTACACAAATTCTAGTAAGCGTACAATTTAATTACATAATTAGGAAATGATTATCACTTTGAATCCAATAAATCATGTAAATGATTATCGTCAAACACTCAAATTCTTGAATAAGTATAAACAATTTTTTGGTTAAATGAAAGTTCTTGTGATTAATTAGCTATTATAAAAATGTTATGTAAGTCAGTTTAAAATTTAAATATTTTAATCTATTAGTTAGCTATTGTTAATCTTTCTAGATTAAGCTACTGTTATTATTATATTAAAATTTTACTTAAGGTTGATATTAAGGTATGGGTGAAAATTGGGAATATGGTATTAACCAATTAGTTGGCCCAACCATGAGTTTAAGTTTGGTTTTCGATTATCTAAAAATTGAAATTTTTTCGAAAAATTTCAGAAACGTTGTAGAAATATTAGGAAAAATGTGAAAAAAATTACTTACTTAAAAAAAAAATTCTAAAGTAAATATTAATTTTCGAAATACATCTTATTTTTATTTCTATTAATTTAAAAATAAATAAATTCCGATGTTTCGACGAAATAGATGAATTTTTTTATTCACGGCCCATCATTCATGCATTTTTGTTCTTCTTTTTCCTGAATTTCGGATTTGAGTTAGTCACAAGCAATTCATCAACCAAACTTGGATATTCAATATTTTCTTGTTCTTGTAGACCAATTACGCCCAAATGTTTTGAATCAAATTGCACAAATGTCCCCGTCATTTCCTTACACAGTTAAATGAACCCCTGCTATTCCTTCTCAATTTTCTCCACATATCATTATCAAACTAAAAAGGGAAAAAGAAATGGATCAATCTCGCCCTATGCTAAAATGACCCGATTAACAGAAATAAAAAAGGAAGAAAGCCCCAAAATTACAATGCGAATCTGCAATTAGGGATTCAAATGTGACCGTTGGAAAGAGAGTTGGGAATATTTTTAAAACTGCATCGATGCTTTTACATTTTTACCTCTGTTAGTTACAGGTAGTTATAATAAGGGAAAATTGTAGAAAATGTTCTAAATTAATTAGTGATTTTGAATTTTCGTCCCAAGCTTTATCACTTAGTCAAATTTATATCGTAATTTTATATTCTTTTGGAATATCGTCCCACCCACATGGTTGCTTACGTGTCAAGACGTGACAAATTTTAGCATGAACAATTATACAAGATTGCATACTTTGTCATGATTAGAATCTTATCTTGAGTGGGATAGTTTGTTACGTAACCAAGAATCATCTTGCACATAAGCTGCATGGCTTACTTATTTTAAGAACTTTGGGTTGGAGAAACCCCCCAGTAAGATTCAAACCATTCTAAGTTTATAATGTCTTCATCTAATTTTCTCTTAAATGCTCACAGCTGTTCAATAAGCATTCTTCTATATCTAAATATTTGATCTCTAATACATTTGCACTGTTACCTAAAAAGATTAGGTTCAACTTGAATGATGACCACATTTACCTTTGTTAACAAGAGATACTGGGGCTTAAATGTATGTCATTGTTTGTACTTTGAACTTACAGGATCTTGAAGCAATAAACATAATTCTAAATCCTGGTTTAGCATTTGGAACTGGGAGAATCCCACAACAAGATTGTGTCTATTGCTGCTGCGACAATTAATTAAAGGATAACTATGGTATAGGTTCTGGTGTTCTCTCAATTGCAGCCCTCAAGCAATGCCTTGGTCTGTCCTAAACAATTAATCTAATTTATATTGAGCATTTTCCGAACTGGAAGTGGTAATATTTTCTTGTCGGAATGTAGCACCACTGAGAATCATTTTCCGGAATCCACCCACAAGCAATGACTTGGTCCGGCCTTTACATCTCACAGATACCATGTATGTCATCCAGGGCCGGTCCTGAGTTTTTGGTGGCCCTAAGCCAACTCTAAAATTGTGACCCTTAAGTTTTCATGTGCAGCTAAATTATATTAATAACTAATACAATTTTCTGTAAAAATAAAACTATTAATTAGAAAAATAAGAAACAATAATAATATAAATAAAATATAATCTCGCTTTGTAAAAAAATATCGGTAATACGAGACACACTTCTATTTAATAAGAAAATGATAACATATGTGAATGGGACATAAACACATAAAATCTTAGTAAATTATTGCTTAAATATTCTTCTACTAGCATTTTTTAAAGCAAAATCAGTAATTACACTTGTATAACAAATATTTTTCAATCAACAATATGGCTAACCGATTCGATTTATTTTGTGACAATGGTTGATTAGAAGTAAGACTTAATCAACTATATTTTCGAAAATATTATCTCTACAACTGCAACTATAACGAGAATATTTAACAATATTCTATAAGTAATCCATCTATTTGAGAAACCAACATTATATAGTTTGCAAATAATTCATGTTTTTTAGTTCTTTTGGTAAATCTTAGCTCCACAAGCAAAAAAAAAAACAAAAATTAAAGGCAATTTGAAGATGCAAGAATTCGAACACTAGCCTAACACACACTCATTAGGAGTTTTACCATCTATGCCACATGGTCTCTTTAGGTAATTAGTACATACATATTAATATATATATACATATATATTAAAATATTTTTTTATTGGAGGCCCTCGTTCATCGGTGGCCCTAAGCGACCGCATGTGCGGCTTACGCCCAAGGCCGGCCCTGATGTCATCGACAGTAAGGTTGACAGTTTTCATAGTTATCAGGGGGATAATCGATAATATGTTAGGTTGATAGGGGTGTTTTCTCATTTTTTTGTGGGGGTATAATTGCTATTTTCCTGCAAAATATGTATTTTGGCATGGGAGGGAGTTTTTTGCTAATAAAAATAGCACGAGTTTTTTCTAATTAGGCAAACATAGAGGGTCGTTTTAGCTCCGTATTTATTAGTTGTGTGATTGTATACAAAATCAACTTCAGTTTAGAGTGATGATTTGATAATATGGAATCTTCATTTCTTCTGAAATGCATATGTCAACAGCTGAATTGATGGAGTGTCTGCTTTCCTATTATATGGTCCGAATGTTTTGGGCGAAACTTCTCAAACTCAATTTAGATTGGTTAATTGGGTGTTACACAATATAACAATACACTACATCCTACCCACTTTTCTTATTTATTTTCTTTGGAATTGGATGAGTTTGCTAAGCTAGATCTGTGTAAGAATGTTTCGACTTGTCTTTAAAATATATTGTTAACCAACTAAATCAAGTGCAAACATTATGTAAATCCTAACAAGAACATCAAACCAAAATCTAAATATTGTATTGTTTATTGTTTCAAATTTATGCTGACTCGTTGATTTAATTCAATGTTATCCGTTTCATTTGACTTTGTAATGATCTTATTTTTTTCATTAAGAAATTACAAATAGATATGTAAAATGCCATGCAATGACTAATAAAAGAAAACAATGGAAAAATTTAACTAAAAAAATACACATTAAAATCCAACATTGAAATGATACAATATGTTATCGAAAATATGAAATGGCTCGTGAAATTAAATACAGAAAATAAATGCAACTTCATTGTCAAGCCTAGCTAAGTACATCATTAGTTAGCCCAGCTATTAAATCATTGTACACCACAATTCAAGCTCCTTAAAAATGCTATGTACCAACCATCCAGACATAATCTTGTATCCTTCTTGTGTCAAATGCACTCCATCCCAACTCATAAAACCATTAGGATTTGAACAAATCGAAATATCTGGAGATCCACACATTCTTGTCATATTGAAGTTGAATTTCCCTCCTATTCCACAACAAGCTTTTTGGGTATCAATTACTGCATTTTTTAAACGAATTCATCAATGTTAGTATAAAAAAATACAAAATTAGATTAGCAAGTAAGACTTACAACGAGAGCTGGCATATTCATGTAGAAACTGATAAGCGTTGTAGTAATCTCCGTAGATTATTATAGCATTTGATTTTTCTTGTTTCAGATTAACAAGAGCTTGTTGCGGCTGTTCATTGTGGTACACTGAAAATTCATTTAACTCCTTTAGACATTAATTATCATCGTATGATTCTGAGATGTTGGTCTGAACCGATTGGGAATTTCCAGGCATCACCACTCTTGTTGCACCAAAACTTATTACTTTCTGTAAGATAAAGTAAAATATTAGAGATGTGATTCGTAATACGAGTGTTAGGTCTTCGAATATATGTTTCCGAAGTACAACTTATCGAAATCTTTTGAAAAATTTCCAGGAACAACATTGAATTTCCGAAGTACAATTTATTTTTGTTTCCATTTATTTAAAAATAACAAAATTCCGACGTTTCGAAAAAAAAAAAAAATTTTTTTTTATTTATGGCCCATCATTATCAACCGAACTTGGATATTCAATAATTTCTTGTTCTAGTAGACCAGTTACGCCCAAATTTCTGCTTTACCACAAATAACATTGTATCAATTAGACACTCTATTACCTAATTTGTTATGTTTTAGAAACCGAGTATCGTATCTATGTTTGTTTGGTCTAAATAAAAGCTCCCTAAAATTGTCATGTTTTGTATCCCTTTTGGGTCAAATGCACCTCATCCCATTAAGATTTGAACAAATTTGAAATCTGGAGCACTACACATTGTTGTCATATTAAAGTTGAATTTTCCTCCAATTTGGGAATTACAAAAAATTAAAAGAGTTCTTGCCTAATTAAGAATAGCTTAGTAATTTGGTTAAAATTAAAAAATGTGTCAAAATTTTAAACCGGTGTTAAAAGTGCAAAAAAGTTATATTTTTAGGGTGCAAAATACCAACCATCTATATTTTTAGGGTGCATAATGCCAAGACAAATAAAAATTAACTATTTTACTCTTCTTGCAACTAAATTTTTCGGGGAAAATTCTTACTTGGACCTGGTCTAGGAGATATTTCCTAGACCTCTTGGTTGAAATTACACCACATCATTAATTGTGATGATGTGGTGCTCTCACAATGATGATGTGGTATATTTTCAACCACAAGGTCTAGGTAAATCTCCTAGACCAGGTCTAAGTAAGAATATCCATATTTTCAGGATGCAAAGTGTTAGAAACCCCTTATTTTTGTTTCCACTTATTCATAAACAAAAAACGAAAAAAATTCGATGTTTCCGACGAAAAATATGAAAATTTTTATCCATACCATCGTTAATTTTTTTCTTCATTTTTCTGAATTCCGGATTGAGTTAAAACTTAAAAAGTTTAAATTTGTCGGTCACAAGCAAACTTGGATATTCAATATTTTCTTCTTCTTGTAGAACAATTATGCCCAAATGTTTAAAATCAAATTGCAAAAATGTCCCCATCATTTCCTTGGGGAAAATGCATATTACTACCCTGTGATATCAGAAACCTACAAAAAACTACCCTGTGAAATTTTTTTTAACCAGACTTCCTTGTGTTTTCAAAAACCCTGCAAATTACACCCATTTCGTCTCCCTCCGTCAAATTTTTGATGTGCGTGTATTCTACTGGCCAAAAATGCGATTTTTTTTTGTTTCTGACGTAATTTTTCATTCAAAATGACAAGAATACCCTTGTACCTTTGAATCTTTGCAGAAAACTTCCTTATGTTTTTTAAAGTTTGCATAAAACCTCCTTGTGTTTTTTAAAATTTGCGTAAAACATCCTTGTGTTTTTTAAAGTTCGCAGAAAACTTCCTTGTGTTTTTTAATGTTTGCGTAAAAGTTCCTTGTGTTTTCCACCGTTTGCAAAAAACTTTCTCGTACTTTTGGAAGTTTGCATCAAACTTCCTTATGCTTTGAAATGTTAGCAAAAAACTTCTATGTTTTTCTTAATGTTTGTAGAAAAGTAACTCATATTTTTTAATGTTTGCGCAAAAAATTCTTGTACTTTTAAACGAATGTTCAAACTCCCTTATACTTTTATACTATACCCATAATTTTGTATCTTTTAAACTTCGCACATAATATCTCTTCTTTTCTTTGTTTGTTCCATATGAGAAGCGAAAGAGAAAAATTAGTGAGAGTTTTGTAATTGTAATGACATAATTTTTTATTAATATATAAGGGGTAATTTAGGCAATTCCATTAAAAATTAACGGTGTCAATTATTAACGGAGAATGGGTGTAATTTGCAAGGTTTTTAAAAACACAAGGAACTCTGGTGCAAAAAAGAATTCATAAGGTAGTTTTTTTTAGGTTTTCGATATCACAAGGTAGTTTTTTTTAGGTTTTCGATATCACAGGGTAGTAATATGCATTTTTTCCGTTAATAAAAATATAATTTTTTATTAATATATAAGGGGTAATTTAAGCAATTCAACTAAAAATTAACGGTGTCAATGATTAACGGAAAATAGGTGTAATTTGCAGGATTTTTAAATATACAAAGAAGTCTAGTACAAAAAAAAATTTACAGGGTAATTTTTTGCAAGTTTTCGATATCACAGGGTAATAATATGCATTTTCCCCTCATTTCCTTACACAGTTAAATGAACCCCTGCAATTCCGCCGCAATATATCTCGCCCAGTTCTAACATGACCCGTTTTGGCCCAATCATTTTTCGGCATACCTATTTTAGGCACGAAGTACAACAATTTTTCTATGATCAAATCCGTGTTAATTTCCAAAAAAAAAAAAAAAAAAAAAAAGTCCGTGTTAATCAGATGTTAATTCTTAATATTAATTTAAGAAAACTTGTTTTAGCATAAATAATATTCACGTATATTTTAAATTTTATTCTATTATAAGATCAAGTTAATTGTAAGTTACTTTTGATATGATTAACACATAGATATAATGTATGAGTAAATTTTTAATTATCGATTAACTATAATATGAAACAAAAGGGGTCCAAGAATTAGTCCTAATGGATAAAGTGATAAATGTTTATCTACGAAAAATATAAATTATACTTCCTTCTTCCCATTTTTCTTTATCCTTTGATATATTTGATCAGTAAGTTTGACCAAGTTTATAAAAATTATAATAAATAATTTAATTAATATAAATAAATTGATATCTCATGTGACATCATATATTTTAATAATTAAAATATTTAATACACCACAAATATGAATAATTAAATTTGACAAGTGATGCAGGAAGATTTTGAAAGAATATCAAAGATAAGATTTGCAGAATATTTTTGTTATCTTTTTAGTTATTTTGTTTCTAGAAAAGTCTTCATTGTTATCTTTAACTTATTTTGTTTTCTCTATTTTTAGTTAATTAATTTGTTTTAGCTATAAAAGTCCGACATATGGACTTATTTTCATATAGTTATCCATTTCAAATTTGTAGATTTATGATGAAAACTCGTCTGCAGAATAATCATTATTCTGCCCGGCTTCAACAAGTCATTTAAAGGGTTGAAAAGTTTGACAAAATATTATAACTAATGGAGTAAAATTAATGCGACGAATGGAGCATGATATTTATTAAAATATGCCATTTATTAAGATGAACAATTCAAATATTTAAATATTTATAGAAAAAAGTTGAACATGTTATTTAATAAAATAAAAATAAATATTTTAAAATTTATCAAAAAAGAATTGGAATTTAAGAATTCTGGGGACCCTCGGCCTTGGTTGAGATAACCAAGGCATTGGGTCGACTATGCCGACAATTATTTTTTGTTAGTTATATATTATAGTTATGGTGTAATTGAGTTCAGTAGTAGTGTTGAACGACATACTGTTCAATCTTTGTTTGAATTTTATTGAGTTCAAAATTTTGTGTTTGAGCTTGATTTGATTTTTAATCAAGTTGAGCTCAACGAGCTCGAGGCCGAATATCGAGTAGCTTGATATTTTACATGCATATTGATGGGGGCTATTTCGCACCCTACATACTGTACGGATCGAGTAAAGAACATGAGATCGGTTAGACCAAATCAGACAGTTCGGGATCATCTTATCGACCCGGCCAAGTACAGCTCTCTTCAACTAGAAGACTATATTCCGGACCCAAGAAGGATATTTGGGCCGAGTCCTATTAGGACTATGTTTCCTTGTAACGCTAGGTTTAGCATGATATAAATACCTAGTTAATCATTGTATTAGACAACTCCAAAAACTCTGAATCATAAGGCATATACGCCATTGCATCCTGCTAAAAACAGCACAACTCACTATTATTCAAGAAGAAAGAGCTTTATCTCCATATTGGTGTATTCTTTACGTTGGTTTGTGTGTTTACTTCTTGTTTTTAAGATATTGCTTTTCTTTGTGATTGATCCATCCTGAATAAAGTAACAGAGCCCTATAATATATATATATTGAAAACCCCCCAATATCACAAATTCACTGATACATTTAACCCGACGAAATCTGGTTAAATCAGTTGGCGCCCACCGTGGGGCTAGGTTAATTATTCGATCGACACATGGCTCGCCCAAGGAAAAGCTCTCGTATTGGAGCGAGAAGTAATACAACCACCGGCCATAACACATCTGAAGATCTACAGGACAACAACAATAATAACGTTCCCAACACCAACGAGAATTTCCAAGATGCCCACCCCCGTCAGCAGGAACCCCAAGGAGGTCTTCCCGGTACAATACAGGAAGAACCGGAAGTCCCTGAAATCCCCGTTCCTCTCCCGGGCGCTCAGGAGAAACTGCGACAAATAGCAATGCTCGTTAAATCACTCTCTCCAGAAGAATTACTCGTACTAGATCAAATTCCTCGAAACGTTAGGGCTGCCAGGACAACTCCTGCTCCAGGAGCGCCAAGGCGAAACGAACAAACCTCTCAACAAGCCGATAGCCCAGCAAGTGAGCGGCGCTCGCTACACAGTCCGCAGCAGGGCAATTCTAAACCCTCCGATAACCATCCCCGAAGAAAAACAGGGCAGAGAAAACCACAGCCGGGGCGCAGTGGCTCCAAGGAACGTACAATAATCCCTATCGAGGATGATATAGACGATGCAATCCCAGATCGACCACGAACAACCCGATTCTCGGAAAGAGAAATCAAAAGGATGGTGCAGGAGCGACTGGAACAACGCCTACGATCTGTTCAAAACCCGTGGGCCCGGACCGCGGAACTCCAGGAGAGCCTTGCAGCTTGTTCTCCCTTCTGCAGAGAAATAAAAGAGGCGCAATCCATTGGACAGGTCCCGGGTAGACTACCCCGATATGATGGAACCACTGACCCGGATGATTATATTTTTAGCTTCACGAATATAATGAATTTATATGTCCACTCTGCCGAATTCACCGCCAAGTTAATGGTGACCACATTCGAAGGACTCGCATTGGACTGGTTCGCCAAACAACCCGCCAACTCCATATTCAGTTTTCGGGAATTATGCAATAAACTGACGCAGCAGTTTGCTAGTCAGAAGAGGCAAAAACTCCCGATGAGCTACTTAGGAACCATACACCAACAAGAAGGAGAATCCCTAAGAAACTGGTTGGCGAGATTTAATGTGGAGTTACTCAAAATCGATTCTCCAAATATCGATTACATAATTTCTATTCTCTTCGACCTCACAAAGAATAGGCAGTTTGGAAATGCCCTCAGTCGAAAACAACCGAGAACGTTTGCCGACATCATGAGCTTGGCGTCTAAGTATATGACCCAAGAAGAGATGAATTCCTTTAAGGATAAAAACAAAACCAAAGCCACAGCTTCAGGCTCCAAACGGCATGACAGGATTCCTGCCCAAAGATCCGTGGATTATGAGCGATCTTTTAGGAAAGGCAACGTTTTCCAGCGATTGGAATACAGCAAAGCCGACCAAGAAAGGCAACCTAATTTCTACCAAAGACCAAGAAACCCCGAACAACCGATCAAAAGCAGGGTGAATCAAGTGGAACACCCAAGGTTAAATGCTCCGATGGAAGAAATATTGGAGGTTCTAGAAAGAAATAACTGGATCCCCGAAGCGAGGAAAATCGCTCAGCCCAGACCAGGGTCTCGAAACTATGACCTATACTGTAAGTACCATAGGGCACACGGACATCGAACGGAAAATTGTTTTCACCTTAAGAGAGAAGTTGAAAAACTGATCGAACAAGGAAAACTAGACGAATACATAGAGCGAGATAACCGCAAAAGGGAAAGAAGTAGAAGCCCTCGGAATAATAATCAAAGAAGGAGTTCTCGTCAAAGGTCACCCGGGCATGGTCCTACACAGGAATTGAACCACGACCAGATCAATGGGACTATCCATACAATATCCGGGGGACCCGCAGGTGGGGATAGTCGTAACGCCCGACGAAGGACAGCCCGATCCATAATTGGAAACTCAAAATACCCAAAAGAAATATGGACTCTAGAAAACAAGTCGTCGAACCACCAGCCGATCAGCTTTAACGAAGGCGAAGTACTTAAAAACATCGTTTGGGACACAAAAGAGGATAACCCCGATTTCCCGATGGTGGTGTCGCTAGAAATAGCGAATTATAATGTCAAAAGAATCCTAATCGACAATGGAAGCTCGGCGAATATCATCTCCCGAGAGGTTTTAGCCCAAATGAACTTGGGGCAGATAAACCTACAGAAAGTAGCTACGCCGTTAGTAGCTTCGGAGGGTCCAAGATCATCCCCAGCGGAACGATAACCTTAAGTGTGTCACTCGGGAAAAAACCGCACCGGACAGTGAAGCTAGTGAAATTTCTAGTGGTAGAAACACCTTTCGCTTATAACGCAATATTGGGACGACCAGCTCTCAACCTCTTCCGAGCCGTTGTCTCTACTTATCACCAGAAGATAAAATTTCCGACCGATAGAGGTATCGGAGAAATAACGAATGATCACTGTATGGCGTGGGATTGCTACAGCACCTCGTTAACCTTGAAAGAACATCCAAAATCAATTACTCCGAGTAAAAGAAAACTTGAAGAAGATCTTGTTAGAAACAAGGTTGAAATCCCCAGTACTGATCGAATAGACAAAAAGGGAAAAGAACCGCTAGATTTAGCCTTAAAACCACCAGAACATAAGGATGTAATTCTAGTACAAGGGGACTCTTCTAAAACGACAAGAATAGGTACTGAATTGAGCAAGGAAGGGGAAGTAATGTTAATTAACTTCCTCAGAGATAATGTCGACGTCTTCGCCTGGAGCGCGAATGACATTGAAGGAATTGATCCTCGAGTAATCAAGCATTCCCTAAATATTGCTCCTACGGCAAAACCTGCCAGACAAAAGAAGAGAAATCATGGCCCAGTAAAAGATAAAATTATCAAAGCCGAGGTAGAAAGACTACTTGAAGCAAAACAAATCCGAGAAATACACTTCTCAGAATGGTTATGTAATGTTGTTCTAGTACCAAAAGGGGATAAAAAGGACAACAAATGGAGAATGTGCAATGATTTTACCGACCTTAATAAATTATGCCCACGCGACCCGTATCCCCTACCAAGGATCGACTTATTAGTTGACTCAACTGTTGGCTTCGCAATATTCAGGAAAACTCTACCGAAGATCAGTATCAGGAATTCTTCTTAAATGCGTCTCTGAGTCACAAACCGCTGATATACTACGAGAAATACATGAAGGAAATGTAGGAAATCACAGCGGATCAAGGGCATTGGCCTTAAAATGCCTTAGAACAGGTTACTATTGGCCTACCATCAATAAAGATGCCGCTCAGTATGTCCAAGAATGTCATCACTGTCAAGTCCATGCTAATGTATGTCATCGACCAGCGGAAAACATGCACCCAATCCCGATATGTTGGCCTTTCGATCAATGGGGAATGGACATCGTGGGACCATTCCCAGCGGCTAGATCCAAGAAAGCTTATGTCCTGGTCGCTGTAGAATATTTCAGCAAATGGATAGAATGCATTGCCCTCGCACGAATAACTCAATTCCAAGTGATCAACTTCCTATGGAAATTCATAGTTTGTCGATTTGGCATCCCAAGGATCCTAATTTCTGATAATGGAACCCAATTCGCGGGAAAACAGGTAATAGAATGGTGTTCGAAACTGGGAATCCAACAAAATTTCACTTCGGTCGGGCATCCTAGAGCAAACGGACAAACCGAAGTAGCAAACCGAGAAATAATAAAATCCTCGAAAAAAAGATTAGGAGCGGCCAAAGGAAAGTGGCTTGATGAACTCCCAGGAGTACTTTGGGCTAATCGAACCACAGTCAGGAGCTCGACCGGGGAAACCCCATTTAGCTTGGTATATGGTTCGGAAGCTGTTATTCCTGTTGAAACTCTAATTCCAACACCAAGAATCGAAATGTACGATGATCAGGAAAACGAAAAGACAAGAGAAAATGATGTCGACTTAACAGAAGCTTTAAGAGAAAAAGCCGCCGTACGCTTGCAAGCCACTAAAGCAAATATGGAAAAGGCATACAATCAAAAATTACGCATCCGAACCTTCAAAGAAGGAGACCTGGTCTTGAAAAAGGTAGAAGTATCCAAGCATGTGGGAAAGTTACAACAAAATTGGGATGGACCTTATGTCATCATTGGAGTGGGAAAGAAAGGTTCATACAAAATTGCACACTTGGATGGAACAGCCTGACCAAGAACCTGGAACGCAGTCAACCTTAGAAAATACTATGGTAAATAAATTTTAGCTGAATATACTGCATAGTTTTATTTTATTTCATTGAGTTTTAGTCTTTGTAATAAAGGCCTTAGCCTACAGTTCAATTATTAAAGATTTTAGCAATTTCTATAAATCGATTGTTCCGGTAAACACTCCTTTGAATTCTACTATCATATTGGTTGAGATTGGGACAAAGGAGTTAAGTATACATTGATCAGCTCAATAAACACTCCTCAATCCGACCATAAAAATGAGTCGAGTATACATTGATCCGCTCAATAAAAACTCCTCGTCCGTTATTCACAAGAATCAAAAAAGACTTTTGGTATCAAAAACCTAAGTCTAAATTATAAACGAGTTGAGTAAACATTGATCCGCTCAATAAAAACTCCTCGATCTGCGCATGACAAATCAAAAAAGACTTTTGATATCAAAAACCTAAGTCTAAATTATAAACGAGTTGAGTAAACATTGATCCGCTCAATAAAAACTCCTCGATCTACTCATGACAAATCAAAAAAGACTTTTGGTAATAAAAACCTAAGTCTAAACAAAACGAGTCGAGTATACATTGATCCGCTCAATAAACACTCCTCGAATATATTTTCAACAATTAAAAGGCTTTTTGGTATTAAAAACCTAAGTCTAAACAAAACGAGTCGAGTATACATTGATCCGCTCAATAAACACTCCTCGAATATATTTTCAACAATTAAAAGGCTTTTAGGTTGAAAACCTAAATCTAAACAAAACGAGTTGAGTATACATTGATCCGCTCAATAAACACTCCTCGATCTAAGTCTAGTCAAACAGAGTTGAGTATACATTGATCCGCTCAATAAAAACTCCTCAATATATTTACTACGATCAGAAAGATTTCAGGTGATAAAAACCTAAGTCTAATTTATAACAAGTTGAGTATATATTGATCTGCTCAATAAACACTCCTCGAATATATTTTCAACGATTAATAGGCTTTTAGGTTGAAAACCTAAGTCTAAACAAAACGAGTTGAGTATACATTGATCCGCTCAATAAACACTCCTCGATCTAAGTTTAATCAAACAGAGTTGAGTATACATTGATCCGCTCAATAAAAACTCCTCAATATATTTACAACGATCAGAAAGATTTCAGGTGATACAAACCTAAAATCTAAATTGTAACAAGTTGAGCAAACATTGATCCGCTCAATAAACACTCCTCGATCTATTCCTAACGATCTAAAAGATATGCTAATACTCATAAAGTTTTGAAGATGAATTTACTATGAATCCATCTGCTCAGAAAATGCTCCTCGTAAATAAAAATTGAAACAGAATCAACGACAAAGAAGATGCAAGGGATAAAAGTAATATTTTATTCATCAAATCAGTCACATACAAAAGTCCTACGTTACAAAGGTCTACATACTACTTAAAGATCGTTACAATGATTTAAATGAAATGATCCTATAAGATCGGCGATCTTCACGATAATGTCCACGGAAACACCAATCTCCTCCCTAGTACCTCGTCGATTACGATCAACCACCTAAGAAGCATGCTGCTCAGGATGGTCGACTTCTTTAGTTCGATGAGCAGGGACGGAAGATCAAATGTTCCTCCACATGAATTGGTCGTTACCAGCCAGATAGATCAAGGCAAGAATTTGCCTACAAAAAGGTCATAATTTCAATTTAGTGCTGCTCCCATTACAAAAATTTCAGCCCGAACAAATGCACAAAAGTTGGGCAGAAAAAAAAAAAAAAAAAAAAAAAAGAGACAGTCCAAGGCCTGCCAGGTTGAACAAAGGTCACTGAGAAGAACGGTCAGTAGGTCGACTACTAGAAACGGTCCTCCGAGGAGTCAAGTTGCCAGCAAACGCCATCAATTCTTCTTGACGCTTTAAATAACCAGCGTCATATCCTTCCTCATAGGACCGCCGTTGAGACTCCTCTGCAAGAGCAGCAGCCCGAACCAAGTCGTTTTTCTCTTGCTCCAAGACAGACTTCTCCTCCTGCAATTTTTTCAAATCATCATTGGCAAGCTGCAGCTGGAGAGTCTGCCCTGCGACCTTCGCCGACTCCGACTCCAACCGTTTTCGGTAAGTATCCTTACTATTCCACAGATTATCATTCTGCACACCCAGCTGAAGGGCAAGATATTTGGACTGAAAAAGAAGAAGAGTGAGATAAACCCTCACACAACATGAAAATCAAAATAAAGTAGGGAAAAATTGTCGAAAGATATGTCTACCTGCTCGCACATCTTAACAAGAGACTGAACAAGGCGTACATTGGAAGTACCCTCAAGTTTCCTCAGCTCACCAGGCAAGATAGTGCTTAAACCCAGATCCCAAGACAAAGCATCAGGCTCAACTGAGCCAGGCAATTCGATGTTAGGAGCGACACCATCAGGGCGTGGAGTCTCTGACAACATAATATCCTTAACTTGCTCAAGGATGCATCGATCATCTAACAGACGAGGAGAATCTCTCTCGTTGGGGCTAACGGAGGTCTCCTTGCCCGAAGCAGAAATAACGGTTCGACGACCAGACCTCGACCCAAACCGACCCCCAGAAGGTTCCCCAGAATCAAAAGAAGTAGTCATCACCGTGGTATCAGTAAATAAATAGTCAGGACAATCCTGCAAAATAGATTGTGTTGTGGAAGGATTGACAAAAAAGCCATCACCAACTTGCCCTTCGCTGGCGATCGGGGCAATAGAAGCAGACAAAGGAAGGGAAATAGCAAAATCCCCTCCATGAAAAACATGCTCGAAGGAAGAAGCACTTGAAGTAACAGGAACATTATAAGTTTGTTCCTCATTGGACATATCGCCAAAAGCTACCCGACCAGGGGATGGCATACTTCCTACTTGAATGGAAGAAGAAAAGATTGGTTCTGAAAACGATGAGTTAACTACAGAAAAAGGTTCGGAAGGAATAACACGAGTATCATTCACCGACCTAATTATTGGGGACGAACGAGGAGGCTCCATCGACGGCCCATCTCTTCGAGATTTTTTGGACCTATTATCCCTAGCGCTCTCACGAGAAGGTCGTTTCGAAGTATTGCCAAAAAGATTACTCATGATCGAATTGTTGAAAAGTATAAAGTAAAGTAACGAGGAAGCTTATCGACTATCCAAAGAAAAAGTATTCTATTAGAAGTGACGAGTATAACGGTAAATAACAAGTCAAGTTTTTACCTTTAGTATTTATACTACACGAAAAGACGCTACAGACCTAAAGAAAGGGCGCGAAATAGAAAAACTGACCTTGGGACAAACACTAGAAATTGAAAAGACGCACGCATAATCATTACGGCGAACTTAATGACTTGTCTGAATTATTAGGGCGAAGATGAAAAGACGTAACTGTCAGAAGATGAAACGTTTAGCATACAGAGGGATGAAAACGTAAAATTACAATTCCACCTACGGGTAAATAATTACAAAGATTATTTCAAAAATCACTATATCAAGAAGCCTGGTCGCTATCGGGAATTCTCTGTTCACTACCGACGTTCTCGGTCGTACCAATATCTTCTTCCTCCTCTTCCTCGTCTTCTGGATCGATAAAAGTATTATCAAGCTCATCGTTAACATCAGAAGGAGGAATCGGCAATGGTTTTCCAAATTCTTTGACAAGATGAGCCAAAGGAAAACCTTGATGTACGACATCTGGAAGCTCGGAAGGAGAATAAATTTCGCCGTAACGATTCAGCCGAATATGCGCCGCCTTAAAATACTCCTTTCGACGGTCGTCGATCATCTCTAAGGCGACCAGCTGATGAACCGCTTTCTTGAAAGTACTCTCCAGAAGAGGACCGACCATCTGATACACCAACGCAGTATGAACAGGAGAGTTAAGGAATTCCCGGATAACTCTTTCATCAGGGTTCCTACCGTATCGATCCCTAAGTCCACTAAGATGGACATCCTTTTCATACTCCTCTAAAGAAGTTTGAAGACTTGATACTTGAGATTCTAGCTCACTAATTCGAGTTGTACTCTGAAACAGGAATTCCTCTAACTTTTTAGCCATCTGACTGGCTTGCTCTTGAGCACGAGAAATCTCCATAATTCTATTTATAATCTCTTGATCTTCGTTCTCAGTAGCACGAGTCTCTACGACAGGAACGGAAGAAGATGTTGAGGGACCAACCTCTGAACCAGAGAACTTACGAAGTAGAGCTTTATTTTTCTCATCTAGAAACTCACACTGCTGTTTCCAGAGTGCAGTTTCGTATGCGTATGAGGCTAAACAAGTCTTTGTCTGAAAAAGCAAAGGGGTAAAACAAGAAATAAGTTAGCAAGAACGTCTTCGGAATAAAGAAAATCCTATAAAGCAAGCTCAACAGAAATTACCTTTTCAGCATAAAGAGAAGCTCGCTGAAATTTCTCCAGAGGATCCTTACGGAAAAGTTTGTTCAAATCACGAGTAAAAACCCCGGATAAGAGAACGCGAGTCGCCTTATCAACCGCATTCTCGTTTTCATCATGGACAAGAGAATCTTTCTCGGAATAACCAGCGGCTCTCTTCCCCTCTAAATGATCTTCGATCATTTCAACCAAAGTAGGTTTCGGATGATTGTCGCCAACTAAAGAAAGATCGTTGCCGGAACGACCATAATAGCTCTTTTTTCTCCCCACCGGGTTCTCGCTAGGATGAGGCATCGACCAACTACGACATCCACGAATTCCCAAGGATGTTCTAAGCTGAAGGGGGGATAACCAGGCCCAGTCCCTTGACGAACAGGGGAATCTTGGGAAGAATTCGGAGACTCCTCTCCATTCTCCTCGGAATCATGGCCCAACTCCAGTTTCCTCTTCCGAGAAGCTCTCTGCTCGATTGGGTTGTTCTCTATAGATTTAGAGGATTTGGATAACACCATTTTTCCCTTTGAAGAATGTCGAGAATTTTCTACCATATGAGCTGAACAAGAAACAAATTAAAGTTAGTTTCTCTATATAAGAAGATATTATCGTAACATTAAATTAAAGAAAAATACTTACCCAGTGATTCCAACAATGAACTGATTGGAAAAGTATGAACACTCAATCCCGCTTTACGAAGGAAACTTTCCCCAATCAGAAGAGCGCTCTGATATTTGTTTGCACGCATCTCGGGGATTTCAGCAATAAACTGAGCATCGTCAGGAATGAATTCGCCAGTCGGCAAGCGACCTCCATATACCCATTTGAAATCATGATCCCACGAGAAGGGAATAGTCGAACCATCCGCCGAACGAAGATGAGATGGGGGGCGAACAAAGAAAAAGTGAGACTTCCAAAAAGGGTTGCTAGAAACGGGGGCATCGAAGATCGCTCGACTAGGTCTCTGACTGGCGAAAAAATACCCGCGGTTAGAAGAACTAGAAATGTTGAACCGGAAAAGTTGTGTAAAGTTACGAAAGGAAGGTTTAAACCCTTTCGCGATCATCAGGACATAAAAACAAACCAGGAAAGCCACAGAATTTGGAACTAATTGTGTCGAGGACACACTAAATATTCTCAAGATGTCAAGGAAGAGGGGAGACAACGGAAGACGGAGGCCACTATTAAAGTGAGCCGTATAAAAGGCGCGACATCCTTCCGGTGGAGAAGTGACCCTATCAGAAGGGGAAGGAAGA
Source organism: Penstemon barbatus (assembly GCA_003313485.2). Taxonomy (NCBI): domain Eukaryota; kingdom Viridiplantae; phylum Streptophyta; class Magnoliopsida; order Lamiales; family Plantaginaceae; genus Penstemon; species Penstemon barbatus. The sequence continues at coordinate 54,211,041 of CM064877.1, read as the reverse complement.
ATTATTTCGGAACCCTCCGGGAAATATTTGGCATAATTGTTCACAACCTCCGGAAAAGTATCCGCCGTATAAGCACAAGCTAGGTCCTCAATTGGTTCAGAAATCTGAGGAGCAGTGCCTTTGCCCTTTTTGGCTCGGGCAGCAACCTCTGTGTCAGAAAGGATCTGTACCTTAAAAGTATCCTCTATAGGAACAACGAATTCAGTAATTACAGATTGTTCGCCCAAAAGATTAGAGCGCAACTCCTCCTCGTTGTTAGGAGCAACATTCTCCCTCGAAGAAGAAGAAGATTTTCTCAAAGATGCCATATTTTCAGACTCTCGAAGGATATAAGTCGATAAAAGGAAAACTTTATATGACGAACGACTAAGCAAGAAAATGACTATGAACTATAAGCAAGTATAAAGGAAAAATGACGAACTCAAAGGTCACCTATTTATACTAAGATGAGAAAAGACGTTTCGAACTCATCACAATTAATCACGTTCCCGCCAAAAACGTAAGGAGATGAAAAGCCTCCAGAATAGACGCGTGTCGATTCGTAATCGGACAAGAGAAAAAGACTATCTATGATATGTAGCACTCTTTTCCTTACTTAAGATTTTTTCTTAAGAAAGGTTATTAACGAGGCTCCATTCATAGAAAATGAACAGTCGTAAAGAATTATCTACTTCTACGAGCTTCTATTATCTATACGCTCGAAGAAGTGAGGGAGTACTGATGAGGCCTATTTCGCACCCTACATACTGTACGGATCGAGTAAAGAACATGAGATCGGTTAGACCAAATCAGACAGTTCGGGATCATCTTATCGACCCGGCCAAGTACAGCTCTCTTCAACTAGAAGACTATATTCCGGACCCAAGAAGGATATTTGGACCGAGTCCTATTAGGACTATGTTTCCTTGTAACGCTAGGTTTAGCATGATATAAATACCTAGTTAATCATTGTATTAGACAACTCCGAAAACTCTGAATCATAAGGCATATACGCCATTGCATCCTGCTAAAAACAGCACAACTCACTATTATTCAAGAAGAAAGAGCTTTATCTCCATATTGGTGTATTCTTTACGTTGGTTTGTGTGTTTACTTCTTGTTTTTAAGATATTGCTTTTCTTTGTGATTGATCCATCCTGAATAAAGTAACAGAGCCCTATAATATATATATATATTGAAAACCCCCAATATCACAAATTCACTGATACATTTAACCCGACGAAATCTGGTTAAATCACATATTATTAATTTTTAGCCTCTCGAGTCGAGCCGAACTTTAAAAGTTATTGAATGAAAAATAATATTGTCACTTTGCACCCCCGAAATTATTTATCAAAATTATTTCGTGTTTGAGAAAAACAAAACAAACATATTTTATATTATCTTAAATAAATTTATAGTTTCTCAATTTTTCAAAACTACTTTTCTAAAAGTCAAACAACAATTTTTTTTCTCTAAATAAACATATACAAACTCTACTCTTTTTTTTTTTTTTTTTCCTGATAATCCAGGTATTCAAACTTACACTAAACTAATATTGGACCCTCAGAACATTTGCCCTAGAACTCCGTATGATGTAAATCGATGGATGTGCCTTCACCAAGCCTCAGGATCCCACCATATTGTTGTACACTCTGCGCATATAGATATAAACTCTATTTTGATTTGACCTAAAATAGCATATCTCTTTCACAATTTCTCTTATATACCAAGCATAATTTAACATAAAATCTTAGCTTATTTTTGTTGCCTTTGTTGCTAAAAAAAAAAAAATTGGATGTTTTCAACGAAAACAATAGAAACTTTCATCCATGCATTTTCCTTCTTGCAGACCGGCAATTTATTTGTTCTCGGGATGTGCTCTTTCCTAATTTTATATACCCTTTTTTTCCTCATGAATTTAAATATTTATATTTTATACATTTGAGAAACTAAAAAAATATGCTTCCCAGAAACGAAAATACCGAAGAATATAGTAGGGGAATAGGTGAAATCTGTTCATCTGGAATAACAGATATGAGTACAATCCTCAAACAATTAATTAAATAATATAACTCTTCCTACATCCTACATTCTTCACTAGAAAAAAAAAAAAGTAAAAATAATTAAGCAAAAAAAAAAAAAACTACTAAAACAAACTACAACTCATTCCTTCTGATTTTCGGCAGAAGTAATCTAAAGAAAATATATCCCAAAGAAGAAATCACAAAACATTGCCAGAAAATAAGACCTATTATTTATCGATCCATAATATGTTAAAACTCTTATCCACAAGGATATATAAGCACAACAAACAGGTCCTACAACAGCAACAGCTTCATACTAAATTTTACAGGCAAGAACAAGACTTCTTTCAATCGAGCCTCGAACGTTTATTAGTATCATCTACAAGTACAAGGCCTATCGCAAAGTCTAAACATCTTCAGCATCACTCATAATCATAGTAGGGCGAGTTTCAATATAGAATTCTGAATCGACCCCGTCCACTATCCTCCCTCTGTTCGACGAGCATTTTGAAGAAAGAATAAGAAGTCATAATTTCTTGACGAAATACCAAATTGATTGCACGTAAACAAGTTAAATTACCGTTCAAGAACAAATTTTCCTTCTTTATATTTCTGGCTCTTTTCATGAGCAGCCTCCTGAAAGGGTAACGAGGGAAATAAGATGAATTATACGAGTGAAATGTAAAAAACCCTTATGTTTTGTGTAATTTTTTATAAGCAAAAGAACCCCTCCCAGTCAGAGTACATATTTTGCAGGAAAATGACAATTAAACCCCCATCAAAAAATGCAAAAAACACCCCTATTCATCAAATAAATTGACAATAATTTACGTGTTCACTGTGAAAATTGGCAACAACTCCCTGTTCACTTAAAAGGAAATTCAAATGGAGTTTTTGCTAATAAAAATAACATATGCAGTCTTTTGCCAATTAGGAAAAGCACGAAGGATATTTTTGCATTTGATGAATGAAGCGATAGAATTCTAAGTGAATAAATGAAAGTCTATGGTGCGGAGAGTATAGACGTACGTATTTCCAGCCAACTATTTGTCCACAGCAGCAACAAAATATATCTGCTACAGTATGCATTCCCGAAAGCATCATCCTCTCCTCATGAGGTCCATATGTGATATTCACTCTAAGAGAAAAAAAAATTACAAAAAGAATATCATTCAAACACGATCGATCTCAAAGATATGTTGCTACTTCATATAGATCAAACTTTTAAGGAGATGGTGTGGGTAAACTAATAGTTCCCGCGACCATATGAGCATAAGACACATAGGAAATAATTAATGTTCTAAGCTTCACTTGGATTTGAAGATAGAATTTGAGAAATGATTTCAATGACTTTAATATTGGGTGACTTCTAAAATTCCTCATTCTTGGTTAAAGGAATAATACAAAGTGGTTACTTTAGGATTTCAAATCCATCAAAATTTAAAGGGTGATTTACACTCAACCCCCTGAGGTTTATCGTAGTTACAGAAAACTCCTGTGGTTTAAAAAATACAAGGACAAACCTTACATGGTTTTGTTTGTAAATATTTTCACAAGTTGTAGGGGTTGTGTTCTTGTAAGGATTCTTGAAGCTATAAGGGGGTGGTTTGATAAATAGTCTAAATTACAGGGGTCTTTTTGTAATTTCTGAAACATAGGGGTCAAATCGTAAATCACCCAAATTTAAATAAATAAAATATCACGACCTTATCTAACTATTGAAACACTACGTTTTGCCTCTCCAAAACTTATCCGTATACTATTTCACATTTCAAAGAACAATTAACTGAAAAATCAAAAATCATAAATCATAAATCAAAAATCAAACATAAAGCCTCAAGAAACTTACGCATTATTAAACAAGTATGCCTTCCCCCTTCGACAATGAAATGACTGATCAAATGAACAAACACGTATAATAGTAAAGATTAATAGGCATAATAATATAATAAAAGAAAAAATTATGACTAAATTCAGCAGATATTCTTGGTCTTAGTCACAAGAACTAAGCACCTTATTCATAATTGCACATGAAACCCACCAATTACTTTACAAACAAAATTATTTAAAATATAACTAAAAAGCTTCAAAATTCAAAATTCAAAAAAAAAAAAGGAAGGAGAAAAAGAGAGAAGAATAACCCGGGAAACAAGTTCATCGGCAAGAGCTAAATGGGTTTTGCAGAATTTGCATCTGTAAGTTCGACCTTCTAGATCCACCACAAATATTCTTCCCATCTTTTTTTTTTCTCTCTCTCTCTCTCACACACAGAGATCAATTAAAGCAGCAGAAGAAGAAAACAATTTTCTTTCCCCTTTGGGAAAGGTGAAACCCAGCTGGAAATGTGGATAAGAATTTCTTGTATTAGAAGAGGCTTGGCCCATATTCAAAAGTTAAATTGGGCTTATAAAGCCCAAAAATAATAGTGGGTAAAACAATTAGAATATTTTTTTTTTAATGTTGAACATTAAAATTTAAAAAAAAAAGTTAAAAATCCAAGAATCGAATGTGACTTCTTTTTTATTAGTGTTCTTTCTTTCTCAATATTGGGATATAGACGGTGTAGGTGTAAATTTTAATCCAAATTCAATCCAATCAATTAAAATATTAACTTTTAAAAATATTTAATAAATTTGACCCGGTTACAAAAAATTGTATCTCAAGTAAATGAGATAAATATAAATGTGCATCGTTCCGATTTGTTAAAAACATGAATATAATAATAAATAAAGGAATAATAAATACACAATATTTTAGTTTTAGGAAAATTACTTTTTTGGTATCACATGAATATAATAATAATAATAAATGTCATTGTTTACCGAATGAAATCCGATAAATAGTTCAAAGAAGAAGTCAAACAAGTCAATTTGACATATTGTATTTGGAGCTCGGTGTAGTGAAAGGAAGCAAGTTTGAGCTCATGGACTGAGTTGATGATTATTTTAATCAAATCTAATTAAAATAAATAAATGTGAATATGAATCTAGACTTCAATATTATATATGATCGTTTTATTATCCCATGCTTAGGAACTATTAGTAATAATCCGAGGTCCTGAGATCATCTCTATTCCGAGAGGCAAACCAAAATATAAGGATTAACCCAAAAAAATCTTCCAATACAAGCATTTTTTAGAGAATATAAAACTTAAGCTAAATTTGAGATTATTATTAAGAATTGACGATTAAAAAAATAAACATTGAATAGTAGAAGATGACATCCTATGTGAAAAGAAAAATATATTATAATCTTCATATTTTGTGACACAAAAGTTAGCGGACCTAAATTTGAGTTTTAAGCTTTAGCGCTACAATTTGATACAGATTATGGATTAAATTTAATGCCGAATAATGCCAATTTATATCCGAACTCATTCTTATACAGTCTGGCTATAGCTTGAAATTTTTTTCAAGTTAATTCCCTGTGATATGTTTAATGAGCAATTTACTTTCCTGTGAAATAAAAATAAACAATTTAACTCCCTGTGAAATGAAATAATGAGCAATTGACCTCATTGTGATATAAAAATAGGCAATATACCTCCTTATGAAATGAAATAATGAGCAATTTAACTACTTGTAATATGAATTAATGAGCAATTTAGAGGGAGCAATGTGCTTTTTTTAATAAAAACACAGGGGGGTATTTTTCTATTTTTCTTATCATAAGGAGTTAAATTACCTATTTTAGAATATCACAAGAAGGTATTTTACCCTTTTATTTATCACAGGTAGTTAAATTGCCTATATAAAATAACATAAGAAGTTAATTTGCTATTCCTGAAATGCTCATGTATTATACAATAAAATAATGTAATTCCTTCAAAATTTGTAGTCTTATCTTGAAAAGACATACATACTTATCTCCTTTACTATGACCTTTCTTTTTATTGTCTCATTCAAATACACTACTACAATTGGACATATTTGTTTCACATTTGGGAGAGTAGTTTGTGAGATTGGTAGGGGTTTGTAAAATAATATCGATTTATATGATGTTGTTTATTTGAATTTTGGGAAAATGATTTGAAAAATAAGGTGGATGTAGTTGTTTTAGAAGATTTTAGGTTAGGGGTGGGATCGGAACGGGTTTTCGGGAATTCAGATATTTTGGGACAGGATATCGAGTTTGGGGATCAAAAATTTAAATTCCAAAACCCGGTTGGTCAAACAAGGTCCCGAGAGTTTCAGTTACCCGATTTAATTTCGGGATTTCGGGACGGGACCGGTGTCCCGATAACCTATAATTTTTTTTTCAGATCCGTGTCAATATTGGTGTGCCATTTCACCATTTTGCGCCACATGCCACTTGGAGTTATGCACCACATATGGACTTAGAAAGGATCTCAAAACCTCAAGATTTGATTGAAAATTTAGTAGAGAAGCTTGAAAATTGAAATCCTCTGCTATGATACATGTTGAAAAACCCGGACGTTAGTGAGTAAATGATCAGTGACGGACGGCGGGAGTTGAGTTGCGGTGGAGTTAAGTGTTTTGATTAGATATATTTACTTGTATGTTTAGATTATAGAAGAAGAATACATGGAGAGATATGTGAATGGTTGAATTTTGATTTAAATTAGATACTTTGATTATATATATTTATATTATAATTAAACTATGTAATCGGGACCAAGTTTCCCGATCGGGCGGGGATCAATACCCAAAACCCGTCCCAATTTTTCTTGACCATGTTTTGTCCCGTTCGAAATGGAAAAATACCCGTTTTGTCCCGTTCCAAATGGGAAAAACCCGATCGGGAGGGACGGGTATCCGAAACCCGATCTCATTTACCCAGCCCTAATATAGGTTGTAGGTGTAAGGTGTGTAAGACTTTATGTCTAATCATGTTTGTTATGTGAGATAAGGTGTGAAAGCTAGGTAACTTAATTCGCACACAGGAGGTTCACGCGCGCTCCCAATTCGCGCTCCGAGCGCAAAATGCTAATTCACTGCTAAATGAGCGCTCTGTCCTGCTATAATTCGCGCTCTGTCTTTTTATAATTCAGGTTCTTCAAATTAAAGTTCTGCCTTCTCTCAATATACCAATTAATTACTCAGACTTGTTGAAAAAATGCTTGGACTGTCATTTCTCTCTGTGAAGCCGCGTGGAACATAGGCCGTAGGAATTGATGGGTTATGATGACTGGATGTCATCAAGATGTCAGCAGAGGGAATTGATGGGCCTTTATTATCTATATATCTAACCTGGAAGATTCTTCTATAGACCAGGACTCCTGGATCATGTGGTCTACATTTTTTCTCTTTTTTTCTTTCTTTTTCATTTTTTCTTTTTTATAATTAATATATTATTACACAAATTAAACACATTTATACACTTTGACACTTTGTGTTGCAATAATGTTCCTATCAAAATAATATTGTACAAAAAATTTAAATTTTAGTAACAAAATATTAAATGATTAAGTGACAAAAATTTAAATATTGTCACTAAAATGATATTTATAGACACACTTGTGGCGAGATTTGTAAAAAAGTTGTCGCTATTGACATTTAATGATACCCCAAAAATAACAGCTAAAAAGTTGTCACTAAATTATAGTGACAATATTTATTGTCTCTAGGTTATCACTGAAAAGGTGTCACGAATTGTCAAGAGTGACAATTTAAGTTCCACACATTTGTCACTAATCACCATTAGTGATAACTTAAAAATATGTTTTGTCACTATTGCACTTGTCACTATTTTTATTGTGACAAAACTAATATTTTTGTCACTAAATATATGCCGAAAGTGATAATTTCAACAATGTCACTTAATATTTGTCACTAAAATTCATTTTTCTTGTAGTGTGTCCCTGAAAGGGTGTCACTAATTGTCAATAATGATTACTTAAGTTTCATACACTTGTCACAAATAGCCATTACTGAAAATCTAAAAATTTATTTATCACTTTTGTACCTGTCACTATTGTTATTGTGACAAAACCTACATTTGTCACTAAATATATGCAAAAACTGATAACTTCAACAATGTTACTTAATATTTTCTCACTAAATTTTATTTTTCTTGTAGTGGTAGTTTTTTTATATATATTATGTATTTTTCGTAATCGTTCAATGTTGCTGTATCTATATTTTTATTTATTTCCAAATATGTGAATTTACAAATTCATTGTGTCATTTTATGCTATAATTTATGAAATAATTAAAATTGATATTTTTTTAATAGAATTAATTTTAACACTAAATATTTTTAAAGAAGAAATGATGCGTGGAAAATGGAAATAATAATTTTGATAGAAACCAACATCATATTATAAATTTACAACACAAACTATGTCAATGTTTTTTTAATTGTATAAAATAATTTAATTATTAATGAAAAAAAGGAAAAAGAAAAGAAGAAGAGAAAAGAAAAAAAATAGAAAAGAGGAAAAATCCTGGACCACCAGGTCCGGGGAAGAATCTTCCATCTGACCTTTATCTATCTATTTAAATAGTATATTCACGTAGTAAGAGGAATTAAGTGTTATTTTTATTAAATTGTTTTGAGTTTTTATATTTAAACAAAAAAAACACTTCTTTTTATTTAATATTATCATATGAAATGTCTGAAGTAAAAACAGATTAGAAAATAATTTTGTTTGTATAAATTACTCCTTTTGTTTCTTAATATTTATTTTCTTTAAATTTAACATGAAGTTTCAAGTTAGATTTAAAAATAAGGTTTTCAAATTTCTTTACATTTATACTTTTAAGAATGGTAATTGAGAATTATTGATTTTAGATCGTTATTTATGTAAGAGGATAGACTTGGGATGAATATATAAGTATATTTTAAGAAATTAATTCTTATTTTTTACATTGTAAAAGCAAATATTAACTAAATTTTTTGGGCATAAACAAGTAAAATATCATTAATATATTAATTAAAATACATTTATTGTTGTAACCAATTCTAACTATGTAATAAATAAAAAATTACATGTAGCTTTTACATTTATAAACAATATTATAAGATATACAATTACAGGAGTGTTTTTTTTTTTTTTAATTAAAACAACCAAGTCAACCTATTTACCCATCAATAAAGTTGCTTTAAATCTTATATTTAGTTTTTCTTAAGTGAAAATCTTATACTTAGTTGAAAAAATATATCATTGTTTTAATAATTTTTTTTTTGCTATGGGTTGTATTATATAATTAATATAATATTATTTTGAAGACGAATTATAGGCGCTCTCATAATTTGATTTTTCAATATTCGACGCTCTCGCGCTCTCGCTCCCGCTCCTGCTCTGCGAATTAGTTATCTAGTGTGAAAAAGATTGATTACTTTAGGTCAAAATAAAGTAGAGTTTGTGTAGGTTTTTTTAGAGATAAGAAAATTGTTGTTTGTTTGACTTTTTGGGAGAGTAATTTGAAAAAATTGAGAGAGAATAAATTTATTTTACAGAGTAGAAATGATGTTTGTCTCACTTTTCCCAAACACGAATTTTTTTTAGGACATGCCGAACAGACAAGCACAATACTCCCTTCATACAGTTGATCAGTCAACTTGATCAAATTTTAAAAAATTATGATAAATAATCTAATTAATTTATTTCAACAATAATATGATAATATCAAATAACACTATATGCATTAATATTTAAAAGGTTTAAACGCTATAAATATAAACAATCTACTTTATAAGTCATTTAGGGTGCATTCGATTTAGCTAATAAGCCTATTTGTAGAAAATATAATGTCTATATCAATGGTCTGATTTGACTGATACTATTTCAGATCAGCACAAGAAAGTGGATCATCCTCCTTATCTCAACTGCTTATAATCGGGGGAGCCCTTACTATTCAGTTATCTTCCCCGTCTTAAAACTTTTGGTTAAGACCCTTAACATAAGAAAAAAAAAAAAGAAGTTACTTTACATGTCATTTCATCAATTTAAATATAGCATCGATTCATTAGGCATAAATACATCTTCTTCCAAGAAAACTTTAGAATTTGAACAGGTTAATTTCATACATCCATTTTTTTTTCTTAAAGGCCCCTAAAATCAATAAGATAAAAATAAAATTAAAAAAATAAGGCTAAACATGTAATGTAATGTGATCTACAAATAGCATCTAAAACCATAGCCAACCGTCTCAAACCCTTCATGAATCATGTCATATCCGATTACCAATCAGCGTTTGTACCCGGTAGGCAAATAACTGATAGAATCCTTGTTGCCTACGAAACAACTCATTACATGAAAACAATATCTACGGGCGACGTGGGCCTTATGGCCATCAAGTTGGACACGAGTAAAGCCTATGATAGAGTCGAGTGGGGATTTCTTAGGGCAGTTATATATGATCCGAATAGGTTTTGACGTTACTTTTGTTAATCTCATTATGCATCGTGTTACTAAAGTTACTTATTCCTTTGTGCTGAATGGATCCCAGATTGGTTTTGTAAAACCGGAAAGGGGAATCCTTCAAGGAGACCCCCTTTCCCCGTATTTATTTCTCTTTATTGCATAAAGTTTAAGTTCTCTTATTTGGCAAGCGAAAATGGATGAATATCTTTATGAAATTGTGGCTTGTGAGAGGGCACCTCAGATTTCATACCTTCTCTTCGCCGACGACACATTAATTCTTTGCCAAGCTACTGATCAAGCTAGTAGCTGCATCCGACAAGTACTTCACACATACGGTTTGGCTTCCGGGCAGAATATCAACTTTGACAATGATGGGATAGTGTCCTGCAAGCCAATACATTTAGCTTGTACAGGAACTATCATTATCTTTCTTTAGTACAAATGACTTAATACGCATGTTTATTTATATGTGTATAAGGATAAACAATGGCCAACTTCATCTCTCGCGAATACATTTATGCGATTGGATGAAATCCTTAGATTACATTTGACTATGGGACGATTCACTTCAGTACTGAGTGCAATCATGAAACAGTCTCAAATGTCGTAATCTTAAAACTGTTCCAAGTCATAGATTCCGAACGAGACGGGGTATCGTAGGAATCGCCAAGACTTGTACAAGTATGCATGATTCACATGGAGTGAATTTGTAGCGTTTCATGAGCAAGGCATTTGAGGCCAGTGCATATGAGTAGGTGGTTCAATGGAGGATTGAACGCATCGAACGACCCGAACAGAGAAACCCATTGTGGAAGCGCATGTCGCATATCGGTAATGGGATGTTTCTCAAGGATTATAATAGTGTACGATTTAGTTCTTTGACTTGAGGTACTAGGGCGAATTCGGTGCATGAAAGTGCGTACTTAGATCTAGGTATAGGCCACTTAGCTTGGTCATAACATGCCTAGGTTGGGTGCGTATGGACATGTACGCGAGTGGTTAGTACCGATATGGAATCTATTGACTCACTGTAATGGGTGAGAGAATTTCCTATACGATCCTTAGATAATATATCCGAGGAATCCACGGCCGTGGTCGGTGACGGATTTGGGAAGGGGTTTCCAAATTTAGCAGTCACACTGGAATATTATCCTGAATTAGAAAGTATAGTTATCGAGACAAATTTAGAGGTGCCGATCAATTCACACATCCTAAGTCTTGATTGGGAATATTAGTCGATAGAAGGACCGTATGTACATGGTAATTATATGAGACGAGGTTCACAAGTATCAATTCACCTGAAGTTGGGCTTCATGGGCTTGTGGCTAGACATCGACCATGAAGTGTAGGTACTCCTGAGTTAATAGAGGATTTGATTCTAGGAATGGTCAGTTAAAGGTTGTTTAATTGACCGGAGCAATTTATTGTTCATAAATTAAATCACGAGGAATTCGTGGGCCTGCTGCCAATTGATGGTGAACCCAGAGGATCACACACAATACAATTGGACGGTGACTGTTGAAAAATGATACTAAAGGAATTAATTGATTTAAAGGTAATTAAATCAATTAAATGAATTAAAGTATTTAATTCAAGTGAGAGATTAATTAATTGGCTGACTTAATTAATTAAATACTTAATTGAGTAGCTAATTAATTATATAAAAGAAATATTGATTCAATTGGATTGGACATTTAATTAAGTAATTAATTAAATGAAAGGCTTGCAAGACATAGGCCTTTAATTAAAAGCCCATAAGGAGTCTTGCAAACCTAGGTCAAGAGGGAGTCTATAAATAGGGTTCCACTAGAGCTCAAAAAGCTAACAACCTAGAAAAACCCTAGCCTCTCTTCTCTAACCTAGCCGCCGCCCCTTCTCCTTTGCGCCGCCAACCTAGAGCCGCCGCCACCTGCTGCCGTGAGCTGCCCTAGCGCCGCCGCCGCCGCCTCTCCCTTGTTCCACCGTGTTAGATCTTGCATTGGCAAGTAGATCTGCACAGTCCTGCTTCGACAAATCTCCTAGATCCAGTTCTGAGCCTAAGATTAGGAGGTGTTGCCAGAATCCAATTGGTGTGGACTAACTTTGGAGGTGAGACGCTTGGATCACTTCTGTGAACCAGATCCAGATCCAGATTCAGAATCAGAACTGAAGGTTGCCACCACCTTGCCTGTGGTGAGGTAAATCGCAAAAACCCCCTTGTTTAATTACTCTGTGTGTTTTTGTTTCTTGCTTGCGTATAAATAATATGGAGAATCTAATATGGGACCTTGGGTGCTTCGAAAATTTTTAAATTCCGCACTTTTGTTGTTCTGACAATCGAGGCAACCCAACCACTATCCCAACAGTGGTATCAGAGCCAACTCCATCATTATTATGCGAAAAGCCTGAACATAATGTGTTTTCATCGTATATGTTTAATTATGTATATGTAAACACGTGATAATTATGTTCTGTAAATTGATTCTTATTTGTTATGACTGGATCTATGATTGGGTAAAACTGCTTTTTCAGATCTGTGCCGATTTTATAGTTTTTGAAAACTCCAGGACTTTTTGAACTAAAAATCGCATATAGGATTTTTGTGGGCTGAAAAATTCGAATTTTTGAAATCTGGAAATTTCAAAATTCTGGACTGTTTTTGCAAATCTGGTCGCATGGGTTTTGGGGTCAATTTCTAATTTCCGAAAACTTTGGGGCTATTTTGCAATTACCGAAACTTGAGGGGTCAATTTGAAAAATCAAAAATTTTCAGAATTCAAAATTTTATTTTCTGGTAGCTGCCCAAATCTGCCCAGGGGTGTTTTTGTAACTTTTAAAAGTTTTGGGGTCAAAGTGCAATTTTCGAAAAGTTGAGGGGCAAAAATGCAATTTTCTAAAGTTGAAAAACAGAATCTGAATTTGAGCAGAAAATTTATTTTTGTTTACCTGAATATTCATTTTGTCATAATTAGTAGTGACTAAAAAGTAAGAATCATAGGAAGTTAGTTTTAAAAGGTAGTTTTAAAATTAAGAAAGAAATAGGTAAATGATGTTTGCATGTTTCTTGCTCTATGTGAATTCTTTACGTGGTTTTCGATCGAGCCGAGCCTTGACCTTAGGTTAGATGTGATTGGTTTAATTTATTGTTTGGTTTTTATTAGGCCTGCGAGCCTATTATGTTTTTGGGCCACTTTGAGCCTTTGTAATAGAATAGGGCTTTACTGCTTTCCTAGTTTAGGATGGAGGCCCGTTTACAAGCAAGGTGGGAGCCCAAGAAGATATGAAGGCCATGTATGCATGGTACATTGTGTAATAGCATAGGGCTTCATGAGAACCCTTTAGATTGACCAATAGGGCCTACATCATTGGCTCGATGATGGCCCACATAGGAGGCTCCCGATCGAAAACATATTGTGGTAGTATGCATGTTAGGCTTGTATGGCTTTTATTTATTTTGTCGATTTATATTTAGCTTGTATGAGATACGCGCTAGAATATTAGATCGTAATAAAAGATAAAGCATAATTGAATCGGTGAGATCTCGAGGAGAGTTAGTATAACTTTCAAACCAGAAATTCCCCTCTCGAATTAAATATTAAGTCATATTGGATTAAAATAAAATGAAGTATTTATATAAATCCAAGCCTTCCATCAATAGGGACTAGCGTATGTTGTCTACTTATCGATAGAGGTGATCTAGAGTCTGGCACCCGAGTCGAAGAAAGGGACAATACGTAAAATTCCTTGACTCCTGTCTTTTACTAGACACGACAAGGGTGAGGACTGGTCGGGATGTGAGGATCGACCGATAACTAGTTACGGAGAACTCACGACCGGGCCCGTTGCTCATCATGATTGATGGGCTAGACTTAACGATTAGTAACACTTATGATGTAGCAGTGCTAGATAAGTGCGAAAACCGAGGCAAAATAGCTTGAAGGTTGTCGAGTGACACAATTGGCAATAAGTATGCCTACCTGGGGAATTGGTTGTATGGCCACGAGTCGTGGGTGCAATTAATTGCCGCTGGGACGTCAAGACCTACTAGGAATTAAATTTCCCGAGCAATCAAATGGGTGATTGTTTCGATAAAATAGTGGGAGAACTTCTACGATAGAAAGTCCAACCTTCGTAGATTATAAGTATTTTTCATTAACTAGTCCACTGAATGTTTGTCTTCTCTTTAGGATACTGAGATATCTGTAATTATCCATTTTACTATTTATCCTCGACTAATAAAATAGCTGGATCAAAATATTGACTAGGCAAGAAACTTGAGAATTGTCTTAAATTCCAGAAGTGGGAATGATGTTCTTAAACGACGAGCCTATGCCTTATGAGCTTCCGAGATAAGTCAAAATAAAAGAAACGAGTCACCCGTAGAGTATGGGGATATTAATGATCGTTTCCTCATATAAAGATGAATCTCAAAAGTGAAACGAATCACCTATGAAGTATGGGAATCTTAATGATCGTTTCCTCAAATAAGCATCAAGATTGAACGAGCTATGGAAGCAACATGAGAAGCATGTCTGAAGCTTCCACCTCAAAAGGCCCCTTTTGAGGACCAGTCTTTTGAAACAAACCTCCACCTCAAAAGGCTAGTTTTGAGGAGTAGTTTTGAATCGATTTGATTCGAGACTTCTAAGGAATTGTTTCAAAATAATAAATGAAGGAATTAGTGTCAAGGATCACTGTCTTTGTTTTATCAATCTAGCTGAAAACTGGATCAATTAAACATAGGCCTGCAAGTGATCTTAACATTAACTTCCTCCTAAATTCTCCTCCCACTCATTCAAATGACTCTTGAAATACGCTGATCTTATTTGATAAGTCGATCACATTTCATGAATCAACCAAAGTACTGGTTAAAGGCAAATAGGATAAACCTGTAATGATCGTTTACACTTCATAGACTGCAAAGTCAAAGAAGAGTAAAATGAAGAAGAATTTATTCTCTTCTAATTCGACCATAAAGGAAGTCAAAAGAACGCAAGTAGCCTAAAAGTCGAATTATCCCACTGCATCTAAGAAATGCACTGATATGTTTAATTGATTAGATGATCTAATTAATTAAGCAACCTTTCAATTAAAGGGTTAATTGAAAAGGGAAAGGAAGCAATTAAAGAAGTTAATTGAAAGGAAGTAAATTAATTGAATTAAACCATTAACTCAATTTCATTGAATTAATGTGTGAAGTTCAAATTAATACAAAGATAATAATCCATAACTTTGGTACGCTAGACTTGGACACATCTCCAAGAGTAGGATTCAAAAGTTGGTTTCGCCTAAGCTTCTTGAAAAATAGAACTTGGATGAACTTCCAACCTGCGAATCATGTCTCAAAGGAGATCTGACCAGATCTCCCGTCACAGGGAATCCAGAGCGAACCAAGCAAAATCTGGATTTAATCCATAAATATGGATCACTAAAGGTTACTGTGAGAGGAGATCACTCATACTTCGTACCTTTTTGCTAAAGACCTTGGTCGTTAGTGAGAAATGAATCTAGTGAGATTCAAATCCGAAAAAAACCTTTGAAAATTTTCAAGGTATTTCAATACGAAGTAGAGAATCAACAAAGACATAGTATTATTCGATCTAATCGAGATAGCAAATACTTGTCAAGGATTCCTCAATTATCTTAATGAGAATGAGATTCTCATACAACAAACTCCTCCTAAGACGCCTCAACTTATTGAAGTGTCTCAAGAGATGGAATCTAACATTGTTTAACATTGTTCGATCCATATTGAGTTTTGTTAAGCTTCCTTATGCATTCTAGGAGTTAGTCCTCCTGACTGCATCGAAGATACTGAGCAAAGTACCTTAAAAGTTCGTGCCTACAAAGCTTTACCAGGAAATGTATGGCAAAATACCTCTATGCTCTTACCTCTGAGTATGGAGATCTCCTGCCGATGGTAGAAACGAGAAAGGAGATAAATTGGCTAGTAGATCCAATTTGTATGTAACTGCGGGGTATCCAACGAAATCCATTGGGTACCTGTTCCACGATAATGAGAAACAATCGTTTCTCCTAAATACCCGTTCCTCTGTTGATGAAGCTATCGTCAAAGGAAATGGAAACGTCATGGAACTTGATGAAGTCCAAGATTTGGACCCGTCCCCGCAAATAGTGGGAGTTAATCCAGAATTTACTAAACCTACTAGTACACCTACTCTTCGAAGGTCTGATCGAATTCGTAAGGAGCCAGAGCGATTTGGTTTCATTCACGAAAATGAGAATGTGGAAAGTGATCCAAAGACCTATCAAGAAGCGATGTCAGACATAGACACGGGTACGTGGCTCGAAGCCATGCAAACCAAAATGGATCCCATCCATTCCACCAAGGTATAACCTTGACTGATCCACCCGAGGGATTTATCCCTGTAAGTTGGCTACAAATTGTAAGTGGATCTTCAATCTTGGAATGAATGGAGAGGTGTTGCCTCTAAGAATCGACTAGTGGTAAAAGGGCTATTCACAATGTTCTGGAACAGACTTTGATGAAACTTTTTCTCCATTAACGATGTCTGAATCTATATAGATTCGCATTTGTTCTGATGTGATAGTCAAGACATTTGACTTCATCAAAACGAGTATGAACAATGAGTGTACAAAAGGATTAGTGGGAGCGCGATGAAGCTCATATTTTTTGTGTCGATAATATTCTGGTTATCTGGGAAGATATCGGAATATTAGCACAGAAGAAAGCATGATTGTCCATGCAATTCTCCATGAAAGATTTAGGAGAAGCATCTTGCGTATTGGGATACGTGTCTATAGAAATAGATCAGAAAAGATGCTGACACTCTCTAAATCTAAGTACATAGAATCAATACTGGAAATATTCAGCATGAAGAATCCAAGAAATGATTGCTTCCAGTGAGACATTGTATCCCTTGTTCCAAAATCGATGTGCCCTACATCGAATGAGAATAAAGGAGAATGTCATAAATACCTTATGTTTCAAACAAAAGGTTGCATGTAGCATGCTTTACTATGTACTAGACCAGACGTAGAACATGCTCAAAGTGTCGCGAGCAGTTGCTAGTAAAAATCCAGTGAAGAAATACTGGACTACCGTAAAAGATGTCCTTAAGCTCTTGACAAAGACTAAGGATTTGATCTTGGTCTACGGTGGTAGTGGAGAATTAAAATTCGAAGGATTCACATGATTCGAATTTTCAGTCTGATGTGGATGAATTAAATATATCCATTTTTTGGATAAATATCCTGCCTCAATGGGGTAACGGTAAATTTGAAAGGGTTCCAAGCAAATCACCGTAACCATCTAAACCACTGAAGCAAGATATATTGCAGCATTAAATGTAGCATTAAATGCGGCTTAATGAAGTGTTTGGACATAAAACTTCATCCTATGATTGGATGTAGTGCCTAGCATTGCGAAGCTCATGGTTATCTTCTATGATAACATTGGAGCTATTGCTAAAGCAAAGCATTCGAGATCTTACCAGAAATCTAAACACAATTGAAAGAAAGGTACCATTTGATTAGAAAAATCATTGGTAGAGTTAACGCACATAATGGATTGCGTCAACTCAGAAGACAACTTAGTGGATCCACCAAAAAGGGCTATATCATGAAATGAGTTCGAAGAGCATCTTTAAAGGATGGGTCCTAGAAACGTTTGTGATTGACTTTAGGGCAAGTGGGAGATTGATGGGATAGTGCCTTGCAAGCCAATACATCTAGCTTGTACTGGAACTATCATTATCTTTCTTTAGTACAAATGACTTAATACGCATGTTTATTTATATGTGTATAAGGATAAACAATGGCCAACTTCATCTCTCGCGAATACATTTAAGAGATTGGATGAAATCTTTAGATTACATTTGACTATGGGACGATTCACTTCAGTACTGAGTGCAATCATGAAACAGTCTCAAAGGTCGTAATCTTAAAACTATTCCAAGTCATAGATTCCGAACGAGACGGGGTATCGTAAGAATCGCCAAGACTTGTACAAGTATGCATGATTCACATGGAGTGAATTTGTAGCGTTTCATGAGCAAGGCATTTGAGGCCAGTGCATATGAGTAGGTGGTTCAATGGAGGATTGAACGCATTGAAAGACCCGAACAGAGAAACCCATTGTGGAAGCGCATGTCGCATATCGGTAATGGGATGTTTCTCAAGGATTATAATAGTGTACGATTTAGTCCTTTGACTTGAGGTGCTAGGGCGAATTCGGTGCATGAAAGTGCGTACTTAGATCTAGGTATAGGCCACTTAGCTTGGTCATAACATGCCTAGGTTGGGTGCGTATGGACATGTACGCGAGTGGTTAGTACCGATATGGAATCTATTGACTCACTGTAATGGGTGAGAGAATTTCCTATACGATCCTTAGATAATATATGCGAGGAATCCACGGCCGTGGTCGGTGACGGATTTGGGAAGGGGTTTCCAAATTTAGCAGTCACACTGGAATATTATCCTGAATTAGAAAGTATAGTTATCGAGACAAATTTAGAGGTGCCGATCAATTCACACACCCTAAGTCTTGATCGGGAATATTAGTCGATAGAAGGACCGTATGTACATGGTAATTATATGAGACGAGGTTCACAAGTATCAATTCACCTGAAGTTGGGCTTCATGGGCTTGTGGCTAGACATCGATCATGAAGTGTAGGTACTCCTGAGTTAATAGAGAATTTGATTCTAGGAGTCACTGGCGGAGCGTCATGGAGACTGGGGGGGGGGGGGGGGCGACCGCCCCCCCAAGAAAAATATTGTTTATATATATATATATATATATATATATATATATATATATATATATATATATATATATATATATATATATATATATATATACCTATACAATAGTGGTTTATTAAATTAAATCAGCAGTGGCGCGCTAGTAAGCCCATTACTTGTTCTCACTATTGTTCTGAGTTCGAATTTGTTGGGGAGCATGTTTTTTTTTTTGACATTTTATACATATTTTTTTATTCTCTTGGTAGAGCTAATTAATCTAGATTAAAATATCTCATTATATTCTTTTCTTAATAAATTATTTCTAGTTTTTTAAGAATATTTAGGGAACAAATATTATATTTTTTTATTCTCTTGGTAGAGCTAATTAATCTAGATTAAAATATCACATTATAAGGCGGATTCGATAATAAATATTTACATTCAATAAAAGATTGTCGATTACATTTAAATGATTCTTATTCTTTAAGATATTTATATTATCAATTTTTGCGTGATATTTTTTTTTTTTTTTGTATATTGCTTTATCATAATTTTTGTCATTGTATCAAAATATTGAGGGAATGCAAAATATTAAGAAAGAATTTGACAAAAAAAAAAAAATTAGCCCCCCCCAAAGAATTGTTCCTAGCTCCGCCACTGCTAGGAGTGGTCAATTAAGGGTTGTTTAATTGACCGGAGCAATTTATTGTTCATAAATTAAATCACGAGGAATTCGTGGGCCTGCTGCCAATTGATGGTGAACCCAAAGGGTCACACACAATACAATTGGACGGTGACTGTTGAAAAATGATACTAAAGGAATTAATTGATTTAAAGGTAATTAAATCAATTAAATGAATTAAAATATTTAATTCAAGTGGGAGATTAATTAATTGGCTGACTTAATTAATTAAATACTTAATTGAGTTGAAAATTAATTATATAAAAGAAATATTGATTTAATTGGATTGGGCATTTAATTAAGTAATTAATTAAATGAAAGGCTTGCAAGACATGGGCCTTTAATTAAAAGCCCATAAGGAGTCTTGCAAACCTAGGTCAAGAGGGAGTCTATAAATAGGGTTCTACTAGAGCTCAAAAAGCTAACAACATAGAAAAACCCTAGCCTCTCTTCTCTAACCTAGCCGCCGCCCCTTCTCCTTTGCGCCGCCAACCTAGAGCCGCCGCCACCTGCTGCCGTGAGCTGCCCTAGCGCCGCCGCCTCTCCCTTGTTCCACCGTGTTAGATCTTGCATTGGCAAGTAGATCTGCACAGTCCTGCTTCGACAAATCTCCTAGATCCAGTTCTGAGCCTAAGATTAGGAGGTGTTGCCAGAATCCAATTGGTGTGGACTAACTTTGGAGGTGAGACGCTTGGATCACTTCTGTGAACCAGATCCAGATCCAGATCCAGATTCAGAATCAGAACTGAAGGTTGCCACCACCTTGCCTGTGGTGAGGTAAATCGCAAAGACCCCCTTGTTTAATTACTCTGTGTGTTTTTGTTTCTTGCTTTCGTATAAATAATATGGAGAATCTAATATGGGACCTTGGGTGCTTCGAAAAATTTTAAATTCCATACTTTTGTTGTTCTGACAATCGAGGCAACCCAACCACTATCCCAAGAGACAAGTCGAGCGACGTCTTCACAAAGAATACTCCGGATATTCTCATTAATTCCATTCTTTCAGTCAATCCGATACTGCGAGAATGCTCTCATGACAAGTACTTGGGGCTGCCTTTAAATGTGGGGAAATCTAAACGAGAAGTATTTGATTTTATAAGGGAGGGGGTTTGGAGCCGAGTTCAGAGCTTAAGGGTGAAAACACTCTCTAAACCAGGACAAGAAATCCTCATAATGTCAGTCATACATGCAATTCCGTCATACCTTATGAGTTGCTTTAAACTACCGGGGTATTTGATAAAATAAATTGAATCGATAATTGCCAATTTTTGGTGGGACGAAAAGGAAAAGAAGAAAATTTATTGGGTAAGTTGGAACGCACTTTGCCGTAGAAAAAAAGAGATGGAGGTATGGGTTTTCGGGATCTTGACTCTTTTAACACGACCTTGATGGCCAAGCAGGCTTGGAGAGTTTTTAGCAATCCTAACACGTTACTTAGCAGAAATTTGAAGGGGAAATATTTTTCGTTCTGCGACCTCTTGGAAGCACAACTTGGTAGTCGGCCTTCTTCGACATGGAGGGGTATTTGGGGTTCATTAAATAATTTGCAAACGGGAGTTAGATGGAAAGTTGGAGATGGAAAAACAATACAAATTTAGTGGGATAAATGGCTTCCCCGAACTAATGATTCAAAATATCGTCGCCACCTTCTTTGATCCCTTATGAAGCTATGGTGAATTATCTTATTGATGAAAATATGGGATTATGGAACAAAGAACTCATCAAATCCATTTTTCGGGAAGAAGAGGCTAGTAGTATCCTATCTATACCGCTAGGAAGAGGAAATAATAGAGACAACCCTTATGTGGCACTACGAAAAATCGGGGCGCTTCACAGTTAATGGTAACTTAATTATTTTCATGTGATATTCATAATATTTAATTTATCTTAAATTGTTTCTTTTCAAATTATAGGAGGTAAATTGAACATTATGAATATCATAAGGGATAAATCGCCATTAGTACTTTAAAAAAGTAAAAGATGAACCGTCATTTTCTTTAAATTAGAAATTTAATAATGGACTAAATTCATACCAAATGACAAATTGTGAGACGAAATTCAGTGAAGTAATATTGTTTGGGACGAAAAATTAAAATATATAATTAGTTTGTGACGAATTCTGCAATCTTGTATAATTATTCATGCTAAAATTTACCACGTCTTGACACGTATGCAGTCATGTGACAAGTGGGACGATATTCCAAAAAAATATAAAATTATGGGATAAAATTGGCCAGATGCTATAGTTTAAGATGAAAATCCAAAATCACTGATTAGTTTAGGACTTTTTTGCAAATTTGCCTATATAAAATTTATTCTAATAACTATTTGCATGAGTGAATTTCTTCTAGATCTTTAATTCTACTTTTTCTACGTACTCCCGAATGTTAGGGGTAAAACACTCCACTATATTATGTGAACATGTATAAAATTATTCTGTGAAATGTCTTAATGCATAAATCCCTTACACCGTTAAATAATCATCACCAAACACCCTATACATAATATATATATATATATATATATATATATATATATATATATAGGCCTTATAAATTTGTGAGGGTTGCAAAAAATATTACATTGATAAATTATTTGAGCGATAATTTACGTAATCGTTCAAGATTATATAATATAATAGCATGAATAGAAAATATAAAGAGAAAATAGAAAGTAGAACTAATTAAAAATAAAACCCCTAAATCTAATTAGTTTAAAAGATTATTTTTTGAAATTATAAAATTCGAATAAATTTAATTTATATTTTATTATATTTTATATAAAATATTTTTAATGATATGTATATATATATATATATATATATATATATATATATATATATATATATATATAAAATCTAATTAGATTATGAAATTTGATAATAATAATATATAAAATTTATAAAACTTGTGAACTTTGAGGTCAATTTATCAGCCAAAAAATATGTGCGACAATCTTTGACAGCAATCTATACTATAGGATTAATTATGCAAAATTTTCATCAAATTGGTGCTTGAAATTGAATTTTTCGTCCAAAAATTGACGGAAGTGCCAAATGTATCGAGGATAGTTAATATGTGATAACAAATACTATATATTTTTTTTAAAGTTATGATACCGTAACTTTAAAGTAGTTTTATTTGTGTTACAGAAAGTAAAATTCTCTCAACCTGATATATTTGCTAGTCTAGATCTTACAAACCAGTAATAGAAAACATGGATTCCCCCAACCACCCCCACCCCCCTCAACATTTCATTTCAAATGATTTAGAAGTGCTACTTTTGGAGATTAACAACATCAAATTCAAGTGCTATTTATGCGTAATATAAACCAATCTAAAAATTGTTATTTAATATTCAATTGAACAATGCAAAAATTGAATTGGTGGCGTCGATTTAATTAAGTAAATCTACTAACAAAATTACTAATTAAGCAGTTGGATGGGTGGAATTAAGCCAACCATATACCATTAATCTTGTTGATTAAGTTGAAGGGACTAGTCACTCAAGTAACGATCAAATTCAGGTTTGAATTCCTGTTGTGAGATATTTTCTGCTTGACTCGTCTCGAAAGAGATTAAATCCTTGATAAAAAAAAAAAATCTTCTAAGTAGAAAATATAGAGTTAGAACTGGTTAATAAAATAATACTAATAATTAATGATAGAAAACATACATATTGCGTTTATGTTCGACACTTCTGAAACGAAGTCAATTTGACCACATATAATATAATTGATGTTGCGTGAAAATGATCAAGCGTATCTACGGGATGATCTCTTCCAATCTTGAACGTTTTCACCTCTCGTTCTGACGTCACGGGACGGACTTGGAGGAAACTACTCAACTAGTCTTCACACTTCTTGCAATTTGTCTTTCCAATGAAAATGTGGGTAGTATTTATAGGTGAAAGTGAGGAGGTGAAGAGTCACCATATTAAAAGGGGGAGATGAGAAGTTCATCATCAATTAGGTGAAGAGAAAAAGTCTCCTACTAAGTTCAGAATTAACTAGGGGTAGAATGGTCATTTTAATGAACGTCATAAATGTAATTCTTGTTTAAGTATTTTAATAATCAGGAATTTGGTAATTACTAAAATACCCTTATAATTTATATATCCATATCAATAATTAAGTTCAATTGATGTCATTTCTTGTAATATATCTTACCTAAACAATTAGGATATACAATATATTAAATGTTACTTAAACCTTTTCTTCGATAAAATCTTAAATAAGTAAATTATATTTTTGACAACTATTGTCCTGTTGAGAGAAAAATAATAATAATAATAATAATAATAAAAGATATTGATAGCTACTAGTATAAATACATCACAGTTTAACATGTTATATTACTTTTGCATGTTTACCACAATTATTTCTCATTTTATCAAAAAAAAAAAAAAAAAAAAATCTTCTAATTTATAATCATTTTAACTGTTCCAATAATTAAATACTCGGACAAATAGATTGAACCAAGTTTATTTCAAGTTTCAATAAGCGATGTTTTTATTATCATAATTTCACTAGTAGATAAGCAGGGCCGGCCTTGGGCGTAAGCCGCACATGCGGTCGCTTAGGGCCACCGATGAACGAGGGCCTCCAATAAAAAAATATTTTAATATATATGTATATATATATATATATATATATATATATATATATATATATATATATATATATATATATATATATATATATATATATATATATATATATATTAATATGTATGTACTAATTACCTAAAGAGACCATGTGGCATAGATGGTAAAACTCCTAATGAGTGTGTGTTAGGCTAGTGTTTGAATCCTTGCATCTTCAAATTGCCTTTAATTTTTGTTTTTTTTTTGCTTGTGGAGCTAAGATTTACCAAAAGAACTAAAAAACATGAATTATTTGCAAACTATATAATGTTGGTTTCTCAAATAGATGGATTACTTATAGAATATTGTTAAATATTCTCGTTATAGTTGCAGTTGTAGAGATAATATTTTCGAAACTATAGTTGATTAAGTCTTACTTCTAATCAACCATTGTCACAAAATAAATCGAATCGGTTAGCCATATTGTTGATTGAAAAATATTTGTTATACAAGTGTAATTACTGATTTTGCTTTAAAAAATGCTAGTAGAAGAATATTTAAGCAATAATTTACTAAGATTTTATGTGTTTATGTCCCATTCACATATGTTATCATTTTCTTATTAAATAGAAGTGTGTCTCGTATTACCGATATTTTTTTACAAAGCGAGATTATATTTTATTTATATTATTATTGTTTCTTATTTTTCTAATTAATAGTTTTATTTTTACAGAAAATTGTATTAGTTATTAATATAATTTAGCTGCACATGAAAACTTAAGGGTCACAATTTTAGAGTTGGCTTAGGGCCACCAAAAACTCAGGACCGGCCCTGTAGATAAGTACGACTTCTATGAAAATCTAAAGAAAGAAGATCGACAATTTCATAAAGCATTGTTGAAGAAATTTAAATAGTTGTTATCCAAATTTATGACACTATTAATTTAAACAACACAAACAACGATAAAATACAATTCAAATTTTCCTAAGTATAATTACTCTAATCTTTTCAATTCTATATATACATACTCCAAGTACTCTCAATTTTCTTATTGCCAAGAAAAATATAATGTTAAAAATCACAAAAGTTCCCAGAGCGCACGTTCACAATACTCATAAATTAAGGAAGGCTTATTTCAAGAAATGAAAGAAGATTTTGATTTTGATTTTGATCTAGACCCTATCCGGCTATCAGCAAAACCCTGATCTAGGTCTTTGTTGGACTAATGTGTTTAATATTCAATACTAATGGTTATGAGATATTTTGAATTTATGTTAAGACACATTACTTAAAAATATTGTACTTGAGACATATTTTACATGTGAAAATAGGAAAAAAAAATCATAAAAAAATTTACATAGATATCCCCTGTCTATAGGTCTAATTACAAGAATTACCAATTTTATCAGAAATTACAAGGATATCCTCTCAGCCAAACCTATATTAGGACACCCCTTACATTTTTAGTGTCAGACATTAAATGATGACGTCGTCTAATTTTTTTAATATTTTTCCAAATTTTCCTTTGGTGAACTTTGTAATATAATTTATGATATAGGGGGGTGTATTTGTAAAGTTTGTTCCACCATTCCTTTTCACTCGGTCGTCATTTTTCGGCAGCTATTTGCTCAAATTATATTTCCGTTAAAGTCGACTACTTACAGGGGGTGTCTATGTAAATTTTCGAAAACCAAATTGTTCAATAGGTTTACGAAGTTTATATGGAATTTAGTTTTTCCTTATGTTTGTAAAATTAATTTGAATTCAGCTTTTGTTTTCATTTCATATATTTGCGTAAACGACGTTGTTTTATGTGTTATATAAAATAATTATTCATTGTAAAAAAAAGTTGGTCGAAAATGGATTGGCCTGACCCAGCCAGTTTTTTGACCCTAATTGTTTTTGACTTGAATTATTTTCCAACTTTTTACAATTCCAGAGGTTACTAATTCTGACCCAACCCGATTTTGGCCAGTGGAGACCAACTCGCCCATCTAAAATTAGGTGTTAATAATCAATTGAAATTTTGTCAAATTCATCTTGCCACAAAATGTAATTGGGGGAATTATGGGCTTGCAACCATTATCTAACAGTTTAGCACATAATAAATTAATAAAAATTATATATAGTCAATTGAGTCCTCGATGGTGTTAATAATCAATTGAAATTTTGTCAAATTCATCTTGCCACAAAATGTAATTGGGGGAATTATGGGCTTGCAACCATTATCTAACAGTTTAGCACATAATAAATTAATAAAAATTATATATAGTCAATTGAGTCCTCGATGTTTGTGTATTTGAATTTCTTATAAATTTATTTAAATTAGAGTACAAAATTCTGCTCGTTGTAGTACAATATGAAAAATATGATAAATACTCTCTAATTCAATTTGATAATACTTTTTTAATTGCAAAAGAATATTTGACAGATAAATTTTCAAATTGTTCCAATTATATAACATTATAACAATGTCTTCTGAGCAAAAAATATAAGGGTATAACCATATTCAATAAGAAATAACAAAATAAAATATATTATTAAGTTTAGGGTGATTTACAACCATCGCCTTGAAATTTAGTCATATTACAAAAACTCCATGATATTTCAGAAATTAAAAAAATCACTTTGTTTTGTCTTGCTCACATATCAGAAAAGGGTATGTAACCAGTGTTTCATAATATGTAATATAATTACCCAGTTATTCATAATATATAATATAATAATATAATTGGGGTCTGGTTATCCAAATCATGAATATTCTATCTTTGTATTATTTTAAGTAATCCAATAATACTAAATACAATGACATTATGAAGAATTGTGCTTGGAATTTTATACTAAATAACAAAAAAGGGTATGTAGTTTGTGATTCATAATATTATGTTATAATCAGTGATTCATAATATGTAATGTAATGTAATAAGTGATTCATAATATCTAATATAAAAATGTATATGGGCTTGATTATCCAAATCTTGGATATTTATCTTGGGTTTTATAAAAGATAGAATAAAGGGGTATGTAATTGGTGATTCATAATATGTAATGTAATGTAATCTGAGTCAGATTATTCAAATCTTGAATAATGGGGTACAATATTTCCAAGAATTGTGCTCGGGATTTTTTTATACTAAATAACTTAAATGGGTTTGTAATCAGTGAATTATAATGTGTAATGTAATTATGTAATAAATGATTCGTAATATCTAATATCATAACATAATATGAGTCTGATTATCCAAATCTAAAATATGTTATCTTTATATTATTTGAAGCATTCCAATAATACTAAATACAATGATATTTTGAAGAATTGTGCTTAAATTTTTATTATAGATAATATAATGGGATATTATAATCAGTGATTCATAATATGTAAAATAAAAATGTAATATAAATTACTTTATGAAACTACATGTGTCCCATTGATGCGTCCCTGCAAAGGTTAAAGGACTAATATTTCTTTTTTGCCCAGTTATTTTGTATATCCAGAAAATTTTTATTTCTAAAAATATAGATTTTCCTAAATAGCAATACAATTAATTCAAAATTTAAAAATTAATGTTATTATCATCATAATATCACAATTAGGCAAGTAGAATATTATGAACATCCAACGTAAGAAAGTCAACGAATACGACAAAACATCTTTAGAGAAATTAGCTGTCACTCGAATTTATTATACCATTAATTCAAACATACAATTCAAAATTCTCAAAAGAAGATTATCCAAATTTCTTCAAATGTCTATATATACATAAATAAAACATATATTAATATATAGCTTCTTCCTCATATCCCCTCAATCTTCCTATTCCCAAGAAAAAAAGAAAACTTGTCAAAAATGCCAAGGAGAAAAGTTACACTCGCATATATGACCAACGAATCCGAAAGAAAAGTTTCGTTCAACAAAAGGAAAAAGGGATTAATGAAAAAAACAAGTGAACTTTCCACCCTTTGTGCCGTAGATGCATGTGCCATCATCTACAGTCCTTATGAAAGTCAACCAGAGGTATGGCCATCACCAGAAGAAACCACAAATGTGTTGTCACGTTACAATGAGCTTCCGGATACGAAAAAAACTAAATATTTGACTAATCAAGAAAGTCTCACACAACAGCGCCTCGAAAAGGTGAAAAAAGAGCTTAGTCGCTTGCAAATAGAGAACAAGCGCAAAGAAGTACAAAGTTTCATGTACAAATGCATGGCTGGAATCAGAAAACCAGAAGAATTTGACAGGGCTAATGCTGATTTAATGAGATCAGTCATGGAAAAAACTGCAAACGAACTCAGTTCAAGAATGGGAAAACTAAATATTGCCAATCCGAATTAGTCAGCTATATCTGGATCTCACAACAATCATTAGTTTTTCCAAGTAATAATCAACAAGAGCATGAAACTCTAGGCCTAGTGTGGTTCTTTCTAGTGCATTTTTTCTTTTCGTTTCAATTTAATCTAAATGTATGTGTTATTTAATCGATTTCAGTAATTTATTTGGTGGTGTTTAGATTCAAGTATATTTTATTATTTTTTGTTTCGACTTAATCTAGATGTATATGTGTTTTTTTATCATTTTTAGGTAATTTTTGTTGGTGGCATCTAGGTTCTTAAATTTTTTTTTAGAATGAGAAAATGAATATACAAGTTAATTTAGAATAGAATATTTGAAAATTAAGACATAAATCATTTGTAGTCAATTAGCCCAAAATTGTGGATTAGTGAGTTAATTTTTTATTTTCGAGTAGTTCAAAAACAAAATAAATGTTTTGACAAATGGAATTGGTTAAAAAAATCAGTTGTATTTTGATCAATCTCATGAAATGCAATAAAACACTAGAATACAAATAAAGAAAATGTAATAATAATGATTTATGTGGTACTAGATAATATTTTTTCAATTTCTTTCAATTTTTAGATTATTACAATAAATTTATTTATTTTATACACTTCAATTTTTGTAAATGGTTAAAGATCCAACTACATATTTATTCTCATTGATACCATATATCTACTTTATATTTAGATTTGTTGAATTCTCAAATTGTTAACTTTTACTACTGACTATATTTTAATAGTTTGTAAATGTATTTTTTAAACCCTAAGTAGGTTGTAAGATTTCCTTACTTTGATGGAAAGATGTAGAACATCAACGAGATTTTCAAATAAAAAATATAACTAGCTCCAATGGCAACGATAAAGTAAACTTAAAATGTGATAGTTTAATTATCTAAGAGAAATTATTTGATACAAATGACACTAGTTATTGGTACAATATTGTTTTAACTATATTTTGTTAATTACTTTTTATGCATTTGCATGTCACATATGTAGCTAAACTGAAAAATAAAAATTAGGAAAATATTGGACCAGGTATGATACAGTAAACATGGAGAAAGTGACTTCTAATGCAAAAAAATGATAAGTGCGGGAAAACGAAAGGATGCACGCAAGATCACAAATAAATTATGCAATGAAGCATTGTTGGATGAAGATGAAGATTGAAGGACAAGGAAGTTAGAAGTTAAAGGAAGGTTTTGATGATTTCCAAAACATTTTAATCAGCTAAGTAAGGAACACTTAATAAAATCCCTTAGAAGAATTTTGATCAAGCTTAAGACAAATCAAACAAGTCAAAATTCAGTTTGGTCCAGAAGACTACTGATCTGCTGCTGAAGGAAGAAATCAGTTTGGTGAAAATCAGCCGACTCTAATCAGATTAGTTCAAGTTTGAGATCAGCTCAGTACATCATCAGACGAGAGATTCTAATCAGTCAAGTGAAGACGATCAGGAAGTCTCTCCAACGGTAATAAATGCACTTGGAGTAATAAATGCTGAAGAAGGAGGGTATTTATGGCAAGTGATTGAAGAAATCCTCGTATCAGCTTGGTGCATTAAATGTTGCTGACATAAAGTACTGTTGACAGTACTATAGCAGTACAACGAGCCGTTTGCAGAGTTTAAGGACCAGTACTCGAGGCAATTTGAATTCTGTCTTTTCTTCAACGGACATTTTTCAAATCAAGAGTATAAATAGTTCGCGAGTTTGAGAGAAGAAGAGATACAACACAACTGAGATCAATCATGCGAAGCAAAATCTTCTAAGTCTCAAAAACTCAAGAACAACTCACCAGTCTGCTGAAGTTATTTGTTAACTGAAACAAAGTTGAAGCAAAAATAGAAATCATTTTCTGAGTGAATCTGTAATTGAAAAGTGTTGTGAGAAGTAGATATCCATCTAAGTGAGTGATATTACTTCAGAGAGTAGGAGTTTCTTACTGATTTCCTACTGCGAACTTACGGCTCATCATTTGTTGTAGAGCGTAAGCCAAGTATATTGTAAACTGTGTGTTTATAGTATAACCCAAGATCTAAGTGACTTGGAAGAGTGGACTAAAGGATTTTTATCCATATAACTACTATAAAAATTCTTTGTGTTTTAACTTACATTGTTTTCTTGCATATCTTCAAAGTTGCATTAAACACTTTAGAAAACTGTTGAAAAGATTTTAAAAGGAAGTTTGTTATAACAGGGGATAAAATCTTTTAAAAGACTAAGTTTACTTGTGAAAACACTTTAAACCTCCGCTGCAAGTATTCTGTTTTTAAAACTGATTTTGCTGAAATCCACTAAGTGGTGATAAGAGAAGTGGTCAACTCTGCTGTTCAAGATTTGTTCTAGATCAGCATAGTCAGCTTACTGTTCTACATCAGCTTAGTCTACTGACAGACGTCTTGAAATTTTTAAAGTCTAAAAATTTTCAGAGGTCTATTCACCCCCCCTCTAGACCTCATCTGATCACTTGGGACCAACAAGTGGTATCAGAGCGGGTGGTTCATTAGAATCAGTTGCCTGATCAACGAGCTTGATCCAAGTGTTTTTCAAAGGTTTTTAAACTTTTTCATAAGAGCATGTTTTTGAAAAATCAAAACTTTTGAAAGTGTATCAGCCATGTTCCCCAAATCGGCGGTATGAGTTTTGAGGACTGGAAGATCAGGATGGAGATCTTCTTAGCTGCTTACAATGACAACATGTATACATGCATTACCAAGGGTCCATTCAAATTCACCAAGACTATAAAGGTTGATGAAGTAGATATAGTTGTGGATAAAGATCTACAAGAGATGACAACTGAAGAGATCAAGCTGTTCAATCTTGATAAAGTTGGCCGTTTCATCATGACCAAAGCCTTGGACAACGACATATTTGATAAAGTCAAGCATTGCAAGACTGCAAAAGAGATGTGAGACAAGGTTCGTGACATGAGCGAAGGAAACGACGCCATAAAAGAGCACCAACTGAGTGTTGCTCTGAAAAAGCAAGACAACTACGAGATGAAGTCTGCGGAAACTATTGATCAGATGGATACAAGGTTTACAAGGACGCTGAATGAAGTTCTCAAGCTAGGAAAAACCTTCACTGACAAGGAGATAACTGTCAGAGTGCTAAAGTCTCTGCCTCCAAAGTTCAACATGAAGGTGACATCCATGGAAGAGTCAAGAGATTTGGGAAAGATTTCTCTTACCGAGCTGTTCTCAGTACTCAAGGCATATGAGTATAAACTGCCAAGAATGGGTATTGAAGAAACCTCAACTTCAGGCCCCACATCTGCCCTGGTTGCTGCTGAAAATCCAAGAAGAACAACACACAAAAGCAAAGAAGTGGACTCATCTGATGAAGCCACACTACTCAACAAAAAGGAGTACACTGCTGGAGACATTGCATTGCTGATAAACAATTTCAAGAAGTTCTATAAAAGAAAAATGAAGAACAAATACAACAATGCTTCTACTTCTAACCATACTTCTTCTTCTCAAGATAAGGATGCTTATAAATCCAAACTAATGTGTTACAATTGCAGGAAATTGGGACATTTCATTAGAGATTGTCCATATCCTAAAGCGGAGAAGTACACAGAAGAAGGAAATAGAATCAGAAAGGAAATAAAACATCAAAAAGGCAAAGTGCTGATGACTGAAGCAGAAAAGCTGGCTGCTATCTACTTGTCTGATTCAAACTCAGACACTTCTGAAGAAGAGTCTACTGATGATGAGAACCCTGCTCTTATCTGCCTGATGGCTAAGGAATCTGATGACTCTGAGGATGAGGTAATTCCTCTTGAAAATGAACTGTTTAATTCATCTGAGCAAATGATGGTTAATAATAATAGTATTGCTGACACATTTGCTAAGCTTAAGGAAGAGATGATATTGCTAAGAGAGGAAAACAGTTCACTGAAACTTAAAGTTGAAAAACCAAAAGAATCAGGTGAATATAAACTGCTTGAGCAAGAAAATGAATCTCTGAAAGCTGAATGTGAAGTCTATAAAGGAAAAATCATGGAACTTGAAAAGATTATTGAGTCTCATGACAAGTCTTCTGTTGCATCCACTCATATGTCTAGTAAACAGGAAATACCTTTAGAACAAAAAAAGTTAGAACTGAATCACACTGAGAAATTTGTATAAGCTGACAATAGTAAGGTCATACTGTATATTCAGACAACTAAACCTGCTTCACCTGAGAAAGAATTAAAGGAGAAGAAAGCTCCTAAGGCTAAAAAGAGAAAAGAGCCTAGTTTAGGAAAACAGACTGGTAAGACTAAACAGCAGAGTCCTAGGAAGTCTGCTGAAACTAGTAAAACCAATCAGACTAGTAACAAAACTAAGTCGTCTGTCAATGATTAAGTAAAGAGTAAGCCAAAGAAGCATAAGAACAAGAAAAATCAAAATGCTTGGTATGGAAATGAGTCATCATATTATGTACAACCTGCTGCATATCCTCCTATGTATCATGCACCTCAATTTCCAACTTACTATGCACCCTACCCTGCTCATCCAATGAATGCATATCCTGCTTATCATGCATCATATCCTGCTTATGAACATCATTTTTATCATAATGATTATCAACATAACACATCTGCTGAATATGATGAAGATAAAACTGTTATGCTCCTATAAAATCTCAGAAACCTAAGAAGCTTAAGACTTCAACATCTTGGATTGTCAAAGGTGGAACTAATCCTTCAGGACCCTTTCAATGAAGGGTACCTAAAACAATTTTATTTTGTTTTGTAGGTTAGGATTAGGAGTAGGAGTAAAGTAGAGAAAATCTGGTACTTGGACAGTGGATGTTCAAGACACATGTGTGGAAGCATACATGAGCTGACTGATACTGTTGTTGTGGATGGTCCTAAAGTAACTTTTGGAGAGAGCAAAGAAGGCAAGATTGTAGCATGTGGAAGATTAATCAAAGGCAACATTGAGATATCTGACGTCTCTTATTTAAAAGGCCTCAAATACAATTTGCTGAGCATAAGTCAATTTTGTGACAAGGGATTTTCAGTTATCTTCTCATCAGATAAGTGCTATGTTGAACAGATCGGTACAAAGGTCATCTTATCTGGAAGACGACAAGGAAATGTCTAACATAGTCGACTGGAATTTTGTGGACAGGAATTCAAGCATTTGTTTGGTGGCATCTACACCAAGTGAAGTTAGTTGGCTGTGGCACAAAAGAATGAATCATGTGAACTTCAAGACCATAAACAGACTAATCAAGAATGATCTGGTTGAAGGAATTCCCAAAACAGTCATGAGCAAAGATAAGCTCTGTGACGCCTGTCAGAAGGGTAAACAAATCAAGTCATCTTTCAAAAGCAAGAAGCACCAATCTTTTGGAAGGATTTTGGAGCTTCTACATATGGACTTATTTGGACCCATTGATCCAATCAGCAATGGTGGAAAGAAGTATTGCCTAGCTGTTGTGGATGATTTTTCAAGATACACTTGGGTGATTTTCATGAAGAAGAAAATTGAAACCAATGAGCATCTTACAAATCTGATGGAACTAATTCAGAATGAGAAAAACATGAAGATATTAAAGATCAGATCAGATAGAGGGACTGGATTCACAAACTCAACTGTTGAAGAGTATTGTAACATCAGAGGCATTAGCCATGAGTACTCTGCTGCCAGAACCCCTCAACAAAATGGAGTTGCTGAAAGAAGAAACAGAACTCTAAAAGAAGCTACCAGGACTATGATAGCTGAAGCAAAGTTGCCCCAAAGATTCTGGTCATAAGCCACAAATACAGCCTGCTTTACCCAAAACAGATACATGATCAACAAACACCAAAACAAGACTCCATATGAAGTTTGGAACAACAGGAAGCCAAACATTCATTACTTTAGAATTTTTTATTGTAAATGTTTTGTATTGAATAATGGGAAAAATCAACTTACTGCTTTTGTAGAAAATGCTGATGAAGCTGTTTTTGTAGGATACTGTTAGTAAAGCTTACAGAGTCTGTAACAAAAGAACTTTGTAGAAGAATCTATACAAGTAGTATTTGATGAACCAAACCAATCTTCTGAAAAAAATCAAAGTATTAATCCAAATTTGTCTACTGGTTTTCAGAAATTGAGTATTGAAAGAAATGAAGAATATGTACCCATCATACTACATGATCTCAACTCAGCTGCTGGCTCAAGAACTGTTCAAGATCAGACCACTGATTATTTAAAAGACGAGTTGCAAACAACTGACAGACCAGAGACTGTTCAACAGACAACTCATGTTCAACAGACTACTACTGAAACTCCAACAATAGTGTTGCAAGATCAAAACAGAGGACAACATTCAGATTTGCAACCTGATCTCAGATGGCTCAAGAATCACCCACCAAAATTAGTGATTGGTGATCATTTAGATAGAATAAAGACAAGAAGAGTTGCTGCAAATGATGCAATGTTTGTCAGTTTCCTATCCCAAATAGAGCCCAAACAGATTGAAGAAGCTCTTAGTGATTCAAACTGGATTGAAGTTATGCCAGAAGAGCTAAATCAATTTGAATGGAATGAAGTCTGGTATTTAGTTCCTAGACCAAGTCATCAAAGAGTAATTGGCACTAAGTGGGTATTCAGGAATAAAATTAATGAAGATGGTGTTGTCACCAGAAATAAAGCAAGACTAGTGGCCAAATGTTACTGCCAAGAAGAAGACATTGACTTTGATGAAACCTTTGCACCAGTAGCAAGATTAGAAGCAATCAGACTGTTTCTTGCCTATGCTGCTCATAAGAACTTCATAGTCTATCAGATGGATGTGAATTCTGCCTTTCTCAATGGAGAATTGCAAGAAGAAGTATATGTTGAACAACCACCTGGATTTGAATCATATAAAGAAGAAGACAATGTGTATCGTCTGAAGAAAGCTCTCTATGGACTAAAACAAGCTCCAAGAGCATGGTATGATACTTTATTTGATTTTCTGTTAATCAAAGGATTTCGAAAAGGTAAAGTTGACAAGACCTTGTTTACTGTTGAATGGGAGGATCATATATTACTTGTGCAAATATATGTAGACGATATTATTTTCGGTTCAACTAACCAACAGATGTGTGACAAGTTCTCCAAGCTGATGCAGAACATGTTTGAAATGAGCATGATGGGTGAACTTAACTATTTTCTTGGTTTGCAAGTAAGACAGTTGCTTGATGTAATATTCATAAACCAAGCTAAATACACAAAAGATCTGTTCAATAAATTTGGTATGAAAACTAGCTCTACTGCTAGTGTTCCTATGTCTACTGGACTTCGTTTGGATAAAGACGAAGATGGCAAATCAGTAGTTATAACAAAGTACAGAGGCATAATAGGGTCACTGCTATACCTAACAGCTATCATACCTGATATCATGTACTTTGCTGGGGTTTGTGCGAGATATCAATCAAATCTGATACCTAAGAGGGGGGGTGAATTAGGTATATAACTTTTTCAACGAGTTTATTTCCCAAAAGACAATTAGTAAATAGTTCCAGTAACTTTAAATAAAAGTTGATCGTTCCAATGATTTTAAGATTAAAGTTACGATAAGAAGTAAAGTGCAAATAGTAAAAGGAGAGAAAACAAACACAATTTATAGAGGTTCGCGCCCCAACGGCCTACTTCCTCTCTTCCAGCACCCCTGGGTAAAATTCACTAATATATCGTGGCTTGCAGGACAAACCTTCGCCACTCGAGATTACAAGATCAATTCTTTCTCTCGAAACGAGCTTGCTAGGCCTAACTTATCGCTCAACAAAAACCGTGCTTGCTAGGTTCCTACCTATCGCACAAAAACAGTGCTTGCTAGAACACTCAGTCCATTGCACTACGAGCTTGCAAGTACAAAACTTTCGCTAAAAAACAGTAGTAAAATTTTGATTACAAATATATGCTCCAAAATGAGCTGATTTTGCAAAGTAGTAAACGCTGATCTTTTTCTTCTATAACTTAGAGTATATTCAAGATTTCAAGAGCAAGAAGAAAAGATATTTTAAAAAAGCCTTTTTGAGAAAAATGATTTTGACAAAATTAAGATCACTCAAAGACTTTAACTAGGAGAAATAATTTAGCAAGAGAAAAATGTAGAGAATTGAGTTGTGTTGAGCCATGAGAAATGATCCATTATTTATAGTTGAGTGGAGTTGGTTCAATAGGGAAAGATTTTGAAATTCAAAAATGATTTTGTTACATTTAAAAAGATGTTGCAAGATTAAACCATGTGACTAATTTTCCAATGCATGTGGACAATGTTTAGTAATTAGGTGGAGATGAAATCTTTCCAAAAGAATTGATTTTAAATAAATGGGGTAAGATATTAAGCTAGACAAATTGGAGACAAATTATTTTGCTAGCTAATCAAATGATTTGAAAGAAATCATACCTTTAAGAATTGATTTGATTGAGAGTTTAAAAAAATGGCCAAAATTAGTTAAATATTCAAGAGTAATTAGGCTTAATTAAGAAAATGATTTTCGGCATAAGTAATAGGCAAGGTCACGGCTCATTTTTAGAAAAGATAGTCATGCAACATTGATATAAAATAATTTTTAGAATAGGGCCAAAAATGTTGGGTCAAGAGTAATTAAAAAATTTGGGCTAGGAATTTTCTTGCTCTTTTAATCAATTGAAAATACTTACTAAGTTGACCACAATTTTCTTGAATCGAAAATTGGGCCCTTCAGGGGTGCTAGGGGCTTCGATCTTGATCTTCATTCATAACGAGCCTTTAGCTTAAAATTGGCCTTCTCATAATCTTCCTTCATAATTTGCATAAGCCTTTTCGTATCAGACTTGGGCCTTCTTCATTGTTTGGACTTTAGATATCTTTATTGGGCCTTTTCTTCTCAATTAAGCTATATTTGGAAATGGGCCTCTTTCTTCAAATAATGAGCTTCTCAATAATTCCTGTTAAGATTATACTCAAGAAACAAGCTCAAATATCAAGTTGTTTGTTAATCATTAATCATTCGGCTAACAAAATCCTAAGGAATCTCATCTCCTGGCTGCCAAAAGGATACTCAGATACCTTAAAGGTACTCAAAAACTGGGATTATGGTACCCTAGAGAATATGGTTTTGAGCTGATAGGATATCCAGACTCTGACCTTGTTGGCTGCAAGATTGATAGGAAAAGTACAACTGGCACCTGTCAATTCTTAGGTAGTCGTCTGATCTCATGGATGAGTAAGAAACAAACTTCAGTGTCCATCTCTACTGCTGAAGCTGAGTACATAGCTGCTGGAGCATGCTGTGCACATATACTTTGGTTGAAGCATCAACTAGAAGATTACAACATTAAGATCAATGGAATTCCAATCTACTGTGACAATACAAGTGCAATATCTCTTACTCAGAACACTACAAGTCATTCAAGAACTAAACACATTGAGATCAAACATCATTTCATCAGAGATCATGTGGAAAAGGGAAATGTTATAATTGAGTATGTTCATACTGACAATCAGATTGCTGACATATTCACTAAACTACTAAGTGATGCAAGGTTTTCAACTCTAAGAGCTGAACTAGGTTTACTAATTTTAGATGCATAAGCTGAGAGGGAACTCTTCAGAAGACTGGAGTTTATCAGCTTACTCATCTTATCGTCTTCAAGGACAACTCTCAACAGACTAGTTGACTTATGGATTCTTAAAGTCAGGAGGAACGTGTAAGACTAGCGGTACTTCTGATTAAAAGATGAAATCTGTTGATGATAGTTAGTTGAAGTTAAGTTTTCATCAGATAATCTCTTAATTCTTGAAGATTGAAGACTAAATTATCTTGCTGGATTGACAAACAACAGAGGAAGATTACTAGTTATTGGCTTTCACTAGTAATATCTGTTTTCAGAACACACGTCTGATCAGATAAGTATTAGCTTACTTGTCTGATTGTTTGTATAAGCACTGTTATTAACAACGTTATACTTAAAAACACGCTTTTACAAGTCGACTGAGGCGGTTCGCATTTCCGCCAATCATTAAATGCTTTTTGAAATTTGAATCCCGCGTATCTCGCCCCACGATTAAAGCTGACAGTAAACCGATCTAACGACTCGCGTGAAACATGGAAACCGAAGCGTTCTCACCTCTTTAAATATATATTTGATCAGCTCACTGATCTCTTACGCACCCTAAAAATTTCTAAGGCATTCAAGAGAATTTTTGCTCTCATATTTCTGCAAATCTACTCTTTTCTACTAATCTTTTTCAGAACAATCATCATGGGTTCACAAGAAGCAAAAGCTGAAGGACAATATCTTGTTTACGAGTCATTCCACGAAACAGGAACAAAATTGATGAAAGAAATTCTGGAGAAGTTCAAGGCTACCTCACTGGTTAATTATATGGAGGCTCACGACGAAATGGTCTTCAAGGACCAAATTATGGAATTCTATGGATCTGAAGAAGAGCTTTATTTCAAGAAGCTGGAGATTAAGGCGGAGGTTGAAGGAGCTAATGTGTGTATTACTCCGAAGCTGCTAAACAAGAAGTATGGTCTGTCCTTGAA
Organism: Penstemon barbatus; assembly: GCA_003313485.2. Lineage (NCBI taxonomy): Eukaryota > Viridiplantae > Streptophyta > Magnoliopsida > Lamiales > Plantaginaceae > Penstemon > Penstemon barbatus. The sequence goes on along the minus strand of CM064877.1, from coordinate 54,171,888 downwards.
GGGAAGAACATACATCACAACCCTGGCTGAACATAAGGAACAAGAATTCTGGAGCATTTGTGCTAAAGAAGGGGATATTTTGGCTGGAAACATCAAGAAGAGACAGCTGAAAGATGAATATCAGCGGATGGCAAATATGTTTGCGAAGATCATTGAAAAGTGCACCTTCTCCTTGGACAACATCCCAATGAAGAGGTTTCATACAATGATCGATGTTCACTACGGCTTTGAAGTGAACTGGGCTGTTTTCGTGTGGTACATTTTGGCAAATCATCACAAGAAAGGGAATACCCATCACAGGATATTCCTAAGTCATCTGTTCTATAGTCTTGGATGTCGTATGACTAATGGAAAGCTCGTCCACAACTCAAAGGCCATGATGTTCTATCTGCCTATGAAAAAGATGTCCAAAAGAAAAGCAACTGAAGAGTCCCCTGAAGAGCCCCAGAAGAAAGTTACCAGTAAGAAGAAGAAGGTTACAATTTCCAAGCCTTCTGTTCAAACAGCTAACCCAGCTGTTAAAGCCAGAACAGAAGATGAGGTTGCTGCTTATGCTATCATCAATCAGACAACAAAGGAAATAGAGGATATGGCTTATGGTTCACCTTCTAGAACCATTTCTGAAGATAAGCCTGTTGAAAATGTTGCTAAAAGAACAATGAGTCAACTGAAGGACACAACAGCACCTAACCCTGTTCAAGAGAAAGTGGTACCCAAAAAGACCACTGCAAAGAGAAAAATGATCTTTGAACCATCTCCTACTAAGTCATCTGACCTAGTTAGGGAAAGTCCTCCATCAGCAGAGAGGCCTGCTGGAGTTGAAAAGAAGTCTACTGTCAAGGAGTCAGCTGCTGCAACAGCTACTCAACAAATCACAACAGTTGAGGCTGCTCAACCTCAAGATGATCCTGATGTGCAGATCATCGAACCAAAAGCAGCTGTTCCAATATCTACTGCTGCACCAGAACCAACTACTGCTGCACCTGTTGCACCAGCTCAGACACTTGTCAAACCAAAAAGAAAGAGAATAATTAAAATCAGAGTGTCTGCTACTGATAAAAAGAGAAGGGAGGAATAAAGAGAAAAGAAGAAGGCTGAAGATGACTTCAAGAGAGCAGTGGAGTTAAGCAAGTTGGAAGCAGAGAAAGCTGCTAGAAAGAAACAACTGACTGAAGCTGAGCTGAAAGCTTTGGAAGATGCTGATTTGGCCAAGGCTCTGGAACCAAGCAAGCAGGATGCTTATGGACCAAGAAGAGCTGGAGGAATCAGGATTGGAGAGTCCTTAAATGCTAGGCAGATTCTTCCTCCTGGCCAAAGTGTGGAAAAATGTCCATTTGCTGTTAAATGGGCATTGAACATTGTCAATGGACACCCTGGAGCATTTGCAAGGTTTGAAGCCACCCTTGCTGATTTTGATAAAAAAACTACAACAGGCGACTCTGTTTTTTCAGGAGAAGATCATATACAATAAGTGGCGAAACTACAGAGTCAACAAGTCTGTTGAAGAGATAAAGGCTTGGAAGGAGTTTGCTGAAGAAGAAAAATGGGTACTAAGCTTCTTGCAAACATCTTCCATCACCAAAACCTTAGACCCTGATAATGTAAGAGATGTCTTTCATGATTACACAAGGGGAATTGTGGCCATATAAGCAAACAATATTAAGGATGCACTGCCACCAAAGAGGAAGAGAAATGAAGATCCTATCAAAAGAGTAGTGCAGATAGCTGTTTACCAGGCATTGGAGAAGTGTTCTGAAAGGTCAAGGTACTTCAAGGGATCTCCAAGTGACCTTCCCACTTTACCAAGTGTATAACAAATCACATTTGGTCCTGAGGTAAGCACTTATCAAGAGAAAATAGTTAAGGCACTTGCCCAAGGATCCATGCCTTCAATTACTAAGGTCATACATCAGACAACATCAATATCAGAAGATGGAACTCCTAAAACAACAAAGGTGGATGAACAGGTTGCTGTTAAACAAAAGGCTAACCAGACTGATGAAGAAAATGTTCAGAGTGAAGCTGGAGCCATTGTTCTACACAAAGCTGTTCAAAATACTGCTGAACCAGATATAAGGATGAAGAAGAGGTTCTAGTAGATATCCCAGTCCACCAAAACGAACCATCAGCCTCCACTTCCATTCCTACAACTGATAAACATTCTTCCTTGATGGAATTTATACAAATGCTACTGGAACACATGGAAGAAAGGAATAAACTGATGATGAGAGAGATGCAAGAGGAAAACAGAAGGATGATAAAAGACGCTATTGACAACTTGCCTTTGCCGCCTGATAACTCCCTCCATCTGCTTCAGAATCTGATCAGCTTGAATAAAAATGTTGAAAATGTGAAGTCTGATGTAAATCACCTTCATACAGTTCTTCAAAGACATGAAGGAGACATTACTGATCTACTAGGCTATATCACCAAACTGTCCAATGCTGAAACAGAGAAGAACATTATGTTCGTAGGATGATTGGACAAAACTGCAAACAAAGTTCATGATAAAGTTTCTACCCTGCAACTCAACATGGACTACCTCAATGATCATGTTGGCACACTCAAGCTTACTCTGAATCATCATACTGCTCAACTCGACACAGTGGATGAAAACATCAGAAGACTTTGCTTTGCCGTCAATATCTCAGCTACTGAACTCAACTCTGCTGATGATGACAAAAAGGGGGAAGAGAAGTCAGCTACAACAACTGCAGTTGTTCAAGTACCTGATCCACAAAATGACTCTGCTGAAGAAGAGAAAACTGCTGAAGAGAAGTCAGAGCCCGTACTTGAAAAACAAGCTGAACAAGTTGAAGAGAAGAAAGTTGATGCTACTGAAGAAAAGGTAGCTGATGCTAAAGAAGATGCTAAGGAAACTGATGCTGAACAAGTTGTTGAAGAAGAAGAAGAATCCAAGGAACCAGCAAAATCTGATAAAGAGATTGCTGCATCTAAGGATAAACCAGAAGAGCAACTTGATTCATATGAGAAGTACAAGAATCTGGATCGCATCAAGAGAAGGGTTGAAGAAGCAGAACGTCAAGAAAATATGGAAGCTGCTAAGAAAAACCTTCTGTCTGATGATGTGATTGATGAAGAAAATGAAGAAGAGATTGATGATGATGAAGAAGAAGAGTATGAGGAGATTGAAGAGGAAGTAACTGATGATGAATCAGATCACTAGGACTTATCTATTTCCTTATATCAATTTTTTTCCCCTTATAATATCATCTGTTAAAAGCTTGTAACTTGTACTGAATTTCAACTATCAATAAAAGTTCAAGTTTTTACTCCAATATACAATTTCTATCTCATAAATTTTTTATGATTAAAACTTTAGTTTAGGCACAGGTACTTAGCTGAAGTTTTGTCATCATCAAAAAGTGGGAAATTGTTGGATGAAGATGAAGATTGAAGGACAAGGAGGTTAGAAGTTTAAGGGAGGTTTTGATGATTTCCAAAACATCTTAATCAGCTAAGTAAGAAACACTTAGTAAAATCCCTTAGAAGAATTTTGATCAAACTTAAGACAAATCAAATAAGTCAAAATTCAGTTTGGTCCAGAAGACTACTGATCTGCTGCTGAAGGAAGAAATCAGTCTGGTGAAAATCAGCCGACTCAAATCAGATTAGTTCAAGTTTGAGATCAGCTCAGTACATCATCAGACGATAGATTCTTATCAGCCAATTGAAGACTATCAGGAAGTCTCTCCAACGGTAATAAATGCACTTGGAGTAATAAATGCTGAAGAAGGAGGGTATTTATGGCAAATGATTGAAGAAATCCTCGTATCAGCTTGGTGCATTAAATGCTGCTGACAGAGAGTACTGTTGACAGTATTGTAGCAGTACAGAGAGCCGTTTGCAGATTTTAAGGACCAGTACTCGAGGCAATTTGAATTATGTCTTTTCTTCAACGGACATTTTTCAAATCAAGAGTATAAATAGTTCGCGAGTTTAAGAGAAGAAGAGATACAACACAACTGAGATCAATCCTGCGAAGCAAAATCTTCTAAGTTTCAAAAACTCGAGAACAGCTCACCAGTCTGCTGAAGTTATTTGTTAACTGAAGCAAAGTTGAAGCAAAAAAAAGAAATTATTTTCTGAGTGAATCTGTAATTGAAAAGTGTTGTGAGAAGTAGATATCCATCTAAGTGAGTGATATTACTTCAGAGAGTAGGAGTTTCTTAGTGATTTCCTGCTGTGAACTTACGGCTCATCATTTGTTGCAGAGTGTAGGCCGAGTATATTGTAAACTGTTTGTTTATAGTATAACCCAATATCTAAGTGACTTGGAAGAGTGGACTAAAGGATTTTTATCCATATAACCACTATAAAAATTCTTTGTGTTTTAACTTGCATTGTTTTCTTGCATATCTTCAAAGTTGCATTAAACACTTTAGAAAACTGTTGAAAAGATTTTAAAAGGAAGTTTGTTATAACAGGGGATAAAATCTTTTAAAAGACTAAGTGTACTTGTGAAAAACACTTTAAACCTCCGATGCAAGTATTCTGTTTTTAAAACTGATTTTGCTGAAATCCGCTAACTAGTGATAAGAGAAGTGGTCAACTCTGTTGTTCAAGATTTGTTCTAGATCAGCATAGTCAGCTTACTGTTCTACATCAGCTTAGTCTGCTGACAGACGTCTTGAAAGTTTTAAAGTCTAAAAATTTTCAGAGGTCTATTCACCCCCCTAGACCTCATCTGACCACTTGGGACCAACAAGCATGAAACTTTTTTTGTTCGTTCTCTTGATTTTCCTTTCTTGGCGCATATCACTAGGTCAATTTATTTGTATTATTTAGCTTGAGAATATTGTACTCTTCGATTAAATTTCAAAAATTGAGTTTAGTGGTTTTGATCTTACGATATGAATTCCATTAGATAATAAAGGAACGGATCCAAGAGAAGTAAATTTTTTAGCCTTTCATAAATGAAATGAGCAGTGAATGATCAAAGATTTTTATGCATGGGACATGATAAGAGAATTTGGTGAGAGAGTTCCAACCGATTGTTAGACACTAATAATGCAACGTAAGTGGTTTTTGCATTTTCTACTCTTATCTCTTGTGAATATTTTCCTGAAGACTGACCTTTTGAAATCTCATGGTCCTTAAGTAAATTACTTTTAACAGAAATTTTTGGGACTATGTGTCGTATCAATTGTTCAAAATTGACATTGTTTCATTGATTAGCAGATGAAATAATAGAAGACAAAAATGCAAATGTTTGTTTGTAGCACAAGGAAGAAGAGATTTTGATGATAGAATGAAATTTCCCAATTTCAGTTCACATTTTAGATTTAGGGATTTGATTTTTTTATTATGTTGTAAATAATTTTTCAAAGGCGTGTTTATTATCTTTTACGTTTTATGTTGCCGCATTTGGTTAGTTAGGATTAGTAGTTATAAATAGGACCAGTGGCGGAGCTAGACCCTTTTTATTTTTTTTGGGGGGGGGGGGGGGGAGGGAGGGGTGAAGATTTTCCTAGTGCACATATTTTTGCGGTTCATTTTATAAAATGACAAAAATAAAGTCATATAATTACATCGCACAAAAGTAGAAATATACATACTTTACAAAATCATTTCAAAATTGTGACCGTCGATTCTTCTTTGCATAAAAATCGTCAACAATTGAGTCTGAGCTAAAAGTGTCAGCAATCTCCTTTTCAATATGTAGAAGCATGCAATCTCCGAGAAACTCGTTTTCCATTTTCTCCCGAAGCTTAGTTTTAATAAGCTTCATAATAGAAAATGCCCGCTCTGTAGTAGCAGTTGAAACAGGAAGAAGGAAAATAAGACGAATCAACCTATCGACCATGTTATATACTTCAGATTTCTTTGTCTTCGCTAATGTTTCACATAATTCTACAATAGTAGACAAGTTACAAAAATTTGGATGACGGGTCACTTCATGATAATAATGTGGCAACTGAAACTCTAAATGAACTCTATCTTGATCTGTGAAATTTCGGGATAATATTTTTCGGCAAGTGTGCAAATATCTTCTATCTTGAAAGACTTGTATGTGTCCATCGGGCTCAAAGCAAAACTAAGAGATAAGAGTTCTATTGTTTGATCATTGAATCTGCAATTCAGCTCTTTCAATTGATTGTCTATTGCGCTCACGAAGATATCAACACGAAAATGATGCTCAAAAGTAATATTTGCATCCCGTTCTTGGTGAATTGATTTCCCTCGGCCTACTTTATAAGCCGAATCCATATCAGGTATCTCAACCCCCTTACCTGCACAAAATAATTTAACATCTTCTAGAAAAGTATCCCACCCATCGTTTCTCAATTGTTGGAGGAGGTCTTTTGTCGATGAAACTAAATTCATAGCATTTAAGATGTCTTGAGACTGTTTTTGCACAACTTCACAAAGAATATCACTAATGCCCATTACCCTCTTCATCAAAAGCAAAACGAAAATAAAGTGAAAGGATGTCATGTTAGCATAAGCGCGACGAGCTTCGCCACGTTGGGAAGAGTTGGATCCGTCATTTGCAATACCTTTAAGCACAAGTTCAGTAGCACTAAACATGTTTATTAAGCTGCAAACTGAAGAAAAATGAGAACCCCAATGAGTACTTCCAGCTCGTTGTAAAGTTCCAATCTAATTAGCTACTTTGCCAATTTCAACTTCTTTAATGGATATTAAATGATAAATTTCAGCATGTTGTGCAATGATTAATTCCCCATTTCGCTTACAAGAAGCACCCACAATATTGACAATGGAATCTAGATATGAGAAAAAATCATCAAGAATATTCCAATCTCTTGATGTGTATTTAGCAATAGAAGGAGCATTATCTAAAACGGTTGCTCGTACTTTGGCATTATAACTTGCCAAAATCTTCACTAACTCAATAAAGTTCCATCGATTGATTGATTTTGACCCTTCATCATGACCCCAAAAAGAACATGATTGGGATGCAAGCCATCGAACACAATCAATCGATGTTTTGAGCCTCAAACGATTATTCAATATTTGTTGTTGTGATTGTGTATGCATCACCTTGTCGATATGTCGAGATGGATTCATTAGATCCTCACATGATCTTAAAGTAGAAGAATGTGGGGAAAAAGTATCTCCCACATGGCTTAAGAAAGCAAATCTCTTTCCATCATTTACCTTCTTCCAACTTCGAAATCCTTCCATTGTAAATGCATTTCCTCCACAACGTGATGTAGGTTTATCCGAGAAAAGATAACATGGCAAACAATAAGTGGCATTTGTGGTAGGTGAATACTCTAACCAAGAAGAGAATTGGGCAAACCAAGAATGTAAGAATCGTCGAGGATTCTTTTCATTGTTTGTAAAAGGATAATGAGATGAGTGAAACTGAAATGGTCCCATTTTAATATAAGCACGACTAATTTCATCCCGTTGGTCAATGGCATACTCCCACATTGGATGACGCTTTCCCGGATCACGTTCCAAATTTCTAGGTGTAACTTTGACTCCAAAATTAGAAATTCCATCTCCTTCAGGTTTATCAATTCGAGAACTCTCAACCTCACGAGTTGATGGTACACTAGGAGTTGATGCGGCACTACGATCACTCTTAAAAAATGCATCAGTAGTATTATTTCTTGATCGTTTTGATCGATTCATAGACATTCGGATAATAAAACCTACAAATACAATTAGAAACAAAAACTCTATTAGATTCATTGAACATAAAGCAATGTGCAAGATCATCCCATGATTAAGTTTTTATTTTAATTAGAAATTCTCATATTCACATGATTCATAAAGATTTCACTAACAAAATATTTTAAATATTCTATACTATTAAAATCGTTAGTTTAGGATCCCATTGTGACAATTTCTTAATTCACATTAATGACATTATACATGTATATAAATATGTGTTTTTTATGCTATTAATTGACAGAATACAAAAGTAAAACTCACCAAAAAGAGTGAAAACTGAAAAGTGCAAATTCTACCCAGTACCCACCACTTTTTTTCCTTTCTTTACTATAATTCTTTGACCCACTATGGCACTCTCTACTTTATCAATTGACTATTCACACAAAACCAATTAACCAAACATTGAGAATGATAAAAAATTCTAGCATTGAAAAACTAAACCATTGTCGGCCGTTTCACACTTTCACTTCGGTTCATTATTTGCAAAATTAAACCCACTATCCATCATCACTTATTCACTTTCAAAAGAAACCCATAAACAAAGAAAATAAATCAACATTAGAAGCCCCAAATCGTCAAATCGGTAAATCCAATTTTATGTTATATGAAAACTGTTGGGTTGCCTCGATTGTCTGAACAACATAGAGTGCGGAATTTTAAAAACTTTCGAAGAATCCATGGTCCCATATATAGATCTTCATATTATGTATACGAAAAGCATGAATCAAAACACATAAAGTATGTAAAAAGGGGGTTAGTCGATTTTTACCTCACCACAGGCAAGGTGGTGGAAACCTCCAACTCTGATTCTGATTCACATGATTGATCCTAGTGTCTCACCTTCAGAGATTAATCCACACCAATTGGATTATGGCAACACCTCCTAGTCTTAGGTTACGAACTAGATCGAAGAGGTTTGTTATTGAAGGACTGTGCAGATCTACTTGGCAGAGGAAGATCCAGCACAAGGGAACAGGAGGGGAACCACTGCGGCACTACAGCAGCTCACGGCCAGGAGGTGGCGGCGGCAGCTTGGTGGCAACGCAGGGAGGGGTGCGGCTAGGTGCAGAGGGAGGCTAGGGTTTTGTTGTGCTGAGGTGTTTGCTTTTGAGTTCATGCTTCCTTCTTGACCTAGGTTTGCAAGACATCTTATGGGCTTTTAATTAAATGCCCATGTCTTGCAAGCCTTCTTTTAATTAATAACCTTAATTAAATACCCAGTTCATATTAATTAATAAATTAATATTTCCTTTAATTAATTAATTAACACTTTAATTAATTATTTCAATTAATTAGATCAACTAATTAATCTCCCACTTGAATTAATTCTTTAATTCATTTAATTAATTTAATTACCTTTAAATCAATTAATTTCTTTTATACCCTTTTATAACAGTCACCGTCCAATTGTATTGTGTGTGACCCTCTGAGTTCACCATCAATTGGCCGCAGGCCCACGAATTCCTCATGATTTAATTTATGAACAATAAATTGCTCCGGTCAATTAAACAACCTTTAATTGACCACTCCTAGAATCAATTCCTCTATTACCTCAGGAGTACCCACACTTCATGGTCGATGTCTAGCCACAAGCCCATGAAGCCCAACTTCAGGTGAATTGATATTTGTGAACCTCATCTCTTATAATTGCCATGTACATACGGTCCTTCTATCGACTAATTTTCTCGATCGAGACTTAGGGTGTGTGAATTGATCGGCACCTCTAAATTTGTCTCGATAACTATACTTTCTAATCGGGAAAATATTCCAGTGTGACTGCTAAATTTGGAAACCCCTTCCCAAATTCGTCACCGACCACGACTGTGGATTCCTCGGATATATTATCTAAGAATCGTATAGGAAATTCTCTCATCCATTACGATGAGTCGGTAGATTCTATATTGGTACTAACCACTCGCGTATATACATAACTATACGCACCCAACCTAGGCATGTTATGATCAGGCTAAGTGATCTATACCTAGATCTAAGTACGCACATTCATGCACCGAATTCGCCCTAGAACCTCAAGTCAAAGGACTAAATCGTACACTATTATAAGCCTTGAGAAACATCTCATCACGATATGCGTCATGCGCTTCCACAATGGGTTTCTCTGTTTGGGTCGTTCGATGCGTTAGATCCTCTATCGAACCACCTACTCATATACACTGGCCTCAAATGCCTTGCTCATGAAACGCTACAAATTCACTCCATGTGAATTATGCATACTTGTACAAGTCTTGGCGATTCCTACGATACCCCGTCTCGTTTCGGAATCTATGACTTGGAACGTGTTTTAAGATTACGACCTTAGAGACTGTTTCATGATTGCACTTTGTACTGAAGTGAATCGTTCCATAATCAAATGTAATCTAAGGATTTCATCCAATCGCTTAAATGTATTCGCGAGAGATGAAGTTTGCCATTTTTTATCCTTATACACATATAAATAAACATGCGTATTATTATAAAACCAAAGATCGTTATGTACAGAATAGACCTATTACAAGCTAATTGAACTGGCTTGCTGGGCACTATCCTATCAATCTCCCACTTGCCCTAAAGCCATTCACAGATGTTTCTAAGACCCATCTTCTCTAGATGTCCCTCGAATGCCTTTTGTGAAAGTGGCTTAGTTAGTGGGTCAGCCATGTTGTCTTCTGATTTGACATACTCCATGTGTATGTCTCCTCTACCAATGATCTCTCTGATCACGTGGTATTTCCTCTGTACGTGTTTGGATTGATGGTGTGATCTCGGCTCCTTTGCTTGAGCTATTGCCCCGATTTTGTCACAGAAGACCACTACAGGTTCAACAATGCTAGGAACAACATCCAGTTCTTGGATGAAGTTTTTCATCCATACATTTTCCTTTGTTGCATCTGATGCTGCGATATATTCTGCTTCTGTGGTTGAGTCAGCAGCGGTAGACTGTTTACAGCTTTTCCAACTGACCGCTCCACCATTGAGGCGGAATATGTATCCAGAGTTTGATTTGAAGTCATCCACGTCAGACTGGAAACTCGAATCAGTGAATCCTTCAAGTTTCAGTTCTCCACTACCACCGTAAACCAAAAACATATCCTTAGTCCTTCGCAGGGACTTCAGGATTGCTTTTACGGCAGTCCAGTGCTCTTCGCCTTGATTTGACTGATAGCGGCTCATTACACTTAGAGCGTGTGCTATGTCTGGTCGAGTACATAACATTGCATACATTATGCTCCCTATAGCAGAGGCATAAGGCACATTGACTTAGAAAGAGAGATGCCATGTCTCATTGGAAGCAATCCTCTATTGGATTCTTCCATTTTGAATCTCTTCAAAATTGTGTTGATGTACTGAGATTGGGAGAGTCCTATCATCTTCTTTGATCTATCCCTATAGATACGTATTCCTAATACGTAAGATGCGTCTCCCATATCTTTCATGGAGAACTGCGCGGATAACCACGCTTTAGTCTGCGCTAACATCTTGATACTGTCTCCGATTAACATAATGTCATCGACGTACAAAATAATGAATTGTACCGTACTCCTACTATTCTTCTTGTACACACAAGGTTCATAGACGTTTTTGATTAAGCCAAATGCCTTGACTGTCTCATCAAATCGTATGTTCCAGGTTCGGGATGCCTGTTTGAGGCCATAGATTGACCTTTGAAGCTTACACAGTTTGTGCTCACTTCCTTTGGATGCAAAACCTTCAGGTTGTTGCATAAAGATCCCCTTGTCAATGTCTCCATTGAGAAAGGCGGTCTTTATGTCCATTTGCCATATTTCGTAGTCATGCCACGCGGCTATGGCAAGTAGTATCCGAATGGATTTCGACATCGCCACGGGAGAGAAGGTTTCCTCATAGTCTAATCCAGGCCTTTGAGAATACCCTTTCGCCACTAAGCGAGCTTTATGAGTTAATACCTCCCCATTCATTTCAAGCTTGCCTTTGAAGATCCATTTGCATCCTACAGGGATAGTTCCCTCAGGTGGATCGACCAAGGTCCAAACCTTGCTGGAATGCATGGAATCCATTTTGGATTGCATGGCTTTGAGCCACGCACCCGAGTCTATGTCTGACATCGCTTCTTAATAGGTCCTTGGATCACTTTTCACTTTCTCGTTTTCGTGAATGAAACCAAATCGCTCTGGCTCCGTACGAATTCGATTAGACCTTCGAAGAGTAGGTGTACTAGTAGGTTCAGTAAATTTTGGTTCAGCTCCCACTGTTTGTGGGGATGGGTCCGATTCCTGGACTTCATCAAGTTCTACGATTGTCCCATTTCTGTTGGCGTTCTTAGATACGAACGTATTACGTTCTTTAGGATCGAAGAACATGTATCCAATGGATTCCTTTGGACCCCAAAAATTTACACAAACTAGATCTACTATCTAGCTTATCTCCCTTCTTGTTCTTTACATACGTTGGAGATCCCCATACTCGTAAGTACGAATACATGGGTGCTTTACCATACCATACTTGGTGCGGCGTTGTTGGCACTGATTTTGAAGGTACTATGTTTAATATCTTCGAGGCAGTTAATAGGGCCAAGCCCCAAAACGAAAAGGGGAGGTTAGCGAAGCTCATCATGGAACAAACCATGTCTAACAAAGTTCGGTTCCTCCGTTCAGACACTCCATTGAGTTGGGGCGTCCTAGGGGGAGTTCACTGCGCGAGAATTCCATTCTCTTTCAGATAATCGAGGAATTCTTGGCTTAAGTACTCATCACCTCTGTCAGATTGAAGTGCTTTAATACTATGCCCAAGTTGGTTCTCTACTTCTATTCGAAACTATTTGAATTTCTCAAAAGTTTCGGATTTGTGTTTCATAAGATACACATATCCATAACGACTAAAATCGTCGGTGAATGTTACGAAGTACGAGAATCCTCCTCTCGCATTGACACTCAATGGTCCACAAACGTCAGTATGGATTAAATCCAATGTTTGCTTGGTTCGCTCGGGATTCCCTGTGAAGGGTGATTTGGTCATCTTTCCTTTGAGACAAGATTCGCAAGTCGGGAGTACATCCAAGTTCTGTATCTCAAGAGCCTTAGATGAAACCAGCTTTTGAATCCTACTCTTGGAAATATGTCCAAGTCTAGCGTGCCAAAGTTGTGGAGTTTGATTATCATATTTCCTTTTTCTAGATTGAATGTGCATGACGTTGGAATTTATAGGTTCTACGAATACAGATCATCTGTCAAAGTACCACGAGCATACATTAAGCCACCTTTAAATATGCAAAAAGATCCATTTTCAATGAAAAAATTAAAATCGTCAATGTCTAACATAGGTATAGAAATGATGTTCTTAATTATAGTCAGTACGTACAAACAATCTCTTAAAACTAAAGTAAAATTCCCTAAAACTAATTCCACGTCTCCTATAGCCTCAGCGGCGATCCTAGCACCGTTTCCAAAGCGCAGGATTCTATCCCCGGGCTTCAGGTATCTTACTGCTCCCATCACCTGCAAATCATTGCAGATATGAGAACCTGCTGCTGTGTCTAACACCCACGATGCACAGTTAATTGAAATATTAACTTCAACCAAGAAAATACCTTCGGCTACTAGTTTCATCTTTAGGTAGTCTGGGCAGTTCCTTTTCTAGTGCCCTGCTTTCTTGCAGTGGAAGCATTCGTCTTCTGGGCTTTTGCGCTTCTTTTCGACCACCATGGTGACTGCCTTGGAAGATAACATTTTCTTCTTCTTCTTACCTCTCTTAGGCTTTGCAGCCTTCGATTGATATGCAATCATTACTGGTTTCTCTTTCTTGAGAGTCGATTATGCCGTTACAAACAGATTGGCCAGTTCGTGAAGAGCGAGGGTTCTATCCTCCATGTTAAAGTTCAACACGAACTGGTCAAAAGAACGGGGCAACGTATGGAGGAGGAGGTCAGTGCTAAGATCAGCGTGCAATTCTACGTCAAATCGCCCCAGTTTTTCAGCTAAGTTGATAAAACGCAGACAGTGATCCTTGACACTGCTTCCCTCAGCCATCTTGAGATAAAACAGCTCCTTAGTGGTCGCGAACCTTTCGGTGCGAGACCTCTCTCCAAACATCTGCTGAAGGTGGAGAAGTATATCTCTAGCAAGCGGTATTTCAGCATGCTGTTTCTGCAGTTCATTCGACATCGAGGCTAGCATGAGGCAGCGAACCCGAAGATCATCATCAACCCTTTTAGCATGGGCGGTTCGTTGTTCCTCAGTAGCTCGTGCTGCGGGTGCAGCAGGCATAGGTGTGTCGATCACATAGCTTCGTCGCTCGGATTCGAGGACAATTTCTAAGATTTCTAAGCCAGTCGACAAAGTTTGAGTTATTAAGTTTGTTTGCGTCGATGATAACAGATAATGGATTCTTAGACATTGTACTTAAATATCTACAAATGGAAAGAAGACAACGTTTAGCTAACTGATCTTATGTCTAATACTTATAATTATCGAATTTTGGTCTTGTTTTCAAAAAAGTTCTCCCACTATTTTGTCGAAACAATCACCCCTTTGATTACTCGGGAAATCTAATTCCTAGTAGGTCTTGATGTCCCAGTAGCAATTAATTGCACCCACGACTCGTGGCCATACAATTAATTCTTCAGGTAGGTATTCTTTTACCAATTGTGGCACCTCACAACATTCAAGCTATTTTGCCTCGATTTTCACATTTATCTAGCACTGCTACATCATAAATGTTACTAATCATTAAGTAAAACCCATCAATCATGATGAGCAACGAGCCCGGTCGTGAATTCTCCGTAACTAGTTATCGGTCAATCTTCACATCCCGGCCAGTTCTCACCCTTGTCGAGTTTAGTTAAAAACAAGAGTCAAGGAATTTCGTGTATTGTCCTTTTCTTTGACTCGGGTGCCAGACTCTGTATTACCTCTGTCATTAAGTAGACAACATACACTAGTTCCTATTGATGGAAGGCTTGGATCTTTAAAACTTCATTTAAATGTACCCAATAGACTTAATATTAAATTCAAGAGGGGAATTTCTGGTTTGAAAGTTATACTACTCTCCTCGAGATCTCACCGTGTTAATTATGCTTTATCTTTTATTACGATCTAGATTCTAGTGCGCATCTCATACAAGCTAAATATAAATCGACAAATAAATAAAAACCATACAAGCCTAGCATGCATACTACCACAATATGTTTTCGATCGGGAGCCTCCTATGTGGGCCATTATCGAGCCATGATGTTGGCCCAATTGGTCAATCTAAAGGGTTCTCAAACAGGCCTATGCTAGTACACAATGTACCATGCATACATGGCCTTCATGTCTTCTTGGGCTCCCACCTTGCTTGCATCGGGCCTTCATCCTAGACTAGGAAAACAGTAAAGCCCTATTCTATTACAAAGGCTCAAAGTGGCCAAAAAATATGACAGGCTCGCAGGCCCAGTAAAAACCAAACATTAAATTAAACCAATCACATCTACCCTAAGGTCAAGGCTCGGCTCGATCGAAAACCACGTAAACAGTTCACGTAGAGCAAGAAACATGCAAACAACTTTTATGTATTTCTTTCTTAATTTTAAAACATCCTTTTAAAACTAACTTCCTATGATTCTTACCTTTTAGTCACTACTAATTATGACAAAATAAATTTTCGGGTAAACAAAACTAAAATTTTCTGATCAAAATCAGATTCTGTTTTTCAACTTTTGAAAATTGCATTTTCAGCCCCTCAACTTTTGAAAATTGCACTTTGACCCCAAAACTTTGAAAAAGTTACAAAAACACCCCAAAACCAATTCGGGCAGCAGACCAGAAAATAAAATTTTAAATTCTGAAAATTTTGGTAATTGCAAAACAGTCCCTAAACTTTCGGAAATTACAAAACGACCCCAAAAACCCATGCGATCAGATTTGCAAAACAGTCCAGAATTTTTGAAATTTCCAGATTCTGAAAAATTGAATTTTCAGCCTCTAAACCCTAATTTTCGATTTTTGCACCAAAAAAGTCCTGAAGTTTTCCAAAACTATAAATTCGCCACAGATCTTGAAAATCAGTTTTACCCAATCATAGATCTAGTCATAACATGTAAGAATCAATTTACAGAACACAATTATCACGTGGGTTTTTCTAATATAAGATTTTGTGGAACAATGATGTATATAAGATACTCAATTTTAACCACAAAAAAAAGTCAATAATAAATTTGAGCCACAAATTTTGGTCAAAATGTCCCTTGATGATGTGGCATTGAACATTACATTTGAAATTACCAAAATAAGAAAATCTGATATTACTAAATTGTCCCATAAAAAATTACCAAATTGCCCTATTTTAAATATTTATTATTCAGTCTCTCTCTTTGTTTCATTCTCATCGTCTTCCTGACTTTCATTCTTCTCTACCTTAGAATTGTAATTAGATTCATTCTTAGCTTCTTGAACTACACTTTTTTCTTTCTTCTTTCATATCTTACTGGGATTAGTCACGCTTCTAATTTATTGTAGGGATTTGATTCACATTTTGGAAACTAGAATTGCATTTAATTTGCAGTGTTGTCATTGTGATCATTATTTGGCAGTAATCTGGTTTATATATATATATATATATGGTTTTGTCCAAACAATACTTCCCCTGACTCCTACCTCGACAAGACGTGGCTGCGGAAGAAGGGCTGCCGCATACGGAGGAGCAAATATAGAGATCGAATTTGGGTTTGACTTCCCTGAAATGTTCTGCTAAATCGCCATCAACTTCGGCAACGTCAGATTAAAAGAAGCAATTCAAAAAAGCCGTATAAAAATGTCTGCCCTAATTTTTATAAGCTTCCTCATGTATCAATTTTGATAATTCTTGCCCAAAGGCGATTCGGATTAAAAAAGCCATTACTTTTCTTTATTTTGATAAAAGGCGATTCAGATGTTAAAAAGCCTTAGCTTTTCTTTATTTTTGTTGAAAAGAAGCGATTAAGTTAAGTGGATAGTTAAAAAGGATAATTTTGTCTTTTGAAAATATTTTAAAAATGGTAATTTTGTATTTAACAAAAAATATAATTTAAATTTAAATTTTGACATGACATGTGGCACCAAGATAAATGCTATCTTATATGCTATCCGCCCCTCGAAATCTCATTTTAGACAAGCCCTTATCACGTGTTCTCATACACATAATTAAACATATACGGTGAACACACATTATGTTCAGGCCTTTTTCGTATAATAAGTATGGAGTTGGCTCTGATACCACTGTTGTGTTGCCTCGATTGTCAGAACAACATAGAGTGCGGAATTTTAAAATTTTTCGAAGCACCCATGGTCCCATATATAGATCTCCATATTATGTATACGAAAAGCATGAATCAAAACACATAAAGTATGTAAAAAGGGGGTTAGTCGATTTTTACCTCACCACAGGCAAGGTGGTGGAAACCTCCAACTCAGATTCTGATTCACAGGAGTGATCCAAGTGTCTCACCTCCAGAGATTAATCCACACCAATTGGATTATGGCAACACCTCCTAGTCTTAGGTTACGAACTAGATCTAAGAGGTTTGTTATTGAAGGACTGTGCAGATCTACTTGGCAGAGCAAAATCCAGCACAAGGGAACATGAGGGGAACCACTGCAGCACTACAACAGCTCACGGCCAGGAGGTGGCGGCGACAGCTTGGTGGAGACGCAGGGAGGGGTGTGGCTAGGTGCAGAGGGAGACTAGGGTTTTGTTGTGATGAGGTGTTTGCTTTTGAGTTAATGCAGAACTCTATTTATAAGCCTCCTTCTTGACCTAGGTTTGCAAGACTTCTTATAAGCTTTTAATTAAAGGCCCATGTCTTGCAAGACTTCTTTTAATTAACAACCATAATTAAATACCAAGTCCATATTAATTAATAAATTAATATTTCCTTTAATTAATTAATTAACACTTTAGTTAATTATTTCAATTAATTAGATCAACTAATTAATCTCCCACTTGAATTAATACTTTAATTCATTTAATTGATTTAATTACCTTTAAATCAATTAATTCCTTTTATACCCTTTTATAACAGTCACCGTCCAATTTTATTGTGTGTGATCCTCTGGGTTCACCATCAATTGGCAGCAGGCCCACGAATTCCTCGTGATTTAATTTATGAACAATAAATTGCTCCGGTCAATTAAACAACCTTTAATTGACCACTCCTAGAATCAATTCCTCTATTAACTCAGGAGTACCACACTTCATGGTCGATGTCTAGCCACAAGCCCATGAAGCCCAACATCAGGTGAATTGATATTTGTGAACCTTATCTCTTATAATTGCCATGTACATACTGTCCTTCTATCGAATAATTTTCCCGATCAAGACTTAGGGTGTGTGAATTGATCGGCACCTCTAAATTTGTCTCGATAACTATACTTTCTAATTTGGGATAATATTCCAGTGTGACTGCTAAATTTGGAAACCCCTTCCCAAATCCGTCACCGACCACGACCGTGGATTCCTTGGATATATTATCTATGAATCGTATAGGAAATTCTCTCATCCATTACGATGAGTCGGTAGATTCTATATTGGCACTAACCACTCGCGTACATAACTATACGCACCCAACCTAGGCATGTTATGATTAGGCTAAGTGATCTATACCTAGATCTAAGTACGCACATTCATGCACCGAATTCGCCCTAGCACCTCAAGTCAAAGGACTAAATCGTACACATTTATAAGCCTTGATCTTACGCGTTTTCGTTGGTTCGATGAAGGTGATGTAAAAATGCTATGTAACGTAAGTAAACGGATATAAGAGATCAATAATGTTGTATTCATTGTGATCGGGTAAATATTACAATAATTAGGAGTCCTATCCGAGCATTATTGGATGCCGTACAAGCTAGAGGGCGAAATATAAATGAGCTAGCCTATGCTATTATTCCCAAGTGAGTCCGAGCAGCAGTCTCGAAGGTAGAGCACCTGGGAAGTTGTGTCGTCATCATAAATGCGTGGGGTATTTATAGTTGAGATTCGGGACCAGGTGAACCATCCGCATGTGTGTATTACTCATCTCATAGGCCTGGGCCTGAGATCGGCCCAACAGTGATTCTGGACCCTAAGCTTCCGTAGTAAAGTTAAACTGGATTTTATGTCCCAGGCTCGCATACATATTCCTGAGATCGAGAAAGATGATATTCGACCTCAATATGCTGCTAATAAGGTTCGAGCCCAATTTACCCCTCATCAATACTCCCCCACTTCTCGAGTGTGAAGAGGAGCGTAAACTCGGAGAAGTATAAATAGAAAGCTGGAATGAGACGAGCCGTTCCTCTCGGATAAGTTTCGGATATGCCTCATTAAAAACCTAACTCGGAAAAACCCTTTGGGGATAAAAACCGAGCTAGGGAAAAAGAGTGCATGTCTTGGAAACTATCTGACGGTGTCATCATGATATTAGCCTAGTCGTCTAGTGCCAATATAGGATTTTGTGTTGGGGTCTTATTAATGTTGTCTATTGTGACGCTTTTAGCTGATCTTTAACAATATCTCTATATTTCCTTGATTTTGATAGGGTAGACTGGCGGTAGAATGCGGAACCGACGGCCCCATAAATACACATTTTTCCGCATTAATCTTCAATTTTGTAATTTTAGAAAATATCGGGGTCATAAGTGCAATTATTGGAAGTATGACTTCAAATTCACCCTTGGGGAGTTTAACCGTCGCGGTTACTCGGGGACCGGTTTGCAATTTCCCATTTTGTCCCTATATATATATACATCTCGATGGGGGGCCGCTGTTTAGCACAAATTTTGAGCGAAAAACCCTAGATCGGAGCAAACATATCGATAAGTGAATTTCAGCAGTTTCTTTCGATCCATCTTCACGTAATTGACATGTCCGTAGATCCGAAAGGCAAATCCTTGGTAATGGAAGATTGAGAAAATAATCCTGATGATGGACGAGCTGAGGATATTCGAGCACCCGTGTTGGAGAACATTGGTGACCCAACTCCCAGTTCCGAATCCGACAAGGAGGAGGAAGAATCGGATCCTGATTCAAAGGATTCCGAAGATAGTACTTCTGGCAAGGCTACGGTTTCCGACAGGGAGGTCGAAGGGGACGGTAATCTCCCGTTAGGGGAGAATGAACAAATGAAATACATCATAGGTGGAAGAGTTGTGATTACGATCTTTGACTGGGTGGAGCCATCGACCAGCGCGGGACTGAATATGACTGAGGATAGGGCAGACGAGATAATCTGTTCCTTTACAGAAAAAGATCGGGAGCAATTGATGAGGGATTTTGTTCAATATATTGGCACCGGGTATTCGATTGTTATTCCGAGCCCCGAACAACGAGTTACGGATCCTCCTGAGGGGTGTCAAGCTTTTTACACTAAACACTTCCACTACAGCCTACGCATTTCTCTCCCTCCTTTAATCTGCAGTATTCTGGAAGCTTTTATGTTAACCCCTTCTCAAATTTTGCCGAACTCGGTTGGGCTTATAATTGCCTTTTGCGTGCTGATGAAGGCCAAAGGAAAGAAGGCTGCCTTCCAGAATTTCTGGAGGATTTTTCAAATGAGTACCTCCACGGCTTCGAATGCTGGTTACGTATACTTTTCTCAGAGACCAAAAACGTCGGTCTTGTCCTCCAACGTTAGCAGCAATTTGAAGGGTTGGAAGCACGAATTCTTTTTTGTTCGTGGTCCGGATTGTCTGTCTTCCGAGGATAATCCCGAACCCACTCCGCATGAATGGCCCGGGGCTAAATCATGGATTTATGGCAAACGACGCCTTAAGGGAGATATGATTCATGAGATTTCCGACGAGTTTTTGCAATCCCTCCGAGCCGATCCTTATCAGACTCCTTTGATGACCCAGGAGGCGGTTTTGCGATTGGCCGAGCTCAGCGCGTGTTCTTTTCCTGCCCTTCCGATCGAATATGGAAAAGCTACGATCGATCCTGCCAATGCTCCCTCCACATTAGGTGGGTTGAATTATTTCGATTTATCTCTTTACTCTTATACCTAACTTCCTTTTATTTTTTAGCTAGGATCGTTGATAACTTCCGAACCTCGATAGCCGGTCCGGTCGTCGCTTCTTTCTCAAAAGGTATTCAAGGTCGGCCTCGTCGCCAAACATCGAAAGTTTCCCGTAAGGCAATAGTGTCCACCTCCGGGGTCGATACTGCAATGGCTCCGAATGCAGTGGTGACTTTTTCCCAAACTGCAGTTGCGGGAACTTCTCAATCTCGAGCTCTTGATCTCCGGTCCGTTTTTCCCACTGACCCCTCTAACCCGAATGAGGAAGGACTCAGCCATTATGCTTTACAAGAGGTCCGAGCTCAAAAGATACTAGAAACGAGAATGGCTTGCAAGAGAAGCAGTGACATCCCTGAGTCTTCCAGAAGGGTGAAGCCTTTTGGTCGAGGACCGGGACCGATCAGATGCCGGGCCGGTCATTCTGAGCCAGACCTGGCTGATTTTATAGAGGATCATTTCCAAGGACCAAGGGCGGCTGGATTCCCGGAGGATGGGACCATTGAGTCCGATTTGGGCCCAAACGGGGAACATACAGTTGACAAATCTCTTCGGATGTTCATGGCCGGGAGATTTAAGGAAGACAATACTACGTTATTCCTTAAAAGCGACTTCGAGCTTGCGGGTGACTTTGCCTATGCCCTTCAAAAGGTATATAAGTTTTTTACGAATACAAACTTATCTTTCTAATTTTACTTCTCCTTTTAATGTTCAATTTCTTCTCTAGGTCGGTGACTTGTACAGTCATCAAGCTTATCGACAGGCCACCTTAAACGAGGAATCCCAGATGGCTCAGAGTGCCCTTCATAATGTCCTTACGGCTGAGGCCACCAAGGCTGACCAGTTGAGGGATATTACGGCCAAGTTATCTGAGGCTGAAAAGGAGCTCGAGGAAATCAAGAAAAGCCTAGATGGAAAGAGGGCCCTCGAGGAAGAGATAGCCAAATTGAGGTCGGATCTTGATCAATCTAAGGCACTATCCGAACAGGCTTATACCCGAGGTCAAGAAGAGGGCAGACTTCCTGCCATAAGAGAATTTTTAGAGTCACCTTTCCTTGACGCCCTAGTTCGCTTGCGGTCGGGTCAAATTAACCAAGCTTTCTATTACAAAGGAATCCAACATCTTCTCTCGGCTGGAAGGATTCAGGGCACTTTTGACGATTTTCTTCCTTATATGGATCCTTATAAGAACATCTTCGGGAAAGATTATAAAGCCTCTTCTCTTCCTCCCAAGCCCAAAGATTTAGCCGGTCACGAGTTCGCTCCATTTCTTGAAGAATTTGGAGTGCCAATGCCAAATCCCGACGCCCTTGAAGCTCAATTTGAGGATGCAGATGTGGATATTGAAGGGGATTCCCGTGAACAAGGAGAACAAGGCACCACAAATTCCAATTCGAGTAAATCTGGGGCTGACGCGCAAAGTCATGATAAAGAAGAGAGCAGCTCAAGCAGTGATGATTCTGATAGCTCGGAAAGCGATTCAAGTGAAGGGAAAGAACAAGAGAGATCGGACCACGATTCTGGTGTAAAGGAATAATTATCATGTAATAGGATTTACCTAGCGAACTATTGTAATTCCAAAGTAGTTTTTATAGTCTCACGCTTTTTTCTATCTGGTGGATGCTCGAATTCACATTTTTCCTTTAGTTCCGTGCCTGATTCATTACTTGTCTGACCATTTAGTTGAACTCTTATAACGTCATTCTTGCATACTTGTTTGCGTCATCGAATCTTTCTTGGGAGTGGTGATTTTCCAATCATTGTAAATTGCATGATGCTATATCTCTTATAAATACTAGGGCCATTTTACCTTGTTTTTACGATAGCATCATACACCGTGATCGAAGCTTTAGGAGATTTTACAGTCGAATGACTATCTGAAAATCAAGAGATGGATAAAAATTCGAACGCTCCTGTAACTTCTTCCTTGTCTTTTTCCAAACCCAACTATAGTAGAAACATAATGAAAAAGAGACAAGCTTCTGTTAAGTCCATTACTGCCGACGAGCAGATCTTCCATGGAGGAGGTAAATCTTCGACTGTCGCCCTTTCTTCGTGCTTGAAAACTTCAGGCTCGTATAAGAGAGTTAAAAAGGTTTCTTTTGGAGAGGATGCATCTGAGCATGCGTCTTTTCCTGTTCGGTGCGTACCTTCGAAAGCTGCTGAGTCTTTCAATTCATTGTTTCCTTCTGGCGCTTCTACCTTAAAGGGGAATATAACTCGATTTGATAAAGTTCCACATGAAAAATCCGCATTGAGGCTTCTTCGGGGCGATATTTCTGTCTCCGAGGCAACTTTATCAAACATAGAATATCCTTCGTTCCTGTTTCAGTCCGGGTCGGACTTTCTTACCCAGGTAATTTCGCTAACTTCCTTATCCTAATTTTTATTCTTAGTCTTGATATGTTTTCTCATTTTTAGGCTGGCGAAGAGTTCGCTGATCTCTATGCGTTGGCAAGGCATGAGATCAAACAACGAGCTGTTATTACCATCGAGCTGGCCAAGAAAAAGGTTGAGCTGGACCATGCACTGGAGATGAATAGGTTTCTTGAAGAGAAACTGTCTCGGAATGGGTTGAGCTCGGAATTTGAGAGACTCAAAGATATCTATGATTGTGAGAAGAAAAGCTTCGAGCTTCGGGAGAGGGAAGCTTATGCTCGTGGCTATGCTGATCGCAGTGCCGAAGTTCGGAGAATCCTCTTTGTTGTATTAAGTTTTTCTCCGTTGTAAAGTAAGCCTGCAAAGATTTTTTCCTTGTTGTAATCATAAGGTTGTTGTAACGGTAATATTATCGAACTGTTGTTCTTTCTTCCATCTTCCTATCTCTGTTTTGTTTTGTTTTGTTTTTTTGTTTTTTTTTTTTATTTGGTGGAAGTGGGAAGGGCAGGGCTTTTAATGCTCGTATCGTGGCCGTTCATCCTACCGGATTTACACTGTTGATGCTAAATTCTTCCCCTATATATAGTTCCAAAATTACCTTCATATTTTTAATTCTCTGTAAACGTTTCGTTCGATCGGCAAGGTTGTGTTTTTGCTCCCATCGATCAACTTCATGTTCCATTCGATTTCTGCGACTAAATTGTTCAAGATTCGAATCCGAACTTTCTTACTTGACTTCTTCGTTACTAAGAATAAACAATTTCGACTAGGGTATCGACAGGCGAAAAGGATTGCGACTAGGGTACCGGCAGGCGACCTGCTTCTTTGGATTCATCTCTTCTGTGACGGGTTATAATTCCGATACTCTGTCGTTTTATCCGGTCGGTTAGTGGACAAGATATGCATCCATTTTTTCTTGACCGAATAATAGTCTTGGAGAGCTTGCGGGGATCTAGTAGCAAGAATGCTGGAAAACTGTTTTCCCACCAGAGATCTCGGATTTAGTATTTGTAGTATTTGTGGTATTTGTATTAGGAGAGGAATGAATGTAACGTCTTCGAATTCGAATCCTCTTTTGTTGTAATTTTATCTTTGTACGTCGATGAATTATTTGTAATTGTTCGAACAACTTATAAATGTAATTGTCTACCTTTATAGCTCTTTTTTTTTATTCCAACGGATAGTGATTTCGATCTCCTGCGACTTCATTGTTCCTTTACCTTGTTAACTTATGAGGCATAACGAAAGCATTTAATAAAAATGAACTTTTATTCTTGTTGCTTTATGATTCATAAACTTGTTGCTTCCTAAAACGGTTTCCAATCGCATTTTTTGGATATTCCTTAAGTTAGAAGAGCTATTTCTTTTTTATCGAATGATATTCTTTGATCTTCCATTTAGCTATTACGCGGAAGAGATGTGATAGGATTTCAATTGATTATAATTTTCGATCTAAGGGTCGTAGCAACGGCTTTCACCCTTAGTCGTTTTCAGAGCATTTTTAGCTCGAGGGTCGTAGCAACAGCTTTCACCCATTTAATAACTTCGATCTAAGGGGCATAGCAACGGCTTTCACCCTTAGTCGTTTCAGAGCACTTTTAGCTCGAGGGTCGTAGCAACGGCTTTCACCCATTTAGTAATTTCGATCTAAGGGGCATAGCAACGACTTTCACCCTTAGTCGTTTCAGAGCACTTTTAGCTCGAGGGTCGTACCAACGGCTTTCACCCATTTAATAACTTCGATCTAAGGGGCATAGCAACGGCTTTCACCCTTAGTCGTTTCGGAGCATTTTTAGCCCGATGGTCGTAGCAACGACTTTCACCCATTTAATAATTTCGATCTAAGGGGCATAGCAACGGCTTTCACCCTTAGTCGTTTCAGAGAATTTTTAGCTCGAGGGTCGTAGCAACGGCTTTCACCCATTTAGTAATTTCGATCTAAGGGGCATAGCAACGGCTTTCACCCTTAGTCGTTTTAGAGCACTTTTAACTCGAGGGTCGTAGCAACGGCTTTCACCCATTTAATAACTTCGATCTAAGGGGCATAGCAACGGCTTTCACCCTTAGTCGTTTCGGAGCATTTTTAGCTCGAGGGTCGTAGCAACGACTATCACCCATTTAATAATTTCGATCTAAGGGGCATAGCAACGGCTTTCACCCTTAGTCGTTTCAGAGCATTTTTAGCTCGAGGGTCGTAGCAACGGCTTTCACCCATTTAGTAATTTCGATCTAAGGGGCATAGCAACGGCTTTCACCCTTAGTCGTTTCGGAGCACTTTTAGCTCGAGGGTTGTAGCAACGACTTTCACCCATTTAATAACTTCGATCTAAGGGGCATAGCAACGGCTTTCACCCTTAGTCGTTTCGGAGCACTTTTAGCTCGAGGGTCGTAGCAACGGCTTTCACCCATTTAATAACTTCGATCTAAGGGGCATAGCAACGGCTTTCACCCTTAGTCGTTTCGGAGCATTTTTAGCTCGAGGGTCGTAGCAACGGCTTTCACCCATTTAATAATTTCGATCTAAGGGGCATAGCAACGACTTTCACCCTTAGTCGTTTCAGAGCACTTTTAGCTCGAGGGTCGTAGCAACGGCTTTCACCCATTTAATAACTTCGATCTAAGGGGCATAGCAACGGCTTTCACCCTTAGTCGTTTCGGAGTATTTTTAGCTCGAGGGTCGTAGCAACGGCTTTCACCCATTTAATAATTTCGATCTAAGGGGCATAGCAACGGCTTTCACCCTTAGTCGTTTCAGAGCATTTTTAGCTCGAGGGTCGTAGCAACAACTTTCACCCATTTAAATAGTAGACGAAGGCCAGTAGAAATAGAATAATAGATGAACAGAGATTGATGATATTCAGAATATGACGAATAGATGAAGAGTACGACGAAATGACCTTCCAATGAATAAATAACTTAATTTCTGAATAAACTTTCATTGATCATACGGTTTAGTTATGATAGAATAGTGTCCTGCAAGCCAACTGTTTTGGCTGCATTTAATTGAAAGGACCATTCGATTGGATTAATAAATGCATTTATATATATGGTCAACTTTATCTTATGTAATAATTATCTACGCATAAGGATAGAAGTCCTTAGATCACAGGGCTATGGGACAACCCGTGGACTGATCTCCAAGGCCGTGATCTAGAATATATTCAAGAGTCGTAGAATCCAATAGAGACAGGACATCATTGGATTCGGTTAGACTCTCACTATTGTGTATACTCCGATGAACTGGAGAACGCTGGGGTCCACGAGCGTGACTGGGATAGTCGATACACATAAGTGGGTGGCTTGCTGGGATGGCAAGCGCACTGAATACCCCAATTAGGAAATAACTCACCATGGAAGCGGTAGTCGCATATCGGGGTTGAAGTTATTCCAATTTACAATAGTATACGAGGAACGATCCCTAACTACTTGAGATGATAGGGTTTATCTGGTGCGAGAACGTCTATGCTTTGATTTGAGTCCCGACTGACTGGAGATCGCCAGAAAGTCCCTGTGGACTCATATTGGGTATAGAGGAACTCGTATGCAGATTCACATCATCAACAAAGGATCCATTGACCCGACTTGATAGGTTGGGAAATTCTCCTATGGATTTCTGTGAGAAATTAATTCTGGTAAAATCCTTGGCCAAGGTATCTGACGACTTTATGTAAGTAGCTCATAAAGATTAAGTCAAAGAGAATTTATTTCGAGACCAGAGTACATAAGGTCAAGACAAAAGAAAAGGGAAACCGATGAAAGACCATACCCTTAAGTCTCGACTGGGAGATTGATCGATGGAGAGATTATGTCGTATATGGAAATTGTAAATGATAAAAGGTTCACTGAATTAATTCACCAGTGATTGGGCTCCATGGGCTTGTGACTGGACATCGACCGTGGAGTGTGGGAGAATTCCTAAATTAGCAGGGGTGCTAATTTTGGAATGATTAATCGACAGAGTGTTCGATTAATTTAGAGTATTAATTGCTGGAGTAATTAAATAATATTTAATTATAACCCGCGGCTAATTATGTGGTGAACCTACGGGGGCATACACAATACACATGAAGCGAAAGCGAGGAAGTAAGAACTAACGAGTCGACTGGGTCGACTGAGTCAAAATCGACTGGGTCGATTAAATGGGTGGGTCGACTGGGTCGACCCATGTGGAACGAAATTGGATCCAATTGGAATTGGATCAAGATTATAAATTAAATTGGAATTTAATTTATGAGTAAATTAATTAATTATGATTTAATTAATTAATGGAATAATTAATTTAATTAGACTTGGAGTTTAATTAATTAATTGGGAGATGATTTAATTAATTGGTCTATTTAATTGAGAGATTAAATAAAGCCCTGAAAGATTAATTAATATGGGCCATGAATTAATTAGAAGACTTAGTCTTCTAATTAAAGAGGGTCATGGCCCATGTAGGAGAATTAGTATCCTAATCCTAGTAGGATTATGTTATGAGAGATATCGATAAATAAGAGACTGGGTCTCATATCTCACATACAATTCTTCAAGCAAAAATAAGAAAAGCAAAAATTCTTCATCCCTATCCTAGAGATCGGCCGAACCTACTTCCACTTTGGAAGAATTTTTCGTTTTCGATTTTCGTTCCAAAGTTGTTCTAAAACCTAGATATTAATATACCCTATGTTCTAGTCGATTAGGATATATTAATTTTCGTGATATTGTGGTGTATCAACTCGTAGAGGCGCAACACGTGGGGCGCTAATCAAAGGTGTGGGTCGATCTTACCGGGGCAGAATTCAGAGCTCGTCTTGCTAGCCGAGGATTTGCAAGGAGATAGGTATAAACGAGAAAACTTATACTATCTATTTAATTATATTCATATATATACAACTAGAGAATATCCTGAGAAGATTCTTTAAGAGGCCCTAAAATTTTTATATTCCGCTGTGCCTAGGGCTGTTTTTCTTACCGAATCCTAACAGTGGTATCAGAGCCAACTCTAGACTTTGTATATATATGAATTTGCAAATTCTGTGATTTAAATCATATGTTTGATTTATGTATGGCTAGTTCTTTAACTGCATATGTTTTAGGACGTAGATCTGTTAACTTAGAGTTAATGTAAAATTTTTTATTCGAAATTTTATCGTGTTAATTTTTATTTTGGATTGGAATTTAATTAATTGGATCTATTTAATTAAATCAAAAGTAATCGAACAAGAAAAATTATATATTTTTTGGGATCAACCGCGGTGGCACGTGGCGGTGCGCAGCAGCGCACCGCGGCTAGGCAGCCACCGCGTGCTGCCGTACACGGCAGCGCGTGAACAGCGCGCTGTCTGCGCGTGCAGCACACGGCAGCCGCCCTCGGGCAGTTTGCCGCGTGCTGGCAACGCGCAGCAGCATGCTGCTACGCGCTGTCACGCGCGGCAGCAGCCACTGCGTGGGGCTCACGCGCGGCTTCCGTGGCCATGTGTATGCTGCCACGTGGCAGCGTTCATTGCGTCACTACGTGGCTGAATTTTGGTTGATCTCAAACTCACCTATTTTGGAAGTCCTGAAAATCTTGGAGATACGGTTGTTATGGAATCTTGGTGAATCTTGGATAGATCGTAGAGATCTAATTAACTAGGAAACTTAGAGTTTCAATTGTAAGAAGATATTTAATTAAAATTAATCTCTTCTAGTAAGTTACCAAGATTAAAGATCTTAGAGATCTTATTAAATTAGGAAACTTGGAGTTTTGGATAAGGTAGAAATCTTGGTGGATTTGGACACTACCTTAGTTAACTAATCTATTCAAAATAGTATTATCTTGAGAATCTTGGAGATTTGTAAAATTGGGAAACTTAGAGTTTTGGATAAGATAGTAATCTTGGAAGATTTGTAACTATCTTAATTAACCAACTTTATCAAGATAAGAGTTGTAGATTACTTAGAACTCAAGTAAGAGTTAATTAATCTTAGAGATTAATTGTTAATTCAAAATTAAATTAACTTGGATAATTTTTGTGAATTAAAATTAAAGGAGCCGGTAAATTTACATTTATGCCCTTATGTGAATTTATGCATGTTCTTGAGTGAATATGTGGATTGATCGATTTTGCCCTTAAGCCCTGTGTAGTTTTGGTTTATTTATTTTATGGGTTGTAATTAAATGGGCCTGATTGGTGCCCTTGCTTGCGCAAACGATTGTAATAGAATAGGGTCTTTATTTTTATAAGCTAGGCTTAGATTAAGCTTGAAGCCAAGAAGACCTCATGAAGACTTGGAGATCCACATGGAGGCCCATTACCTTGGAGGACATGGAGGCCCAATTCATTACATGGAGGCCCAATCAAGGTGGATATTACAAGAAGGCCCATGATGTATGGGTTTGAAAATTGTAATATTTAGGACATTTATTTTTCACCCTAGACTGACCAATTGATTCATCACGTGGCTCGTGATGGATCGCATAGGATGGGCAATCGACCAATCATATCTTGCTAGGTGATGAATGTTTACTTTTTCGCAAATTATTCTTTGATGTATGAGATGCATGCTTAGGATAGAAAACGTAAACAAGATAAGCATATTCTGATGAGACCTCGCACACTTGGAAACCTCCAATTGAACGTTAAAATTCAATTATAATATTAAATCGAATAACGGGCGCATATGAATGGTGTTTATGGTCCGAGCCTATCCAATTACTAGGTCTTAGGCATATTGTACGAATATATCTCGATGTCTCACGAGTCGTGGGTCGAGCTATAGGAAGATGATATGTCTATTGCCTCGATGCACAGTTTAGTGCCAAGGGAGGGGATAGCAAGGTTCTAGGCGCTGTCTCACGAGTCGTGGGGCGTCTAGGATTGAACTATTTCTCTTCACGAGTATTGGACATGATTTAACGCGAGTAAGTATGGATGTCTCACGAGTCGTGGGTCCATAACGAAAATCGAGGCTAAATGAACTCAAGGGTTAGCTGGGATGGTTAAACGGCGACGTGATCGCCCACCAAGTGGATCAATTGGTATGGCCAACGAGTCGTGTGTACTGAGCGATTGCATTTGGGCCTTGAGCCCATTAGGAAATCTTTATTTCCCGAACCTTATGTGGGGGCATAAGTATTCGACAAAAATAGTGGGAGTAATTTACAAATGAAAACCATGTTTGTAAATTATGCATTGATATTAATCTGCCGCGTATTTATCGTCATGTTTATGATAGTTTATCATAAGTTATGTATCCATGAATATTTACCATCATACTTGAATCAAATAAATTGACTGAACTCAAATAAATTTTGAATGACTTCGAAACTTGAGAAATTATTCTCGAGTCCAAGCAAGGACTAATCTCCTTACAAAGATTTCATTGTTTTTCCTTTCGAAGTTACACTTCGACTGGAATGGTGATAGGTTTCACCAAGCTGCCTTTTTTCGAAGTTACTCTTCAAATAAGAAAGGTGATAAGTTTCACCAAAGGGTTGAGGGTGGTTCTCAAGCCCAAATTTTCTTGAAGGCAAACATGAAGTCTCCCATGAATGGGAAGTAACATCTTGTGAAAAGGCCTCAAAAGGCTCGAGAGATGGAAGAAGAGGAATGTATCCTCTCTAAAGGGAAATAACCTTGGAGGTTTTTCTGTAAGGATGATAAGTTGAAAAGTCAATCAAAATGATTCTTCCATGGATTAAGATCAAGGGAAAAGGGAATTGAACCTATTCATCCCATAAGGGATGATTAAATTTTATTGAACTTAACCTTATGGTTAAAGTAATGCATAAGGGTGTTGGATGCCCGATGAAGCACTCATTGATGCATTCAATGCATCTAAAGCCATGAATTATTTAGATAATTGGAATTTGCTTATACCATCCCTTGTCTTAAGGGATGTGATAGTTCCATAATGGTTGGAACTGATTGCGCTATAAGATTTATACGCAAAAGGTGTACATAAGCAAATGAGTATGGATACTCATATATCGACTAAATAAAATATGCATAGTCAATAAAATATAAATAATCAAGATTTCACACACTTGAGTCGTTGTAAAAACCGAAAGGCGATACAAGAATACTGAAACATATTTCCGAATTAAAAGATTCAAAGACTGAGCTCGACTGGGTCGAGCTTGACTGGGATGCTGTACATAGTAACCGACTTTCGAATCTTGCTTAATGGAAATTAGATTTAGTAGTTGGTTGCTAGGCAACCAAAAGGCATAAACAATTGCAATGGATTTAATCCATTTTTATAAGTGTGTAGAAACACTAAAGCATTAGTGGGAGATAAGGCGTCTCTAGTACCCTCATGGGTAAAAGTACGTTGTGATGTACAATTCCAAATTACTTTTGGGATAAAAGAAGAGAGCCTAATCAATGAAAGCATGTAAGATATTTGGATCGATTCAAAATCAAACATGCATTGGCAATATGCCATTGATTATTTAATAGAGAATTAGATTCTCGAAATGTAAGACCCGCTCGAAACGTTGTATGTTGTCAAGCATTCTGGACATGTAAATGTCCATTAAGAAATCTTACATGAAATTCCTTATTCAAACAAATAAAACTTGATCGAGAAAATCGAAGATACTGAGCTAAGTATCTCTGAAGCCAGTTCCAAAACATATCACGTTATATGAGTTTTGGTATTGTACCTTCATATGCATTCATGCGCATATGGGGTCTCCCGCTTATGTGAATAAGCTGGTGGGAGATAAGTTGGACGTAAAGTCCATCTTATGCAATTCGTGGGGTATCCAGAAAACTCTATAGGATACAAATTCTACGATCCTACAAGATAAACTACGTTTGTCTCAAGGAACGCACACTTCTTGGAGAAGGATTTCTTGCTAGGCAAGAAGGAACACAACGTAGAACTAGATGAGGTCACTGAAGCTGAAAAGGCCGAAGAGGTCAATCAAGCCGACCCATCACCACAGGCAGTGGGAGAACAAGAGCATGAAAGTGCACCAGAAAGTACACCGGTACTTCCTAAGTCAGAAAGACAACGTAGAGAACCCGAGAGGTACTACGGTCTGCTGCGTGAGACTAGACAGTCTCTAACCAACCCAAGGAATTACGAAGAGGCTATGCTAGGCATAGACTCGAGAAAGTGGCGTGAAGCCATGGAATTCGAATTGGACTCCATGCACTCGAACAAGGTCTGGGCTTTGGTAGATCCACCAGTGGGAGTAGCTCCTGTGGGTTGCAAGTGGATCTATAAGCAAAAGCTTGGAGTGAACGGAGAGGTAATAACCTACAAGACGCGACTAGTGGCAAAAGGATACACTCAAAGGCCAGGCATCGACTTTGAGGAGACCTTCTCGCCCGTCGCAATGTCTAAATCCATTCAAATCTTGCTGGCCATAGCTGCGTGGTATAACTACGAGATATGGTAGATGGATGTAAGGACTGCCTTTCTCAATGGGGACATTGACAAGGAGATCTACATGGAGCAACCAAAAGGATATACATCCAAAGGAGATGAACACAAGGTGTGCAAACTCCAGAGGTCCATTTATGGACTGAAGCAAGCTTCCCGAAGTTGGAACATTTGTTTCGATGAGACAATCCAAACTTTTGGATTCATCAAAAACATGTTCAAACCTTGCGTGTACAAGAAGATCAGTGGGAGTACAGTTGAATTTTGGTGCTTTACGTTGATGACATTTTTCTCATTGAAAACAATGTGAAAGTGTTGTACGAAACTAAAGCATGGTTATCTACACAATTCTCAATGAAGGAATTGGGAGAAGCATCCTTTGTACTGGGTATAAGGATCTACCGAAATAGATCAAAAGGACTGATGGGCCTCTCCCAATTGCAGTACATAGATAAAATCTTGAAAATATTTAATATGAAAGAATCCAAGAGAGGATTGCTTCCAATGAGACATGGAATTGCACTCTCTAAGTCTATGGCCCCAAAGACGCCTGAAGAGAGAAGCAATATGTCTCGAGTACCATATGCATCCGCAATAGGAAGCATAATGTATGGTATGTTATGTACGAGACCAGACGTAGCATACGCTTTAAGCGTTACAAGTCGCTACCAGTCTGATCCAGGTGAGCAGCACTGGATAGTCGTAAAGACAATTCTGAAGTACCTGAGAAGGACTGAGGAATTGTTCTTGGTATACGGTGGAAGAGAATTGAAATTGGAAGGCTATACTGATTCTAGCTTCCAATGTAATGTAGACGACTTCAAGTCGACATCTGGATACGTGTTCTGCCTCAATAGTGGTGCGGTAAGCTGGAAGAGCTCCAAGCAAAACACTACCGCAGATTCAACCACCGAGACAGAATACATTGCCGCGAGTGAAGCAGCAAAGGAAGGTGTTTGGATGAAAAACTTCATCCAGGAATTGGATGTAATACCTAGCATTGTCGAGCCATTACTATCTTCTGTGATAATAATGGAGCTATCTCGCAAGCGAAGGAGTCGAGATCTCATCAGAATCCAAGCACGAACTAAGACGATACCATTTGATATTTATATCATTGGTAGAGGAGACATAAAGATGGAACGTGTCACCTCAAGGGATAATACGCCGGACCCGCTATCTAAGCCATTGCCTCAAAGGCATCCGAAAACATTTGTCTAAAATGGGAATCAGAAGTATGAAAAGTTGGCTTCAGTACAAGTGGGAGATTGATAGAATAGTGTCCTGCAAGCCAACTGTTTTGGCTGCATTTAATTGAAAGGACCATTCGATTGGATTAATAAATGCATTTATATATATGGTCAACTTTATCTTATGTAATAATTATCTACGCATAAGGATAGAAGTCCTTAGATCACAGGGCTATGGGACAAGCCGTGGACTGATCTCCAAGGCCGTGATCTAGAATATATTCAAGAGTCGTAGAATCCAATAGAGATAGGACATCATTGGATTCGGTTAGACTCTCACTATTGTGTATACTCCGATGAACTGGAGAACGCTGGGGTCCACGAGCGTGACTGGGATAGTCGATACACATAAGTGGGTGGCTTGCTGGGATGGCAAGCGCACTGAATACCCCAATTAGGAAATAACTCACCATGGAAGCGGTAGTCGCATATCGGGGTTGAAGTTATTCCAATTTACAATAGTATACGAGGAACGATCCCTAACTACTTGAGATGATAGGGTTTATCTGGTGCGAGAACGTCTATGCTTTGATTTGAGTCCCGACTGACTGGAGATCGCCAGAAAGTCCCTGTGGACTCATATTGGGTATAGAGGAACTCGTATGCAGATTCACATCATCAACAAAGGATCCATTGACCCGACTCGATAGGTTGGGAAATTCTCCTATGGATTTCTGTGAGAAATTAATTCTGGTAAAATCCTTGGCCAAGGTATCTGACGACTTTATGTAAGTAGCTCAGAAAGATTAAGTCAAAGAGAATTTATTTCGAGACCAGAGTACATAAGGTCAAGACAAAAGAAAAGGGAAATCGATGAAAGACCATACCCTTAAGTCTCGACTGGGAGATTGATCGATGGAGAGATTATGTCGTATATGGAAATTGTAAATGATAAAAGGTTCACTGAATTAATTCACCAGTGATTGGGCTCCATGGGCTTGTGACTGGACATCGACCGTGGAGTGTGGGAGAATTCCCAAATTAGCAGGGGTGCTAATTTTGGAATGATTAATCGACAGAGTGTTCGATTAATTTAGAGTATTAATTGCTCGAGTAATTAAATAATATTTAATTATAACCCGCGGCCAATTATGTGGTGAACCTACGGGGGCATACACAATACACATGAAGCGAAAGCGAGGAAGAACTAACGAGTCGACTGGGTCGACTGAGTCAAAATCGACTGGGTCGATTAAATGGGTGGGTCGACTGGGTTGACCCATGTGGAACGAAATTGGATCCAATTGGAATTGGATCAAGATTATAAATTAAATTGGAATTTAATTTATGAGTAAATTAATTAATTATGATTTAATTAATTAATGGAATAATTAATTTAATTAGACTTGTAGTTTAATTAATTAATTGGGAGATGATTTAATTAATTGGTCTATTTAATTGAGAGATTAAATAAGCCCTGAAAGATTAATTAATATGGGCCATGAATTAATTAGAAGACTTAGTCTTCTAATTAAAGAGGGTCATGGCCCATGTAGGAGAATTAGTATCCTAATCCTAGTAGGATTATGTTATGAGAGATATCGATAAATAAGAGACTAGGTCTCATATCTCACATACAATTCTTCAAGCAAAAATAAGAAAAGCAAAAATTCTCCATCCCTATCCTAGAGATCGGCCGAACCTACTTCCACTTTGGAAGAATTTTTCGTTTTCGATTTTCGTTCCAAAGTTGTTCTAAAACCTAGATATTAATATACCCTATGTTCTAGTCGATTAGGATATATTAATTTTCGTGATATTGTGGTGTATCAACTCGTAGAGGCGCAACACGTGGGGCGCTAATCAAAGGTGTGGGTCGATCTTACCGGGGTAGAATTCAGAGCTCGTCTTACTAGCCGAGGATTTGCAAGGAGATAGGTATAAACGAGAAAACTTATACTATCTATTTAATTATATTCATATATATACAACTAGAGAATATCCTGGGAAGATTCTTTAAGAGGCCCTAAAATTTTTATATTCCGCTGTGCCTAGGGCTGTTTTTCTTACCGAATCCTAACAAGTTAGTTGCGAGAAACAAAGCAACAGGACTAGATAACTAGATAGTAATAGCCTATAGTATTAGCATATCATCTTCATCTTCCGTAATATCTCCTCAAATTAACGGCGTTCCAGGATCGAGGCAGGATCTCTCCATTAGGATAAGCAATTTTGTAGGATCCTTTATTTCCAACCTCTACAATCACAAAGGGACCATCCCAATTAGGTTGAAGTTTGCCAACGTGCTTAGATACTTCTACCTTTTTGAGCACCAAATCACCCACTTTGAAAGTTCGGATTCGAACATTCCGATTATAGGATTTCTCCATGCTAGACTTAGTGGATTGAATTTTCAACCTTGCTCGGTCCCTGCGACCATCTGCATGATCGATTTCCATTTCCCTTAAAGATTGATTTTCCTTGGGATCATAAAACTCGACCCTGGGAGAAGGTACAAGGCTTTCAACTGGAATAACGGCTTCCGATCCGTAGACTAAACTGAACGGAGTTTCTCCTGTTGCAGCTTTAACAGTAGTTCTATTGGCCCATAATACCCCTGGCAGTTCATCAAGCCATTTTCCTTTTGCCTCAGACAGGCGCTTTTCCAGAGATCGAACGATCTCTCTGTTCACGACTTCAGTTTGTCCATTTGCCTGAGGATGTCCCACTGATGCGAAATTCTGCTGTATTCCGAATTTTTCGCACCATTCTGTAATCCTTCTTCCGGCGAATTGCGTTCCGTTATCAGATATCAACATCCTGGGAATTCCGAACCTGCAAACAATATTTTTCCACAAGAAATTTATAACTTGGAACTGAGTGATCTTTGTTAGAGCGATGCATTCGACCCATTTGCTGAAATATTCTACCGCCACCAACACATAATTTTTCCGGGCTCTTGCTGTCGGGAAAGGTCCCACGATATCAATGCCCCATTTGTCAAAAGGCCAACAGATTGGGATTGAGTGCATATGTTCGGCCGGTTGATGGATCAAATTCGAGTGAATTTGACAATGGTGGCATTTCTTCACATAATCAACAGAATCATAAAAAAGAGTCGGCCAATAATATCCTGACCTCGAACATTTAAGGGCTAATGCTCGAGCACCGCAGTGACTTCCTGCCTCTCCCTCATGAACTTCTTTTAAAATAGCATCATAGTGCGCTTCAGAGACACACTTTAACAGAATTCCAGAAGAAGATCTTTTATAGAGCCGATTGTCGACTAGAGCGAACGAGGGCGCTCGATATTTAATCCTTCGAGCTTCATTTGAGTTTTCTGGAAGCTTCCCCTCTTTGAGATAAGCGACCAGAGGGTCGGTCCAAGAACTCTTAGGCTCATCAATTTCCATGATGTCGACTGTGGGGATCACATCTAGTTCGATAGCAGATGTATTCGATAATAACCATGTGATTATCCTTTCACTCTTCCCATCAGCAAGCCCTGTGAACTTTGATAATAGATCTGCCCAAATATTTTCCTCCCTGGGTATAGGCTGAATATCAAACTTGTCGAACTCAGAGATCAGTTTTTTTGTTTTACTCAGATATTTAATCATATTGAATTCCCTGGCCTCGTAAGTACCTTTCACCTGTCTATGGACGAGTTCAAAATCTGTTAATACAACAATTGATTTTACCTTTGCCTTTATGGCCATTTCCAATCCGGCAATCAGTGCTTCATATTCCGCTTCGTTGTTAGTAACGACGAAGTCCAAAGTGATAGCATAACTCAAGTCCTCCCCATTGGGTCCTTGGAAATGAATTCCTGCTCCTCCACCTTCCCTGGTCGAGGAACCATCCACGTGCATCAGCCATACCTGTTCTTCCGCTTTTTCAACCATTCTTACCTCAGAGAAAGCCCCTTCTTCCGCATTCAGTATTCCTGTTGATTCCACTATGAAGTCAGCCAATACCTGTGCCTTTATGGCAACTCGTGGTTGATACTCAATTTCGAACTGACCCAGCTCAACTGCCCACTTTATCAATCTACCGGATGCTTCAGGCTTCGATATGACCTGTCTTAGCGGCTGATTTGTTAAGACAATGATCTTGTATGTTTTAAATAAGGCCTCAATCTTCGCGCAGCTACCACCAAGGCCAGCGCAAATTTCTCAATCTCCAAGTAATTTTTTTCCGCACCCTGCAATAACTTGCTCAAATAGTATACTGGCTTGTGCTCGGATTTATCGAGTTTCACTAAGACCGAGCTAATAGCCTCTTCTGACACAGCTATATATAAATATAGAGGTTCTCCCTCAGATGGCTTGGCTAGCATTGGTGGTGAGGTTAAGTATGCTTTTAGGTCTTCGAACGCCTTATCGCATTCCTCGTTCCACTCAAAATTCTTAGATTTGCGCAACAGTTTGAAGAAGGGTAAACTCTTGTCAGCAGATCGCGAAATGAATCTATTCAATGAGATAATCTTCCCGATTAGGCTTTGAACATCTGAGAGTTTCCTTGGCGGATGTAAATCGGTAATTGCTCGAATCTTCTCGGGATTTGCTTCGATGCCTCTTTCATGGACGAGATATCCGAGAAATTTTCCTGATCGTACGCCAAAAGTGCACTTAGCAGGGTTCAACTTCATTCCATATTTCCTTAGTATCCCAAAACACCGACCAAGATGGTTGATGTGGTCCTCCTCCGTCATACTCTTTACGAGCATATCATCTACATAAACTTCCATAATTTCCCCTATCAAATCTTTAAACATCATATTGACTAACCTTTGGTAGGTCGCGCCTGCATTTCTTAAGCCGAAAGGCATGACAATGAAGCAGTAGACCCCTCGTTCGGTGATGAACGCTGTTTTGTCTTGGTCTCTTTCATTCATAAAGATCTGATAGAATCCTTGAAAAGCATCCATCATACTAAAAAATACAAACCCCGCAGTTGAGTCTACAAGCATATAGATCCGAGGCAACGGGTAAGGGTCTCTTGGGCACAATTTGTTTAGATCTGTAAAGTCATTACACATTCTCCATTTGTTTTCAATCTTTTCACCCTTAGAAACTAAGACCACATTACATAGCCATTCTGTGAACTTAATTTCCTTGATCTGACCCGCTGCAAGTAATCTATCGACCTCTGCATTGATTATTTTATCTTTTTCGCGACCGTGATTACGCTTCTTTTGCCGTACAGGTTTTGCCTTTGGGTCGATATTCAACGAATGTGTTATCACCAACGGGTCGATCCCAATTATATCGTCCGAGCTCCAGGCAAAAACGTCCACGTTTTTCTGTAGGAAATCAATGAGCATGGTTTCCATGCCTTCGCTTAACTCAGTTCCAATCTTGGTGAATTTCTCAGGGGATCTCGGAACCAGAGTTATTTTTTTGTGGTCGGGCGCCTGCACACTCATGTCGATATTTTTTCCTTTCTTTCCTTGTAATTTCTCGCAGTCGGGAATTGTGGAGTCTATGCCAGGCTCCAATTCCGCTGCTCTCCCTTTAATCGGAAATTCGGGCTCCACTTTCTTTTTAATGCTTAAAGATGAATTATAGCATTCCCAGGCCATGTATTGGTCGTTCCTCATTTCCCCCACTCCTCCCTCGGTTGGGAACTTTATCTTTTGATGATAGGTAGAAACCACCGCTTTGAAAATGTTCAGCGCTGGTCTCCCTAATATGGCATTGTAAGCGAATGACGTATCTACCACTAGGAATTTAATCATTCTTGTTATATTCTTCGGCTTGGTTCCTAGAGTCGTACTCAAAAGAATGGTCCCCAGCGGGATGATCTCCGACCCCCCAAAACCAATCAAAGGAGTGGTTACTTTTTCCAGACGTGGATGACAAAGGTTCATCCTTGTGAGAGCTTCTGAAGAGACGTGGATGATCGAGATGGTACACCCCGAGGAGGGTTTGTCATTGGCGCATGCGATATAGATCGCAGAACACTGTTCTCCCTTTGGATGTTCGAAGATGGTATTTTGGGTCTCCCGTGGACTGCTGGCTGATCTACAGGTGACTGATCAGCCCTTCCCCCGTTCAGAAATCTCGACACATCGTGCCTATGATGGACCTTAGATCTCCAACTGTCGTGTGAATTGGAACATTATCCTGTGGTATAACCGGTGGAACCTCCTGTTGTTGAGCCGCACGCGACAGATTATCGGGCTCATTATTGACCGAATTCTGCGCTCCTACTGCATGGGAGGGTTCCCCACGGTTGTACGTATTTCTCCTCGTAGTAGGCATATTTCGATCTAACACTCGAATAAGGCCCCACGGTGGGCGCCAATTGATCTTACGCGTTTTCGTTGGTTCGATTAAGGTGATGTAAAAATGCTATGTAACGTAAGTAAACGGATATAAGAGATCAATAATGTTGTATTCAATGTGATCGGGTAAATATTACAATAATTAGGAGTCCTATCCGAGCATTATTGGATGCCGTACAAGCTAGAGGGTGAAATATAAATGAGCTAGCCTATGCTATTATTCCCAAGTGAGTCCGAGCAGCAGTCTCGAAG
The DNA here is from genome assembly GCA_003313485.2 of Penstemon barbatus. Taxonomy (NCBI): domain Eukaryota; kingdom Viridiplantae; phylum Streptophyta; class Magnoliopsida; order Lamiales; family Plantaginaceae; genus Penstemon; species Penstemon barbatus. The sequence continues at coordinate 54,131,774 of CM064877.1, read as the reverse complement.
GTAGAGCACCTGGGAAGTTGTGTCGTCGTCATAAATGCGTGGGGTATTTATAGTTGAGATTCGGGACCAGGTGAACCATCCGCATGTGTGTATTACTCATCTCATAGGCCTGGGCCTGAGATCGGCCCAACAGTGATTCTGGACCCTAAGCTTCCGTAGTAAAGTTAAACCGGATTTTATGTCCCAGGCTCGCATACATATTCCTGAGATCGAGAAAGATGATATTCGACCTCAATATGCTGCTAATAAGGTTCGAGCCCAATTTACCCCTCATCAAGCCTTGAGAAGCATCCCATCACCGATATGCGTCATGCGCTTCCACAATGGGTTTCTCTGTTCGGGTCGTTCGGGTCGTTCGATGCGTTCGATCCTCTATCGAACCACCTACTCATATGCACTGGCCTCAAATGCCTTGCTCATGAAACGCTACAAATTCACTCCATGTGAATCATGCATACTTGTACAAGTCTTGGTGATTCCTACAATACCCCGTCTCGTTTCGGAATCTATGACTTGGAACGTGTTTTTAGATTTCGACCTTAGAGACTGTTTCATGATTGCACTTTGTACTGAAGTGAATCGTCCCATAGTCAAATGTAATCTAAGGATTTCATCCAATCGCTTAAATGTATTCGCGAGAGATGAAGTTGGCCATTGTTTATCCTTATACATATATAAATAAACGTGCGTATTATTATAAAATCAAAGATCGTTATGTACAGAATAGACCTATTACAAGCTAATTGAACTGGCTTGTTGGGCACTATCCTATCAATACTACCTCTCCAATTAAATTGGCGTGATTCGATTTCTTCAGTTTGGACCCAACACTACAAGAAAAATCGATTTCAGCGACATTCGAGATTGGTCACTAAAAGTGGGAAAATGGTTACAGAAACCTTCAGTGACCAGAACAAGGTTTGGTCTATACACACTGGCTACTAAAGCTACGCAGCGACGAACGATTAATTTGGATGCTGAATGTGTGTGTTTAGCGGCCATCCACCATAATCGCTAAAGAACACCATCATTAGCAACAATATTTTCAGTTGCAAATGTAGAAGTGTATGGTCGTTGCATCATTGTATGGTCACTAATGTTATGTGTATAGTAACCAAAAATTCATGTTTAGTGACCGGCCACTAGTGGTCCCTAAAAGACAACCATTAGGAACAATATTTTATGTCGCAAATGTAGAGATGGGTGGTCGTTGTAGTATTGCAGGGTCACTAATGTTATGAATATAGTAACATAAAAATTTTGTGTAGTGACCAACCACTTGTTGTCCCTAAAAGCCACAACCATGAGCAACAATTTTTTTAGTCGCTAATGTATGTACATATGGTCACTGCATAATTACATGGTCGCTAATGTCATGTGTACACCGACCAAATTCCATGTTAACCGACCAAACACCAGTGGTCTCTAAAAACATGGTCATTACCAATGATTTTTTTTGTCGCTAATGTTGTATGATTGGTTGTTGTAGGATTACATGGTTGCTATTGCTACATTAACAACAACCAAAATTCATGTTTAGTGAACAATTATTAGTGGTCTCTAAAAGACATGTACATGAGCAACGTTACTTGTAGTCGCAATGTAGAGATTAGTGGTCGCAACATAATTAGATGGTCACTGATGTGCCTTTGACACCAACCAAAAATCATATTTAGCGACCATTCGCTAGTGGTCTGTAAAGGGCATGTTTATAAGCAACAATTTTTTTGGTATCTAATATAGATATAGATGGTCGCTACAACATTAGATTGTCACTAATGTTATATATATACCAACAAAAAATTCATGTTTAGTGATCAACATTTAATGGTGCTTAAAATACTTGACCATTAGCAGGAATATTTTAGTCGCTGATGTATAGATAGGTAGTTATTGTAGCATCAAATGGTCGCTAATGATCTACGTATTGCAACAAAATTTTATGTTTAGTGACTAGTTACTATTTGTCTTTAAAGATGTAGTCGTAAGCCACAATTTTTTCCCTTTCTAATTGATCTTACGTGATTTCGTTTGTTCGATCAAGGGTGGATCGTGGAGCAATAGTAACAATATTAAAATGAAAGCAAAGATCAATAGTGATTGTATTCGAATTAAATGAGTACAAATACAAATATTTTGGGTCCTACTCGAGCATTAATGGATGCCGTACAAGCTAGAGGGCGAAATACATATGATCGAAACTATGCTATATTTCCCAAGTGAGTCCGAGCTGCAGTCTCTAAGCTAGAGCACCTGGGAAGTTGTGTCCGGTGTCATAAATGCATGGGGTATTTATAGCTGAAATCAGGGTCTAGGTAATCCATCCGCAGGCGTGCAATTCTCGGCCCATAAGTTTGGATCAAAGCTCGGCCCAACAGTTAAATTTGGATCCAGGGCCGTCTGTACTTATGATACCCGGGCATCGGGATCGAACTCGCTCTTCCGAAATAAATACTGTTCGATCTCGCATGATTGTAGAAAAGGCAGAATCTAAAATATCCCTCATCAATACTCCCCCATTTCTCGAGCGTAAAGTGAAGCTTGAGCTCGAAGAAGTATACATAGCCCAGGACGATTAGGGGGATTAACCAATCACGGCATAAGCTTCGGGTATGTCTCATTAAAAACCTGACTCGGAAAAACCCTTTTGGGATAAAAAACGGGTCAGGGAAAAAGAGTGCATACTTAAGAAACCGTATAATGATGCCGTACCCGACATTGTCCTTGTCGTTCGTTGTCGAAATAGGAATTTGTGATTTGGTTATTTCATCGCCATTCTATCTTATCAATCTCCTTATCCCGAGGACGGGTGTGAAAATACGGGGATAATGTTTCTTTGATGTATCGTTCGTTATGTGGGTCTTCAATTTAGGAATTCCGGAAAGTATTGTGGCCGCATGTGTAATTTTTCGAAAATATGATTTTAAGTTTACCTTGAGGGAGTTCAACCGTCGTGGTCACTCGGGGAGCGGTTTGCAATTTCCCATTTTGTCCCCGTATATATAGTTAGACGGAGGCTCGCTGTTCATCAAAGATTCTGAGGAGAAAACTCTAGATCGGAGCTGACAGATCGATAAGTGAATTCTAGCAATATTTTTCGAGCAATCTTCGTCTACTCATCATGTCGAGTTCAGTAGATTTGAAGGGAAAATCTTCTTTAGAGGAAAATGAGGCCGATAATCGAAAAGAGAAAGAAGTTGTAGAAGCTCGATCATCCGAGACCGAGAATCCGCGAAACTCGAGTTCCGCCTCTGAGTCCCTTGGGGAGGGGCGGGAGTCGAATGCTGAACCGGAAAACAGCGAAGACGAAAATTCAGGTGAAGCGACAGTCTCAGACGAGGAAAATGTAGAGCATGGGGAACTTCCCTTGGGGAAAAACGAGCAGAAGAAGTATAGATTGAACCGTAATGTTGTGGTCACGATTTTTGACTGGGAAGAGCCTTCGACCAGCGCAGGTTTAAACATGATTGAAGAGAGGGCAGATGAGATCGTCTTCTCTTATAAAGATCTGGACCAGTTGCAGGAAGAATTCGGCCCATATCTAGGCGCTGGTCCTACTTCTGATCAACGGGTTACCGACCCTCCCGTGGGCTGTCAAGCCTTTTATTCCAAACACTTCCATTATGGCCTACGCATCCCCTTCCCTCCTCTGATAGAAAATATTCTGGATGCATTTGAGTTGACTCCTTGCCAGATTTTACCGAACTCTATCGGTTTAATTATAGCCTTTTGCGTGTTAATGAAGGCCAAAGGAAAAGAGATGGTCTTTCAGAATTTTTGGCGGATATTCCAGATGAGTGCTTCCACGTCTTCGAACGCGGGTTATGTATATTTTTCCCAGAGACCAAAGACATCGATCTTATCAGCCAATGTTAGCAGCAATTTGAAAGGATGGAAGCACGAGTTCTTCTTTATCCGAGGGCCAGAATCTCCACCTTCCGAGAACAACCCCGAGCCTACTCCGTATAATTGGCCTGGGACGAGAACATGGATATATGGTAAACGCCGTCTTGTGGGAAGTATGAAAAGTGAGTTATCAGATGAATTTCTGAAATCTCTCCGTGCTGACCCTCATCAGACAGCGTTGATGACACAGGAGGCAGTTTTGCGATTGGCCGGGCTTAGTAGTTGCTCTTTTCCTGCCGATGAGATTGATTTCGGGAAAGCCCGGATAGATCCTGCTAACGCTCCTTCTACGTTAGCCGAGATCGTAGACAAATTTCGAACCTCAATAGCTGGTCCACATGTCGCTTCCTTTTCAAAGGGTAACAAGGGTCGGCCTCGTCCTCAAACATTGAAAACCTCTCGGAAGGCGACTGGATCTAAGGCCGGGGTTGGGGCCAATGCAACTTCTAACGCCTTACTGGTAATTCCTCAGACTATCGAAATAGGAAATTCTCGGGCTAGAGCTGAAGTGGAGGAGATTTCTAATTTTCAAACTTCCGATATTCTTCGATCTGTTTTTCCGACCATTTCCTCCGACCCGAGCGATGAGGGGTACATCAACTATACCCTCCTGGAGAATCGTGCCAGAGAAATTTTGCAGGCCAGGATGGCTCGTAAAAGGAGTGGTGATGTCCCTGAGTCCTCCAGGAGAGTTAAACCGTTTAGTCGAGGACCGAATCCTATAGCGTGTCGGGCCGGCCATTCCGAGCCAGATCTGGCCGATTTTATTGAGATCATTTGCGAGGACCCAGGGCGGCTGGATACCCGGAGGGTGGGACTGTTGAATCTGACCTAGGCCCCGAGGGCGAGCACACGGTGGATATATCTCTTCGGATGTTCCTGGCCGGGAGATTTAAAGATGACACTATCCAATCTTTTGTTAAGAAAGATTTTGAGATAGTGGGCGATTATGCTCATGCTCATCAAAGGGTACCAATTACTTCTGAAACTTTTAACCTTTTTCTTATGGTTCTTGTATTGTGTTTCACATATCTTTTCCTTCGCAGGCCGGAGATCTGTTCACTCAAAATGCTCTTCGAGTGGCCGTTCTGGGCGAAGAATCTCAGGCAGCACAGAAGGCCCTGTACAATGTTCTGAAGAGTGAAGCTGCAAAAACCAGTCAGCTAGAGGATGCCAAAACTAGGTTGTCTGAGATTGAAATAGAACTTGAGAAGACTAAGAAGGAGCTGGAGGCGAAGAAAACCCTAGAGGGTGAAATGGAGAAACTAAAACTGGAGCTTGAACAAGCCAAAATGTCCGTCGAGCAATCTTATGAGCGAGGTCGAGTCGAGGCCAGGCTTCCTGTCATAAGGGAGTTTTTAGGGTCGCCTTTTCTTGATGCCTTGATTCGCTTGCGGTCAGGTGAAATTAATCAAGCCTTCTACTATAAAGGAGCTCAGCATCTCCTTACTGCTGCAAAGGTCGAAGGCGCCCTTGATGATTACCTTCCTTTCATGGATCCTTGTAAGAATATTTTCGGGAAAGATTATAAGGCTTCTTCCCTTCCTCCCAAGCTCGAAAACATGACCGTTCATGAATTCGCTCCTTTTCTCGAGGAATTCGGAGAGCCGATGCCAAATCCTGATGCGCTCGAAGCCCAATCTGAAGATGAGGATGTGGATATCGAAGGGGATTCCCGCGATCAGGGGGAACAAGGCACTCCTTCTTCTGCTTCGAGTAAATCTGCGACTGATGCGCGAAGTCATGATGGAGAAGAAAGCAGCTCGAGTAGTGGCGATTCTGGCAGCTCGGAAAGCGATTCTAGTGAGAAGAAGGAACAAGAGCACTCGGACCATAGTTCTGGCGTAAAGGAATCCATCCAGTAACGATTTCTGTGTAATAAGGCTCGATGAACCATTGTAATTGTTCATTCGTTTTATAGACTCGTGCTTTTCCCTGTTTAGCGGATGCTCGGTTTTAATTTTTCCTTTATGCCATGCTTAACCTTTTACTTATTTTACCATCTTGTTGAATTTATAATGTCATTCTTGCATACTTAGTTGCGTCATCGAATCTTTCTTGGGAGTAGCGACTCCTCAATTATTGCAATCCACCTGATGTCGTGTCTCTTATAAATACCAAGGCCGTTTCACGTTGGTTTCACAATAATATTGCTCACCGTGGTCGGAGCTTTTAGAAAATTATTTCGGTTGAATCTTTACCTGGAAATCAAGGAGATGAATAAAAATTCGAACGCTTTCGTGATTTCCCCCGCGTCTTTCTCCAAGCCAAGTGACGGCATAAATATAAGGAAAATAAGTCGAACATCAATCAAGTCTATTAATTCCGATCAGCTAAACTCCTATGAAGGAAATAAATCTTCGACTATTGTTCTTTCTTCGTGCTTGAAATCCAGGGGTTTAAACAAGAAAATTAAAAAGGTTTCTTTTGCGGAGGATGTAATTGAGCGCACTCATTTCCAATCCGTACCTTCATCGGTCGAAGAATCTTTTGATTCGTTGTTTCCTTCTGTCGTTTCTTCATTTAAGAGAAAAATATCTCCTTTTGATACAATGTTACGTGAGAAATCCGATTCGACCCTTCTTCGGGCCAACGTTTCTATTTCCGAGGCGATTCTCTCGACTGGAGAATATTCCTCGTTCCTGTTCCAGTCTGGGTTGGAATCCCTTGCCCAGGTAATTTCTTCCTAACCCTTTTATCATGGTTTTCTACTTTCTTTATTTCTACCATGACGTATCTTTTATAAGTCTAGGCTGGCAAAGATTTTTCTAGGCTTTATGCGTTGGCCAAACATGAGATCGAACAACGGGCTTCTATTTCGCTTGAGCTGATCAGGAAAAAGACTGAGCTGGAACGCGCACTGGAAGCTAATAGATATTTTAAGGAAAGATTGTCTCAGGATAAGTTAAGTTTGGAATTAGAGAGACTCAAGGATATTTACGAGCGTGAGAAAAGAAACTCCGAGCTTCGTGAGAGGGAAGCTTACACCCGCGGGTATGCTGATCGTAGTGCTGAAGTTCGAAAGGTCCTCTTCGAAAATAACTTCGTTCAGTAATACTGTGACTTTCCTTTGTATCATGACCTTGCTACGGTTTTTCTTTGTTGTAACACCATATTTGTAACAAGTTTCCTTTCTTCTTGTAATACAATCTTTGTTGTAATGATAATGTTTCCTTCTTGTGATACAATCTTTGTTGTAATGATAATGTAGCTGGAATGATGTTCCTCTCTTCTCCCTCCTCATTTTTTTTTTTTTAATTGTCGCAGTAACAACTTTTATTCGTTTGATGATTCCGATCTAAGGGGCATAGCGACGGCTTTCACCCATTTAGTAATTTCGATCTAAGGGGCATAGCAACGGCTTTCACCCTTAGTCGTATCAGAGCATTTTTAGCTCGAGGGTCATAGCAGAGGCTTTCACCCGTTTAGTAATTTCGATCTAAGGGGCATAGCAACGGCTTTCACCCTTAGTCGTATCAGAGCACTTTTAGCTCGAGGGTCATAGCAGAGGCTTTCACCCGTTTAGTAATTTTGATCTAAGGGGCATAGCAACGGCTTTCACCCTTAGTCGTATCAGAGCACTTTTAGCTCGAGGGTCATAGCAGAGGCTTTCACCCGTTTAGTAATTTCGATCTAAGGGGCATAGCAACGGCTTTCACCCTTAGTCATATCGGAGCACTTTTAGCTCGAGGGTCATAGCAGAGGCTTTCACCCGTTTAGTAATTTCGATCTAAGGGGCATAGCAACGGCTTTCACCCTTAGTCGTATCAGAGCACTTTTAGCTCGAGGGTCATAGCAAAGGCTTTCACCCGTTTAGTAATTTCGATCTAAGGGGCATAGCAACAACTTTCACCCTTAGTCGTATCAGAGCATTTTTAGCTCGAGGGTCATAGCAGAGGCTTTCACCCGTTTAGTAATTTCGATCTAAGGGGCATAGCAACGGCTTTCACTCTTAGTCGTATCAGAGCACTTTTAGCTCGAGGGTCATAGCAGAGGCTTTCACCCGTTTAGTAATTTCGATCTAAGGGGCATAGCAACGGCTTTCACCCTTAGTCGTATCAGAGCACTTTTAGCTCGAGGGTCATAGCAGAGGCTTTCACCCGTTTAGTAATTTCGATCTAAGGGGCATAGCAATGGCTTTCACCCTTAGTCGTATCAGAGCACTTTTAGCTCGAGGGTCATAGCAGAGGCTTTCACCCGTTTAGTAATTTCGATCTAAGGGGCATAGCAACGGCTTTCACCCTTAGTCGTATCAGAGCACTTTTAGCTCGAGGGTCATAGCAGAGGCTTTCACCCGTTTAGTAATTTCGATCTAAGGGGCATAGCAACGGCTTTCACCCTTAGTCGTATCAGAGCACTTTTAGCTCGAGGGTCATAGTAGAGGCTTTCACCCGTTTAGTAATTTCGATCTAAGGGGCATAGCAACGGCTTTCACCCTTAGTCGTATCAGAGCATTTTTAGCTCGACGGTCATAGCAGAGGCTTTCACCCGTTTATAATAAATAGAGACTGATAATAGATGAATATAGATCGAGAATATCCAGAATATGACGAATGAAATAAGAATTTAGGCGAAATAAACTTTCATTGAATAGATACTCAGTCGGAACAAATATTCCTTAAACAATTCAGTCGAAATAAATCTCCTTTGAACACGTAAATTATCAAATCACTAAAAACAGAGCTAGATGACTAAATAAAAATAGCCTTGAATTTAACTATCTCCCATAATATTTTCTCAAATTTACAGCGTTCCATGCTCGAGGTAGTACCTCTCCATTAGGATGAGCAATCTTGTAAGAACCTTTTCTTCCAACTTCAACGACCACAAAAGGGCCTTCCCAATTAGGTTGGAGTTTTCCAACGTGCCTCGATATTTCCACTTTCTTTAGCACCAGGTCCCCCACCTTAAATGTTCGGATTCGAACGTTTTGATTATAAGATTTTTCCATACTAGACTTTGTGGATTGGATTTTCAACCTCGCACGGTCCCTTCGACTATCCGCGTGATCGACTTCCACTTCCCTTAGAGATTGGTTTTCTTCAGGATCGTAAAACTCGACCCTGGGAGAGGGTACGAGGTTCTCGACCGGAATCACAGCTTCCGATCCATAGACCAGACTGAATGGAGTTTCTCCTGTTGCAGCTTTGACTGTAGTTCTATAGGCCCACATTACCCCTGGCAGTTCATCAAGCCATTTTCCTTTTGCTTCAGATAGGCGCTTTTCCAGAGATCGAACGATCTCTCTATTCACAACTTCAGTTTGTCCATTTGCCTGAGGATGTCCCACTGAAGCGAAATTCTGCTGTATACCGAATTTTTCGCACCATTCTGTGATCTTCTTCCCAGCGAACTGCGTTCCGTTATCAGATATCAAAACTCTGGGAATCCCAAATCTGCAAATAATATTTTTCCATAAGAAATTTATAACCTGGAACTGAGTGATCTTTGTTAGGGTGATGCATTCGACCCATTTGCTGAAATATTCGACCGCTACCAACACATAATTTTTTCGGGCTCTTGCTGTCGGAAAAGGTCCCATGATATCGATGCCCCACTTGTCAAAAGGCCAACAGATCGGAATTGAGTGTAGGTGTTCGGTAGGTTGATGGATCAAATTCGAATGAATTTGGCAATGGTGGCACTTCTTCACATAATCAACAGAATCAGAAAAAAGGGTTGGCCAATAATAACCGGATCTTGAGCATTTAAGAGCTAATGCTCGAGCGCCGCAATGATTCCCTGCCTCACCCTCGTGAACTTCTTTTAAGATAGCATTGTAGTGTATTTCGGAGACGCATTTTAATAAAATTCCAGAAGAGGATCGTTTATAGAGTCGATTGTCAACCAGAGTAAACGAGGGCGCTCGGTATTTGATCCTTCGAGCCTCGTTTGAGGTTTCTGGAAGCTTCCCTTCTTTGAGATAAGCAACGATGGGGTCGATCCAGGAATTCTTTGGCTCATCGATCTCCATGACGTCGACTGAGGGGATCACATCTATTTCGATAGCAGATGTGTTTGATAATAACCATGTAATTATTCTTTCATTCTTCCCATCAGCAAGCCCTATGAATTTTGACAACAGATCTGCCCAAATATTCTCCTCCCTTGGTATAGGCTGAATATCAAACTTGTTGAACTCTGAGATCAATTTCTTTGTTTTACTCAGGTACTTAATCATGTTGAATTCCCTGGCCTCGTAAGTGCCCTTCACCTGTCTATGAACGAGTTCAGAATCAGTTAATACCACAATTGATTTTACCTTTGCCTTTATGGCCATCTCCAATCCCGCGATCAGAGCTTCATACTCCGCTTCGTTGTTAGTAACAACAAAGTCCAAAGTGATAGCATAACTCAAGTCCTCACCATCGGGTCCTTGAAAATGAATTCCAGCTCCACCTCCTTCCCTGGTCGAGGAACCATCCACGTGCATTAGCCATACCTTATCTTCTGCTTTTTCGACTATTTTTACCTCAGAGATTGCCCCTTCTTCCGTGTTCAGAATACCTGTCGACTCGACTACGAAGTCGGCCAAAACCTGTGCCTTTATAGCAACCCGTGGTTGATATTCGATCTCGAATTGACCCAGCTCCACTGCCCATTTTATCAATCTGCCGGATGCTTCGGGCTTTGACAAGACCTGTCTTAGAATTTGATTTGTCAATACGATGATCTTGTATGTTTGAAAATAAGGCCTTAACCTCCGCGCAGCTACTACCAATGCCAGCGCGAACTTCTCAATTTCCAAGTAATTTTTTTCCGCACCCTGCAATAATTTGCTCAAGTAGTACACTGGCTTGTGCTCGGATTTGTCAAGTTTTACCAAGACCGAGCTAATAGCCTCTTCTGACACAGCTATATACAAGTATAGAGGTTCTCCATCAGATGGCTTGGCTAACATTGGTGGTGAAGTTAAGTATGCTTTCAGGTCTTCGAATGCCTTATCGCATTCTTCATTCCACTCGAAATTCTTAGATTTGCGCAATAGTTTGAAGAATGGTAAACTCTTGTCGGCAGATCTCGAGATGAATCTATTTAATGAGATAATTTTCCCGATTAGGCTTTGAACATCCGAAAGCTTTCTAGGTGGATGCAGGTCGGTAATTGCCCTAATCTTTTCGGGATTGGCTTCGATGCCTCTTTCATGGACGAGATATCCAAGGAATTTTCCTGATCGCACGCCAAAAGTGCATTTAGCCGGATTCAATTTCATTCCATATTTTCTCAAAATTCCAAAACATCGGTCCAGATGGTTGATGTGGTCTTCCTCCGTCATACTTTTCACTAGCATGTCATCTACATATACCTCCATGATTTCCCCGATCAAATCTTTAAACATCATATTGACTAACCTTTGGTAAGTTGCGCCTGCATTCCTTAAGCCAAAAGGCATAACTATGAAGCAGTAGACCCCTCGTTCGGTAATGAACGCTGTTTTATCCTGGTCTCTCTCGTTCATAAAGATCTGATAGAATCCTTGGAAAGCATCCATCATACTGAAAAACACAAATCCCGTAGTCGAGTCTACAAGCATATCGATCCGAGCCAAGGGGTACGGATCTCTTGGGCATAGTTTGTTTAGATCCGTAAAATCATTACACATTCTCCATTTGTTCTCGATTTTTTCTCCCTTAGAAACCAGGACCACATTACAAAGCCATTCTGTGAATTTTATTTCCCTGATCTGACCCGCTGCCAGTAATCTATCGACCTCGGCATTGATTATTTTGTCCTTTTCTCGACCGTGATTACGCTTCTTTTGCCTTATCGGTTTTGCCTTCGGGTCGATATTTAATGAATGTGTTATCACTCGCGGGTCGATTCCAACTATATCGTCCGAGCTCCAGGCAAAAACGTCCACGTTTTTCCTTAAGAATTCGATGAGCATGGTTTCCATGCCTTCACTTAATTCCGTTCCGATTTTAGTGAATTTCTCAGGGGATCCTGGAACCAGAGTTACTTTTTTGTGGCCGGGCGCCTGCATACTCATGTCGATATTCTTTCCTTTCTTTCCTTGCAATTTCTCGCAGTCGGGAATTGCGGAGTCTATTCCTGATTCCAATTCCGCTGCTCTTCTCTTAATTGGGAGTTCGGGTTCCATTTTCTTTTTAATGCTTAAGGATGAATTGTAGCATTCCCAAGCCATGTATTGGTCGTTCCTCATTTCCCCTACTCCTCCTTCGGTCGGGAACTTTATCTTTTGGTGATAAGTAGATACAACTGCTTTAAAAATGTTCAGTGCTGGTCTTCCTAATATTGCATTGTAGGCGAATGACGTATCTACCACTAGGAATTTGACCATCCTTGTTATGTTCTTTGGCTTGGTTCCTAAGGTCGTGCTCAAAAGAATGGTTCCCAGCGGGATGATCTCCGACCCCCCAAAACCGACCAAAGGAGTGGTTACCTTATCCAGCCGTGGATGGCAAAGGTTCATTCTTGTGAGGGCTTCTGAGGAGATAATATTGGCCGAGCTCCCATTGTCAACCAGTACTCTCTTGACCTCAAAATTGGCAATCTTCAATGTCAATACCATAGAAAAATCTGGATCGTCTTCGTTTACATCCCAGTTGACATCCGCAGGTCGATCGGCTTCACTGAAACTTATGACTTGATTTTCCATGGAGGGAAATTCCAAAGACAGGATTTCCCTTTTTGTAGAGACCCCAGCCCTTATTGATCTCATCGTTCTCTTTCTAGCATTTCTGCTATCTCCCCCCGCTGGTCCTCCAGCGATCATGTTTATCACTCCGTTCGATCGCTTTTCTGTTTGATTTGGACCCTGTTTCGGATGAGTAATAAACTTCCTGGGGCTTCTCGACCTGTAACGATTGTTATAGTTGTTCCCCTTGACAAATTCCTTTAGTTTTCCTTGCGCGATTAATTTCTCGATCTCGACTTTGAATTGGTAACAATTCTCGGTGCTGAGCCCCCGAGCCCGGTGATAGCGACAGTATTGATCGTAACCCAACGTACCCGGCCTAGCCTGTGTGATTCTTTGAGCCTCAGGAATCAGATTTCCTTCTTCTAATACAGTTAATACTTCTTCTTTCGAACTGTTAAGTTCGGTAAACTGAATTTTTCCGGTTCTAGGATGCCGAGCACGTTCATAGGAATGCCAATAGGAATTCGATCCTTGTGGTGGTATATGTGGTTTATAGGTGTTAATTCTTTGCCAAACGGAACCTCTGTTCGATCCTCCGTAATCACTGGGTTTTGGAACGGGGGCCCGATCCTGTTTCTTGATTAAAGGAAGTTTTACAGCATTCGAGCTTTTCAACTTATTCATTTCCTCCTGAATCATGTATTTTTCAGCGATTTCCATAATTCTTTCAAAGGATTTCGGCTGCTTCCTACATAAGGCGTTCCCGAACTGAGTACTCCTTGTCAGCTCGAACATTAATGAGGACAGATATTCAATTTGTGGAGTATCAACTTTGAGAAGCTCGATACTGAATCTTGCTAACCATTGCCTCAAAGTTTTTCCCTCCAATTGTTTTACAGTTCCCAAATGATTAGCAGGTAATCTCGGCTTCCTCTGACTAGCAAATTGGTGTTTTAACTTATCACAAAATTCCTCGAAGGAAAAAATAGAGTTGGGTGGCAACTTTCCAAACCAGTCGAGGGCAATTCCCTCAAAGGTAGTAACCATGATTTTGCAGCAAAAGTCTTCGGAATGCCCATATAAGTTCATCACATTAATAAAGCTGTTAATGTGTTCACCGGGGTCGGTAGTCCCGTTATACCGTGGGAGTCTGGTTGGTACTGTCTCCGCGTTTCGGGCTTCGCGTATTTCTTGACAAAATGGGGAACAACGCATAATACTGTTTGAGATCTCCCTGTCTCTTAGGCTCTCCCTATTCGGAATATTTCCCGTTCGCATGTCGGCAACATTGCCGCTTGGAAATCCTATCAAAGTACCTTCTTTCTCCAACTCCTTAGCCACTCTTTCTCGGACTATTTTTTCCAGTTCGACATCGGTAACCCTTTTGTAGGTCGATTTTTTGTCCTTGATAACACCAGAGGGGTGGCTCTCACCCACTATTGAATCTTCTACGTCATGTACTGACCTTGGTGGAACTCCTGATCGAGATGGTACACCCCGAGGAGGGTTCGTCATTGGTGCATGCGATATAGATTGCAGTACACTGTTTTCCCTCTGGATGTTCGAAAATGGTATTTCGGGTCTCACGTGAGCAGCAGGCTGATCTACAGGTGACTGATCAGCCCTTCCCCCATTCAGAAATTCTCGACACATCGTGCCTATGATGGACCTTAGATCTCCAACCGTCGTGTGAATTGGTGCGGTATCCTGTGGCATAATCGGTGGAATCTCTTGCTGCTGAGCCGCCCGCGACAAATTATCGGGCTCATTGTTGACTGAATTCTGCGCTCCTGCTGGAACGGAAGGTTCCCCACGGTTGTATGTATTCCTCCTCGTAGTAGGCATATTTCGGTCTAATACTCGAATAAGGCCCCACGGTTGGCGCCAATTGATCTTACGTGATTTCGTTTGTTCGATCAAGGGTGGATCGTGGAGCAATAGTAACAATATTAAAATGAAAGCAAAGATCAATAGTGATTGTATTCGAATTAAATGAGTACAAATACAAATATTTTGGGTCCTACTCGAGCATTAATGGATGCCGTACAAGCTAGAGGGCGAAATACATATGATCGAAACTATGCTATATTTCCCAAGTGAGTCCGAGCTGCAGTCTCTAAGCTAGAGCACCTGGGAAGTTGTGTCCGGTGTCATAAATGCATGGGGTATTTATAGCTGAAATCAGGGTCTAGGTAATCCATCCGCAGGCGTGCAATTCTCGGCCCATAAGTTTGGATCAAAGCTCGGCCCAACAGTTAAATTTGGATCCAGGGCCGTCTGTACTTATGATACCCGGGCATCGGGATCGAACTCGCTCTTCCGAAATAAAGGAAAAGAGATGGTCTTTCAGAATTTTTGGCGGATATTCCAGATGAGTGCTTCCACGTCTTCGAACGCGGGTTATGTATATTTTTCCCAGAGACCAAAGACATCGATCTTATCAGCCAATGTTAGCAGCAATTTGAAAGGATGGAAGCACGAGTTCTTCTTTATCCGAGGGCCAGAATCTCCACCTTCCGAGGACAACCCCGAGCCTACTCCGTATAATTGGCCTGGGGCGAGAACATGGATATATGGTAAACGCCGTCTTGTGGGAAGTATGAAAAGTGAGTTATCAGATGAATTTCTGAAATCTCTCCGTGCTGACCCTCATCAGACAGCGTTGATGACACATGAGGCAGTTTTGCGATTGGCCGGGCTTAGTAGTTGCTCTTTTCCTGCCGATGAGATTGATTTCGGGAAAGCCCGGATAGATCCTGCTAACGCTCCTTCTACGTTAGCCGAGATCGTAGACAAATTTCGAACCTCAATAGCTGGTCCACATGTCGCTTCCTTTTCAAAGGGTAACAAGGGTCGGCCTCGTCCTCAAACATTGAAAACCTCTCGGAAGGCGACTGGATCTAAGGCCGGGGTTGGGGCCAATGCAACTTCTAACGCCTTACTGGTAATTCCTCAGACTATCGAAATAGGAAATTCTCGGGCTAGAGCTGAAGTGGAGGAGATTTCTAATTTTCAAACTTCCGATATTCTTCGATCTGTTTTTCCGACCATTTCCTCCGACCCGAGCGATGAGGGGTACATCAACTATACCCTCCTGGAGAATCGTGCCAGAGAAATTTTGCAGGCCAGGATGGCTCGCAAAAGGAGTGGTGATGTCCCTGAGTCCTCCAGGAGAGTTAAACCGTTTAGTTGAGGACCGAATCCTATAGCGTGTCGGGCCGGCCATTCCGAGCCAGATCTGGCCGATTTTATTGAGATCATTTGCGAGGACCCAGGGCGGCTGGATACCCGGAGGGTGGGACTGTTGAATCTGACCTAGGCCCCGAGGGCGAGCACACGGTGGATAAATCTCTTCGGATGTTCCTGGCCGGGAGATTTAAAGATGACACTATCCAATCTTTTGTTAAGAAAGATTTTGAGATAGTGGGCGATTATGCTCATGCTCATCAAAGGGTACCAATTACTTCTGAAACTTTTAATCTTTTTCTTATGGTTCTTGTATTGTGTTTCACATATCTTTTCCTTCGCAGGCCGGAGATCTGTTCACTCAAAATGCTCTTCGAGTGGCCGTTCTGGGCGAAGAATCTCAGGCAGCACAGAAGGCCCTGTACAATGTTCTGAAGAGTGAAGCTGCAAAAACCAGTCAGCTAGAGGATGCCAAAACTAGGTTGTCTGAGATTGAAATAGAGCTTGAGAAGACTAAGAAGGAGCTGGAGGCGAAGAAAACCCTAGAGGGTGAAATGGAGAAACTAAAACTGGAGCTTGAACAAGCCAAAATGTCCGTCGAGCAATCTTATGAGCGAGGTCGAGTCGAGGCCAGGCTTCCTGCCATAAGGGAGTTTTTATGGTCGCCTTTTCTTGATGCCTTGATTCGCTTGCGGTCAGGTGAAATTAATCAAGCCTTCTACTATAAAGGAGCTCAGCATCTCCTTACTGCTGCAAAGGTCGAAGGCGCCCTTGATGATTACCTTCCTTTCATGGATCCTTGTAAGAATATTTTCGGGAAAGATTATAAGGCTTCTTCCCTTCCTCCCAAGCTCGAAAACATGACCGTTCATGAATTCGCTCCTTTTCTCGAGGAATTCGGAGTGCCGATGCCAAATCCTGATGCGCTCGAAGCCCAATCTGAAGATGAGGATGTAGATATCGAAGGGGATTCCCGCGATCAGGGGGAACAAGGCACTCCTTCTTCTGCTTCGAGTAAATCTGCGACTGATGCGCGAAGTCATGATGGAGAAGAAAGCAGCTCGAGTAGTGGCGGTTCTGGCAGCTCGGAAAGCGATTCTAGTGAGAAGAAGGAACAAGAGCACTCGGACCATAGTTCTGGCGTAAAGGAATCCATCCAGTAACGATTTCTGTGTAATAAGGCTCGATGAACCATTGTAATTGTACATTCGTTTTATAGACTCGTGCTTTTCCCTGTTTAGCGGATGCTCGGTTTTAATTTTTCCTTTTTGCCATGCTTAACCTTTAACTTATTTTACCATCTTGTTGAATTTATAACGCCATTCTTGCATACTTAGTTGCGTCATCGAATCTTTCTTGGGAGTAGCGACTCCTCAATTATTGCAATCCACCTGATGTCGTGTCTCTTATAAATACCAAGGCCGTTTCACGTTGGTTTCACAATAATATTGCTCACCGTGGTCGGAGCTTTTAGAAAATTATTTCGGTTGAATCTTTACCTGGAAATCAAGGAGATGAATAAAAATTCGAACGCTTTCGTGATTTCCCCCGCGTCTTTCTCCAAGCCAAGTGACGGCATAAATATAAGGAAAAGAAGTCGAACATCAATCAAGTCTATTAATTCCGATCAGCTAAACTCCTATGAAGGAAATAAATTTTCGACTATTGTTCTTTCTTCGTGCTTGAAATCCAGGGGTTTAAACAAGAAAATTAAAAAGGTTTCTTTTGCGGAGGATGTAATTGAGCGCACTCATTTCCAATCCGTACCTTCATCGGTCGAAGAATCTTTTGATTCGTTGTTTCCTTCTGTCGTTTCTTCATTTAAGAGAAAAATAGCTCCTTTTGATACAATGTTACGTGAGAAATCCGATTCGACCCTTCTTCGGGCCAACGTTTCTATTTCCGAGGCGATTCTCTCGACTGGAGAATATTCCTCGTTCCTGTTCCAGTCTGGGTTGGAATCCCTTGCCCAGGTAATTTCTTCCTAACCCTTTTATCATGGTTTTCTACTTTCTTTATTTCTACCATGACGTATCTTTTATAAGTCTAGGCTGGCAAAGATTTTTCTAGGCTTTATGCATTGGCCAAACATGAGATCGAACAACGGGCTTCTATTTCGTTTGAGCTGATCAGGAAAAAGACTGAGCTGGAACGCGCACTGGAAGCTAATAGATATTTTAAGGAAAGATTGTCTCAGGATAAGTTAAGTTTGGAATTAGAGAGACTCAAGGATATTTACGAGCGTGAGAAAAGAAACTCCGAGCTTCGTGAGAGGGAAGCTTACACCCGCGGTTATGCTGATCGTAGTGCTGAAGTTCGAAAGGTCCTCTTCGAAAATAACTTCGTTCAGTAATACTGTGACTTTCCTTTGTATCATGACCTTGCTACGGTTTTTCTTTGTTGTAACACCATATTTGTAACAAGTTTCCTTTCTTCTTGTAATACAATCTTTGTTGTAATGATAATGTTTCCTTCTTGTGATACAATCTTTGTTGTAATGATAATGTAGCTGGAATGATGTTCCTCTCTTCTCCCTCCTCATTTTTTTTTTTTTTAATGGTCGCAGTAACAACTTTTATTCGTTTGATGATTCCGATCTAAGGGGCATAGCGACGGCTTTCACCCATTTAGTAATTTCGATCTAAGGGGCATAGCAACGGCTTTCACCCTTAGTCGTATCAGAGCATTTTTAGCTCGAGGGTCATAGCAGAGGCTTTCACCCGTTTAGTAATTTCGATCTAAGGGGCATAGCAACGGCTTTCACCCTTAGTCGTATCAGAGCACTTTTAGCTCGAGGGTCATAGCAGAGGCTTTCACCCGTTTAGTAATTTCGATCTAAGGGGCATAGCAACGGCTTTCACCCTTAGTCATATCGGAGCACTTTTAGCTCGAGGGTCATAGCAGAGGCTTTCACCCGTTTAGTAATTTCGATCTAAGGGGCATAGCAACGGCTTTCACCCTTAGTCGTATCAGAGCACTTTGAGCTCGAGGGTCATAGCAGAGGCTTTCACCCGTTTAGTAATTTCGATCTAAGGGGCATAGCAACGACTTTCACCCTTAGTCGTATCAGAGCATTTTTAGCTCGAGGGTCATAGCAGAGGCTTTCACCCGTTTAGTAATTTCGATCTAAGGGGCATAGCAACGACTTTCACCCTTAGTCGTATCAGAGCACTTTTAGCTCGAGGGTCATAGCAGAGGCTTTCCCCCGTTTAGTAATTTCGATCTAAGGGGCATAGCAACGGCTTTCACCCTTAGTCGTATCAGAGCACTTTTAGCTCGAGGGTCATAGCAGAGGCTTTCACCCGTTTAGTAATTTCGATCTAAGGGGCATAGCAACGGCTTTCACCCTTAGTCGTATCAGAGCACTTTTAGCTCGAGGGTCATAGCAGAGGCTTTCACCCGTTTAGTAATTTCGATCTAAGGGGCATAGCAACGGCTTTCACCCTTAGTCGTATCAGAGCACTTTTAGCTCGAGGGTCATAGCAGAGGCTTTCACCCGTTTAGTAATTTCGATCTAAGGGGCATAGCAACGGCTTTCACCCTTAGTCGTATCAGAGCACTTTTAGCTCGAGGGTCATAGCAGAGGCTTTCACCCGTTTAGTAATTTCGATCTAAGGGGCATAGCAACGGCTTTCACCCTTAGTCGTATCAGAGCATTTTTAGCTCGACGGTCATAGCAGAGGCTTTCACCCGTTTATAATAAATAGAGACTGATAATAGATGAATATAGATCGAGAATATCCAGAATATGACGAATGAAATAAGAATTTAGGCGAAATAAACTTTCATTGAATAGATACTCAGTCGGAACAAATATTCCTTAAACAATTCAGTCGAAATAAATCTCCTTTGAACACGTAAATTATCAAATCACTAATAACAGAGCTAGATGACTAAATAAAAATAGCCTTGAATTTAACTATCTCCCATAATATTTTCTCAAATTTACAGCGTTCCATGCTCGAGGTAGTACCTCTCCATTAGGATGAGCAATTTTGTAAGAACCTTTTCTTCCAACTTCAACGACCACAAAAGGGCCTTCCCAATTAGGTTGGAGTTTTCCAACGTGCCTCGATATTTCCACTTTCTTTAGCACCAGGTCCCCCACCTTAAATGTTCGGATTCGAACGTTTTGATTATAAGATTTTTCCATACTAGACTTTGTGGATTGGATTTTCAACCTCGCACGGTCCCTTCGACTATCCGCGTGATCGACTTCCACTTCCCTTAGAGATTGGTTTTCTTCAGGATCGTAAAACTCGACCCTGGGAGAGGGTACGAGGTTCTCGACCGGAATCACAGCTTCTGATCCATAGACCAGACTGAATGGAGTTTCTCCTGTTGCAGCTTTGACTGTAGTTCTATAGGCCCACATTACCCCTGGCAGTTCATCAAGCCATTTTCCTTTTGCTTCAGATAGGCGCTTTTCCAGAGATCGAACGATCTCTCTATTCACAACTTCAGTTTGTCCATTTGCCTGAGGATGTCCCACTGAAGCGAAATTCTGCTGTATACCGAATTTTTCGCACCATTCTGTGATCTTCTTCCCAGCGAACTGCGTTCCGTTATCAGATATCAAAACTCTGGGAATCCAAAATCTGCAAATAATATTTTTCCATAAGAAATTTATAACTTGGAACTGAGTGATCTTTGTTAGGGCGATGCATTCGACCCATTTGCTGAAATACTCGACCGCTACCAACACATAATTTTTCCGGGCTCTTGCTGTCGGAAAAGGTCCCACGATATCGATGCCCCACTTGTCAAAAGGCCAACAAATCGGAATTGAGTGTAGGTGTTCGGCAGGTTGATGGATCAAATTCGAATGAATTTGGCAATGGTGGCACTTCTTCACATAATCAACAGAATCAGAAAAAAGAGTTGGCCAATAATAACCGGATCTTGAGCATTTAAGAGCTAATGCTCGAGCGCCGCAATGATTCCCTGCCTCACCCTCGTGAACTTCTTTTAAGATAGCATCGTAGTGTATTTCGGAGACGCATTTTAATAAAATTCCAGAAGAGGATCGTTTATAGAGTCGATTGTCAACCAGAGTAAACGAGGGCGCTCGGTATTTGATCCTTCGAGCCTCGTTTGAGGTTTCTGGAAGCTTCCCTTCTTTGAGATAAGCAACGATGGGGTCGATCCAGGAATTCTTTGGCTCATCGATCTCCATGACGTCGACTGAGGGGATCACATCTATTTCGATAGCAGATGTGTTTGATAATAACCATGTAATTATTCTTTCATTCTTCCCATCAGCAAGCCCTATGAATTTTGACAACAGATCTGCCCAAATATTCTCCTCCCTTGGTATAGGCTGAATATCAAACTTGTTGAACTCGGAGATCAATTTCTTTGTTTTACTCAGGTACTTAATCATGTTGAATTCCCTGGCCTCGTAAGTGCCCTTAACCTGTCTATGAACGAGTTCAGAATCAGTTAATACCACAATTGATTTTACCTTTGCCTTTATGGCCATCTCCAATCCCGCGATCAGAGCTTCATACTCCGCTTCGTTGTTAGTAACAACAAAGTCCAAAGTGATAGCATAACTCATGTCCTCACCATCGGGTCCTTGAAAATGAATTCCAGCTCCACCTCCTTCCCTGGTCGAGGAACCATCCACGTGCATTAGCCATACCTTATCTTCTGCTTTTTCGACTATTTTTACCTCAGAGATTGCCCCTTCTTCCGTGTTCAGAATACCTGTCGACTCGACTACGAAGTCGGCCAAAACCTGTGCCTTTATAGCAACCCGTGGTTGATATTCGATCTCGAATTGACCCAGCTCCACTGCCCATTTTATCAATCTGCCGGATGCTTCGGGCTTTGACAAGACCTGTCTTAGAGGTTGATTTGTCAATACGATGATCTTGTATGTTTGAAAATAAGGCCTTAACCTCCGCGCAGCTACTACCAATGCCAGCGCGAACTTCTCAATTTCCAAGTAATTTTTTTCCGCACCCTGCAATAATTTGCTCAAGTAGTACACTGGCTTGTGCTCGGATTTGTCAAGTTTTACCAAGACCGAGCTAATAGCCTCTTCTGACACAGCTATATACAAGTATAGAGGTTCTCCATCAGATGGCTTGGCTAACATTGCTGGTGAAGTTAAGTATGCTTTCAGGTCTTCGAATGCCTTATCGCATTCTTCATTCCACTCGAAATTCTTAGATTTGCGCAATAGTTTGAAGAATGGTAAACTCTTGTCGGCAGATCTCGAGATGAATCTATTCAATGAGATAATTTTCCCGATTAGGCTTTGAACATCCGAAAGCTTTCTAGGTGGATGCAGGTCGGTAATTGCCCTAATCTTTTCGGGATTGGCTTCGATGCCTCTTTCATGGACGAGATATCCAAGGAATTTTCCTGATCGCACGCCAAAAGTGCATTTAGCCGGATTCAATTTCATTCCATATTTTCTCAAAAATTCCAAAACATCGGTCCAGATGGTTGATGTGGTCTTCCTTCGTCATACTTTTCACTAGCATGTCATCTACATATACCTCCATGATTTCCCCGATCAAATCTTTAAACATCATATTGACTAACCTTTGGTAAGTTGCGCCTGCATTCCTTAAGCCAAAAGGCATAACTATGAAGCAGTAGGCCCCTCGTTCGGTAATGAACGCTGTTTTATCCTGGTCTCTCTCGTTCATAAAGATCTGATAGAATCCTTGGAAAGCATCCATCATACTGAAAAACACAAATCCCGTAGTTGAGTCTACAAGCATATCGATCCGAGGCAAGGGGTACGGATCTCTTGGGCATAGTTTGTTTAGATCCGTAAAATCATTACACATTCTCCATTTGTTCTCGATTTTTTCTCCCTTAGAAACCAGGACCACATTACAAAGCCATTCTGTGAATTTTATTTCCCTGATCTGACCCGCTGCCAGTAATCTATCGACCTCGGCATTGATTATTTTGTCCTTTTCTCGACCGTGATTACGCTTCTTTTGCCTTATCGGTTTTGCCTTCGGGTCGATATTTAATGAATGTGTTATCACTCGCGGGTCGATTCCAACTATATCGTCCGAGCTCCAGGCAAAAACGTCCACGTTTTTCCTTAAGAATTCGATGAGCATGGTTTCCATGCCTTCACTTAATTCCGTTCCGATTTTAGTAAATTTCTCAGGGGATCCTGGAACCAGAGTTACTTTTTTGTGGCCGGGCGCCTGCATACTCATGTCGATATTCTTTCCTTTCTTTCCTTGCAATTTCTCGCAGTCGGGAATTGCGGAGTCTATTCCTGATTCCAATTCCGCTGCTCTTCTCTTAATTGGGAGTTCGGGTTCCATTTTCTTTTTAATGCTTAAGGATGAATTGTAGCATTCCCAAGCCATGTATTGGTCGTTCCTAATTTCCCCTAC
The DNA here is from genome assembly GCA_003313485.2 of Penstemon barbatus. NCBI lineage: Eukaryota > Viridiplantae > Streptophyta > Magnoliopsida > Lamiales > Plantaginaceae > Penstemon > Penstemon barbatus. The sequence goes on along the minus strand of CM064877.1, from coordinate 54,108,704 downwards.
TCCTCCTTCGGTCGGGAACTTTATCTTTTGGTGATAAGTAGATACAACTGCTTTAAAAATGTTCAGTGCTGGTCTTCCTAATATTGCATTGTAGGCGAATGACGTATCTACCACTAGGAATTTGACCATCCTTGTTATGTTCTTTGGCTTGGTTCCTAAGGTCGTGCTCAAAAGAATGGTTCCCAGCGGGATGATCTCCGACCCCCCAAAACCGACCAAAGGAGTGGTTACCTTATCCAGCCGTGGATGGCAAAGGTTCATTCTTGTGAGGGCTTCTGAGGAGATAATATTGGCCGAGCTCCCATTGTCAACCAGTACTCTCTTGACCTCAAAATTGGCAATCTTCAATGTCAATACCATAGAAAAATCTGGATCGTCTTCGTTTACATCCCAGTTGACATCCGCAGGTCGATCGGCTTCACTGAAACTTATGACTTGATTTTCCATGGAGGGAAATTCCAAAGACAGGATACAGTTAATACTTCTTCTTTCGAACTGTTAAGTTCGGTAAACTGAATTTTTCCGGTTCTAGGATGCCGAGCACGTTCATAGGAATGCCAATAGGAATTCGATCCTTGTGGTGGTATATGTGGTTTATAGGTGTTAATTCTTTGCCAAACGGAACCTCTGTTCGATCCTCCGTAATCACTGGGTTTTGGAACGGGGGCCCGATCCTGTTTCTTGATTAAAGGAAGTTTTACAGCATTCGAGCTTTTCAACTTATTCATTTCCTCCTGAATCATGTATTTTTCAGCGATTTCCATAATTCTTTCAAAGGATTTCGGCTGCTTCCTACATAAGGCGTTCCCGAACTGAGTACTCCTTGTCAGCTCGAACATTAATGAGGACAAATATTCAATTTGTGGAGTATCAACTTTGAGAAGCTCGATACTGAATCTTGCTAACCATTGCCTCAAAGTTTCTCCCTCCAATTGTTTTACAGTTCCCAAATGATTAGCAGGTAATCTCGGCTTCCTCTGACTAGCAAATTGGTGTTTTAACTTATCACAAAATTCCTCGAAGGAAAAAATAGAGTTGGGTGGCAACTTTCCAAACCAGTCGAGGGCAATTCCCTCAAAGGTAGTAACCATGATTTTGCAGCAAAAGTCTTCGGAATGCCCATATAAGTTCATCACATTAATAAAGCTGTTAATGTGTTCACCGGGGTCGGTAGTCCCGTTATACCGTGGGAGTCTGGTTGGTACTGTCTCCGCGTTTCGGGCTTCGCGTATTTCTTGACAAAATGGGGAACAACGCATAATACTGTTTGAGATCTCCCTGTCTCTTAGGCTCTCCCTATTCGGAATATTTCCCGTTCGCATGTCGGCAACATTGCCGCGTGGAAATCCTATCAAAGTACCTTCTTTCTCCAACTCCTTAGCCACTCTTTCTCGGACTATTTTTTCCAGTTCGACATCGGTAACCCTTTTGTAGGTCGATTTTTTGTCCTTGATAACACCAGAGGGGTGGCTCTCACCCACTATTGAATCTTCTACGTCATGTACTGACCTTGGTGGAACTCCTGATCGAGATGGTACACCCCGAGGAGGGTTCGTCATTGGTGCATGCGATATAGATCGCAGTACACTGTTTTCCCTCTGGATGTTCGAAAATGGTATTTCGGGTCTCACGTGAGCAGCAGGCTGATCTACAGGTGACTGATCAGCCCTTCCCCCATTCAGAAATTCTCGACACATCGTGCCTATGATGGACCTTAGATCTCCAACCGTCGTGTGAATTGGTGCGGTATCCTGTGGCATAATCGGTGGAATCTCTTGCTGCTGAGCCGCCCGCGACAAATTATCGGGCTCATTGTTGACTGAATTCTGCGCTCCTGCTGGAACGGAAGGTTCCCCACGGTTGTATGTATTCCTCCTCGTAGTAGGCATATTTCGGTCTAATACTCGAATAAGGCCCCACGGTTGGCGCCAATTGATCTTACGTGATTTCGTTTGTTCGATCAAGGGTGGATCGTGGAGCAATAGTAACAATATTAAAATGAAAGCAAAGATCAATAGTGATTGTATTCGAATTAAATGAGTACAAATACAAATATTTTGGGTCCTACTCGAGCATTAATGGATGCCGTACAAGCTAGAGGGCAAAATACATATGATCGAAACTATGCTATATTTCCCAAGTGAGTCCGAGCTGCAGTCTCTAAGCTAGAGCACCTGGGAAGTTGTGTCCGGTGTCATAAATGCATGGGGTATTTATAGCTGAAATCAGGGTCTAGGTAATCCATCCGCAGGCGTGCAATTCTCGGCCCATAAGTTTGGATCAAAGCTCGGCCCAACAGTTAAATTTGGATCCAGGGCCGTCTGTACTTATGATACCCGGGCATCGGGATCGAACTCGCTCTTCCGAAATAAATACTGTTCGATCTCGCATGATTGTAGAAAAGGCAGAATCTAAAATATCCCTCATCACTAATGTAATAGATATTTGTTACTATAACATTATTTTTGTGTCCATAATTTCACATTTAACAACCATATTGTTTTGGCTAGTGAAACCCATTGTTTTACCAACCATGTCCCATATATTAAAGAGATGGTTGTTAAAGTTTGATTATTTTGAACTATTCAGTGACCAAAATATGTCATTAAATATTGTTGTAGAAATGTAAGTTTACTGACCAAAATTCGATAACAATAAGTCGTAATACAATTATAAAATGTAATCCAATTTTCTTGCTAAAATATATCAAAATAATAGTTACATATTTAGCTGCCTAAAATGAACATAAAGAAAAATATCTAATTACATATGATAATACAAAATTTATCATATATAAAAAAAACATGATCTTGCAATTCGCTTTTTAGCCTTTTAATTGGAGTCATACATCTTCTAAAATTCAGCAACATTGTTCTTGTACTTCTCATCTTTCTCAATGGAACATTATAATCAACTTACAAACTGCAACAAATTAAAACATAATCAAAGGTAGGTCTATACCAAAAGACAAAATGTTAAGAATGTAAAAGCAAATGTAAAGAACCAATGAACTAACCAGGTGTTCTTATATCGCATGAAATCCATCAAATCAGTCCATTAATCTGCCTTTTTTCTACAACAATCACAACAAATAATTCACTGAGAATCATAAATAAAAAACTAAAAATCTTTTTTAAAGATGTAAATTTGAAGAATAATCACACCAACTCAAAGTTTGATGCTAAAATCAAATTTACGAATAAAAGTGTCTCTTAAGAGGATGAGGACACGAAATTTTTTTGCCTGCAATTAATCCATTGCCCCGAATCCTGTTTTAAAATAAAGCAAACAACAATTGAAAGTAAATGCAAAAATCTCGATGAAAAGGGCACTTCACAGGTAATAAAAAAAGGTTTTCCCTAAGATTTAACTGAATACACAAATTATTTTTGTCAATCAAACTAACAGAAAAAAATTAAATGGTAACAATTTTCTGAATTGAATGAGAAAAAAGAAATTTTAATCCTTAAGAAAAGACATCTAATGCTAATTACTAATATCCATAATCCATAAAATCATTAAAACAGAAACAACACTACATAAATATATCCACAAATATATCCATGAAAGTTTATCCTCAAATCCAACCATCCTCAAACATAATGAATGCCTAGATCTTATCCTACAAGTAAATAATATGTGCATGTATAGAAATATAAACAAAAGAGTATAATTAATTAGTTAATAACATTCATTGTTTAATAGCATGTAATTTAAAGTAAACGTGTATGTATCTATACCTCACTCATATTCCAGGTCACTATCTACATAAGCTTGAGACGCCTCTTCATCACTGCTACCATATTCTTCACCTAAGGTATCATCTTCTTCTTCCTCATATTCATCCCCTTCAATTTGATTATTGGTACGAGGATTAATTACCCTTTCAGAAATTTCAACCTCTAGTGGAGCTTCATCATCACAAACTACTGAGCCTATCTGATCTTACGCAAATTCGTAGTATGATCGATATTAACGGAATAAATACAATAAACGCTACAAAATTGAAGAAAGATCAATGTATATGTATATTCCGATCGTAGGGATACAATTTACAAGTATTGAGGGTCCTATTCGAGCATTATAGGATGCCGTACAAGCTAGAGGGCGAAATACACATAAAATGGCCGAGCTAATCTATCCGAGCTATAGCTTCGAAGGTAGTGCACCTGGGAAAGCGTGTGTGTTGTCATAAATGCTTGGGGTATTTATAGCCGAGACTAAGGATTGGCCCATAAGTTTGGGCCTGGATCGACCCAACAGTAATATTTGATCAAGGGCTGCATCATATGGATCCAGTTACCTTGGCTTCGACCCTAGCTCGAGTTCGCGTCATCGGCATCAAGATTCTGGTTCTTCGGACTTATATTAGTAATAATAGATGGGGTCCAAAATATCCATCATCAATACTCCCCCACTTCTCGAGCGTAAAGAGAAACTTAAGCTCGAAGAAGTATGTCTCACTCCGAACATCGAGATGATGGGATCACATGTTGGTCTGTTATGGACGTGCCTCGTTAAAAACCTAACTTGGAAAAACCCATTGGGATAAAAACCAACTTAGGGAAAAAGAGTGCACATCACTAAAATTTCAATGAGCTCTCGATGACGCGTAAATATTCTCTCTTGATGATGAATTGTAGGATTATTCGAAGACATCCCGTTGCTTAATAATTTGTAAGTCGTGGATGCCGTCCTTGATAATATTACCTAGCTTCCTTTCTTGATACGACTCTTTTGATCATATAGTAGCATAGAAAATCACAAGCGTAATATGAATGTTGATATTCAGGTGTTGCGTCTCTTTACGTGCTGGGCCACGGCCCAATAATCCACGGAGTATAGGGGTCCGTTATGCAATTAAAGAGAAATTAGGTTTTGAAATCGGCCTAAGGGAGTTCATCCGTCGCGACCTCTCGGGGACCGGTTTGCAAATTATCGCTTTGACCTTATATATATAGCTTGATCGTGGGATGTTCACTTCGCAAAAAATTCTCAAGCAACCCTGGATCGGAGCACATAGATCGATAAGAAAACCCTAACTTTTGTCTGACCAATTTGAACACATAATGTCTAGCCCGACAGATTTCAAGGGTAAGGCCCGTGTAGTAGAAGGGCAAGCGAGTGGTCCCAACGAGACACAGGCTATGGTTGTCCGTTCTTCGGAGGCAGAAAACATAAGGGTTCCGAGCCCTAACTCCGGCTCTGATAAATAAGAGGAATCAAGTCCTAGCTCCGAGAATAATGAAAGTGATTCTTCGAGCGAGGCCACTGACGAGGAGGCCACGGAAGACGATGATCTTCCCTTAGGGAAAAATGAGCAAATTAAGTTTAGGCTAGGTAGAGGCGTTGTCGTTACGATTTTCGAGTGGTCGGAGCCTTCGACCAGCACACGACTTAACAAAACCAAGAAGAGAGCCGATAAAACCATTTGCCGCTATACTGAAAAACACCTAGAAGACTTGGAGACCAAATTTGGTAAGTTTTTGGGCAATGGATTTTCGATCGTCATCCCAACTCCCGAAGATCGAGTTACTAATCCTCCCCCGGGGTGTCAAGCTTTTTATACTAGGCAATTCCTTTATGGCTTACGGATACCCTTTTCTCCTTTGATTCGTAGCGTTTTACAGGCTTTTCGCCTGTCTCCATCCCAAATCCTCCCGAATTCGATCGAGTATATCATCGCCTTCAGCGTGTTAATGAAGGCCAAAGGGAAGAAAGCAGCTTTCCAAAATTTCTGGAGGGTTTTCCAAGTGAGCTCCTCCACGTCTTCGAACGCAGGTTATGTATACTTCTCGCAGCGGTCTAATCGATCGATATTGTCGAACACAGTTTCGAGCAATCTGAAAGGTTGGAAGAAGGAGTTCTTTTTCGTTCGAGGTCCGGATACTCCTCCTTCTGCAGAGACTCCAGAACCGACTCCATACGAGTGGCCTGGAGTGAGGTCTTGGATTTATGGTAAACGGAAGCTTGTATGCCGGATGAATCATGAGCTCCCAGATGCATTTCTGCAGTCCCTTTGTTCTGACATTTATCAGACCGCTTTACTGACTCAAGAGAGAGTCTTGAGAATGGCAGGGCTTAGTTCATGTTCTTATGCCGCCCCTCCCCTTAGTTTTGGAGAATCTTCATTCACGATTTCTGACGACCCGGCTGTCTCAGTTGCCCGAACTGATGAGGGGGCTCCTGCTGTAATTGTTCCCCTCACTTTAGGTATACTATCTCCTCTCGTAGAATTTAGTTCATTTTTTTCGACCTTAAATAAACCATTGTCGATTTTTCAGCTGAAATTGTCGAGAAGTTTCGAACTTCTGTCGCTGGCTCGGTTGTTGCTTCACTTTCTACGGAATCTCAAGGTCTGCCTCGCAAGCAGAAGAAATCAAGGGCTACTTTAATGATAGAGGGAACCAAGGCCAGAACTGATGATTCTACTGCTCCGAATGCGGCTACAGACCCTCTTCAAATAGCTGCTGAGGGAACTTCACAAGCCCCAACTAATGCTCTTCTTCGATCAGTGTTTCCGACCCACTCATCTAATCCTAGTGCTGCGGGGTGCAGTTATTATACGCTGCAGGAGATTCGATCCCAGGAGATTGCTGAAGCTTGAATGGCAAGGAAAAGGAGTAGTGAGGATCCCGAGTCCTCTCGGAAGGTAAGACCGTTTGGTCAGAATCCAGGGCCAATTCAATGTCGACCTGGCCGCTCCGAGCCTGAGTTGGTAAACTTTATCGAGGATCATCTTTGCGGTCCTAGGGCCGCTGGGTTTCCAGAAGATGGAACCATCCAAGCTGACCTTGGTCCCAACGGTGAACATACAGTGGACAAATCCCTCCGACTCTTAATGGCCGCAAGATTTAAAGATGACAACACAGAGCTCTTCCAGAGGGATGGTTTCCAAATTATGGGTGATTATGCCTATGTACACGAAAATGTACCTTTTTCTTTTGATTGCGCTAACCTTTTTTCGAAAACTTGTTTTATTGCTAAAGTCTGCTTTCTTTTGTAGGCTGGGGAGTTATTTACTCATCAGACTTATCGAATGGCCATCCTGGAGGAGGAGTCTCGGCAAACCCAAAGTGCTATTCTCCGTATTTTGAAAGAAGAAGCTGTCAAAACTGCTGAGTTGAAGGAGACTTCTGCTATGCTCTCAAAGGCTGAGAAGGAACTCGAGGATGCCAGAAAAGAACTTGAAGGAAAGAGAGCCCTCGAGGAAGAGGTAGCCAAATTAAATTCGGATCTCGAGCAGGCTAAGGCATTATCCGATCAGGAGTACGCTCGAGGCCGAGAAGAAGGCAGACTACCTGCTATAAGGGAGTTTTTATAGTCGCCCTTTCTCGATGCCTTGGTTCGGTCAAGAATAGGCGAGATCAATCAAGCCTTCTTCTATAAAGGGGTTCAGCAACTCCTTGTGGCTGGACGAGTTCAAGGCACTATCGATGATTATCTTCCCTATATGAACCCTTATAAAAATATACTTGGGGAAAATTATAAGGCTTCTTCTCTTCCTCCCAAGCTCGAAGGCTTAGCCAATCATGAGTTCGCTCCGTTCCTTGCCGAATTTGGTGTTCCTATGCCTAATCCCGATGTGCTTGAAACGGAGGATTCGGGGGAGAAGGATGAGGATGTCGACATTGAGGGCGAATCCGATGAGCAAGAAGGAGAGAAAATCGATTCTCCTAAGGCAAATGATCCCAGCCCTGACGACCAGAGCAGCGGCGAAGGGGATGAAAGCTTAAGCAGCACCTCTGATGATAGCTCGGAAAGTGATTCCGAGGAAGAAGGCGAATAGATGGAGAAGGGTTGTGAATCTGGGACCGAAAAATCTGATTATTGATAAATATCGTAGGACTTTATTTATTCTGAATTCGTAGCTTGTAGATTCATGTACTCTCGCTTTTAAACTATATGTATATTTGCTCCTATACTTCTTCAGTCGAATTGATGTCTTGACGAGAGCAATGATCTTATTACCAAATAGTGAGGCTGCTTTACCTTACTTTATTGTAATATCAAATGTTGGGATCGGGGCTCCCTCAACGAGACGTAAATTCGATCTTCAGGCAAGCTTTTAGGAGATGCATGTTTTCTTATGTCAATAGAAAAGTCTAAGTCGAAAGACCCTTCGATCCAACTTCCTTTTCCTCATCTGTTCCCAACGGTATAGATATCTCATTTCGTGTTTAGACATTGAAAATTTTCTAGAGCTCACGATGCTTGCTGAATCATGGGATCGAATATCAAGCTGTTTACATACGTTCTTCGAAATTGACCTTTTCTAACATAACTTCCATAGATTTTTCTCTCCCTCTTTTTCCTCTCTTCCCTTTTTCTCCTTTTTTTTTTTTTTTCCGAGATCAAACAAGAACGTAAAGGTAGTATCTCGTGCATTTGTGTTCAAAATTACCATTGGTCAAGCGGAAGGTCGAATTTTCGAGTAGATAATGAGTCGTTTTGACAATTTCTTTTCCTTCACAATAGTTTGCATGATGTTCTCGCCAAACATTACCTTATTCCTCGGGAAGCTAAACAGTTGCTTAATCCAGACCGCATAAATTTCTACATCTCATCCGTTGGATTGCATGAAGTTGCTCCTATAAATGAGCCCCCTTTCCTTAGATGAATCATTCTCCTTTTAGTAGGACTTTCTTCGATCATGTCAATCAAGGAATACTCTTTTTCATCCCAAGATTTTGAAATTCGAGTTAGAACGTGATTTAACCGGTTTTCGTCGGGTTATTGGTATCAGTGAATTTGTGATATTGGGGGTATTCAATATATATATTTTATAGGGCTCTGTTACTTTATTCAGGATGGATCAATCTCAAGGAAAAGCTATATAGTAAGAACAGAAAGTAAATATTCAAACCAACGCAGAAATAACATAAAATATGAAGAGAAAGCTCTTTTCTTTATTGAATAATAGTGAGTTGTGCAGTTTATGCAGGATTCAATGGCGTATTTGCCTTGTAATTCAGAGTTCTTAGGGTTGTTTAATACAATGATAGACTAGGTATTTATATCATACTAAACCTAGCGTTACAAGGAAATATAGTCCTAATAGGACTCGGCCCAAATATCCTTCTTGGGTCCGGAGTATAGTCTTCTAGTCGATGAGAACTGTGTTCGGCCGGGTCGATAAGATGATCCCCAACAGCCTGATTTAGTCGAACCGATCTTATGGTCTTTAGTCGATCCGCACAATATGTAGGGTGCGAAATAGCCCCCATCAGTACTCCCTCACTTCTTCGAGCGTATAGATAATAGAAACTCGTAGAAGTAGATAATTTTTTACGACTGTTTATCTTCTATGAATGGAGCCTCGTTAAAAACCTTTCTTAAGAAAAAACCCTGTGGGAAAAAATCTTAAGTAAGGAAAAGAGTGCTACACATCATAGATAGTCGTTTTCTCTTTCCGATTAGGAATCGCCACGCGTCCATTCGGGAGGCTTTTCATCTCCTTTCATTTTTGGCGGGAATGTGATTAGTTGTGATGAGTTCGAAACGTCTTTTCTCATCTTAGTATAAATAGGTGACTTTTGATTTCGTCATTTTTCCTTTATACTTGCTTACAGTTCGCAGTCATTTTCTTGCTTAGTCGTTTATCATATAAAGTCTTCCTTTTATCGATTTATATTCTTCGATGATCTGAAAACATGGCTTCTTTGAGAAAATCTTTTTCTTCCTCGAGAGAGAATGTTGCTCCTAATAGTGAAGAGGAGTTGCATTCTAATCTTTCGGGCGAACAAGCCGCAGTTTCTGAATTCGTCATTCCTGTAGAGGATACTTTTAAGGTACGGATCCTTTCAGATGCGGACGTGGCTGCCCGAGCCAAAAAGGGCGAAGGTACTGTTCCTCAGATTTCTGAACCAATTGAGGACCTAGCTTGTGCTTATACGGTGGATACTTTCCCGGAGGTTGTGAACAATTATGCCAAATATTTCCCGGAGGGTTCCGAGATAATTCTTCCCTCCCCTTCTGATAGGGTCACTTCTCCACCGGAAGGATGTCGCGCCTTTTACACGGCTCACTTTAAGAGTGTCCTTCGTCTTCCGTTGTCTCCCCTTTTTCTTGATATCCTGAAAATATTTAGTGTGTCCTTGACACAATTAGTTCCAAATTCTGTGGCCTTCCTGGTTTGCTTTTCTGTCCTGATGATCGCGAAAGGGTTTAAACCTTCCTTTCGTAACTTTACGCAACTTTTTGGGTTCAATATTTCCAGTTCTTCTAATCGCGGGTATTTCTTTGCTAGTCAGAGGCCTAGTCGAGCAATCTTTGATGCCCCTGTTTCTAGCAACCCTTTTTGGAAATCTCACTTCTTCTTTGTTCGCCCCCCACCTCATGTTCGTTCGGCGGATGGTTCGACTATACCCTTCTCGTGGGATCATGGTTTCAAATGGGTATACGGAGGTCGCTTGCCGACTGGTGAATTAATTCCTGACGATCCTCAGTTTATCGCTGAAATCCCCGATATGCGTGCAAACAAATATCAGAGTGCTCTTCTGATTGGGGAAGCTTTCCTTCGTAAAGCGGGATTGAGTGCTCTTACTTTTCCAATCAGTTCATCATTTGAATCACTGGGTAAGCATTTCACTTTAATTTAGTGGTATGATGATATCTTCTATATAGAGAAACTAACTTTTATTCTGTTTCTTTTTCTGCTCATATGGTAGAAAACTCTCGACATTCTTCAAAAGGAAAAATGGTGTTATCCAAATCCTCTAAATCTACAGAGAACAACCCAATCGAGCAGAGAGCTTCTCGGAAGAGAAAACTGGAGTTGAGTCATGAGTCCGAGGAGAATGGAGAGGAGTCTCCAAATTCTTCCCAAGATTCCCCTGTTAGTCAAGGGACTGGACCGGGTTATCCCCCTCTTCAGCTTAGAACATCCTTGGGAATTCGCGGATGTCGTAGTTGGTCGATGCCACATCCTAGCGACAACCCGGTGGGGAGGAAAATGAGCTATTATGGTCGTTCTGGCAATGATCTTTCCTTACTTGGCGACAATCATCCGAAACCTACTTTGGTTGAAATGATTGAAGATCATTTAGAGGGGAAGAGAGCCGCTGGTTATTCTGAGAAAGATTCTCTTGTCCACGATGAAAGTGAGAATGCGGTCGATAAGGCGACTCGTGTTCTCTTATCCGGGGTTTTTACTCGTGATTTGAACAAGCTTTTTCGGAAGGATCCTCTGGAGAAATTTCAGCGAGCTTCTCTTTATGCTGAAAAGGTAAATTCCTTTTAAGCCTGCCTTATAGGATATTTTTTCTTTCGAAGATATTCTTGCTAACTTATTTCTTGTTTTACTCCTTTGCTTTTTCAGACTAAGACTTGTTTAGCCTCATATGCTTATGAAACTGCACTCTGGAAACAACAATGTGAGTTTCTGGATGAGAAAAACAAAGCTTTACTTCATAAGTTTTCCGGATCAGAGGCTGGTCCCTCAATGTCTTCTTCCGTTCCCGTCGTAGATACTCATGCTACGGGGACTGAAGACCAGGAGATCATGAACAAAGTCCTAGAGACTTCTCGTGCTCAAGAGCAAGCCTATCAAATGGCTAAAAAGTTAGAGGAATTCCAATTTCAGAGTACTGCTCGAATTAGTGAGCTAGAATCTCAAGTATCAAATCTTGAAGCCTCATTAGAGGAGTATGAGATGGATATTCCTTTGAGTGGACTCAGGGACCGATATGGTAGGAACCCTGATGAAAGAGTGATTTGCGAATTCCTTAACTCTCCTGTCCATACGGCGTTGGTGTATCAGATGGTCGGTCCTCTTCTGGAGAGTACTTTCAAGAAGGCGATTCATCAGTTGGTCGCTTTCAATATGATAGATGATCGTCGAAAGGAATACTTTAAAGCGGCACATATTCGGTTGAACCGCTGTGGCTAAGTATACTCTTCTTCCGAGCTTCCAGATATTGTGTATCAAAACTTCCCTTTGGCACATCTTGTCAAAGAGTTTGGAAAGCCATTGCCGATTCCTCCCTCTGATGTTAATGATGAGCTTGATGGTACTTTTATCGATCCAGAAGATGAAGAAGAAGAAGAAGATATTGGTACGACCGAGAACGTCGATAGTGAACAGAAAATTCCAGATAGCGACCAGGCTCTGTGATATATTGACTTTTGAAATAATCTTTGTAATTATTTACCGTAGGTTTAATTGTAATTTTACCTTTTCATCCCTTTGAAATAAACGTTTTGTATTCAGACAGGCGCGTCCTTTCGCGTTACTATGTAATGATTCAGACAAGTCATTAACTTCGCCGTAATCATTATGCGTATGTCGTTTCAAATTCTTTTGTTTATTCCAAAGCTGTATTTCGGTATTTCGCGCCCTTTCTTTAGGTCTGTCACGTCTTTTCGTGTAGTATAAATACAAAAGGTAAAAACTTGGCTTGTTATTTACCGTTATACTCGTCTCTTCTAATAGAATACTTTTTCTTTGGCTAGTCGATAAACTTTCTCGTTATTTTCTTTATACTTTTCAACTATTCGATCATGAGTAATCTTTTCGGCAATACTTCAAAGTGACCTTCTCGTGAGAGCCCTACGGATAATAGATCCAAAAAATCTCGAAGAGATGGGCCCTCGATGGAGCCTCCTCGTTCGTCTCCAATAACAAGGTCGGTGATTGATACTCCTGTTATCCCTTCTGAACCTTTTTCCACAATTAGTTCGTCTTTTGTACAACCAAATTTTTCTTCTTCTACTGAATTTGGGAATAGGCCTTCCCCTGGTCGGGTGGCTTTCGGTGATACATCCAACGTGGAACAAACCTTTTATGTGCCTCTTTCTTCAGGAGTTTCTTCCTTCGAGCATGTTTTTCATGGAGGGGATTTTGCTAATTCCCTTCCTTTGTCTACTTCTACTGCCCCGATCGCCAACGGAGGGCAAGTTGGTGATGGCTTTTTTGTCAATCCTCCCACAAAACAATCTATTTTGCAGGATTGTCCTGACTATTTATTTCATGATACTACTGTGACGACTACTTCTTTCGAATCTGGGGGACCTTCTGAGGGTCGGTTTGGGTCGAGGTCCGGTCGTCGAACCGTTATTTCTGCTTCGGGCAAGGAGACCTCCGTTAGCCCCAACGAGAGAGATTCTCCTTGTCTGTTAGACGATCGATGCATCCTTGAGCAGGTTAAGGATATCATGTTCTCTGAGACTCCACGCCCCGATGGTGTCCCTTCTAATAGTGAATTGCCTGGCTCAGTTGAGCCTGATGCTTTGTCTTGGGATCTGGGTTTAAGCACCATTTTGCCTGGTGAGCTGAGGAAACTTGAGGGTACTTCCAATGTACGCCTTGTTCAGTCGCTAGTTAAGATGTGCGAGCAGGTAGACATATCTTTTGGTAATTTTCCCTACTTTAATTTCGATTTTCATGTTGTGTGAGGGTTTTTCTCATTCTTCTTCTTTTTTAGTCCAAATATTTTGCCCTTCAGATGGGTGTGCAGAACGATAATCTATGGAATAGTAAGGATGCCTACCAAAGACGGTTGGAGTCGGAATCGGCGAAGGTCGCAGGGCAGACTCTCCAGCTGCAGCTTGCCAATGATGATTTGAAAAAATTGCAGGAGGAGAAGCCTGTCTGGGAGAAAGAGAAAAATGACTTGGTTCAGGCTGCTGCCCTAGCAGAGGAGTCTCGACGGCGGTCCTACGAGGAAGGATATGACGCTGGTTATCTAAAGTGTCAAGAGGAGTTGATGGCGTTTGCTGGCAACTTGACTCCTCGGAGGACTGTTTCTACTAGTCGACCTGCTGACCATTCTTCTCAGTGATCTTTGTTCGACCTGGCAGGCCTTGGGCTGTCTCTTTTTTTTTTTTTTTTTTTTTTTTTTTTTTTTTTTTTTTTTGCCCAACTTTTGTGTATTTGTTCAAGCTGAAATTTTTGTAATGGGAGAAGTACTAAGTTGGAAATTATGACCTTTTGTAGGCAGATCCTTGCCTTGATCAATTTTCTTCTGTATATACACTTTGTTATGCACATTTTGCCTTTATGCATAAATATAATCATCATGAAATAATCAGCATAGATTAGCACACTTATCTGATATTGATCTTTGCGGAGAATATTCAGGATAGAGAAAAGGTAGCTTGATCTTGCTTGGTCACTGTTTAAGTAGATGAATGATATAATGTTTGCGCTGCAAATCAAATCTTTGTTGATCAACCCAGTATAGTCCCTTGGGTTATATTCAAAATCACGTTGTACTTAAGAATCTAGATAGTAGGTTTATTCATATTGATAATCGATTGAATAGCCGTTAAGGAACGCTCAACATCTTGGTCGATGTTCAATCTATGCCCTGTAAATTTGTCTTTTTGTGATCTAAATCTTATATAAGGAGGCTATTGTCCTTTTTGTTGAACTCCATTTTTCTTTACATCAGACTAAGGGAAAATATTCCTTTCAGTATCTTCCAAATCTTCATGTATCCCAGCATTAATTTTGAACTTTATGTTCCTCAATTGGTGTATCATTATATCATTTCTTTGATATGGGAGGAATTGGAAAATGTAGAAGTCTTTGGCAGATCTGACCTGTTCAGACCTCCTTCAGCAATTCTTTGGTATGTTAGGCAGTGACTTCTTTGCAGTTTCGAATAAGGAGGACTATTCTCCTGATTTCTATGTCAGATATCTTGGACTCCAAAGGAGTTCTCGTAAGGCCAATTTAATAGCTTTTCATATGACGTATGAGGCAGTTACGACCCTCGTAGGTCCAAACACCATATTTGCATGAGCGAAGAGTGTGTAAATCTCCTTAGTCCGGAGCTTGTTTAGATCTGTTTGTGTTATTTCGATGATCGCTTCGATCTACGGCCTTTCTTGTTGTCGACTGGTTGGGTTGATTAGATAACGCCGTTCCAACTTACTTGCATTTATTACGGGGAGTTAAAAGGTCGCATTTCTGTCCCTTGATCAGATACTTTTTCAGTCGTCGGATTGCTTAGATCTATCCCTATAAATAGGGAAGCGGTTGGCATACTTCATTTGCAATTTCTCAATAAGGATGGAGATCTCAGTTTCCTTAGATTTTATTTTGCCTTCAGATCCCATAATATTCAAAAAGTCACATTATCGTGATTCACACCGTAATAGCTTGATGTTCTTCTTCCTTGTACTGACGGGTCCCATGGAAGCCCTACCTTGTACTAACGGGTCCCATGAGGCCTCAAATGTTGTTTTCACAGATTTGAGGTCCGTGGTTTCTGTTTGCACATGGAGGGTTCATATTTGCCAGTCACCCCTGCTCTTCGATGTCACCTCCGGAGTGATAGACTACCGGGGTGGGCTGGTAAATATTAATAATTCTCGACCGCCCCGAAGAGATGCTGCTCTAGAGTGAAATGTTTTATCTTAAGTAAAAGCAGTATCTTGTTGTGGGTGAATGAGTATTGCCAGTTATCTGGAGGAACATTTGATCTTTCGTCCCTGGCCATCGAACTAAAGAAGTCGACCATCCTGAGCAGCATGTTTCTTAGGTGGTTTATCATAATCGACGAGGTACTAGGGAGGAGATTGGTGTTTCCGTGGACAATTTTCGTGAAGATCGCTGATCTATAAGATCATTTTATCTAAACCATTGTAACGATGTTTAAGTAGTATGTAAACCTTTGTAATTTAGGACATTTGTATGTAATTGATTTGATGAATAAAAATATTACTTTTATTCCTTGCATTCTCCTTTTTGTTGATGTTGACATAATTTTATTTACGAGGAGCCTTTTCCGAGCAGATGGATTCATACTCAACTCGTATTCACGACTTAGGTGTATTAGCAGATCATTTTTAGATCGTTAGGAATAGGTCGAGGAGTGTTTATTGAGCGGATCAATGTATACTCAACTCTGTATAATTTAGACTTAAGTTTTTTGTAACAAAAGCCGTTTAAATCGTTGAAAACGGATCGAGGAGTGTTTATTGAGCAGATCAATGTATACTCGACTCATCTTGTTTAGACTTAAGTTTTTATAACAAAGGCCGTTTAGTCGTTATAAGTAGATCGAGGAGTGTTTATTGAGCGGATCAATGTATACTCGACTCGTCTTGTTTAGACTTAGGTTTTTAATACCAGGTGATGGGGGCTATTTCGCACCCTACATATTACTCGAATCGAATGAAGAAGTTAAGATCGATTCGACCAATCCAAACAGATCGGGATCCCCTCGCAGACCCGGCCAAGCGCAGCTCTCTTCGATCAAAAGATGATACTCCGGACCCATGGAGGATACTTGGGCCGAGTCCTATTAGGACTATGATTCCTTGTAAAACTAGGTTAAACATTGTATAAATACCTAGTTAATGATTGTATTAGACAACTATGAAATTCCTTTTACTTCAAGAATATACAATATTCACAGCCTAAGGCATTATAACTGAATAAGATTCATAGTATTCTGATCTCCATATTGATGTGTTATTAGCTTTATTTGTGGTTTTACTTCTTGTTCTTAATCATTGCTTTTCTTTGTGATTGATCCATCCGGAATAAAGTAACAGAGCCCTACTAAATATATACACCAATATCGTAAACCCCACCGATAATACAAATTCACTGATATACAATTAACCCGACGAAATTCGGTTAAATCAGTTGGCGCCCACCGAGGGGCTAGGTTAATTATTCGAATCGACACATGGCTCGCCCAAGAAAAAGCGCTCGCATTGGAGCGAGAAGCAATACGACCACAGGCCACAACACATCTGAAGATCCACATGACAACAACGATAACAACAATCCCAACACCAATGAAAATCTCCCAGATACCCGTTCCCGTCAGCAGGAACACCAAGGAGGTCTTACCGGTACAATACCAGAAGAACCGGAAGTTCCCGAAATACCCGTTCCTCTCCCTGGCGCTCAGGAAAAACTGAAACAAATAGCAATGCTCTTCAAGTCACTCTCTCCAGAAGAATTGCTAGTTTTAGACCAAATTCCTCGAAACGTTACGGCTCCCAGGGCAACTCCCGCGCCAGGAGTGCCAAGGCCGAACGAACGGACCTCTCAACAAGCTGACAGCCCAGCAAGTGAGCGACGCTCGCTACACAGCCCACAGCAGGTCAATTCTAAACCCTCCGGCAACCGTCCCCAAAGAAGAACTGGTCGAAGAGTACCACAAGCAGGTCGCAGCGGATCGAAGGAACGAACGATCATCCCAATCGAAGATGATATAGATGATACAATCCCCTATCGACCGAGAGCGACTCGATTCTCAGAACGAGAAATTGAAAGGATGGTACAGGAGCGACTTGAACAACGATTACGATCTGTGCAGAACCCGTGGGCCCGGACTGCAGAACTCCAGGAAAGCCTTGCGGCTTGCTCTCCTTTCTGCAGGGAAATAAAAGAAGCACAGTCCGCGGGACAGGTCCCGGGAAGACTACCCCGATATGATGGAACCACCGACCCGGACGATTATATCTTTAGCTTTACGAACATAATGAATTTGTATGCCCACTCCGCCGAATTCACCGCCAAGCTAATGGTAACAACATTCGAAGGACTCGCGCTGGATTGGTTTGCCAAACAGCCGGCCAACTCTATATTCAGTTTCCGAGAATTATGCAATAAACTAATACAGCAATTTGCCAGTCAGAGGAGGCAAAAACTTCCGATGAGCTACCTAGGAACCATACACCAACAAGAGGGAGAATCCCTAAGAAATTGGTTGGCGAGGTTCAACGTAGAATTACTCAAAATCGACTCTCCGAATATCGATTACATAATTTCTATCCTCTTCGACCTCACTAAAAATAGGCAGTTTGGAAACGCCCTCAGTCGAAAACAACCGAGAACGTTTGCCGACATTATGAGCTTGGCTTCTAAGTATATGACCCAAGAAGAGATGAATTCCTTTAAGGATAAAAACAAAAACAAAGCCACCACCTCAGGCTCCAAACGGCATGAGAGGTTTCCTACCCAAAAATCTTTGGATTACGAGCGATCTTCCAGGAGAGGTAATGTTTTCCACCGACTGGAATACAACAAAGCCGACCAAGACAGACAACCTAATTTCTACCAAAGACCAAGAAACCATGATCAACCAATCAGAAGCAGGGTGAATCATGTAGAACACCCAAGGTTAAATGTTCCAATGGAAGAAATATTGGAAGTTCTAGAAAGAAATAACTGGATTCCCGAAGCGAGGAAAATCGCGCAGCCGAGACCAGGGTCTCGAAACTACGATCAATACTGTAAATACCATAGGGCACATGGACATCGAACGGAGAATTGTTTTCACCTTAAGAGAGAAGTTGAGAAACTTATCGAGCAAGGAAAACTTGACGAATACATAGAGCGAGATAATCGTAAAAGGGAAAGAAGTAGAAGCCCTCGGAATGTTGATCGAAGGAGAAGTTCTCATCAAAGGTCACCTGAACGCCGACCTATTCAGGAGTCGAATCACGACCAGATCAATGGAACTATCCATACGATCTCCGGGGGTCCCGCGGGTGGAGATAGTCGAAACGCCCGGCGAAGAACTGCCAGGTCCATAATTGGAAACTCAAAATACCCAAAAGAAATTTGGACCCTGGAAAGCAGGCCATCAAACGATCAGCAGATCAGTTTTAATGAAGGCGAAGCACCTAAAAATATTGTCTGGGACGCAAGAGAGGATAACCCCGACTTCCCTATGGTAATATCGCTAGAAATAGCAAATTACAATGTCAAGAGAATCTTAATAGATAATGGGAGCTCGGCCAATATTATCTCCCGAGAAGTTTTAGCCCAAATGGACTTGGGGCAGATAAACTTGCAGAAAGTAGCTACGCCATTAATAGGATTCGGGGGGTCCGAAATCATCCCCAGCGGAACGATAACCTTAAGCGTATCGCTCGGAAAAATACCCCACCGGACAGTGAAGATCATCTTTATCAAGTTGCAGCTGCAACTCCAAACCCCTGCTTTTAGCTTTCTCGGACTCCAACTGACCCTGAAGAACTCTCCGATAACTCCACAGTTCGTCGTTTTGCACACCCAGCTGGAGCGCAAAATACTTGCCCTAAGAACAGAAAGAATAAGAGAAACCGCCTTACAACAAGGAATTCTAAACGAAGAACAGGAAAAATATTCGAAATATGTTTACCTGCTCACATATCTTCACCAAAGATTGAACAAGGCGGACATTGGAGGTACCTTCGAGCTTCCTCAATTCGCCAGGCAAAATAGTACATCAGGTTCAACAGAACCAGGCAGTTCGCTGGTCAAAGGGACACCATCAGAACGTGGAGTCTCCAACAAAAGAATGTCATTAACTTGCTGAAAGATGCATCGATCATCTAATTGACGAGGAGATTCTCTCCCGTCGGGACTAACAGAGGTCTCCTTACCCGAAGCAGAAATTACGGTTCGGCGGCCAGACCTGGAACCGGTTCGACCTCCGGAAGGTCCTCCCGACTCAAAGGAAGTAGTCATCACAGTAGTATCGCTAAACAAATAATCAGGACAATCCTGCACAATGGATTGTGTCATAGAAGGATTGACAAAAAAGCCATCACCAGTTTGCCCTCCGCTGGCGATTGGGGCAGTAGAAACGGACAAAGGAAGGGAAACAGTCAAATTCCCCCCATGAAAAACATGCTCAAAGGAAGGAGCATTTGAGCTAACAGCTATGTTATAAGCTGGTTCCTCGTTAGACATATCGCCAAAGGCAAACCGACCAGGAGAAGGCATTCTTCCCACTTGAGTGGAAGCAGAAAAGATTGGTTCAGAAAACGACGAGTTTACTACGGACAAAGGTTCGGAAACAATAACACGAGTATCAATCTCCGATCTAATTATTGGGGATGAGCGAGGAGGCTCCGTCGACGGTCCGTCTCTTCGATGCTTTTTGGATCTGTTATCCCGAGCGCCCTCACGGGAAGGTCGCTTCGAAGTATTACCAAAGAGGTTACTCATGGTCGGATTATGAAAATATACAAATTAATATCGAGAAGGTTTATCGACTAATTAAAAAACAAGTATTCTGTCAAGAGAGGAGTATAGCAGTAAAAACAAGTCAAGTTTTTACCTTTCGTATTTATACTACACGAAAGGACGCGTCAGACCTAAAGAAAGGGCGCGAAACAGGAAAAATGACCTTGGAGCAAACGCTAGAATATGAAAAGTCACACGCATAATGATTACGGCAGATTTAATGACTTGTCTGAATTATTACGGCGAAGGTGAAAAGACACGACTGACAGAATACGAAACGTTTAGCGTACAAAGAGAAGAAAAGGTAAAATTACAATTAATACCTACGAGTAAAATAATTACAAGGATTATTCAAAAAATCACTGTTTTAAGAAGCCTGCTCGCTATCCGAAATTCTCTGGTCAGTACCGACGTCCTCAGTCATACCAATATCCTCTTCCTCTTCTTCCTCGACTTCGGGATCAACAAAAGTATTATCGAGCTCTTCATTGACGTCGGAAGGAGGAATTGGCAATGGGTTTCCAAATTCTTCGACAAGGTGAGCTAGAGGAAAACCTTGATATAGAACATCTGGGACCTCAGAAGAAGAATAAAGTTCACCATAGCGATTCAACCGAATATGAGCAGCCTTAAAATACTCTTTTCGACGATCCTCGATCATCTCCAAAGCGACCAACTGATGAATCGATTTCTTAAAAGTATTTTCAAGAAGAGGACCGACCATCCGATATACCAACGCCGTATGAACAGGAGAATTGAGGAATTCACGAACAACTCTTTCGTCGGGATTCCTACCATATCGATCCCTAAGTCCACTAAGTGGGACATCCATCTCGTACTCCTCTAAAGAAGCTTCAAGGCTTGACACTTGAGATTTCAGCTCACTAATTCGAGCCGTGCTCTGTAACTGAAATTCCTCTAACTTTCTAGCCATTTGGTTGGCCTGCTCTTGAGCACGAGAAATCTCCATCACCTTGTTTATCACTTCTTGGTCTTCGGTCCCAGTAGCACAAGTCTCTACGGTGGGAACCAAAGAAGATGTTGAGGGACCAACCTCTGAACCGGAGGATTTACGAAGCAAAGCTTTATTCTTCTCCTCCAAGAACTCGCACTGTTGTTTCCAAAGTGCATTCTCATAGGCGTATGACGCAAGACACGTCTTAGTCTGAACAAGCAAAGAGGGCAAGAAAAAGAGATGGATTAGTAAATTAAGGAAGACCCTTAAAATTATCTGTTAACATGATTAAAGGAAAAAGATATCACCTTTTCAGCATAAAGAGAAGCTCGTTGGAATTTCTCCAGAGGATCCTTATGAAGAAGTTTATTCAGATCACGAGTAAAAACACCAGACAAAAGAACACGAGTTGCCTTATCGATCGCATTCTCATTATCATCGTGGATAAGAGAGTCCTTCTCGGAATAACCAGCGGCCCTCTTTCCCTCCAAATGATCCTCGATCATTTCGACAAGGGTAGGTTTTGGATGTTTTTCTCCGACTAAAGAAAGATCCTGGCCAGAACGTCCATAATAACTCCTCTTTCTATCGACTGGATTATTAGTTGGATGAGGCTTCGACCAGGTGCGACATCCTCGAACGCCTAAAGATGTTCTAAGATAAAGAGGAGGATAACCAGATCCCGTGCCCTGACGAATAGGGGGCTCCTGAGGAGATTCTGATGATTCCTCTCTGTCCTCTTCGGATTCATGGCCTAACTCCAACTTCCTTTTCTGTGACGCTCTCTGCTCAATAGGCGCGTTCTCCACGGATTTAGAAGATTTCGAAAGCACCATCTTTCCCTTCGAAGAGTGTCGAGAGTTTTCTACCATATCAGCTGAAAAAGAAATAAATTATAAATTAAGTACCTTCCCAATAAACAGTATCAACGCCAGACTAAAATAAATTACTAACCAAGAAGTTCAGATGATGAATTAATGGGAAAACTATGAATGCTTAACCCCGCCTTACGAAGGAAAGCTTCCCCAATCAAAAGAGCACTTTGAAATTTGTTTGCACGCAATTCGGAGATATCAGCGATAAACTTAGCATCATCGGGAATCAGTTCGCCTGTCGCTAAGCGACCTCCGAAAATCCAACTAGAACCATGATCCCATGAAAAAGGCATGGTCGAACCATCAGCCAAACGAAGATTAGACGGAGGACGAACGAAGAAGAAATGAGATTTCCATGAAGGATTACTAGAAACAGGGGCATCAAAGATTGCTCGACTAGGCCGCTGACTAGCAAAGAAATATCCACGATTTGAAGAACTAGAAATATTGAAGCGAAAAAGTTGCGTAAAGTTACGAAAAGAAGGTTTAAACCCCTTGGCGATCATCAAAACCGAAAAGCAAACTACAAAAGCAACGGAATTTGGAACCAGCTGTGTCAAGCACACACTAAAAGTTTTCAAAACTTCGAGAAAGAGGGGAGACAAAGGAAGACGAAGTCCGCTGTTAAAGTGAGCCGTATAAAAGGCTCGACATCCCTCCGGGGGAGTTGTGACCCTATCAGTAGAGGAAGGAAGAATTATCTCAGAACCTTCCGGAAAATATTTAGTATAGTTATTCACAACCTCCGGAAATGTCTCCGCTGTATAAGCGCAAGCGACGTCCTCAATTGGTTCAGAAATTTGAGGAACAGTACCTTTGCCCTTTTTGGCTCGGGCCGCCACATCCGCGTCAGTAAGGATCCGTACCTTAAAAGTATCCTCTATAGGAACGACGAAATCAGTTACACTAGATTGCAACTCATCCTCATTGTCGGGGGCGACAACCTCTCTAGAAGAAGATCTTCTCACAGAAGCCATATATTCTGATCCTCGGAAAACGAAGGTCGATAAAAGGAAAAATTTAGCGTGATGAACGACTAGTCAGAAAAATGATTACGAGTTATAAGGAAGTATAAAAGAGAAATGGCGAACTATAGAGTCACCTATTTATAACAAAATGAGAAAAGACGTTTCGAACTTATTGCAGCTACTGATATTCCCGCCAAAAATGGAAGGATACGAAAAGCTTCCAGAATAGACGCGTGGCGATTCGTAACTGGACAGAGAAAACGACTATCTATGATATGTAGCACTCTTTTCCTTATTTAAGATTTTTTCCCACAGGGTTTTTTCTTAAGTAAGGTTTTTAACGAGGCTCCATTCATAGAAAAGAAACAGTCGTAAAGATCTATCTACTTCTACGAGCTTCTATTATCTATACGCTCGAAGAAGTGAGGGAGTACTGATGGGGGCTATTTCGCACCCTACATATTACTCGAATCGAATGAAGAAGTTAAGATCGATTCGACCAATCCAAACAGATCGGGATCCCCTCGCAGACCCGGCCAAGCGCAGCTCTCTTCGATCAAAAGATGATACTCCGGACCCATGGAGGATACTTGGGCCGAGTCCTATTAGGACTATGATTCCTTGTAAAACTAGGTTAAACATTGTATAAATACCTAGTTAATGATTGTATTAGACAACTATGAAATTCCTTTTACTTCAAGAATATACAATATTCACAGCCTAAGGCATTATAACTGAATAAGATTCATAGTATTCTGATCTCCATATTGATGTGTTATTAGCTTTATTTGTGGTTTTACTTCTTGTTCTTAATCATTGCTTTTCTTTGTGATTGATCCATCCGGAATAAAGTAACAGAGCCCTACTAAATATATACACCAATATCGTAAACCCCACCGATATTACAAATTCACTGATATACAATTAACCCGACGAAATTCGGTTAAATCACCAGGAGTCTAGTAATCGTTATAAGTAGATCGAGGAGTGTTTATTGAGCGGATCAATGTATACTCGACTCGTCTTGTTTAGACTTAGGTTTTTAATACCAGGAGTCTAGTAATCTTCGTAAATAGCGAACGAGGAGTTTTTATTGAGCGGATCAATGTATACTCGACTCGTTTTTATTTGGACTTAGGTTTTCAATACCAAAAGTCTTTTTTAATCTTCGTAAATAATGATCGTTGAATATATATTGAGGAGTGTTTATTGAGCGGATCAATGTATACTCAACTCGTTATAATTTAGACTTTAGGTTTTTATTCCTAGAAGTCTTTTATTCGTTGTGAATTCATCGAGGAGTGTTTATTGAGCGGATCAATGTTTACTCAACTCGTTATAATTTAGACTTAGGTTTTTATACCCAGAAAGTCTTTTTTGATCGTTGAATAACGATCAAGGAGTTTTTATTGAGCGGATCAATGTATACTCGACTCGATTTTACTTAGACTTAGGTTTTTAATACCAAAAGTCTTTTTGATCGTTGAATATATATCGAGGAGTGTTTATTGAGCGGATCAATGTATACTCGACTCGATTTTACTTAGACTTAGGTTTTTAATACCAAAAGCCTTTTAATCTTCGTAAATAATGAACGAGGAGTTTTTATTGAGCGGATCAATGTATACTCGACTCGTTTGTATAGTCGGATCGAGGAGTGTTTATTGAGCGGATCAATGTATACTCGACTCGTTTGTATGGTCGGATCGAGGAGTGTTTATTGAGCGGATCAATGTATACTTAACTCCTTTTGTTCCAATTTCAACCAATATGATAGTAGAATTCCAAGGAGTGATTACCGAAACAATCGATTTATAGAAATTGCTAAAATCTTTAATAATTGAACCGTAGGCTAAGGCCTTTATTACAAAGATTAAAAATTTAATAAAATAAAGTAAAACAAAGCAGTATAATCTGCTAAAATTTATTTACCATAATATTTTCTAAGGTTGACTGCGTTCCAAGTTCTTGGTAAGGCTGTTCCATCCAAGTGTGCAATTTTGTATGAACCTTTCTTTCCTATGCCAATGACAACGTAAGGTCCATCCCAATTTTGTTGTAACTTTCCCATATGTTTGGATACTTCTACCTTTCTCAAGACCAGGTCTCCTTCTTTGAAGGTTCGGATTCGTACTTTTTGATTGTATGACTTTTCCATATTTGCTTTAGTGGCTTGCAGGCATACAGCGGCTTTTTCTCTCAAAGCTTCTGTCCAATCGACGTCAGTTTCTCTTGTCTTTCATTTATCTGATCATCGTACATCTCGATTCTTGGCTTTGGGATTAGAGTTTCAACAGGAATAACAGCTTCCGACCCATATACCAAGCTAAATGGGGTTTCCCCGGTAGAGCTCCTGGCTGTTGTTCGATTAGCCCAAAGTACTCCTGGGAGTTCATCAAGCCATTTTCCTTTGGCCGCTCCTAGTCTTTTTTCCAAGGATTTTATTATTTCTCTGTTCGCTACTTCGGTTTGTCCGTTCGCTC
This sequence comes from Penstemon barbatus, assembly GCA_003313485.2. Lineage (NCBI taxonomy): Eukaryota > Viridiplantae > Streptophyta > Magnoliopsida > Lamiales > Plantaginaceae > Penstemon > Penstemon barbatus. The sequence goes on along the minus strand of CM064877.1, from coordinate 54,083,499 downwards.
TTGGGTGCCCGACCGAAGTGAAATTTTGTTGAATCCCAAGTTTTGAACACCATTCTATTACCTGTTTACCCGCGAATTGGGTTCCATTATCAGAAATTATTATCCTTAGGATGCCGAATCGACAAACTATGAATTTCCATAGGAAGTTGATCACTTGGAACTGAGTTATTCGTGCTAGGGCGATGCATTCTATCCATTTGCTGAAGTATTCTACGGCGACCAGGACATAAGCTTTCTTGGATCTAGCTGCTGGGAACGGTCCTAGAGAAACTGAAATATGTTAAAGGCACTCAAGAATTGGGATTGTGGTATCCTAGAGAATCTGGATTTGAGCTTATTGGTTATTCAGATTCAGACCTTGCTGGCTGCAAGATTGACAGAAAAAGCACAACAGGTGCTTGTCAGTTCTTAGGTAGTCGTCTGATCTCATGGATGAGTAAGAAACAAACTTCAGTTTCTATATCTACTGCTGAAGCTGAATATATAGCTGCTGGAGCTTGCTGTGCACAGATACTTTGGTTGAAGCATCAACTGGAAGACTACAATATCAAAATCAGTGGAATTCCAATCTACTGTGACAATACAAGTGCAATCTCACTTACTCAGAATACTACAAGTCATTCAAGGACTAAACATATAGAGATCAAGCATCACTTCATTAGAGATCATGTGGAAAAAGGCAATGTTATGATAGAGTATGTTCATACTGACAATCAGATTGCTGATATCTTCACTAAACCTTTAAGTGAAGTAAGGTTCTCAACTCTAAGAGCTGAGCTAGGACTACTAAATTTGGATGCATAAGCTGAGGGGGAACTCATCAGAAGACTGGAGTTCAACAGCTTAGTTATCCGTTATTCTATTCAAGGATTAACTTTCAACAGACTAGTTAGCTTATGGATTCTTAAAGACAGGGGGAACGTGTAAGACTAGCGGTACTTCTGTTCTAAAGATGAAATCTGTTAATGTCAGTTAGTGGAAGTTATATTATCTGAAGATCTGTTCTTAATTCTTGAAGACTGAAGATTATTTTATCTTGCTGGATTGACAAACAGCAGAGGAAGATTACTAGCTATTGGCATTCTCTAGTAATATCAGATAACAGATCACTCGTCTGTCAGATAAGTTAAACTCTACTCATCTGATATTTTATATAAGCATGGTCATAAATCGTATCATAAGAAACGCGCTTTTATAAGTAACAGATTAGTGTCGATAGAGTTTCCCGCCCATCTGACATTAAAATAATAAAATTGAAATCCGCAACTCCCATCCACACGATTAATAAACTGTCAGATTAGATCAACGTTTCAGATTAATCACGATAACCCAAAATATAGAAACGTATAAAGTCCGATCTAAAACAGTGTAGTCGTCTTACGCACTCAAATATTCTCAAACTCTCTAACTCTCAAACACTCCTGCTTCGAAAGTATATTGCTTTTGCAGATTCCTGCTCACTAATCTCAGAGATGGATAAGATTATTGATGGAAGATACCTAAGCTACAGCAAATTTCACTTTTCGGGTACTGATCTGATGCGCTCACTCCTGGAGAAAATCAAAGAGGCATCACTTGTTCCAGTCCTGGAAGCACATGAAGAAAGGGTTTACGTAGAAGACGTCTATCACTTCTACACAACCAGGGAATTCAACGATGATGAAACTGTGATGACTGCTGTCATCGGTGGTAAGAAAATTGCTATCTCTGCTGCTGTTCTTAGTGAAATTTACAAGCTATCAGATAAGGGAGGAGATGTGACCAGTTTAGGGTCAGAAAAGGAGGATGAATTTTGGGCAATTTGTGCAAAAGAGGGAGAAGAGATGACTGGAACCCTAATGAAAACTCAGTTAAAGAGTGAGTATCAAAGGTTCGCAGACATCATTGCGAAGGTGTTAGATTGTAGCACAAGCTCACTAGATGGGTTACCCAGAAGGAGGTACTACACCATGGTTTGCATTTACTATGGTCTGAAAGTTAACTGGGCTGCTCACGTCTATGAGCTGCTGAGTGATAAAAGGCTCTCTCATGCCATCTTACTCAGTAATTTGTTTGCATCACTGCAATGCCCTATGGGTGGTGGAAAGCCTACTCATGCCACAAAGGTGTTCAAGCTATATGAACCAGTGAAACAATTGGTGGCAAGACCAAAAAGAAAGGCCACTGGAAAATCCAAGAAGACCCCTTCTAAGAAAAGCAAGAAGGAGGGTCAGACTAGTCAACCTGCTGAGCCAACAGCACAGTCTGCTGATGAGACTGGATCAGCACAATCTGAAGATGCAGTCCCAGAAAAGATAATTGAAGATTTCACCAAGGAGATTGAGCAGATGAAGACTGACTCCTCTCCTGAAAGGACTGAATCAGAGGAAGAAATGCCTCTTCAACGATTGAAAAGGTTAAGAACTAGAAGTGAGGCAAGGGGACCTCCCACTGCCAAACCCCCCGCCAAAAAGATTGCCAAATCAAAGGTTAAGAGAAAGGTTAATATCTCTGAGGAACCAGTGGAAACAGTAAGAGAAACAACAACATCAGCTGAGAGGCCATTAGTTATTAAAGAACCTGTTGATAAATCTACTGAAGAAGTTGTTTCCACAATTGGAGTTCCTACTACAGACTCTTCTGCTGTAGTATCTGCTGAAGCTGGAGAAGATCAGCAGACTGCCACAACAGGTGAAGGAGAGACACTCCTTCTGCATCCAAACCCTGTTGCTGCAACTCCAATACAAGCAGTTGAAAGTCCTGATTCAATAAGGAAACGGACTGGGAAATTTGCAACTTACCTGACTGCTGCAGAAAAGAAAACACAAGATGCTACTGAAAAGCAAAGGATTGCTGCAGAGAAGGCAGAAGAAGATAGGCTGAAAAGCCTAGAGTTAAAAAGGCTGGAAGAAGAGGCCAGCAAGATGACTCAAGAGCAGAGAGATGCTGTTGAGGCAGCAGAATTGGCTGCTGTTATTGAAGCAAGCATCAAGGATGCTCATGGAAATCAGCATACTGGTGGGCTAAGTATTGGTGAACAGAGGGATCCAAACAAACCAATACCAGCTATGCCTGCACCAAAGATAAAGCCAAAGAGAAGAGAGGAAATCAGATTAGCTCTAGAGATTGTCAGGGATGATCCTGCTATCTTTGAAGAATTTCTCAAGAGGCTAGATGCTGAAAATGAAAGGATCAACCGTCTGACACTCTTCCATACTGAAAAGATCAAATACAACAGATGGAGAGAATTCAGACTGACCAAGAGCCCTGCTGAAATGGCCAAGTGGAAAGGCTTCACTGCTGCAGAAGCCTGGGTATTGAAGTGGCTAGAAACTGGATCTTTAATTCAAGCACTTGATTCAGAATTCTTTCTGGACAGGTTGAGGCTAAGGATAAGTCACATAGTCAAGGCTGAAGCAAAGAAGATCCTTGAATCTGTTCCTGAGGACTATGATGAATCAGAAGACCTCAAGGAAAGATCTATAAAGTTGGCTATTGCTCAAGCAATGGAGCTTTGGGCAAAGAAATCAAGGAAGTTAAGGGGACAACCAAGCTCATTGGTCCCTCTTCCAAACATCAAACACATTGTCTACGGACCAAATATCAAACCTTATGAAGAGCTGCCTGAGGAACCTTCATCCACTTTTATTCCTCTTGACAATTTTACTTGGATTTCTAACAGGTCAGCTGTGGACAATGAAGGAATGATGAAGACAGTTGAGACTGTCAAGAAGATTATATCCCCTGCTGATAAAGAAAAATGAGAGTCTTCTGATCAACCAGAGCAAAAGGAGGGTACATCAGACCCATCTGATCAGAATAAAGCACAGGGTGATAAGTCTGATGCTGCTGATGACTCAAAGAAAGAAGAAGATATTCCAGCAGATCAGATCAAGGACAAAGAAGTTGCTGCTGAAGGAGATGATCAAGCTAAGGAGAAGGAAAGCACTCCAAGCCTTGCTGGTAGTCCAGTAGATCAGTCCCTTGCAATGATAACTCAACCAACAGAGCAACTTATCAAAGAAACACTTCCTGCTACAACAAATATGCCTTCAACTTCTCAAGGTGCTCAGACAAATCTGTTGGACTCCATCCAACAACTGATCATCAAATCTATGAAGGATATGAAGGAAGAGTTAGCTGCAGAAGTGTTAGCTGCTGTCAAACAACCAAATCAGAAAGCTGCTGCTGTCCCAACCGATCTGATAGAAGACACTGCTCAGAATGTTAAATCCATCTGTCAAGACATGGATATACTTAGAAGACGGACTCAGAGCACTACTGAAGGTTGGAGACAGATTGAACAAACAGTTGAAACGGCCCTCCGAGCAGAAGATGAAGTCATGGGAAATATGATGAAAGACTTCACTGCTTCATCAAATTGGATTGTGGGAACTCAAATTCAATTGGGTGATCAAGGAGAAGACTTGCTCAAGGAAGTCAAAACTGTTAAGGCCAATCAACTCAAACAACAAGCTCAAATAACTGCCATGGAAGAGAACATCAAGCTTCTCTGTGATTCACTTCTGATTACTCCAATCTTATCAAACTATCAAACCAACCCTGCTGATGATGACAAAAAGGGGGAAGAGAGGATATTTGGACAGAAAAGAGTTGGAACTTCTTTTGTATTGGAAGCTGAAGATGATGCTGAAGGAACAGAAGTGTTAGAAGAGTCTGCTGATGATGATGATAAGAATGATGCAGCAAATGAAGGCACAAGCAGATCAACAGATGAAAAGATCACAGAAGAAGAAGATGAAGCTGCTGAAGAAACTGAAGCTGAAGCAAAGGCTAAATCTGATAAGGAGATAGCTGCTGCTATGGACTCAGCTGAAGAACAGCTTGATCCTGATACTAAAAAGAAGAAGTTAGAGCTGTTGAAGCAGAAATTGGAAGCTGGAACTTCCAAACCTGCTGAAGAAGATAAAGAAGACAAGCTAGGAGATTAGTCATGTTTATTTACCTATGAATCTCCTTGTAATTTTTCTTTACATTTCATCTGAACAAACTTGTAATATGTAATCAGTTCAATATCTATAAAAATTGCAAGTTTTAATCCAACAGACTATTTCTATCTCAGAAATTTTTGAGGATCAAAACTTTAGTTTAGGTACAGGTACTTAGCTGAAGTTTTGTCATCATCAAAAAGGGGAAAATTGTTGGATGAAGATGAAGATGAAGATAAAAGAAGTCAGAAATTAAGGGAAGGTTTTGATGATTTCCCAAACATCTTAATCAGCTAAGTATGGAAGCTTAGTTCCCTTAGAAGGATCTTTGAACAAGTAAAGAAGATATCAGAAGAGTTCAAAGACCAGAAGACTAGTGATCTCTTGCTGAAACAGCAAACAGAAGGGTAGGTCATCAGCCGAGTCAAATCAGATTAGTTCAGTATTTGATCAGCAGAGTACCTATCAGAAGGGTTGCTTCGATCAGCAGAGTGGAAGAGATCATGAGATCAGTTCAACGGTAATAAATGCACTTAGTGTAATAAATGCTGGAAGAGAAGGGTAGTAATGGCAAATGATTGAATATATCCTCGTATCAGCAGAGTGCATTTAATACAGCATTAAATGTGATGGACAGAAAAGTACTGTACACTGTACGGATTGCTGCAGGGAGCCGTTTCAAAAGAGCTGAAGGATGGATTTGAAGACTTGATTTGCTTCAACGGTCATAAATTCAAATCCGAGTATAAATAGAGCAAAGTTCGAAGAGAGAGACACACAACAACAATCAGAGATTTCGATTTTGAAGCAGAAATTTTCTAAGTCTCAAAAGCTCGAACAGCTCACTCGTCTGGTGGAAGTCATCTGTTGACAGAAACCAAGTTGAAGAAAACAGAAAAACATTATCTGAGTGATTTTGTAATAGCTAAGTGTTGTGCGAAGTGAGAATCCATCTTTGTGAGTGATTCTACTTCAGAGGATAGGTTTTCTTTGTGAACTCCTATTGTGAGCTTATAGCCTTTTCATTAGTTGTCTAGGTATAAGTGGAGAAATATTGTAATCTTTGTGATTATAGTATAACCCAGAATCTGAGTGATCTGGAAGAGTGGACTAAAGGATTTTTATCCATATAACCACTATGAAAATTCTTTGTGTTATCTTGCATTCAAGTTTTCTTGCATATTTAAAGTTTGCATATTTAAACACTTTGAATTACCTAAAAGATTTTAAAAAGGAGTTTGTAAAAACTGGAGATAAAATCTTTTAAGAACTTAGTCTACTTGTGAAAAACACTTTTAAACAATCCGCTGCAAGTATACTCTTGAAAAACTGTTTTGCTGAAAAACAGCTAAGTTCGTAAGAAGAGTGGTCAGTCTACTGATCAAGATTTGTTCACGATCAGCTGAGTCTGCTTACTGTTCTTCATCAGCTTAGTCTGCTGACAGAAGACTGAAAAGTTTTTAAGTTCAAAAATTTTCAGAGGTCTATTCACCCCCCCCCCCCTCTAGACCTCATCTGACCACTTGGGACCAACAAGAGCTAAAATCGTCAATTAACTCAAGAATAGGGACAACACTCTTAAATTACCTATAACTTAGTCCCGTGAAGTGATTTGACCATTAAGTTTGCAGTCTACGGCTAGGAGGGATTCTTTGTTAAACATTAGAAGCCCATGCAAATAGAACCGATGATTTTGACCTATCGGGAATTATTCACTTAAGATAGAATCTAGCTAAAAGCCATCACACACACACGTGGAGCTTGTATTGAGAATAATTCGAAAGTGTTAAGCTTGGTGATTTGATCTCAAGCATGCTTGTTTTGTTCTTGTTTTGTTTTCTTTGCTCGAGGATGAACAAATGTTTAAGTTTGGGGGTGTTGATAACGCCGTGAAAACGTCGTTATTACCTATCTCTTTAAGCCCAAAACATCTTGTTTTGATCCGACTTTTCGTGTGTCTTTGCGTGTTTGTCGCATCTTTTGTGCTCTTGGCCCTTTGTTAGGCCTTTGTTCATTTTTCGTGTTTTGTTCGTGTTTTTACTTTGTTTGTCGGTGATTTGCAGGATTTGACGCATTGAAGCACTTCCGGAACATTTCTTGCGTGAATTGCAAGTCGTTATCGACCGCGGGAAGGACCTAACGAAATTAAAAGTCAAAGAAATGAAGTAATTGGGCAAGCTAAACCTCGCCGCGGCGAGGTGGAGGCTCGCCGCGGCGAGCTGGTGGCAGAACAAGACCAAGTAGCCTACGGCATAAACCTCGCCGCGGCGAGGTATGCTCTGTTTTTCAGCGTTTTTTGAGGGCTTTTTTGTATATAGCCCTTCTCCCACTTGTAAATACAACGTCCTTTAGGGACTTTTTGGCCTTTGTTACTATAGTTTTTGGGGTAATTTAGGCATGAGTGGGTGATAGTTTGCTAGGTTATAAGGTTAGAAGTTGGAATTCATTACACAACTCTTGCAACTTACTTACACACTTGAAGAAAAGAAAATATCTCTTGCCTCCATTGAAAAGAAGAAGAGTTCTTGCTTGGAGCTTTGGTTGGAAGACTAAAGAAGCTTGAGAGAAGAGTTGTAGTGGCTTCCATTACATAAGCTTATCTCTAACCTTTATATTTATCTTGTACTTATGAATATGTTGAATGTAATGAATGTTTTATTGATAAATATGAGTAGCTAAGCATTTAACTCCTAGGTTTTCATGAAGCTTTGATGGATCTATGATTGAATGATGAGTTTATGATTGTTGCTATGCTTACAAGTGTTTGTTAATCTAGTTTGAGCCTTTGTCAACTTGTGGTTAGGCCAACCATAGGATGAAATGGATTGATCTTTAATTGCTAGACATAGTTGATTAAAGATTAGATTATGAAACTAGGTTGTGATTTGATTTTAGGATAGGAATATACCTAGGTCATTTCATGTTCTATTAAGGTTTAGGAACTAAAGCATCATTTAAGCTTAGTCATTTTAAACATAAATTGGATTAGTTTACTTTGGTAGGTTCGTACGATATCGAAAGATACGTATGAATAAATTATGAAACCTTGAACCACAAACATAAGTATAGTTGTCAACTTGTGAATCATTCGAGATTGGATCACTCTTAGTGACATGGGAATCTAGGAACCTTTATCTAATCGAATCAAAGTATTGTGCCTTTATTTAACTCGCCTTTTATGTGTTCAAACAAACTACAAACTTACTACTTTTAATCACATAAGTTCGCGTAAGATATTAGAATAGATCTTGATAATTATTCGTTAGATTCCTCGTGGGTTCGACACCCTTTATCACTTTATTACTTGAAAGCGACCGTATACTTGCGTGTTTACGCACTCGTATTTGGAGCGTAACAAGCTTCCAGACCGTGAGATAGGTTTCACTAAGCTTTTCAGTTCTTAGTTGATGACAACTCTTTTATCCTTTTGATCTTCAAAACCATTATGGCATGTTTGTCATCTTCAAAACCTTCTCCAATACTGACCAACAGAGGGTATTGATTATATGGACACTTTCTCACATGTAGCTAAACTTGTTATTGTTAGAGTCCTCCTATCTATCTCAGTTGCTCAACATTGGCTCATACATCAATTGGATATCAACAATGTTTTTTTGAATGGGGATTTACAAGAAGAAGTCTACATGGAACTTCCACAGGGGTATTCTCCTCCCACTCTTTCTACTAATGCAAAACAGGTATGTAAATTATTGTCTATCTATGGTCTTAAACAAGCAAGCAGACAATGGAACCAAAAATTAACATAGGTATTGTTATCTATGAGTTACACCCAATCTTTGGTTGATTACTCAGTATTCACTAAAAGATTTGGTCTTTTTATTGCCTTACTAGTTTATTAAATGACATTTTACTAGTTGGCCCTACTATTGCTACATTGTCTCACACAAAGGTTCTGTTAAGTAAAATTTTTCAAATTAAGAGATCTAGGTCAGCCAAAATACTTTCTTGTTATTGAATGGGCACATTCTAAATATGGTTTTTTTATTTCACAACGCCAATATACCCTACAATTATTTGAAGATACTGTGTACTTAGCTAGTAAACCAATCAATTTACCTATGGATCCTAAACTGAATCTAGCTAATGATCCTAATAATTTGTTACATGATCATTCATCATATTGGAGATTGATAGGTAGGCCCATCAATCTTACTTTAACTAGGCCAGATATCAGTTTTACAGTGCATAAGCTTAGTCAATTTCTATCTAAACTTGCCCATTGTCTCCTCACTGCAGCTCACCATCTATTACGCTATCTAGACAAATCATCTGAGTAGGGCCTACTTTATTCTTCTAATTCTAATCTTGCTCTTTCTGCATTTTGTGATGCAGATTGGGGTTCCTGCCTAGATACTAGACGGTCCACAACTGGTTTTTTTGTATTCCTTGGCAATTCATTAATATCATGGAAATCTAAAAGACGACATACATTATTGCCCGGACCTGACTGAAGCAGGAGTCAACAAATCGATTGAAATAACCCTGCCAAATGGTTTCAAGATTACGTACGTGAAAAATTATGGACTTGTATTTATATTTTACGAAAAATTAAACTATTATTAAAAATATAACCATTTCTTGATATTGAATAGGTACATCATCCATCCAACAATACACAATATCAAAGTCTTATTCATCTATCATGGTGCCCGAGTCTAAAAGTACAATCATGAAAAAGTGTGTAGTTAATAGATATAGATAAACATTTCACGTAAATGAATTGGGGGAAGAGAGTACGACTTATAACTCGGGTGTATGCGTAAGGGGTGAAGATTCAAAGGAATTTTATGGGGTGCTTCAGCATATTATTCAGTTAAAATATCCCGGTTGATGATAACACTATGATTTTATTCAAATGTAAATGGTATGATTCAATATCTAACCGAGGAATTAAGAGACATCCGCGATATGAACTCGTTGAGATAGATCAATGTAAATGAAGATTATCCTAAATACGAGCCCTTTATACAAGCTCAACATGTCTCTCAAGTATACTATCTCGCATACCCCAGCAAGAGAAGGGACAAGTTGAAATGGGGTGTCGTAATCAATACAAGACCAAGGAGTAGAATCAAACAAAGTTATAATGTTCTTTAAGAACAACTTACAGATGAAATGAATTTGGTTCATTATGTTCAGATCGACCATGATGTGAATTTGGTTGACGAAATGCCTTTTCTGATGAAGTGGTTATGCCCTCTCTGCGTGGCCTCGCGAGCAAAGAAGAAGAAGAAGTGTTGGTCCCAAGTGGTCAGATGAGGTCTAGAGGGGGGGTGAATAGACCTCTGAAAATTTTTGAACTTAAAAACTTTTCAGTCTTCTGTCAGCAGACTAAGCTGATGAAGAACAGTAAGCAGACTAGTCTGATCGTGAACAAATCTTGAACAGACGACTGACCACTCCTCTTTCAGTAACTTAGCTGTTTTTCAGCAAAACAGTTTTTCAAAGAGTATACTTGCAGCGGATTGTTTCAAAGTGTTTTTCACAAGTAGACTAAGTTCTTAAAAGATTTTATCCCCAGTTTTTAATAAACTCCTTTTTAAAAATCTTTTAGGTAATTCAAGGTGTTTGAAAATGCAAACTTTAAATATGCAAGAAAACTTTAGATGCAAGATAACACAAAGAATTTTTATAGTGGTTATATGGATAAAAATCCTTTAGTCCACTCTTCCAGATCACACAGATTCTGGGTTATACTATAATCACTTAGATTACAATATTTCTCCACTTACACCTAAACAACTAATGAAAAGGCTGTAAGCTCACAATAGGAGTTCACAAAGAAAACCTATCCTCTGAAGTAGAATCACTCACAAAGATGGATTCTCACTTCGCACAACACTCAGCTATTACAAAATCACTCAGATAATGTTTTTCTGATTTCTTCAACTTGGTTTCTGTCAACAGATGACTTCCACCAGACGAGTGAGCTGTTCGAGCTTTTGAGACTTAGAGAAATTCTGCTTCAAAATTTTGATCTCTGATTGTTGTTGTGTGTGTCTCTCTTCGAACTTTGCTCTATTTATACTTGGATTTGAATTTATGACCGTTGAAGGAAATCAATTCTTCAAATCCATCCTTCAGCTCTTTCGAAACGGCTCCCTGCAGCAATTCGTACAGTGTACAGTACCTTTCTGTCCATCGCATTTAATGCTGCATTTAATGCACTCTGCTGATCCGAGGATATCTTCAATCATTTGCCATTACTACCCTTCTCTTACAGCATTTATTACACCAAGTGCATTTATTACCGTTGGACTAATCTCTTGATCTCTTCGACTTTGCTGATCAAAACGACTCTGCTGATAGATACTCTGCTGATCAAATACTGAACTAATCTGATTTGACTCGGCTGATGACCTACCCTTCTGTTCGCTGTTTCAGCATGAGATCACTAGTCTTCTGAGCTTTGAACTTTGAACTCTTCTGATGTCTTCTTTTACTTGTTCAAAATTCTTCTAAGGGAACTAAGCTTTCCATACTTAGCTGATTATGATGTTTTGGAAATCATCAAAACCTTCCCTTAATTACTTGTCTTCTTTGCACTTCATCTTCATCTTCATCTTCATCCAACAATTTCCCCCTTTTTGATGATGACAAAACTTCAGCTAAGTACCTGTACCTAAACTAAAGTTTTGATCCTCAAAAATTTCTGAGATAGAAATAGTCTGTTGGATTAAAACTTGCAATTTTATAGATATTGAACTGATTACATATTACAAGTTTGTTCAGATGAGTCGTGCAAAAGAAAATTACAAGGAGATATACAATACTAATCTATTTGTTTGTCTTCTTTATCATCATTGCTCTCTTTTCCTTCTTCAGCAGATTTGGAAGTTTCAGCTTCCAAATTTTGCTTCAACAGCTCTAACTTCTTTCTTTTAACATCAGGATCAAGTTGTTCTTCAGCTGAGTCCTTAGCAGCAGCTATTTCCTTATCCGACTTAGCCTTTGCTTCAGCTTCAGTTTCTTCAGCAGCTTCATCTTCTTCTTCTGTGATCTTTTCATCTGTTGATCTGCTTGTGCCTTCATTTGCTGCTTCATTCTTATCTTCATCATCAGCAGATTCTTCCAACACTTCTGTTCTTTCAGCAGAGGATGCCTTATCCTCCCTTTCTTCCCTCAGTACCTTATCTTCCCCCTTTTTGTCATCATCAGCAGGGTTGACTTGATAATCTGGTAAGATTGGGGTGATCAGAAGTGAATCACATAGAAGTTTGATGTTCTCTTCCATAGCATGCATTTGAGCTTGTTGATGTAGTTGAGTTGTTCTGAATGCATCTAGTTGAGCTTGTTGATTCAGTTGATTGGCTTCAAAATTATCCATTCTTTTTAGAACAGCTTCACCTTGGTCACCTAGCTGAATTTGAGTTGCCAGAATCCAGTCAGCAGATGCCTTGAAGTCTTTCATCATGTTATCTAAGGTTTCATCCTTAGCTTGGATAGCCATTTCAACTGTTTCCGTGATATTTCTCCAACCTTCAGCTGTGCTTTGAGTTCTTCTTCTGATAATATCCATGTCTTGACAAATGGACTTCACATTTTGAACAGTATCATCCATCAGATTTGATTGAACAGCAGCAACTGTCTGATTGGGTTGGCTCACAGCAGCCAACACATCTGCTTTTATCTCCTCCTTCATTTCCTTCATTGATTTGATAATCATTTGTTGGATGGAGTCCAACAGATTAGTCTGAGTACTTTGAGAAGTTGAAGGAACTTCTGTTGGAGTAGCAGACACGGTTTCTTTGAGAGGTTGCTCTGATGGTTGAGTTATCATTGCAAGGGACTGATCTGCTGGTTCACCAGCAAGGCTTGGAGTGCTTTCCTTCTCCTTAGCTTGATCATCTCCTTCAGCAGCAACTTCTTTTTCCTTTATCTGATCTGCTGGAATTTCTTCTTCCTTCTTTGATTCATCAGCAGCATCATGCTTATCATCCTGCACTTTGTCTTGATCAGATGGGTCTGATGTACCCTCAATTTGCTTTGGTTGATCAGAGGACTCTGCTCCTTCTTTATCAGCAGGTGATATAATCTTCTTGACAGTCTCAACTGTCCTCATCAGTCCTTCATTGTCTACTGCTGACCTGTTAGAAATCCAAGTAAAGTTATCAAGAGGAATAAAAGTAGATGATGGTTCCTCAGGAAGCTCTTCAAAAGGTTTGAGATTTGGTCCATAGACAATGTGTTTGATGTTTGGAAGAGGGACCAATGAGCTTGGTTGTCCCCTTAACTTCCTTGATTTCTTTGCCCAAAGCTCCATTGCTTGAGCAATAGCCAGCTTAATGTATCTTTCCTTGAGGTCTTCTGATTCATCATAGTCCTCAGGAACAGATTCAAAGATCTTCTTTGCTTCGGCCTTAACTGTGTGACTTATCATTTGTCTCAACCTGTCCAGAAAGAATTCTGAATCAAGTGCTTGAATTAAAGATCCAGTTTCCAGCCACTTCAGTACCCAGGCTTCTGCAGCATTGAATTCTTTCCACTTGGCCATTTCAGCAGGGCTCTTTGTTAATCTGAATTCCCTCCATCTGTTGTATTTGATCTTTTCAGAATGGAAGAGTGTCAGACGGTTGATCCTCTCATTTTCAGCATCCAGCCTCTTGAGAAATTCTTCAAAGATAGTAGGGTCTTCCCTGACAATCTCTAAGGCTAATCTGATTTCCTCTCTTCTCTTTGGCTTTATTTTAGGTGCAGGCATAGCTGGTATTGGTTTGTTTGGATCTTTCTGTTCACCAATAACTAGCCCACCACTATGCTGATTTCCATGAGCATCCTTGATGCTTGCTTCAATAACAGCAGCCAATTCTGCTGCCTCAACAGCATCTCTCTGCTCTTGAGTCATCTTGCTGGCTTCTTCTTCCAGCCTTTTTAACTCTAGGCTTTTCAGCCTATCTTCTTCTGCCTTCTCTGCAGCAATCTTTTGCTTTTCAGCATCATCTTGTCTTTTCTTTTCTGCAGCAGTCAGGTAAGTTGCAATTTTCCCAGTCCTTTTTCTTCTTGATTCAGGACTTTCAACTGCTTGTATTGGAGTTGCAGCAACAGGGTTTGGATGCAGAAGGAGTGTCTCTCCTTCACCTGTTGTGGCAGTCTGCTGATCTTCTCCAGCTTCAGCAGATACTACAGCAGAAGAGTCTGTAGTAGGAACTCCAATTGTGGAAATAACTTCTTCAGTAGATGAAACAACAGGTTCTTTAATAACCAATGGTCTCTCAGCTGATGTTGTTGTTTCTCTTACTGTTTCCACTGGTTCTTCAGAGAAATTAACCTTTCTCTTAACCTTTGATTTGGCAATCCTTTTGGCAGGGGGGTTGGCAGTGGGAGGTCCCCTTGCCTCACTTCTAGTTCTTAGCCTTTTCAATCGTTGAAGAGGCATTTCTTCCTCTGATTCAGTCCTTTCAGGAGAGGAGTCAGTCTTCATCTGCTCAATCTCCTTGGTGAAATCTTCAATTACCTTTTCTGGGACTGCATCTTCAGACTGTGCTGATTCAGTCTCAACAGCAGACTGTGCTGTTGCCTCAGCAGGTTGACTAGTCTGGCCCTCCTTCTTGCTCTTCTTAGAAGGACCCTTTTTGGATTTTGCAGGGGCTTTTCTTTTAGGTTTCTCCACTATTTGTCTGACTGGTTCGTAGAGTTTGAACTCTTTACTGCCATGAGTTTGCTTCCCACCACCCATAGGGCATTGTAGTGAGGCAAACAGATTACTTAGTAAAATAGCATGAGAATGTCTCTTATCACTTAGTAGCTCATAAACATGAGCAGCCCAGTTAACCTTTAAGCCGTAGTAGATACACACCATTGTGTGATATCTCCTTCTGGGTAACCCGTCCAGAGAGCTTGTGCTGCAATCCAGTATCTTGGCAATAATATCAGCAAACCTCTGATATTCACCCTTCAGCTGGGTCTTCATCAAAGTCCCAGTCATCTCCTCTCCTTCCTTAGCACAAATGGTCCAAAATTCCTCTTCCTTTCCAGACCCAAGGTCTGTCACATCTCCTCCCTTGTTCGTCAGCTTATAAATTTCACTAAGAACAGCAGCAGATACAGCAATTTTCTTACCACCAATGACAGCAGTCATAACAGTGTCATCACTGTTGAATTTTCTGGTCATGTAGAAATGGTAAACATCCTCTAAGTAGACTCTATCTTCGTGAGCTTCTAAAACAGGAACCAACGATGCTTCTTTGATCTTTTCCAGTAATGAACGCATCAAATCAGTGCCAGAGAAATGGAATTTGCTGTAGTTGAAGTACCTTCCCTCAATAATCTTGTCCATTTCAGAGATTAGTGAGTAGATTCTGCAAAAGAACAGTGAGCTTTCGAAGCAATAGGGTTTGAGAGTTAGAGAGTTTGAGAATATTTGAGTGCGTAAGACGACTGTACTGTTTAGATCGGATTTTATAGGTTTCCTTTTGATTAGGTTTCCGTGAATTATCTGAACCGTTGATCTAATCTGACAGTTTTGAATCGTGTGGTTAGGAGAAGCGGATTTCAATTTTATTATTTTAATGTCAGATGGGCGGGAAACTCTATCGACACTAATCTGTTACTTATAAAAGCGCGTTTCTTATGATACGATTTATGACCATGCTTATATAATGTATCAGATGAGTAGAGTTTAACTTATCTGACAGACGAGTGATCTGTTATCTGATATTACTAGAGAATGCCAATAGCTAGTAATCTTCCTCTGCTGTTTGTCAATCCAGCAAGATAAAATAATCTTCAGTCTTCAAGAATTAAGAACAGGTCTTCAGATAATATAACTTCCACTAACTGACATTAACAGATTTCATCTTTAGAGCAGAAGTACCGCTAGTCTTACACGTTCCCCCTGTCTTTAAGAATCCATAAGTTAACTAGTCTGTTGAAAGTTAATTCTTGAATATAATAACGGATAACTAAGCTGTTGAACTCCAGTCTTCTGATGAGTTCCCCCTCAGCTTATGCATCCAAATTAAGTAATCCTAACTCAGCTCTTAGAGTTGAGAACCTTGCTTCACTTAGAGGTTTAGTGAAGATGTCAGCAATCTGATTGTCAGTATGAACATACTCTATCATAACATTGCCTTTTTCCACATGATCTCTAGTGAAGTGATGCTTGATCTCTATATGTTTAGTCCTTGAATGACTTGTAGTATTCTGAGTAAGTGAGATTGCACTTGTATTGTCACAGTAGATTGGAATTCCACTGATCTTGATGTTATAATCTTCTAGTTGATGCTTCAACCAAAGTATCTGTGCACAACAAGCTCCAGCAGCTATATATTCAGCTTCAGCAGTAGATATAGAAACTGAGGTTTGTTTCTTACTCATCCATGAGATCAGACGACTACCTAAGAACTGACAAGCACCTGTTGTGCTTTTTCTGTCAATCTTGCAGCCAGCAAGGTCTGAATCTGAATAACCAATAAGCTCAAATCCAGATTCTCTAGGATACCACAATCCCAATTCTTGAGTGCCTTTAACATATTTCAATATCCTCTTGGCAGCTAAGAGATGAGATTCCTTGGGGTTTGATTGAAATCTTGCACAGACTCCAACTGAGTACATTATGTCAGGTCTGCTTGCTGTTAGATACAACAATGAACCAATAATGCCTCTATATTTGGTTATGTCCACTGATTTTCCATCTTCATCTTTATCCAAACGAAGACTTGTAGACATAGGAATAGTAGCAGTAGAGCTAGTTTCCATACCAAACTTCTTGAACAGATCTCTTGTGTATTTTGCTTGATTTATAAAGATTCCATCAGGTAGCTGTTTGACTTGTAAACCAAGAAAATAATTAAGTTCACCCATCATGCTCATTTCAAACTTATTCTGCATCAGCTTGGAGAACTTATCACACATCTGTTGGTTAGTTGAACCAAAAATAATATCGTCCACATATATTTGCACAATTAATATATGATTCTCCCATTCAATTGTGAACAATGTTTTATCTACCTTACCTTTATGAAATCCTTTAATTAAAAGAAAATCAGATAGGGTATCATACCATGCTCTTGGAGCCTGTTTCAGTCCATAGAGGGCTTTCTTCAGACGATATACTTTGTCCTCTTCTTGATAGACTTCAAATCCAGGAGGTTGTTCAACATACACTTCTTCTTGCAATTCTCCATTGAGAAAAGCAGACTTCACATCCATCTGATAGACAGTGAAGTTCTTGTAAGCAGCATAGGCAAGAAACAGTCTGATTGCTTCAAGTCTTGCTACTGGTGCAAAAGTTTCATCAAAGTCAATTCCTTCTTCTTGACAATAACCCTTGGCCACTAGTCTTGCTTTGTTTCTGGTAACAATACCATCTTCATTCATCTTATTTCTGAAAACCCACTTAGTGTCAATTACCCTTTGATGACTTGGTCTAGGAACTAAGTACCAGACTTCATTCCTTTCAAATTGATTCAACTCTTCTTGCATAGCTTCTATCCAGAAGGAATCATTTAGAGCTTCTTCAATTTGCTTAGGCTCTATTTGAGATAGAAAAGTGACAAACATAGCATCTTGTGCAGTAGCTCTTCTTGTTTTCACTCTATCTAATGGATCACCAATCACCAACTCTGGTGGATGGTTTCTGAGCCATCTGAGATCAGGTTGCAGGTCTGAATGTTGTCCTCTATTTTGATCTTGCAACACTACTGTTGGAGTTGCAGTAGTAGTCTGTTGAACATTTGCAGTCTGTTGAACAGTCTCTGGTCTGTCAGCTGTTTGCAACTCGTCTGTTAGACAATCAGCACTGTGATTTTGAACATCACTTGAGTTATCAGCTGAATTAAGATTAGGTAGTATGATGGGAACATATTCTTCATTTCTTCCAATGTCTAACTTCTGTAGATCAGTAGACAGATCTTGATTAACACTTTGATTCTTTTCAGAAGATTGACTTGGCTCATCAAATACTACATGGATAGATTCTTCTATTAGTAATGTTCTTTTATTAAAAACTCTATAGGCTTTACTAACAGATGAGTATCCTAGAAAAACAGCTTCATCAGCCTTTTCTGCAATTGCAGTAAGGTGATTTTCCCATTATTCAATACAAAACATTTACAACCAAAAATCTTAAAGTAATGAATGTTTGGTTTCCTGTTGTTCCAAACTTCATATGGAGTCTTGTTCTGATTTTTGTTGATCATACATCTGTCACTACAAGAAAATTAGCTTTTTATTACCGAAGTAAAACCGTAATAAAAAGCCAATTTTCGTAATAAAAACCCTTTTATTACGGGTTTGTTACGAATTTTCTGCCGTAATCTATACTGGCGTAGCAAATGCTTTGTTACGGTTTTAATATCGTAATAAAAGGTATTTATTACGAATTTTTCACAATTTATTACGGATGAATTTCCGTAATAAATAATTGGAGAAATGCCAACATTTTGTTACGGTAGTGTAAGGCGTAAAGAAAAGCATATTTTTTGTTACAATATTTTTGTATTTGTTACGGCAACATTTTAGTAACAAAATATAATTTTGTGTTTGCAGGTAATAATTAGGCCTACAATATCATAATAAATATTTGCATTTTTTTAGGCATTTCACTAAAACAAAAACAATTGTATTTCAATATAAAACTCATAAACAAATGTTATTTCAAAATGAAGATATATTGATCGAAATAATCGCTTACAAGGAGGAGGATATACCCTTACCCCCAATGAGTATTAAAAAGAATATTACAAAAGACCTATAAGCAAAGGTACACAGATGTTAAGTAACAAACTCACAAATCTACACACGAGCGGCAACTTGCAATTAACCTCCCTAATCAAATTAAGACAGCGCAAAAAAGCTTCCGAACAATACCTAGCACCTTCACAATTAGCACCATTCAGCACCAAAAAGGCCTTAGTCAAACCAATAGTGCACGCAAGATGTTATCTTGAGTATCTCCATCAGGATGTCAACAACTACTTCTAGAAGACAATAACCAGAGAAGATATTAGAAAGAAATCTTTGTTGACCATAACAAAGAAATAGAATTCACCAACTTCTAACTCTTGTACTATAACTTAATATATCTTATGTCATAAATTTTTCTAATGACAAAATAATATCAAATTATAGCTTAATTATTATTTACACTTGCGATGCTCCTAAACAATAGATTTCAAACTACCAACAATCAATGAAGTAGAGTTGCCACCCACATTTAAATAAGGAATGGCAGTATGAGACTTAAACACACAAATACTTGTACAAGTATTTGCCAAAGGATCACATGCCAAAGATGGTTGCAAATTTTATTAGTTTAAAAACATGTAAGAACGATAAGAATATAATAACATTTTCCATCTACGACAATGTGAAGAGAGTGGATTTATTGAACTATTTTATGGCCATAGAATGAATTTTTTTAAAGAATTGCACCATTGATTAAAACATAATTATCAATTACTAATACTACACAAACCCATATAATTACAATAACTCTCTACTGACCAAAGAAATTAAGAAAGCTCAACTTTCATGTAATACATATAACATGATTTGAACGAGAAATATTTGTATTTAAAGACTTCATTTTACCCATAACTCAATCAAGCTTTATTACACTTCTTTATATGACTTTTTAACAAAGAAATAAACAAACCGTGCCTAACAAACAATATAAGCTATAATTAGTCAACCTCAACATACTCAATGCAAAGTATTTTCAACAAGAAAATATGATGAAAATCCATATAGTAATAACCAAATGAAATTTTCATAATATACCTTTTGTAAGATTCAACAATCAACTTTGAATCTTGTGAAGGCAAATTGTTCTGCTTCTTAGCTCAATTGCGACTTTATATACAAGAATTGACTGCAAGGGAATGCCAATATCTCAAAATCTGATATAACAATATAATATTAGAACACAATCACAATTAACAACGGTAAAAGATGCTAATTACTTTCAAAAACTAATTAATTGTTAATCAATAAAAGTACAGGGGTGATTTTCAACAGGGGCAGAACGTGTGGGCTGTTTATGCAATTTAATCATCTTCCCCAAGAATTCTTCACGTACAGCAGCTGTAATAGAAAGAAATTATAAAAACCCAACTCTCAATCAACCAAAATTCAAGCAAACAACACCAAACGAATCAAATATCAGCTGAAATAATAGCTTTAGAACCAAAATAACCACAAAATCAGCACATATCCAAGGAAAAAGAATATTCGTAGAAACAGGGGAAGGCAACCCGAACTTCTACCACTGAAATTGGCAGCAATTGATGAAATGTCAGTGAAATTAAAGTTTGAAATATGCTCAGAAACGTGATTATAGCAGAGAAACACGAAGAAAAACACATAAGTTCGTCGAAATCAAAATTCCGCAATTGGGGATCGCAAAACCTAAATTCCTCAATCTGCAAAATGTGATTCAAAAACCAGATTAAACGTGAAATTGGGACGGACAAACAAGTATATTCAGCACCAACAAGTTATTTCAGTAGAGATTCACCCAAGAAATCTATTTTTTTGGTTTTTCTTGAAACTGAACGCGAACAACAAAAAATTAAAATTTCGAATGGACTGTGAGATGCGTGAGTTATGAACGAGCTCAACGAACATAAAAATTGAAAAAAACTGAACATAAATTAGTGAGTCATTGCGGGAGAAGATGAACGGTATGAGTGTTTAAAGGGGATGGTGTGAAATCGTACATAGTAGAGAGTAGAGAGTAAATATAGCCTGAGGGTGGGAAAACATTGATATGGTGCCAAAAAAAATTAGCCCAATAGTTTTTGTTACGCTACGAAGATTTAGTAAAAAATAATTAAAAAAATACGTAAGATTTAGATTTTTTTTATTACGCCAATATTTCGTAATAAATAGTATCATTTGTTACGGTTATCTAATAGTAATAAAAACTTTAGTAGCAAAAGGTCATTTTTCTTGTAGTGTGTTCTGGGTGAAGCATGCTGTATTTGTTGCTTCTGCCCAAAATCTTTGAGGCAGTTTAGCTTCAGCTATCATGGTTCTGACAGCTTCCTTTAGTGTTCTGTTTCTCCTTTCTGCAACACCATTTTGTTGAGGGGTTCTGGCAGCAGAGTACTCATGATGTATTCCTTTGATATTACAGTACTCTTCAACAGTAGAGTTTGTAAACTCTGTCCCTCTATCTGATCTGATCTTCAATATTTTGATAGTCTTCTCATTCTGGATCAGTTCCATCAGATTAGTAAGATGTTCCTTGGTTTCACTTTTCTTCTTCATGAAAATCACCCAAGTATATCTTGAATAATCATCCACAACAGCTAGGCAGTATTTCTTTCCACCATTGCTGACTGGATCAATGGGTCCAAATAAGTCCATATGTAATAGCTCCAAAATTCTTTCAGAAGATTGGTGCTTCTTGCTTTTGAACGATGACTTGATTTGTTTACCCTTCTGACAGGCGTCACAGAGCTTGTCTTTGCTCATGACTGCTTTTGGAATCCCTTCTACCAAATCATTCTTGATTAATCTGTTTATGGTCTTGAAGTTTAAGTGATTCATCCTTTTGTGCCATAGCCAACTAACTTCACTTGGTGCAGATGCAACCAAACAAACACTTGAATTCTTGTCAGCAGAATCCCAGTCGACTATGTAGACATTTCCTTGTCGTCTTCCAGATAAAATTACCTTCTTTGTACCAATCTGTTCGACAAAGCACTTATCTGTTGAGAAGATGACTGAATATCCCTTGTCACAAAATTGACTTATGCTCAGCAGATTATATTTGAGGCCTTTGACATATGAGACGTCAGATATCTCTATGTTTCCTCTGATTACCCTTCCTTTAGCTTTAATCTTGCCTTCTTTGCTGTCCCCAAAAGTAACCTTTGGACCATCCACAGCAATTGCATCAGTCAGCTCATGTATGTTTCCACACATGTGTCTTGAACATCCACTGTCCAAGTACCATATCTTCTCTACTTTACTCCTACTCCTAATCCTAACCTACAAAACAAAAATAAAATTGTTTTAGGTACCCTTATTGAGAGGGTCCTGAAGGATTAGTTCCACCTTTGACAACCCAAGATGTTGAAGTCTTAGGCTTCTTAGGTTTCTTAGTTTTGACAGGAGCATGAACAGTTTTATTTTCATCATAATTATCTGATAAGTCATGTTGATGATCAGTATGATAAGAATAATGTTCATAAGCAGGGTAAGGTGAATGATAAGTAGGATATGCATGCATTGGATGAGCAGGGTAAGGTGCATAGTAACCTGGAAATTGAGGTGCATGATACATAGGATGATATGCAGCAGGTTGCACATAATATGACTCATTTCCATACCAAGCATTTTGATTTTTCTTGTTCTTATGCTTCTTTGGCTTACTAGGTGCTTGCTCAACTTGTTTGGACTTAGCTTTACCACTAGTCTGATTGACTTTAGCTTTATCAGCAGACTTCTTAGGACTCTGCTGTTTGGTCTTACTAGTCTTATTTCCTACACTAGGCTCTTTGCTCTTTTTAGCCTTAGGAGATTTCTTCTCCTTTAATTCTTTCTCAGGTGAAGTAGGTCTAGCAGTTTGAACATACAGAATGACCTTACCATTGTCAGCTGATATGAATTTTTCAGTATGGTTCAACTCTTGCTTATCCTGTTCTAAAGGCATCTTCTGTTTACTAGATGTATGCGTGGATGCAACAGATGATTTCTCATGAGACTCGATAATCTTTTCAAGTTCCATGATTTTTCCTTTATAAACTTCACATTCAGCTTTCAGAGATTCATGCTCTTGCTCAAGCTGTTTATACTCGACTGATTCTTTTGGCTTTTCAGCTTTAAGTTTCAGTGAGTTATTTTGCTCTTTTAGCAAGCTCGTCTCTTCCTTAAGCTTAACAAATTCTCCAGCAATAGTAGTATTATTTAACATCATTTGCTCTAGAGAATCAAATAGTTCATTATTTTGAGGAGTTACCTCATCCTCAGAGTCATCAGAGTCCTTTGCCATCAGGCACAGGAGAGCAGGTTTTTCTTCATCAGAAGATTCTTCATCAGACGAGTCTGAATCTGAATCAGATGAGTAGACAGCAGCAAGCTTTTCTGCTTCAGCCATCATTGCTTTCCCTCTCTGATGCTTTCTTTCTTTTCTTACTTTCTTCTCCTCTTCAGTGTACTTTTCTGCTTTTGGATATGGGCAGTCTTGGATGAAGTGTCACAATTTCCTGCAGTTGTAACACATTAGTTTTGATTTATAATCATCTTTATCTTGAGAAGAAAAGTTAGGTTTAGAAGTAGAAGCATTGTTGTATTTGTTCTTCATTTTTCTTTTGTAGAACTTCTTGAAATTATTCATCAACAGTGCAACGTCTCCAGCAGTGTACTCCTTTTTGTTGAGTAGAGTGGCTTCATCAGATGAGTCCACTTCTTTGCTTTTCTGTGCTGGTCTTCTGGTGTTTTCAGCAGCAACCAGTGCAGCTGTGGGTCCTGAAGTTGAGGTTTCTTCAATTCCCATTCTAGGCAGTTTATACTCATAAGCCTTGAGTACAGAAAACAGCTCTGTAAGAGAGATCTTCCCAAGATCCCTTGATTCTTCCATTGCTGTCACTTTCATGTTGAACTTTGGGGGTAGAGCCTTTAGTACTCTGACGGTGATCTCTTTGTCAGTGAAGGTCTTTCCCAACTTTAAAACTTCATTCAGAGTTCTGGTGAATCTGGTATCCATCTGATCAATGGTTTCTCCAGTCTTCATCTTGAAGTTGTCAAGTTTTTCCAAGGCAACAGTGAGCTGATGCTCCTTGATAGCATCATTGCCTTCGCTCATATCTCTGACTTTGTCCCACATCTCTTTAGCAGTTTTGCAATGTTTGACCTTGTCAAACCGATCATTATCCAGGGCTTTAGTCATGATGAATCTCCCAACTTTATCTAGATTGTAAAGCTTTATCTCTTCTGGAGTCATCTCATGAAGGTCTTTTTCCACAACCGTATCTACCTCATTTATTTTTATGGTCTTTGTGAATCTGAATGGACCTTTAATGATACATGTGTACATGTTGTCATTATAAGCAGCAAGGAAAATCTCCATTCTGATTTTCCAGTCCTCAAAGGACATACCAGCAATGTGGGGAACATGGCTGATACAATCCATTTTTCAAAAAGTTTTAGTTTTTCAAAAAGATGCTCTTTTGAAAAGTTTTGAAAACCTTTGAAAAACACTCGGATCAAGCTCGTTGATCAGGCAGCTGATTCAAATGAACCACCTGCTCTGATACCACTTGTTGGTCCCAAGTGGTCAGATGAGGTCTAGAGGGGGGGTGAATAGACCTCTGAAAATTTTTGAACTTAAAAACTTTTCAGTCTTCTGTCAGCAGACTAAGCTGATGAAGAACAGTAAGCAGACTAGTCTGATCGTGAACAAATCTTGAACAGACGACTGACCACTCTTCTTTCAGTAACTTAGCTGTTTTTCAGCAAAACAGTTTTTCAAAGAGTATACTTGCAGCGGATTGTTTCAAAGTGTTTTTCACAAGTAGACTAAGTTCTTAAAAGATTTTATCCCCAGTTTTTAATAAACTCCTTTTTAAAAATCTTTTAGGTAATTCAAGGTGTTTGAAAATGCAAACTTTAAATATGCAAGAAAACTTTAGATGCAAGATAACACAAAGAATTTTTATAGTGGTTATATGGATAAAAATCCTTTAGTCCACTCTTCCAGATCACACAGATTCTGGGTTATACTATAATCACTTAGATTACAATATTTCTCCACTTACACCTAAACAACTAATGAAAATGCTGTAAGCTCACAATAGGAGTTCACAAAGAAAACCTATCCTCTGAAGTAGAATCACTCACAAAGATGGATTCTCACTTCGCACAACACTCAGCTATTACAAAATCACTCAGATAATGTTTTTCTGATTTCTTCAACTTGGTTTCTGTCAACAGATGACTTCCACCAGACGAGTGAGCTGTTCGAGCTTTTGAGACTTAGAGAAATTCTGCTTCAAAATTTTGATCTCTGATTGTTGTTGTGTGTGTCTCTCTTCGAACTTTGCTCTATTTATACTTGGATTTGAATTTATGACCGTTGAAGGAAATCAATTCTTCAAATCCATCCTTCAGCTCTTTTGAAACGGCTCCCTGCAGCAATTCGTACAGTGTACAGGACCTTTCTGTCCATCGCATTTAATGCTGCATTTAATGCACTCTGCTGATCCGAGGATATCTTCAATCATTTGCCATTACTACCCTTCTCTTACAGCATTTATTACACCAAGTGCATTTATTACCGTTGGACTAATCTCTTGATCTCTTCGACTTTGCTGATCAAAACGACTCTGCTGATAGATACTCTGCTGATCAAATACTGAACTAATCTGATTTGACTCGGCTGATGACCTACCCTTCTGTTCGCTGTTTCAGCATGAGATCACTAGTCTTCTGAGCTTTGAACTTTGAACTCTTCTGATATCTTCTTTTACTTGTTCAAAATTCTTCTAAGGGAACTAAGCTTTCCATACTTAGCTGATTATGATGTTTTGGAAATCATCAAAACCTTCCCTTAATTACTTGTCTTCTTTGCACTTCATCTTCATCTTCATCTTCATCCAACAAGAAGAATATGATGATCATGATCATGATGACAATGATGATGATGAAGGAGAATATGAAACCTAAAATACAAAAGACGAAGAAAAAGAGGAAGCATTTCATTCAGAACAAGATGAAGATGAAATGAATGACAAAGATCACTAAAATTATTTTAAAGTTTGTTGTTTTGTTTGCTTAAGATCACGGATTGTTTGTTTTAAATCGGATATTAAATTAACTTGGTTCATTATAATATTTAATTTGCGTGTTATTCTAATTTATATATGTATGTATTTCTTTATTGTGAATTACTTTTATTGCATTTTAATTGTCATTAGATTATATTATTAGTTGTCATTATATATTTTAACAAAGTATTCTTAAATGCAGATGTCACGTCGGAAAAAAGCTAGTAGCGGAGATAGGGATCGTAGAGGTAGGGGTAGGGGTACGGTATACCCTAGCCCCAAGTGGAGTCGTCGAAGTCCTTCCAGGATTTTTCACTCCATATAACCCTGAATATTCGCCAGATCATGATGATGATGCTAGTCCTAGTACTATTCCTAATGTTGGACATGGTTCATTTGCATTGCATTTTGATCGTGCAAGACCGAGCGTCCCACATATGTAGCCAAATGTCGATGATGCCAGTCCTAGAGTTGATAGTGGGTTATTCATATATCCTACTATCCAAAATGAGTATGACGGGTTTTTTTAATTAATTTTACTCTATTTATCGAATTAGTTGTTGATTAATCGATATTTTTCTCAAATTCAGGTTTGGAGAGCTTAATGCAGAAGCGACCAGTTAAATAGGCAACATAATTGATGAATTTAATAAAACTACGGCCCCATCTTACACAAAGGTCCCAATAAGGGATAGAAACATGTGGTTCAACGAGTTTAATGTAAGTATTTTAATTTTAGCCCGATATGTATTTTGGTTCACAGTACTAATTTAATATACGAATTGCATTGATTTGCAGAGATTCTTCCGTTGGAACCCAAGTGATGATCGACGAATTAGGAAGATTTTTGATACAAATATGTCGAACTTTTTCAAGGCAAAATGTACTACACTCGTACTTACAGGAAAGAAAAGCCAAAAATTTTACGCGATGACCAATATGCCGCGTTATTGGCATATCGGGAATCAGAGGGTTTCGATGAGACTTTCGAACGGGCCACGCAAAACGGGGCATCAGATTGTGGTGGACGTGAACAAATAGTGCATTATGGTGGGGCTAAACCTCGTTCGGCATACGGAAAAGAAATGGGAAGTTAGTTAGATAGCATATAGTCATTTTCAAAAATACGTAATGTATAGTATGTTTTACTTATATATATTTCAGCGAGATGAATCGCGTCGTGAACAAACGGTAGACGAAGTTTTTTTGAGGATGTACACAAGAAAATATGAAGATGGGAATATTGGATGGGCTTTTGAGGCACATAAACTGCATATGTAAATGTAGGTTTCATAAATTTAATCATTTTTTCAACCAAACACTTCTATATATATATACACACACACGTAAAAACATAGCTCCTCATACTATAAGCCAAGAAGGAGAAGAACCTATTACCCCGCCTCCCGATGTTCAAATGCAGGTATGACCTCAGGTTCAAAATCAAATTTGGTATTTTGTACCGATAATAAATGTTAGATTGTTGTGATTTAAACTTTATAGCTACTTATATGAGCTTAGTTGAGAAAAGCTAGTATCTTTAACTGGGTTGAGCTTGAACTTTCACAATCCTTGCCGTAATTTTGGATCTATACCATAGTTTTTAGAAATGATAATTTTAATTAGATTATTGATTTCTCGAGGCAATTGACATCTTAAAGTAGAATCACTTTTTGGTTGTTCAAATGCATAAAATCAATGTTTTTTTTAATTGGTATTTTGTACCGATACTAAATGTTAGATTGTTGTGATTTCAGGTATGGCACATATACAAGGTATGTCGAAAAAGGGGATTGTGCTCGGAATGTCAGGTCGGGCGAATAGTGTACGTCCTTTGCGTATCGAATGAACGCAAAACAATTACGGTGATCCCCAACCTCATCCTCAGACTGTTGAAAGACTTGTCCAAGTAGAAACTCAAATGGCAACACTGCGTGAGGAGATACAAACAATGCAGCCAAGATACCAAGCCGAGTTGGAGCAGTATAGGATGATTTTGAACCTTGCTTTGTAAAATCGGACCGGTCAACCTTCGCAACCTGTTCAAAATTTCACGGTCAATGAACCATTCCACCTTCAGGTTGTCCCATCTCAACTTGCACAGTATGTAAATATGTCTAATCTTACGCACTCATTTATCGACACTTCCCCAATATTATTCAAGCAAACACTTTCCCTATGTTTTTGAATCCTGGTGCTCTAGCTCAACAACAGCCCCCGCCTAGACATTCTCAAATGTCAAACTCGGACGACGTTTCTGAAACACCAAATATATGGTCTTATGATTTATTTTAGGCATGTATTAATAAATTACCGCAGTTGTTTTGTTTAATTATAATATTATGTTTATGTTTTCAACGTAAGTAGTGTATTGAATGTTAAGAATTGATGAATAATTGTAATATATGTAAGAATTGAATATTGGGTTATAAGTAGATGGACCTTTATTGTTGGATGAAGATGAAGATCCGAAGACAAGGAATTTAGAAGTTAAAGGGAGGTTTTGATAATTTCCAAAACATCTTAATCAGCTAAGTAAGGAATACTTAGTCAAATCCCTTAGAAGAATTTTGATCAACCTCAAAGACAAATCAGTCAAGTCAAAATTCAGTTTGGTCTAGAAGACTACTGATCTGTTGCTGAAGGAAGAAATCAGTCTGGTGAAAATCAGCCGACTCAAATCAGATTTGTTCAAGTCTGGGATCGGCTCAATTCATCATCAGACGAGTGACTCTTATCAGCCAAGTGAAGACGATCATGTTGGGATATTTTGGCTAGGGCTGGATTGTCAATACAACGAAGCGCGGAATTTTAAAATTTTTCGAGTTCCTAATAGTCCCATGAATTCTTTCTCCATAGTTATTATACGAATAAGGATGAATCAAACATCAATAAAACACAGGGGGTTAATCGCAAATTACCTGACCACCAAGTTGTGGTTGTGTCCTCCAGGTGTTTGGTTTGATTCACAGATTGAGTGATCCATATGTCTCACCTCCAAAGCTAGTCCACACCAATCGGATTGTAGTGACGCCTACAAGTCTTAGGCTACGAATTGGATCTCGCAGGTTTGTCAGCAAAGGAACGGGAGATGCCAATGGAAGAATCGATTCACAGAGCTTGTGTGATCGAGCAGGGTTCGGCCAGGGTCAGATCTGGTCCGATTTGGGTTGGCCAAGACTAGGTTGGGCGACTAGGGTTAGGGGCGAAAAACTATAGGGGGTAATTTTGTAATTAAAATTTCTTGTTCGAAAAATCTAATCTCACTCGATTTTTCTCTCTAAATTTTCAGCAAAACTTTGTTCTCTCAAAAACTTTTTAGGGTTGTGCAACTTGTTTTATGAAGAGAAGGGAAAGAGTATTTATAAGAGAAGAATCCTTCTCTTGATAGATATCTTCTTCCCATATCTATCAAATCTCCAAATCTTTTATTCCTTATCAACTTAGGAATGTGAGATTTGATAGATCTCTTCTTGCTTGTTTTCCAAGAATCAAAACTCCTTTTCCTTTTAATCACTAAAATCGCCCCTAGCCCCTAACTTTAGATAATTCCAAAATCAACCCATAATTATCCAATACTCAAATTGGTTAATTATTCATTCTTCCAATTAATTAACTACTTTAATTAATTCCATAATTAATCAGATAACTCTAATTAATTAATTATCAATTAATCAATTAGTCATCTAATTAACAATCTCCAATTGAATTAATGCCAAAATTCAATTACCTTGATTTAACAACTTTAAATCACTTTCTTTCCTTTTAGACAGTCACCATCCAATTGTATTGTGTGTGACCCTCTGGGTTCACCATCAACTGGCAGCAGGCCCACGACTTTCGTTATTTAATTAACGAGCAATTAAATGCTCCGATCAATTAAACTACTTTTAATTGACCACTCCTAGAATTAAATCCTCTATTAATTCCGGAGTACCCACACTTCATGGTCGATGTCTAGCCACAAGCCCATGAAGCCCAATCAAAGGTGAATTGATTTATTGTGAACCTCACCTCTTATAATTGCCATGTACATACGGTCCTTCTACGACTAATTTCCCGATCGAGACCTAGGGTGTGTGAATTGATCGGCACCTCTAATTATCTCGATAACTATACTTTCTAATTTTCCGACAATGATTTCAGTGTGACTGCCAAATTTGGAAGCTCCTTCCAAATGCATCACCGACTATGGCCATAGATTCCTCGAAATCAATTATCTAAGAAACGTATAGGAAATTCTCTCATCTTATCAGGATGAGGCGTTAGATCCTCTCTTAGTACTAACCACTCGCGTACACTTTTGTACGCACCCAACTTAGGCACTTTGTGGCCAGGCTACGTGACCAGTACCTAAATCTAAGTACGCACATTCATGTACCGAATTCGCCCTAGTACCTCGAGTCTAAGGACTAAATCGTACACTATTATAAGCCTTGAGAAACATCCCATCACCGATATGCGTCATGCGCTTCCACAATGGGTTTCTCTGTTCGGGTCGTTCGATGCGTTCAATCCTCTATTGAACCACCTACTCATATGCACTGGACTCAAATTCCTTGCTCATGAAACTCTACAAATTCACTCCATGTGAATCATGCATATTTGTACAAGTCTTGGAGATTCCTACGATACCCCGTCTCGTTTGGAATCTATGACTTGGAACGGTTTTAAGATCACGACCTTTGAGACTGTTTCATGATTGCACTCAGTACTGAAGTGAATCGTCCCATAGTCTATTGTGACCTTAGGATTTCATCCAATCGCTTAGATAGGTTCGCGAGAGATGAAGTCGGCCATTGTTCAATTTCACATACTATGAATGAACGACGTATTAATTATAAACCATAAGAAAATAGTACTTCAACAAGCTAATTAATATTGGCTTGCTGGGCACTATTCCATCAATCTCCCACTTGCCCTAAAGCCAATCACAACATTTCTAAGACCCATCTATACCAAGGTGTCCCTCGAACCATTTGTGAGAGAGCTTAATTAGTGGATCTGCTAAGTTTATCCTTGTCGAGATGAAGTAATACTTCTACTCGTCTCAACTACCTTTGACTGGTTCAGTCATTCGGTGTTGTGTTCAGATTATAGGTGAGATCTCGATTTCCTTTCATTGAGCAATCACCTCATCTAAATCAGTTACGATTATGATAGGTTTTTGTTATTCTAGGTATTTCATCCAATGGATGAAAGTTTCTCATCTAAACACCTTCCTTTGTGCAGCATCATAATGGTGCCCTTTATTCTTGTTTGAATCGGCAATGGTATATTATTGGAATTTCTTCCAATTTTACCTTGCTCTATCTAGACAGAATAAATAATCCACTTCAGACTGGAAATCTCGAATTTCAAAAATCCTTCGAGTATTCAATTTTCCACTACTACCACAGACCAGCATTATATCCTTTAATTATCTTCGAGGATTGCTTTTATGGTAGACCAGCGTCCTTGACTGGCGTTTGACTATCAGTAGCTCGTGAATGATTAGAGTATTTTGATGAGTCAGGTCTAGTACAAGACATTGCATGCTACATGCAACCCAAATGCCAAGCATAAGGCTTCTTGAGACAGTTACTTCTTTACTTATTAATTTAGGGCTCATTAAATAAGTGAGATGGTTTCTGTCTCTTTGGAAACAATCCTTTCATGGATATTTCCATATTGAATTTAATCAATATATAGTCTTTGTACTTAGATTTGGTGAATTGCAACATCTACTTCCTTCTATCTACCATAGATACGTATTGCCAGTACGTGAGATGTAATTCCAAATCTTATCATGGAAAATTGCGTGAAGAACACGCTTTCGTCTGTGCTTCTCTGATATGCTTATATCTTGTTTGATGTACTGAACATCATCTTGTTGCGCTTCGAACTCAACTACGCTCCCACTGATTCTTTTGCACAATTGGAATCCATATGCCTTTTGACAATTTCAACATTCTTGATTGACCTATCAAGTTGCATGTTCCAAGTTTGGGAAAAAGTCATAGATTGACCTTTGGATTTGAATAGAGATCTTCTCATCAATTTTCAATTGTGAGATGCAGGATTCATATCCAATAGTCATGTCTTGGTAGTCAAAACCACCTTTCTTCGGCTAATAGTTTCGAAATGAATTTTAACGTAGCTAATGGATATAAGGCATTTTCATCAATCCTAAAAGGATTTTTGAATAATGACCTATTGCCATTTAAGTGAGTCAAAGTTTTCAACTTCGAATCTTATGGCTATGTGCCATATCCCTTAGATTACGTTTAACATAATCTCTTTGTAATCTTTGATTAGAATCCAATTTCTCAATTTCGTAAAATGGAATTTTTGAGTTCCTTACGAATTTGATCAGATTACGATTTCTTTGTGCGTGGATTCAGCAGTTTCTTTCAGTGTTTACTCCCTCTGTTCATGGGGATGGGTCCAATTCTTGGACTTCATCAAGTTCTACGACATTCCTTATTTCCTTTGACAAGGTCTTGTCAACAGAGGAACAAGCTACTTACGAGATGCTTTTCGTTTCTCATTGTCGTGGAACAGGAATTCAATGGATTTTGTTGAATACCCCATAAACATTATATGAACTAGATCTACCATCTAATTTCTCATATAAGGGTGTTCTTCTATGTCTTAAAAGACATGGCGATGTAAGGACTTACTTCAAAATATACTATACCAAGTATCTTTGAAGAGTTAAGGGAAGGTATCCCCTAAAGTGAATTAAGGAAACTCAGCAAGATCAGAGTCGAGAATCAAACAAAGTTCGATTTCTTCTTTGATTTGCTTCATGCGAATTCTATTTTCGTCTTAGATAATCGAGGTGTTAAGTTGCTTATGTTTCAGCAGGTTTGATTAAATCAAATTGCTTTTGACATAATGCATCTAGTTACTTCATTTCCAAAACTTCTATTGAATTACTTCAATAGTTTCAGAATTGTACTTCAGCCAAGTACACATATATTTAACGATTAAAATCGTAAGTATATGTGAAGTAGCATCCATTTGAACTAGTGCTTTTAGTTCATGTCAATTGAAATGTTTTTGAATGCCTTAGCAATCCTTCACTTCGGTTATCAATCCTTCAAGATTTGAAAGTTCCGAATTTACCCAAGTTCATTATTTCAGGAATCAGTAAATAAAAACTTTCCTTTCGCATCTCTCTTTAGGAAAAATGTCCAGAGTGAACACTTCAAGCGTAAACGATTATCTCGTTTGTTTTGCTTGTTTTCGATTTAGTACATAGTTTCTAAAGTTTTTGATTTGTTTATCATTGTTTTATTTCTATGTTTCAAAACATCAACATTTGTACAAAGTTAAATTGCTCTAATTAAATAAATTCCATTTCTCAATGGTAAAGTAATAAGGTCTCGTACAAAATGTGCAATAATACTCAAAGTAAACTAAAAACTTAAAACTCATGCTAATACGAAAAACTAAGAAAAACTTCTTTGCTAAAAAGGAATGTCTAGGTACAATTCTTCCTTGACCCAGTCCCGGAATTCCAGTTTCCTCATCTCGCTCTGCACTACTTGCATCTCCCTTTCAAGGATTTTCCTCCTTTTAGGTTGAGCGGGAAGACTATCATCGCCTGTAAATGCTTTTACAGAAATGAAAGTTTTAATCAGATGTCTTACATCAAAAAGATTCAACAAGTGTATAACTTAAAAAGTCATACCGTAGTCAAGTCTTTCCAGGAAATCCTTTTCAACAAGCTTCCTTATTTTCTCTTCGTACTTACACAGAGGGCAATTCCAATCATACAGACCAAAACCACGTTGATGAGCTTCTTCATATTTGTCTAACAACTCATGCAATTGCTTTGTTTGTATTCCATCAGGCGGAATAGCGCAATGTTGCATAAAATGAGTGAAGGTCTCAGATAATCCTTGAAGGGTTATCGTTATCTCATCTTCGAGAGTCAATTGGGCTCCAAACCCTTTGATCAGCTCGAATGTCTTGCTCAAGTAAGAACAATATTCCCTAACATTGTCAAACTTAGCCATGTCGGTTTCGTAGAGGAAATTGCACATCACTTTTTTCAAAGTTGGTTCGGTTCTCAAACGCATCGAGTATCGGATAGTGGATGGTAAATGGCTAACAGTTAAAAACAGACAACTATAAGCAGACAGGTTTAATATTGATACTTATAATTAACGAAATTTGGACTTTTTATCGAAAAAGTTCTCCCACTATTTTTATCGAAACAGTAACCCCTTCTAGCTTCGGGAAATTGATTTCCTAGTAGGTCTTGACGTCCCAGCAGCAATTAGTTGCACCCACGACTCGTGGCCATACAATTAATTCCCTAGGTAGGTATACATATTACCAATTGAGTCTACTACACAACCTTCAAGTTATTTTGCCTCGTTTTTCGCATTTATCTAGCACTGCTACATCATAAATGTTACAACGCGTTAAGTCTAACCCATTAATCATGATAAGCAACGGGCCCGGTCATGAATTCTCCGTAACTAGTTATCGGTC
Organism: Penstemon barbatus; assembly: GCA_003313485.2. NCBI lineage: Eukaryota > Viridiplantae > Streptophyta > Magnoliopsida > Lamiales > Plantaginaceae > Penstemon > Penstemon barbatus. The sequence goes on along the minus strand of CM064877.1, from coordinate 54,049,349 downwards.
GATTTTCACGTCCCGACCAGTCCCTACCCTTGTCAAGTTTTAACTAGAATCAAGGAATTTCGTGCATTGCCCCTTTCTTCGACTCGGGTGCCAGACTCTGGATCACCTTTATCGATAAGTAAACAACATGCACTAGTCCCTATTAATGGAAGGCTTGGATTTTATAAAACCTCATTTTATATTTAACCCAATATGACTTAATATTTATTCGAGAGGGGAATTTTCAGTTTTGAAAGTTTAAGGAAACTCTCCTCGAGATCTCACCGCTTCAATTATGATTTATCTTTTATTTACGATCTAGATTCTAGCGCGCAAACACACAAGCAATCATAAATCGACTAATAAATAAAAGCCATACAAGCCTAGCATGCATACTACCACAATATGTTTTCGATCGGGAGCCTCCTATGCGGGCCATCATCGAGCCAATGATGTTGGCCCAATTGGTCAATCTAAAGGGTTCTCAAAGAACCTATGCTATTACACAATGTACCACGCATACATGGCCTTCAATTCTTCTTGGGCTCCCACATTGCTTGTAAATGGGCCTCCATCCTAAACTAGGAAAGCAGTAAAGCCCTATTCTATTACAAAGGCTCAAAGTGGCCCAAAAATAATAACAGGCTCGCAGGCCCAATAAAAACCATGCATTAAATTAAACCAATCACATCTAACCTAAGGTCAAGGCTCGGCGCGATCGAAAACCACGTAAACAGTTCACGTAGAGCAAAGAAACATGTAAACAACTTTTACTTTCTTCTATCTTAATTTTAAAACACCTTTTAAAACTAACTTCCTATGATTCTTGCTTTTTAGTCACTACTAATTATGACAAATAAATTCTCGGATAAACAAAACAACTTTTCTGCCTTAATTTCAGATTCTGATTTTTCAATTTTTTGAAAATTGCAGTTCGGCCCCTATACTTTCGGAAATTGCACTTTTGACCCCAAAACTTTTGAAAAGTTACAAAATACCCCCAAAACAGTTTTCGGACAGAATGAGCAGAAAATTAAAATTTTGAAATCCAGAAAATTTTCGAGTTTTGCAAACAGACCCCTGAAATTTCAGAAATTACAAAATAGTCCTCGGATTTTCAAAAATTGCAAAATGGTCCAAAATTGCGTGCGATCAGATTTTCAGAAATAACCCAGATTTTTCAAAAAATTTCCAGAAACAGAAAATTCAATTTTAAGCCCTAATTTTCATGTTTTGCGATTTTTGCATAAAAGCCCTGATTTTTCGAAAAACTATAAATTCGCCACAGATCTAAAAAAGCAGTTTTACCCAATCATAGATCCAGTCATAACAAGCAAGAATCAATCACTAGAACATAATTAACATGCGTTCTCATACATACAATCAAGCATATACAGTGAAAACACATTATGTTCAGGCCTTTTTCGTATAAAAACGTATGAACCTGGCTTTGATACCACTGTTGGGATATTTTGGCTAGGGCTCGATTGTCAATACAACGAAGTGCGGAATTTTAAAATTTTTCGAGTTCCTAATAGTCCCATGAATTCTTTCTCCATAGTTATTATACGAATAAGGATGAATCAAACATCAATAAAACACAGGGGGTTAATCGCAAATTACCTGACCACCAAGTTGTGGTTGTGTCCTCGAGGTGTTTGGTTTGATTCACAGATTAAGTGATCCATATGTCTCACCTCCAAAGCTAGTCCACACCAATCGGATTGTAGTGACGCCTACAAGTCTTAGGCTACGAACTGGATCTCGCAGGTTTGTCAGCAAAGGAACGGGAGATGCCAATGGAAGAATCGATTCACAGAGCTTGTGTGATCGAGCAGGGTTCGGCCAGGGTCAGATCTGGTCCGATTTGGGTTCGGCCAAGACTAGGTTGGGCGACTAGGGTTAGGGGCGAAAAACTATAGGGGCGATTTTGTAATTAAAATTTCTTGTTCGAAAAATCTAATCTCACTCGATTTTTCTCTCTAAATTTTCAGCAAAACTTTGTTCTCTCAAAAACTTTTTAGGGTTGTGCAACTTGTTTTATGAAGAGAAGGGGAAGAGTATTTATAAGAGAAGAATCCTTCTCTTGATAGATATCTTCTTCCCATATCTATCAAATCTCCAAATATTTTATTCCTTATCAACTTAGGAATGTGAGATTTGATAGATCTCTTCTTGCTTGTTTTCCAAGAATCAAAACTCCTTTTCCTTTTAATCACTAAAATCGCCCCTAGCCCCTAACTTTAGATAATTCCAAAATCAACCCATAATTATCCAATACTCAAATTGGTTAATTATTCATTCTTCCAATTAATTAACTACTTTAATTAATTCCATAATTAATCAGATAACTCTAATTAATTAATTATCAATTAATCAATTAGTCATCTAATTAACAATCTCCAATTGAATTAATACCATAATTCAATTACCTTGATTTAACAACTTTAAATCACTTTCTTTCCTTTTAGACAGTCACCGTTCAATTGTATTGTGTGTGACCCTCTGGGTTCACCATCAACTGGCAGCAGGCCCACGACTTTCGTGATTTAATTAACAAGCAATTAAATGCTCCGATCAATTAAACTACTTTTAATTGACCACTCCTAGAATTAAATCCTCTATTAATTCCGGAGTACCCACACTGCATGGTCGATGTCTAGCCACAAGCCCATGAAGCCCAATCAAAGGTGAATTGATTTATTGTGAACCTCACCTCTTATAATTGCCATGTACATACGGTCCTTCTACGACTGATTTCCCGATCGAGACCTAGGGTGTGTGAATTGATCGGCACCTCTAATTATCTCGATAACTATACTTTCTAATTTTCCGACAATGATTTCAGTGTGACTGCCAAATTTGGAAGCTCCTTCCAAATGCATCACCGACTATGGCCATAGATTCCTCGAAATCAATTATCTAAGAAACGTATAGGAAATTCTCTCATCTTATCAGGATGAGGCGTTAGATCCTCTCTTAGTACTAACCACTCGCGTACACTTTTGTACGCACCCAACTTAGGCACTTTGTGGCCAGGCTACGTGACCAGTACCTAAATCTAAGTAAGCACATTCATGTACCGAATTCGCCCTAGTACCTCAAGTCTAAGGACTAAATCATACACTATTATAAGCCTTGAGAAACATCCCATCACCGATATGCGTCATGCGCTTGTTGGGATATTTTGGCTAGGGCTCGATTGTCAATACAACAAAGTGCGGAATTTTAAAATTTTTCGAGTTCCTAATAGTCCCATGAATTCTTTCTCCATAGTTATTATACGAATAAGGATGAATCAAACATCAATAAAAACACAGGGGGTTAATTGCAAATTACCTGACCACCAAGTTGTGGTTGTGTCCTCCAGGTGTTTGGTTTGATTCACAGTTTGAGTGATCCATGTGTCTCACCTCCAAAGCTAGTCCACACCAATCGGATTGTAGTGACGCCTACAAGTCTTAGGCTACGAACTGGATCTTGCAGGTTTGTCAGCAAAGGAACGGGAGATACCAATGGAAGAATCGACTCACAGAGCTTGTGTGATCGAGCAGGGTTCGGCCAGGGTCAGATCTGGTCCGATTTGGGTTCGGCCAAGACTAGGTTGGGCGACTAGGGTTAGGGGCGAAAAACTATAGGGGGCGATTTGTAATTAAAATTCTTGTTCGAAAAATCTGATTTCTCACTCGATTTTTCTCTCTCAATTTTCAGCAAAAACTTTGTTCTATCAAAAGCTTTTTAGGGTTGTGCAACTTGTTAAAGTGTTTTATGAAGAGAAGGGGAAGAGTATTTATAAGAGAAGAATCCTTCTCTTGATAGATATCTTCTTCCCATATCTATCAAATCTCCAAATCTTTTATTCCTTATCAACTTAGGAAAGTGAGATTTGATAGATCTCTTCTTGCTTGTTTTCCAAGAATCAAAACTCCTTTTCCTTTTAATCACTAAAATCGCCCCTAGCCCCTAACTTTAGATAATTCCAAAATCAACCCATAATTATCCAATACTCAAATTGGTTAATTATTTATTCTTCCAATTAATTAACTACTTTAATTAATTCCATAATTAATCAGATAACTCTAATTAATTAATTATCAATTAATCAATTAGTCATCTAATTAATACTCTCCAATTGAATTAATACCATAATTCAATTACCTTGATTTAACAACTTTAAATCACTTTCTTTCCTTTTAGACAGTCACCGTCCAATTGTATTGTGTGTGACCCTCTGGGTTCACCATCAACTGGCAGCAGGCCCACGACTTTCGTGATTTAATTAACGAGCAATTAAATGCTCCGATCAATTAAACTACTTTTAATTGACCACTCCTACAATTAAATCCTCTATTAATTCCGGAGTACCCACACTTCATGGTCGATGTCTAGCCACAAGCCCATGAAGCCCAATCAAAGGTGAATTGATTTATTGTGAACCTCACCTCTTATAATTGCCATGTACATACGGTCCTTCTACGACTGATTTCCCGATCGAGACCTAGGGTGTGTGAATTGATCGGCACCTCTAATTATCTCGATAACTATACTTTCTAATTTTCCGACAATGATTTCAGTGTGACTGCCAAATTTGGAAGCTCCTTCCAAATGCATCACCGACTATGGCCATAGATTCCTCGAAATCAATTATCTAAGAAACGTATAGGAAATTCTCTCATCTTATCAGGATGAGGCGTTAGATCCTCTCTTAGTACTAACCACTCGCGTACACTTTTGTACGCACCCAACTTAGGCACTTTGTGGCCAGGCTACGTGACCAGTACCTAAATCTAAGTACGCACATCCATGTACCGAATTCGCCCTAGTACCTCAAGTCTAAGGACTAAATCGTACACTATTATAAGCCTTGAGAAACATCCCATCACCGATATGCGTCATGCGCTTCCACAATGGGTTTCTCTGTTCGGGTCGTTCGATGCATTCAATCCTCTATTGAACCACCTACTCATATGCACTGGACTCAAATTCCTTGCTCATGAAACTCTACAAATTCACTCCACGTGAATCATGCATATTTGTACAAGTCTTGGCGATTCCTACGATACCCCGTCTCGTTTGGAATCTATGACTTGGAACGGTTTTAAGATCACGACCTTTGAGACTGTTTCATGATTGCACTCAGTACTAAAGTGAATCGTCCCATAGTCTATTGTGACCTTAGGATTTCATCCAATCGCTTTAGATAGGTTCGCGAGAGATGAAGCTGGCCATTGTTCAGTTTCACATACTATGAATGAACGGGCGTATTAATTATAAACCATAAGAAAATAGTACTTCAACAAGCTAATTAATATTGGCTTGCTGGGCACTATTCCATCAATCTCCCACTTGCGCTAAAGCCAATCACAACATTTCTAAGACCCATCTATTCGAAGATGTCCCTCGAACCATTTGTGAGAGAGCTTAATTAGTGGATCTGCTATGTTTGTCTTTTTGAGATAACGTAGTGCTTTTACGCGTCTCAGTTATCTTATGACTTGTTCAATCATATGATATTGTGTTCAGATTATAGGTGAGATCTCGATTTCCTTTCATTGAGCAATCACCTCATCTAAATCGGTTATGATTATGATAGGTTTTTGTCTAGGTATTTCATCCAATGGATGAAAGTTTCTCATCTAAACACCTTCCTTTGTGCAGCATCATAATGGTGCCCTTTATTCTTGTTTGAATCGGCAATGGTATATTATTGGAATTTCTTCCAATTTACCTTGCTCTATCGAGATAGAATAAATAATCCACTTCAGACTGGAAATCTCGAATTTCAAAAATCCTTCGAGTATTCAATTTTCCACTACTACCACAGACCAGCATTATATCCTTTAATTATCTTCGAGGATTGCTTTTATGGTAGACCAGCGTCCTTGACTGGCGTTTGACTATCAGTAGCTCGTGAATGATCAGAGTATTTTGATGAGTCAGGTCTAGTACAAGACTTTGCATGCTACATGCAACCCAATTGCCAAGCATAAGGCTTCTTGAGACAGTTACTTCTTTACTTATTAAATTTAGGGCTCATTAAATAAGTGAGAGAGTTTTGTCTCCTTGGAACTAATCCTTTCTTGGATTCTTCCATATTGAATTCAATCAATATATAGTCTTTGTACTTAGATTTGGTGAATTGCAACATCTACTTCCTTCTATCTACCATAGATACGTATTGCCAGTACGTGAGATGTAATTCCAAATCTTATCATGGAAAATTGCGTGAAGAACACGCTTTCGTCTGTGCTTCTCTGATATGCTTATATCTTGTTTGATGTACTGAACATCATCTTGTTGCGCTTCGAACTCAACTACGCTCCCACTGATTCTTTTGCACAATTGGAATCTATATGCCTTTTGACAAATTCAACATTCTTGATTGACTTATCAAGTTGCATGTTCCAAGTTTGGGAAAAAGTCATAGATTGACCTTTGGATTTGAATAGAGATCTTCTCATCAATTTTTCAATTGTGAGATGCAGGATTCATATCCAATAGTCATGTCTTGGTAGTCAAAACCACCTTTCTATGGCTAATGGTTTCGAAATGAATTTTGAATTGCTAATGGATATAAGGTATTTTCATCAATCCTAAAAGGACTTTTGAATAATGACCTATTGCCATTTAAGTGAGTCAAAGTTTTCAACTTCGAATCTTATGGCTATGTGCCATATCCCTTAGATTACGTTTAACATAATCTCTTTGTAATCTTTGATTAGAATCCAATTTCTCAATTTCGTAAAATGGAATTTTTGAGTTCCTTACGAATTTGATCAGATTACGATTTCTTTGTGCGTGGATTGATTCAGCAGTTTCTTTCAGTGTTTACTCCCACTGTTCATGGGGATGGGTCCAATCCTTGGACTTCATCAAGTTCTACGACATTCCTTATTTCCTTTGACAAGGTCTTGTCAACAAAGGAACAAGCTACTTACGAGATGCTTTTCGTTTCTCATTGTCGTGGAACAGGTATTCAATGGATTTTGTTGAATACCCCATAAACATTATATGAACTAGATCTACCATCTAATTTCTCATATAAGGGTGTTCTGCTATGTCTTGAAAGACATGGCGATGTAAGGACTTACTTCGAAATATACTATACCAAGTATCTTTGAAGAGTTAAGGGAAGGTATCCCCTAAAGTGAATGAAGGAAACTCAGCAAGATCAGAGTCGAGAATGAAACAAAGTTCGATTTCTTCTTTGATTTGCTTCATGAGAATTCTATTTTCGTCTTAGATAATCGAGGTGTTAAGTTGCTTATGTTTCAGCAGGTTTGATTAAATCAAATTGCTTTTGACATAATGCATCTAGTTACTTCATTTCCAAAACTTCTATTGAATTACTTCAATAGTTTCAGAATTGTAATTCAGCCAAGTACACATATATATATTTAACGATTAAAATCGTAAGTATATGTGAAGTATCATCCTTTTGAACTAGAGCTTTTAGTTCATGTCGATTGAAATGTTTTTGAATGCCTTAGCAATCCTTCACTTCGGTTATCAATCCTTCAAGATTTGAAAGTTCCGAATTTACCCAAGTTCTTTATTTCAGGAATCGGTAAATAAAAACTTTCCTTTCGCATCTCTCTTTAGGAAGAATGTCCAGAGTGAACATTTCAAGCGCGGACGATTATCCAGTTTGTCTTACTCGTTTTCGATTTAGCATATAGTCTTCAAAGTTTTGATTCGTTTATCATTGTTTATTTCTATGTTTCAAAACATCAACATTTGTACAAAGTTAAATTGCTCTAATTAAATAAATTCCATTTCTCAATGGTAAAGCAATAAGGTCTCGTACAAAAATGTGAAATAAAACTCAAAGCAAACTAAAAACTTAAAACTCATGCTAATACGAAAAACTAAGAAAAACTTCTTTGCTAAAAGGGAATGTCTAGGTACAATTCTTCCTTGACCCAGTCCCGGAATTCCAGTTTCCTCATCTCGCTCTGCACTACTTGCATCTCCCTTTCAAGGATTTTCCTCCTTTTGGGTTGAGTGGGAAGACTATCATCGTCTGTAAATGCTTTTACAGAAATGAAAGTTTTAATCAGATGTCTTACATCAAAAAGATTCAACAAGTGTATAACTTAAAAAGTCATACCGTAGTCAAGTCTTTCCAGGAAATCCTTTTCAACAAGCTTCCTTATTTTCTCTTCGTACTTACACAGAGGGCAATTCCAATCATACAGACCAAAACCACGTTGATGAGCTTCTTCATATTTGTCTAACAACTCATGCAATTGCTTTGTTTGTATTCCATCAGGCGGAATAGCGCAATGTTGCATAAAATGAGTGAAGGTCTCAGATAATCCTTGAAGGGTTATCGTTATCTCATCTTCGAGAGTCAATTGGGCTCCAAACCCTTTGATCAGCTCGAATGTCTTGCTCAAGTAAGAACAATATTCCATAACATTGTCAAACTTAGCCATGTCGGTTTCGTAGAGGAAATTGCACATCACCTTTTTCAAAGTTGGTTCGGTTCTCAAACGCATCGAGTATCGGACAGTGGATGGTAAATGGCTAACATTTAAAAACAGACAACTATAAGTGTTGGATAAGGATGAAGATGAAGGCTCTGAAGACAATTTGTAAAGGGAGGTTTTGAAGGATTCCAAAACTTCAAGATTGGCTAAGTATGGAGTAACTTAGCTGATGATCCCTTAGAAGAAATTTTGACTAAGTAAAGAAGACATCAGAAGAGTCAAAAGTTTCAAGGTCCAAGACTTCTGATCTGCTGAAGTAAAGTTATCAGACTGATGAAGATCAGCCGACTCAAATCAGATTTGTTCAAGTTTGAGATCAGCCGAGTTCGCCATCAGACATGTACTTTCGTCAGCCAAGTAAAGAAGATCATGAAGTGTTCCCAACGGTAATAAATGCCCCTTGGAGTAATAAATGCTGAAGTACAAGGTTATTAAAGACAAATGATTGAAGAAATGCTTCGCATCAGCTGGGTGCATTTAATGCTGCATTTAATGCTGCCTGCAGGATAGTACTGTTCATAGTACGGACAGACTGCAAAAGAGCCGTTCGCGGATTTTAAGGACCAGTACTCGAGGAATTTGAATCCTGTCTCTCTTCAACGGACATTTTTCTATCCTCAAGTATAAATAGCTGAAAGAGACGAAGAAGAAAAAAAGCAACACACTTTCTGAGAGAAATTTCCGAAGCAAAATTCTTTAAGTCTCAAGAACAGCTCACTCATCAGCTGAGTCATTTGTTGACGAAAGCAGAGTTGAAGAATCAAGAAAAATACATCTTCTGAGTGATTTTGTAAACAAGAGTGTTGTGCGGAGTTGTGATCCATCTTTGTGAGTGATCAAACTTCAGAGAATAGGTCTTCTGTGTGACTTCCTATTGCGAACTTGTGGTCGTTTCATTTGTTGTTCGACGCAAGCAGAGTATACTGTAAACTTTGTGATTATAGTATAACCCAAGATCTGTGTGACTTGGAAGAGTGGACTAAAGGATATTCAAATCCATATAACCACTATAAAAATTACTTGTGTTTTTACATTGCTTTTAAAACCTGCATATTGTCTGTTTGCATAAAAACACATTTAAGTTAACTGTTTGAAACATAATTAAAAAGGAGTTTATAAAACTGGGGAAACATTTTTCAAACTACTAAGATTACTTGTGAAAAACTTTGAAAATCCGCTGCAAGTACTCTAAGTATTAAAACTGATTTTAGCAAAATCAGCTAAGTAATAATCAGACGAGTGGTCAACAAGACTGTTCAAAGATTTGTTCGCGAACAGAACTGTTAATAACTAATCTGATCAGCTTAGTCTGTTCAGTTAAAAGTAAAAGTTTTAAAGTTAAATTTGAAGAAAATTTTATAGAGGTTTATTCACCCCCCCCCCCCTCTAAACCTCTTCTGACCACTTGGGACCAACAAGTGGTATCAGAGCGGGTGGTTCATTTGAATCAGCTGCCTGATCAACGAGCTTGATCCGAGTGTTTTTCAAAGGTTTTCAAACTTTTTCAAAAGAGCATATTTTGAAAAACCAAAAACTTTTTGAAAAATGGATTGTATCAGTCATGTTCCCCACATTGCTGGTATGTCCTTTGAGGACTGGAAGATTAGAATGGAAATCTTCCTAGCAGCCTATAATGACAACATGTACACATGTATCATTAAAGGTCCATTCAAATTCACCAAGACCATCATAGTAGATGAAGCTGAAATGGTGGTGGAAAAAGATCTGACAGAGATGACAGCCGAGGAGATAAAGCTGTTCAATCTGGATAAAGTTGGCCGTTTCATCATGACCAAAGCCCTGGATAATGATCGGTTTGACAAGGTCAAACATTGCAAAACTGCAAAGGAGATGTGGGACAAGGTTCGTGACATGAGTGAAGGAAACGATGCCATCAAAGAGCATCAGCTCAGTGTTGCCTTGGAGAAGCTGGACAACTTCAAGATGAAATCTGGAGAGACCATTGATCAGATGGATACCAGGTTTACCAGAACGTTGAATGAAGTTCTTAAGCTGGGAAAGACCTTTACTGACACGGAGATCACCGTCAGAGTTCTAAAGGCCCTGCCCCCCAAGTTCAATATGAAGGTGACAGCTATGGAAGAATCAAGAGATCTGGGGAAGATTTCTCTGACAGAGCTGTTTTCCGTACTCAAGGCATTCGAGTATAAACTGCCTAGAATGGGTATTGAAGAAACCTCAACTTCAGGACCCACAGCTGCCTTAGTTGCTACTGAAAACACCAGGAGACCAGCACACAGAAGTCAAGATGTGGACTCATCTGATGAAGCATCTCTACTCAACAAGAAGGAGTACACTGCTGGAGACGTAGCATTATTGATGAATAACTTCAAGAAGTTCTATAAGAGAAAGATGAAAAACAAATACAATCATGCTGCCTCTACTTCTAAACCAAACTCTTCTTCTCAAGAAAAAGATGATTACAAAGCAAAACTAATGTGTTATAACTGCAGGAAATTGGGACATTTCATCAGGGACTGTCCATATCCAAAAGCAGAGAAATACACTGAGGAAGAGAAGAGAATCAGAAAGGAAAGAAAGCATCAAAGAGGAAAAGCAATGGTAGCTGAAGCAGAAAAGCTTGCTGCTGTCTACTCATCTGATTCAGATTCAGACACGTCTGATGAAGAATCTTCTGATGAAGAGAAACCTGCTCTTCTCTGCCTGATGGCTAAGGAATCTGATGACTCTGAGGATGAGGTAACTCCTCAAAATAATGAACAGTTTGATTCTCTAGAGCAAATGATGTTGAACAATACTACGATTGCTGGAGAATTTGTTAAGCTTAAGGAAGAGATGAGCTTGCTAAAAGAGCAAAATAACTCACTGAAACTTAAAGCTGAAAAGCCAAGAGAATCAGTCGAGTATAAACAGCTTGAGCAAGAGCATGAATCTCTGAAAGCTGAATGTGAAGTTTATAAAGGAAAAATCATGGAACTTGAAAAGATTATCGAGTCTCATGAGAAATCATCTGCTGCATCCACGCATACATCTAGTAAACAGAAGATGCCTTTAGAACAGGATAAGCAAGAGTTGAACCATACTGAAAAATTCATATCAGCTGACAATAGCAAGGTCATTCTGTATGTTCAAACTGCTAGACCTACTTCACCTGAGAAAGAATTAAAGGAGAAGAAATCTCCTAAGGCTAAAAAGAGCAAAGAGCCTAGTGTAGGAAATAAGACTAGTAAGACCAAACAGCAGAGTCCTAAGAAGTCTGCTGATAAAGCTAAAGTCAATCAGACTAGTGGTAAAGCTAAGTCTAAACAAGTTGAGCAAGCACCTAGTAAGCCAAAGAAGCATAAGAACAAGAAAAATCAAAATGCTTGGTATGGAAATGAGTCATATTATGTGCAACCTGCTGCATATCATCCTATGTATCATGCACCTCAATTTCCTAGTTACTATGCACCTTACCCTGCTCATCCATTGCATGCATATCCGGCATATCATGCACCTTACCCTGCTTATGAACACTATTCTTATCATACTGATCATCAACATGACTTATCTGATAATTATGATGAAAATAAAGCTGTTCATACTCCTGTGAAAACTCAGAAACCTAAGAAGCCTAAGAGTTCAACATCTTGGGTTGTCAAAGGTGGAACTAATCCTTCAGGACCCTCTCAATAAGGGTACCTAAAACAATTTTATTTTTGTTTTGTAGGTTAGGATTAGGAGTAGGAGTAAAGTAGAGAAGATATGGTACTTGGACAGTGGATGTTCAAGACACATGTGTGGAAACATACATGAGCTGACTGATGCAGTTGCTGTGGATGGTCCAAAGGTTACTTTTGGAGACAGCAAAGAAGGCAAGATTAAAGCTAAAGGAAGATTAATCAGAGGAAACATAGAGATATCTGACGTCTCATATGTCAAAGGCCTCAAATATAATCTGCTGAGCATAAGTCAATTTTGTGACAAGGGATATTCAGTCATCTTCTCAACAGATAAGTGCTTTGTCGAACAGATTGGTACAAAGAAGGTAATTTTATCTGGAAGACGACAAGGAAATATCTACATAGTCGACTGGGATTCTGCTGACAAGAATTCAAGTGTTTGTTTGGTTGCATCTGCACCAAGTGAAGTCAGTTGGCTGTGGCACAAGAGAATGAATCATTTAAACTTCAAGACCATCAACAGATTAATCAAGAATGATTTGGTAGAAGGGATTCCTAAAACAGTCATGAGCAAAGATAAGCTCTGTGACGCCTGTCAGAAGGGTAAACAAATCAAGTCATCGTTCAAAAGCAAAAAGCATCAATCTTCTGGAAGAATTTTGGAGCTGCTACATATGGACTTATTTGGACCCATTGATCCAGTCAGCAATGGTGGAAAGAAATACTGCCTAGCTGTTGTGGATGATTATTCAAGATATACTTGGGTGATATTCATGAAAAAGAAGAGTGAAACCAAGGAACATCTTACTAATCTGATGGAACTGATCCAGAATGAGAAGACTATCAAAATATTGAAGATCAGATCAGATAGAGGGACAGAGTTTACAAACTCTACTGTTGAAGAGTATTGTAGTATCAAAGGAATACATCATGAGTACTCTGCTGCCAGAACCCCTCAACAGAATGGTGTTGCTGAAAGGAGAAACAGAACACTAAAGGAAGCTGTCAGAACCATGATAGCTGAAGCAAAGCTGCATCAAAGATTTTGGGCGGAAGCAACAAATACAGCATGTTTTACCCAAAACAGATGCATGATCAACAAGCACCAAAACAAGACTCCATATGAAGTTTGGAACAACAGGAAGCCAAACATTCATTACTTTAAGATTTTTGGTTGTAAATGCTATGTCTTAAATAATGGTAAAAATCACCTTACTGCATTTGCAGAAAAGGCTGATGAAGCTGTCTTTGTAGGATACTCATCTGTTAGTAAGGCTTATAGAGTTTTCAATAAAAGAACATTACTAATAGAAGAATCCATTCATGTAGTTTTTGATGAGCCAAGTCAATCTTCTGAAAAGAATCAAAATGTTAATCAAGATCTGTCTACTGATTTACAGAAGATGAATGTTGGAAAGAATGAAGAATATGTACCCATCATACTACCTGATATCAACTCAGCTGATAACTCAAGTGCTGTTCAAAATCACAGAGCTGATTGTCTAACAGACGAGTTGCTAACAGCTGATAGACCAGAGACTGTTCAACAGACGGCAAATGTTCAACAGACTACTACTGTATCTCCAACAGTAGTGTTGCAAGATCAAGACAAAGGACAACATTATGATTTGCAACCTGATCTCAGATGGCTCAGAAATCACCCACCAGAGTTAGTGATTGGTGATCCTTTAGACAGAGTGAAAACAAGAAGAGCTGCTGCACAAGATGCTATGTTTGCTAGTTTTCTATCTCAAATTGAGCCTAAACAGATTGAAGAAGCTCTCAGTGACTCCAACTGGATTGAAGCTATGCAAGAGGAGCTAAATCAATTTGAAAGGAATGAAGTCTGGTACTTAGTTCCTAGACCAAGTCATCAAAGAGTCATTGGCACTAAGTGGGTATTCAGGAATAAGATGAATGAAGATGGTGAAGTCACCAGAAACAAAGCAAGACTAGTGGCCAAAGGTTACTGCCAAGAAGAAGGCATTGACTTTGATGAAACTTTTGCACCTGTAGCAAGACTAGAGGCAATCAGACTCTTTCTTGCCTACGCTGCTCATAAGAATTTCACAGTCTATCAGATGGATGTGAAATCAGCTTTTCTCAATGGAGAATTGCAAGAAGAAGTTTATGTTGAACAACCTCCTGGATTTGAAGTTTATCAAGAAGAGGACAAAGTATATCGTCTGAAGAAAGCTCTTTATGGACTGAAACAGGCTCCAAGAGCATGGTATGATACTTTATCTGACTTTCTTTTAATTAAAGGATTTCGCAAAGGTAAAGTTGACAAAACCTTGTTCACTATTGAATGGGAAGAACATATTTTGCTTGTGCAAATTTATGTGGACGATATTATTTTCGGTTCAACAAATCAACAGATGTGTGATAAGTTCTCAAAGCTGATGCAGAACAAGTTTGAAATGAGCATGATGGGAGAACTTAATTATTTTCTTGGTTTGCAAGTTAGACAGTTGCCTGATGGAATTTTCATCAGCCAAGCAAAATACACAAAGGATCTGTTCAAGAAATTTGGTATGGAAACTAGCTCTACTGCTACAATTCCAATGTCTACAAGTCTTCGTTTGGATAAAGATGAAGATGGCAAATCAGTAGACATAACCAAATACAGAGGCATTATTGGGTCACTGTTATACCTAACAGCCAGCAGACCTGATATCATGTACTCTGTTGGGGTCTGTGCAAGATTCCAATCAAACCCCAAAGAATCTCATCTCTTAGCTGCCAAGAGGATATTGAAATATATTAAAGGCACTCAAGAATTGGGATTGTGGTACCCTAGAGAGTCTGGATTTGAGCTTATTGGATATTCAGATTCTGACCTTGCAGGCTGCAAGATTGACAGAAAAAGCACAACAGGTGCCTGTCAGTTCTTAGGTAGTCGTCTGATCTCATGGATGAGTAAGAAACAGACTTCAGTTTATATATCTACTGCTGAAGCTGAATATATAGCTGCTGGAGCTTGCTGTGCACAAATCTTATGGTTGAAACATCAACTTGAAGATTACAATATCAAAATCAGTGGAATACCAATCTACTGTGACAATACAAGTGCAATCAGTCTCACTCAGAATACTACAAGTCATTCAAGGACTAAACATATTGAGATCAAACATCATTTTATTAGAGATCATGTGGAGAAAGGAAATGTCATGATAGAATATGTGTTTACTGAAAATCAGATTGCTGACATCTTCACAAAACCTCTAAGCGAGACAAGGTTTTCAACTCTAAGAGCTGAACTGGGATTATTAAAATTAGATGCATAAGCTGAGGGGGAACTCATCAGAAGACTAGAGTTCAACATCTTACTCATCTCACTTATCTTCAAGGATTAACTTTCAACAGACTAGTTAACTTATGAATTCTTAAACTCAGGGGGAACGTGTAAGACTAGCGGTACTTCTGAATTAAAGATGAAATTTGTTAATGACAGTTAGTTGAAGTTATGTTTTCAACAGAAGACTTAACTATCGAAGATCAAGACTATTTTATCTAGCTGGATTGACAAACAGCTGAGGAAGGTTATCAGCTATTGGCATTCTCTGATAACAGCATTGTCATCAGGACAGTGGTCCATCAGATAAGTGTTTATTATACTCATCTGATTACTTAAATAAAAGCGAGATGTGCAAAACGTTTTATTCAAAACACGCTTTTATAAATAGCTGTCGGGCGGTACATCTTCCCGCTCTTCAGTAAAATATCTTTGGAATTTGAAAGGTCGTAACAGAAGCCACACGATCATCACTGACAGAAAAACGGATCTAACGGTTGGCGGTTATCACGGAAACCGACATACCCCAACTCTATAAATTCTCATCTGATCAGTCGAGTCATTCTTTACGCACCCTAAAATTTCAAAAGTACTTGTGAGAATTTTGAGCAATTTTTCTGCAAAAACTCTCTCTGTTTTCTTTCTAACTTCTACAGATCTGAAATGGCTGCTGAAGGGATGTATCTCGTGTATGGTTCCTACTACCAATCCGGTACGGATCTGATGAAAGAACTGCTGGAAAAGTTCAAAGCTGCTTCGCTGGTAAACTTCATGGAAAATCACGAAGGAGTTATCTGGACTGACCAAGTGATGGAGTATTACAACACGGCGAAAGCTGACTACAACTCACTGGAGATTAAGGCTACAGTGGGAGACAAATCTATCACCATCACTCCTACTGTTCTTCATGAGACGTTTGGGCTTCCTAACAGTGGAAGACATGACGTCACCATACTGACGGAGGACAAGCACCAACAGTTCTGGGCGATCTGCGCCAAAGAGGGAGAAGTGTTTTCTGGAAACATAAGGAAGAAGCAACTGAGGGATGAATATCAGCGGATGGCTGATATGGTATCAAAACTGATTGAAAATTGCACCTTCTCATTGGATGCTGTTACAATGAAGAGGTTCAGCATCATGGCTGCCATTTACTATGGAATGGAAGTCAACTGGTCCATCATAGTATGGTACATCTTAGCTGATTTCCTGGATGACAAGAAGGGAAAAGGTCCTCACACCAACCACAGGATTACTATCAGTTACCTGCTATCCAAACTGGGTTGTACTATGAAGAATGGCAAAGAGATTCACAAGTCTAAGGCCATGAACAAATATCTGCCGGTTCTGAAGAGGAAGGCTGATGAGCCTGAGGAAGCTGATGATGAGGGACAGAAGGAAGTCCCTGCCAAAAGACCAAGAAGATTAGTCAAAACAGCTAGCCTGGCTGTTGAAACTAAAAAGAAGAAGGCTGCTGATGCGCCTAAAAAGAAAGAAGCAAAGCAGATGGAGAAAGTGACTTCTGCTACTGAAGCCACTAAGATCATTGAGAATATAATTGCTGATGTAAGGACTGGATCCCCTGCATCACCATCAAGAACTCCATCAGCAGAGAAGCCTGCTGAAAGTGTCTCTAAAAGAACGAGGAGCCAACAAAGAGATACAGCTGCTTCAAACTATCGTGAAGGAAGAACCAAGAAGTCTGCAAGGAAGCAGATGTCCTTCATAGAGAAAGATACTGAGTTGGTGGACTTGGTGAGATCAAGTCCAGAATCTGCTGAAAGACCAGTTGAAGCTGTTGAAGCTTCTACTGCTGACAAAGCTGATGAGCAACAGATTAAGGAACAGATTACTCAATCTGCACCAACTACTGAGGCTGCTCAACCTCAAGAAGATCCAGACGTCCAAATCATCCATCCTATAGCTGCTGATCCTATATCATCTGTTGGACCAGCCCCTGCTGACAAAGGCAAAAGAAAATTTGTGCTAAGGAAAAAGAAAGTTTCCAAAGCTGATAAGAAAGCAAGGGAGGAGGCAGAACAAAGGAAACAAGATGAAATGGAAGAGAAGAAAGCACTTGAGCTAAGCAAAGCTCAAGAAGCTAAGGATGAGGCCAGGAGAAGAATGTCTGAAGCAGAGAGAAAAGCTGCTGAAGATGCTGAACTGGCTATGGTGATTGAAAAGAGCAAGACTGATGCCTATGGACCTATCCATGGAGGTGGCATCAAGATTGGAGAAGGCAAGAATGAAGAAGAAGACAAGAAAAAGATCTTACTGCCTGCCCCTAAAGTCAAGTCCAAGGATAAATTTGAAGTCAGAAAAGCATTTGAAATAGTATATGCTGATAAGGAGCTTTTCAAGCAGTTTGAGAAGTCTCTAGCATACTATGATCAAAAGCTAATGTTAAGGACTCTGTTCAACCAGGAGAAACCAAGATACATCAGTTGGAGAGACAACAGGTTGAATAAGTCAATAGCAGAACTTCAAAGCATGAAGGAGTTGGTTGATGAAGAACGTTGGGTTCTGACTTGGCTGAAGACAAACTCCATTCAAAAGGCCCTTGATCCCAGCTATGTAAGAGATGTCATGCATAGTTATGCAAAAGGCTTTGCATTGGAGGAGGCCAAGAAAATTAAAAGCACCTTGCCTGAGAAGAAGAAAAAGTCTGAAGATGCTACTGAAAGAGCAATTAAATTTGCTACTATGGCTGCCCTGAAGAGATGGGCTAAAAAGTCAAAGTATCAGCAAGGCTGTTCAAGTGACCTGCCACTGCTGCCAAGCATCCAGCAAATCATTTTTGGCAAGGAAGTGCAACCATTCTATGAAATTCCTAAGGGAAACAATGCCTTTGTTAACCCTTGGATTATTGTACGACAGATTAGACAGACAACATGCTTCAATGATGATGGAACCATCACTAATCTGTTCTACGACGACGTTACTGATGAACACAAAGCTGCGGACAAGCCTGAAGTCAAGCCTGCTGATCAAACTGTTGAAGACAAGTCTGCTGATCAGACTGCTGATAAGTCTGCTGACCAGCATGAAGACAAGTCTGCTGAACAGGCCACTGACAAGTCTGCTGAAAAGATTGCTGATGAACCCTTAGCCATTGAGTGGAAAGCTGAGGATTCTGAAGATCATCAGGATGTGAAGATGGAAGAAGTTCCTGTCCACCAGGAAAATGAAGAAAAGGATGAAGCTGCTGCTTCTGCTTCATCAGGTGATGAACACTCATCACTGATGGAAGCTTTCCAGATGTTGATGGAAGATTCTCTAAGGGAACTGGAAGAGAAGCATCAAAAGCAGCTGTTGAAGGTTAAAGAGGAGCTGAAGACAGAGCTTAAGGAAGAATTGACAGAATCAAATAAGCTTCAGCTGGAAACTGTGCAACAGTCTACAGAAAAGATCATCAAGACTGAAATCACAAGTATTCCCATTCCTCAAGATCATTCCTTGCAGTTAGTGAACAGCTTGACTGAAATGAACAGAAATGTGGAGGATGTGAAGATCGATGTTAATCATCTTCATGCTGCACTTACAAGAGCTGAACACAAGATCGCTGATCTGACTGCAACCTTCATCAAAGTCAGTGAAGAAGAAAAGAAAGTCAATATAGGGTTGCTGAATGAAGTGGGAAATGTTGTACAATCCGTACAAGATGAAATTGCAACTGTCAACCTGAATATTGACTACTTCAATGACAAGACTGACATCATCAGCACTGATATTCTTAATCTTACAGCTAGTCACGATGTTGTCAATCAGAATCTCAAGGCTTTATGTGCTGGAGTGAAGATTCCAACAGTTGCGCTCAACCCTGCTGTTGCACCTTCTGATGTCATCAAAACTGATGATGACAAAAAGGGGGAAGATAAAAGGGAAGAAACAGCTAAGGAACCTGCTGTTGAAGAAGAAAAAGCTAAGGAACCTGCTGTTGAAGAAGAAACAGCTAAGGAACCTGCTGCTGAAGAAACTGAGGAAACAGCTAAGGAAATTGCTGAAGCAACTATTGAAGCCAAGGAGACTGAAGACACTGCTGACAAGACTGAAGAAAATCCTGGAAAGGTAGAAGAAGAAGAAAAGATTGAAAAAGAAACTACCAAGTACAAGGAGACTGAATCTGCTAAGAAAGCAATGGAGCTGATCAGAGAACAGCAACTTAAAGAAAAGATGGAAGCTGCCAAAGCAATCTTAGAAGAAGAAGCTGATGAAGAAGAAGATGACGAAGAGTCATCCTATGAGTATATAGAAGAGCTTGAAGGATCAGATGAAGAAGCTGATAGTTAGAACTTGAAATATCATTGTAATCAGTTTACTTTATCTATTTCTTCAGAAATCTCATCTGATGAACTTGCATTGTAATATTCTTCAATATTAATGAAAAGTCAAGTTCAATCCAATAAACTTTTTCTATCTCAGAAAATTTTGAGGATTACATTCTTTAGCTTAGGTATTTAACAGGTACTTAGCTGAAGTTTTGTCATCATCAAAAAGGGGGAAATTGTTGGATAAGGATGAAGATGAAGGCTCTGAAGACAATTTGTAAAGGGAGGTTTTGAAGGATTCCAAAACTTCAAGATTGGCTAAGTATGGAGTAACTTAGCTGATGATCCCTTAGAAGAAATTTTGACTAAGTAAAGAAGACATCAGAAGAGTCAAAAGTTTCAAGGTCCAAGACTTCTGATCTGCTGAAGTAAAGTTATCAGATTGATGAAGATCAGCCGACTCAAATCAGATTTGTTCAAGTTTGAGATCAGCCGAGTTCGCCATCAGACATGTACTTTCGTCAGCCAAGTAAAGAAGATCATGAAGTGTTCCCAACGGTAATAAATGCCCCTTGGAGTAATAAATGCTGAAGTACAAGGTTATTAAAGACAAATGATTGAAGAAATGCTTCGCATCAGCTGGGTGCATTTAATGCTGCATTTAATGCTGCCTGCAGGATAGTACTGTTCATAGTACGGACAGACTGCAAAAGAGCCGTTCGCGGATTTTAAGGACCAGTACTCGAGGAATTTGAATCCTGTCTCTCTTCAACGGACATTTTTCTATCCTCAAGTATAAATAGCTGAAAGAGACGAAGAAGAAAAAAAGCAACACACTTTCTGAGAGAAATTTCCGAAGCAAAATTCTTTAAGTCTCAAGAACAGCTCACTCATCAGCTGAGTCATTTGTTGACGAAAGCAGAGTTGAAGAATCAAGAAAAATACATCTTCTGAGTGATTTTGTAAACAAGAGTGTTGTGCGGAGTTGTGATCCATCTTTGTGAGTGATCAAACTTCAGAGAATAGGTCTTCTGTGTGATTTCCTATTGCGAACTTGTGGTCGTTTCATTTGTTGTTCGACGCAAGCAGAGTATACTGTAAACTTTGTGATTATAGTATAACCCAAGATCTGTGTGACTTGGAAGAGTGGACTAAAGGATATTCAAATCCATATAACCACTATAAAAATTACTTGTGTTTTTACATTGCTTTTAAAACCTGCATATTGTCTGTTTGCATAAAAACACATTTAAGTTAACTGTTTGAAAAAGAATTAAAAAGGAGTTTATAAAACTGGGGAAACATTTTTCAAACTACTAAGATTACTTGTGAAAAACTTTGAAAATCCGCTGCAAGTACTCTAAGTATTAAAACTGATTTTAGCAAAATCAGCTAAGTAATAATCAGACGAGTGGTCAACAAGACTGTTCAAAGATTTGTTCGCGAACAGAACTGTTAATAACTAATCTGATCAGCTTAGTCTGTTCAGTTAAAAGTAAAAGTTTTAAAGTTAAATTTGAAGAAAATTTTAAAGAGGTTTATTCACCCCCCCCCCCCCCCTCTAAACCTCTTCTGACCACTTGGGACCAACAATAAGCAGACAGGTTTAATATTAATACTTATAATTAACGAAATTTGGACTTTTTATCGAAAAAGTTCTCCCACTATTTTTTATCGAAACAGTAACCCCTTCTAGTTTCGGGAAATTCCATTTGCTAGTAGGTCTTGACGTCCCAGCAGCAATTAGTTGCACCCACGACTCGTGGCCATACAATTAATTCCCTAGGTAGGTATACATATTACCAATTGTGTCTACTACACAACCTTCAAGTTATTTTGCCTCGTTTTTTGCATTTATCTAGCACTGCTACATCATAAATGTTACTACGCGTTAAGTCTAACCCATTAATCATGATAAGCAACGAGCCCGGTCATGAATTCTCCGTAACTAGTTATCGGTCGATTTTCACGTCCCGACCAGTCCCTACCCTTGTCGAGTTTAAAAACTAGAATCAAGGAATTTCGTGCATTGCCCCTTTCTTCGACTCGGGTGCCAGACTCTGGATCACCTCTATCGATAAGTAAACAACATGCACTAGTCCCTATTAATGGAAGACTTGGATTTTATAAAACCTCATTTTATATTTAACCCAATATGACTCAATATTTATTCGAGAGGGGAATTTTCGGGTTTTGAAAGTTTAAGAAACTCTCCTTGAGATCTCACCGCTTCAATTATGCTTTATCTTTTATTTACGATCTAGATTCTAGCGCGCAAACACACAAGCAATCATAAATCGACTAATAAATAAAAGCCATACAAGCCTAGCATGCATACTACCACAATATGTTTTCGATCGGGAGCCTCCTATGCGGGCCATCATCGAGCCAATGATGTTGGCCCAATTGGTCAATCTAAAGGGTTCTCAAAGAACCTATGCTATTACACAATGTACCACGCATACATGGCCTTCAATTCTTCTTGGGCTCCCACCTTGCTTGTAAATGGGCCTCCATCCTAAACTAGGAAAGCAGTAAAGCCCTATTCTATTACAAAGGCTCAAAGTGGCCCAAAAATAATAACAGGCTCGCAGGCCCAATAAAAACCATGCATTAAATTAAACCAATCACATCTAACCTAAGGTCAAGGCTCGGCGCGATCGAAAAAAAAACACGTAAACAGTTCACGTAGAGCAAAGAAACATGTAAACAACTTTTACTTTCTTCTATCTTAATTTTAAAACACCTTCTAAAATTAACTTCCTATGATTCTTGCTTTTTAGTCACTACTAATTATGACAAAATAAATTCTCGGATAAACAAAACAGCTTTTCTGCCTTAATTTCAGATTCTGATTTTTCAACTTTTGAAAATTGCAGTTCGGCCCCTATACTTTTGGAAATTGCACTTTTGACCCCAAAACTTTTGAAAAGTTACAAATTACCCCCAAAACAGTTTTCGGACAGAATGAGCAGAAAATTAAAATTTTGAAATCCAGAAAATTTTTGAATTTGCAAACAGACCCCTGAAGTTTCGGAAATTACAAAACAGTCCTCGTACTTTCGAAAATTGCAAAATGGTCCAAAATTGCGTGCGATCAGATTTTCAGAAATAACAAAGATTTTTCAAAAATTTACAGAAACAGAAAATTCAATTTTCAGCCCTAATTTTAGCGATTTGCGATTTTTGCATAAAAGCCCTGATTTTTCGAAAAACTATAAATTCGCCACAGATCTAAAAAAACAGTTTTACCCAATCATAGATCCAGTCATAACAAGCAAGAATCAATCACTAGAACATAATTAACATGCGCACTCATACATACAATCAAGCATATACAGTGAAAACACATTATGTTCAGGCGTTTTCGTATAAAAACGTATGGAGTTGGCTCTGATACCACTGTTGGGATATTTTGGCTAGGGCTCGATTGTCAATACAACAAAGTGCGGAATTTTAAAATTTTTCGAGTTCCTAATAGTCCCATGAATTCTTTCTCCATAGTTATTATACGAATAAGGATGAATCAAACATCAATAAAAACACAGGGGGTTAATTGCAAATTACCTGACCACCAAGTTGTGGTTGTGTCCTACAGGTGTTTGGTTTGATTCACAGTTTGAGTGATCCATGTGTCTCACCTCCAAAGCTAGTCCACACCAATCGGATTGTAGTGACGCCTACAAGTCTTAGGCTACGAACTGGATCTTGCAGGTTTGTCAGCAAAGGAACGGGAGATACCAATGGAAGAATCGACTCACAGAGCTTGTGTGATCGAGCAGGGTTCGGCCAGGGTCAGATCTGGTCCGATTTGGGTTCGGCCAAGACTAGGTTGGGCGACTAGGGTTAGGGGCGAAAAACTATAGGGGGCGATTTGTAATTAAAATTCTTGTTCGAAAAATCTGATTTCTCACTCGATTTTTCTCTCTCAATTTTCAGCAAAAACTTTGTTCTCTCAAAAGCTTTTTAGGGTTGTGCAACTTGTTAAAGTGTTTTATGAAGAGAAGGGGAAGAGTATTTATAAGAGAAGAATCCTTCTCTTGATAGATATCTTCTTCCCATATCTATCAAATCTCCAAATCTTTTATTCCTTATCAACTTAGGAATGTGAGATTTGATAGATCTCTTCTTGCTTGTTTTCCAAGAATCAAAACTCCTTTTCCTTTTAATCACTAAAATCGCCCCTAGCCCCTAACTTTAGATAATTCCAAAATCAACCCATAATTATCCAATACTCAAATTGGTTAATTATTTATTCTTCCAATTAATTAACTACTTTAATTAATTCCATAATTAATCAGATAACTCTAATTAATTAATTATCAATTAATCAATTAGTCATCTAATTAATACTCTCCAATTGAATTAATACCATAATTCAATTACCTTGATTTAACAACTTTAAATCACTTTCTTTCCTTTTAGACAGTCACCGTCCAATTGTATTGTGTGTGACCCTCTGGGTTCACCATCAACTGGCAGCAGGCCCACGACTTTCGTGATTTAATTAACGAGCAATTAAATGCTCCGATCAATTAAACTACTTTTAATTGACCACTCCTAGAATTAAATCCTCTATTAATTCCGGAGTACCCACACTTCATGGTCGATGTCTAGCCACAAGCCCATGAAGCCCAATCAAAGGTGAATTGATTTATTGTGAACCTCACCTCTTATAATTGCCATGTACATACGGTCCTTCTACGACTGATTTCCCGATCGAGACCTAGGGTGTGTGAATTGATCGGCACCTCTAATTATCTCGATAACTATACTTTCTAATTTTCCGACAATGATTTCAGTGTGACTGCCAAATTTGGAAGCTCCTTCCAAATGCATCACCGACTATGGCCATAGATTCCTCGAAATCAATTATCTAAGAAACGTATAGGAAATTCTCTCATCTTATCAGGATGAGGCGTTAGATCCTCTCTTAGTACTAACCACTCGCGTACACTTTTGTACGCACCCAACTTAGGCACTTTGTGGCCAGGCTACGTGACCAGTACCTAAATCTAAGTACGCACATCCATGTACCGAATTCGCCCTAGTACCTCAAGTCTAAGGACTAAATCGTACACTATTATAAGCCTTGAGAAACATCCCATCACCGATATGCGTCATGCGCTTCCACAATGGGTTTCTCTGTTCGGGTCGTTCGATGCATTCAATCCTCTATTGAACCACCTACTCATATGCACTGGACTCAAATTCCTTGCTCATGAAACTCTACAAATTCACTCCACGTGAATCATGCATATTTGTACAAGTCTTGGCGATTCCTACGATACCCCGTCTCGTTTGGAATCTATGACTTGGAACGGTTTTAAGATCACGACCTTTGAGACTGTTTCATGATTGCACTCAGTACTAAAGTGAATCGTCCCATAGTCTATTGTGACCTTAGGATTTCATCCAATCGCTTTAGATAGGTTCGCGAGAGATGAAGCTGGCCATTGTTCAGTTTCACATACTATGAATGAACGGGCGTATTAATTATAAACCATAAGAAAATAGTACTTCAACAAGCTAATTAATATTGGCTTGCTGGGCACTATTCCATCAGCGCTTCCACAATGGGTTTCTCTATTCGGGTCGTTCGATGCGTTCAATCCTCTATTGAACCACCTACTCATATGCACTGGACTCAAATTCCTTGCTCATGAAACTCTACAAATTCACTCCATGTGAATCATGCATATTTGTACAAGTCTTGGCGATTCCTACGATACCCCGTCTCGTTTGGAATCTATGACTTGGAACGGTTTTAAGATAACGACCTTTGAGACTGTTTCATGATTGCACTCAGTACTGAAGTGAATCGTCCCATAGTCTATTGTGACCTTAGGATTTCATCCAATCGCTTTAGATAGGTTCGCGAGAGATGAAGCTGGCCATTGTTCAGTTTCACATACTATGAATGAACGGGCGTATTAATTATAAACCATAAGAAAATAGTACTTCAACAAGCTAATTAATATTGGCTTGCTGGGCACTATTCCATCAGCGCTTCCACAATGGGTTTCTCTGTTCGGGTCGTTCGATGCGTTCAATCCTCTATTGAACCACCTACTCATATGCACTTGACTCAAATTCCTTGCTCATGAAACTCTACAAATTCACTCCATGTGAATCATGCATATTTGTACAAGTCTTGGCGATTCCTACGATACCCCGTCTTGTTTGGAATCTATGACTTGGAACGGTTTTAAGATCACGACCTTTGAGACTGTTTCATGATTGCACTCAGTACTGAAGTGAATCGTCCCATAGTCTATTGTGACCTTAGGATTTCATCCAATCGCTTAAATAGGTTCGCGAGAGATGAAGTCGGCCATTGTTCAATTTCACGTACTATGAATGAACGACGTATTAATTATAAACCATAAGAAAATAGTACTTCAACAAGCTAATTAATATTGGCTTGCTGGGCACTATTCCATCAGATCAGGAAGTCTCTCCAACGGTAATAAACGCACTTGGAGTAATAAATGCTAAAGAAGGAGGGTATTTATGGCAAATGATTGAAGAAATCCTCGTATCAGTTCGGTGCATTTAATGCTGCTGACAGAAAGTACTGTTGACAGTACTGCAGCAGTATAGAGAGCCGTTCGCAGAAAATAAGGACCAGTACTCGAGGTATTTGAATCTTGTCTTTCTTCAACGGACATTTTTCAAATCTGGAGTATAAATAGTTCGCGAGCTTGAGGGAGAAAGATACAACACAACTCTGAGAAAATTTCCGAAGCAAAATCTCTCTAAGTCTCAAGAACAACTCACTCGTCTGGTGAAGTCATTTGTTGGCAGACTTCAAGTTAAATCATTTTTCTGAGTGAAAACTGTAATTAGAGTGTTGTGAGAAGTGTAGATCCATCTAAGTGAGAGATCTAACTTCAGAGGATAGGTCTTCTTTGTGATTTTCTATTGTGAGCTTATGGCCTCTTCATTTGTTGTTTTGGCGTAAGTAGAGTATATTGTAAACTGTGTGTTTATAGTATAACCCAAGATCTAAATGACTTGGAAGAGTGGACTAAATGATTTTTATCCATATAACCACTATAAAAATTCTTTGTGTTTTAACTTGCATTATTTTATTGCATATCTTCAAAGTTTGCATAAAACACTTTAGAAAACTGTTGAAAGATTTTAAAAAAGGAGTGTTAAAATTGAGGACAAAATCTTTCAAAAAGACTAAGTCTACTTGTGAAAAACACTTATTTATCCGCTGCAAGTATTCTGTCCTTAAAACCAAGTTTTGCTGAAATCAGCTAAGTAACTATAAGAAGAGTGGTCAACTCTATTGTTCAAGATTTGTTCACGGACAGCTTAGTCAGCTTACTGTTCTATATCAGTTTAGTTTGCTGACAGACGACTTGAAAATTTTAACGTTTAAAAATTTTCAGAGGTCTATTCACCCCCTCCCCCCTCTAGACCACATCTGACCACTTGGGACCAACATTTATGTAATTCCTTGTCGGGAATTCATATTGTCGAAAAATCATACAAATTAGAAATTAAAAAAATGATTTTCGGGAAATAAAAAAAATTGAAATATATGAATTCCCACCGAAATTTATTTCGGTTGGAATTAATAATTTCGGTGGGAATATATATATTCATTCCCATATTCCAACCGATTAGTTTGGTGGGAATATAAATTCCCACCAGAATCAAACATCTTCCAATACCTCGAGAAGTCTAAAAATCTGAAAAATAACAAGAAAGGGATGAACTGTTAAGTCAATAAGAAGTTTAAAACACCTATGTCAAATTCATGCAAATATCAATATTCAATATCATTGCAAAAAGAAAATGTGACACTTTCATGAATTAGATGACAATGTGACATAACATTTATTTCAATTAACAAATTAGCACCACGGCCACTCATTTATCCCTTAACAAGGATGTCGACTTATCATATACAAATACAAATGAGTCCTTTTTGAATTATTTGATACTATTATTTTTATGGTCTAATAGATAGTTTTGACTTTTTAGCGAATTTATTTTTAATTATTATAATATAATTAGATCCGAAGGCTTCGTGTCATTGTGATTGTACCGATGACACAATCGATCTTGTCTGAATTTTGGGGCGTGACAATTTTTTTTGAGATGGTGAATACATTGTTACATCAAACATTATATTGAATCGAAACTATTATAGTGATATCAAAGTGAATTAATTACTCTTATTAAATTAGAGAAAGGCTAGTATGAAACTTGAGAAAATACCCACATTCGTGGGAGTTGAACCCATAATCTCCTGGTCATGGAGCCTTATCCTTAACCACTTGACTAAGACCTCATCGGCTTTAGGACGTGACAATTGACATAGTCTTTTTGAGGTAATTACATAAATAAGAAATATAGTTGATATATACGAATTCACAAAATTACCCATGTGATTCTAATTCATCATCAATTCCAAGGAGGGGCAAAAAGCGATGACGAAGTGAGCAATAAATACGAATTAGGAGATGCTACATGCTGGGTATTGCCTTATGGGTTTCTATGAACGACACATGTTCAAAGTGGACCAACTCATTCTGCTTTTATATTAAAAAAGTAGACCTATTTAGGACACGTGTAAATCAAAGAGAGCGAAAGACAATATCTAGCAGGTAGCATCCTAAATCAATAAATACAAGACTCAAACTCGTCCATTGAGGAATTGAGGCTCAGAGGAAAAGGAATGAGGCTAGAGGGAGGAATACCAGGAGTTCCCAAGGGTGGTTGCCCCTCCATCTCAGCCATTGATTTCCCATTTATTTACCAAAAAACCAAACAACCCTACTTCTCACACACAGAGATGATAAAAAAAGATAGAGAAAGATAGATCTACAGCATGAAATGTTTAAACAACCGGTACCCTTTTCGAAAATCATCTTTTTCTTACAATGCTGTTGCTGTTCTTGTTGTTCTTGTTCAATTTTCTCTGATTATGAAGCGTAGGGGAAATTTTAATAATAATAATAATTGATGAAGATGATGGTGCTGGTGATGTGTTTGTTTTTTTTAGAGGCTGTGATGATATTTCAATTTATTCCTCTGAGCTGATAAATCGGGTCATTGATAACAATCCGACCCGTATCTTGGCGGGGCGACCCGGACGGTATGTGATTTAACATGCAACCGGTGATTTTGCAGCCATGGCGTGGTCGGATTCTCTTGCCCGCAACCCAGATCTGAGCCTCAGTGTATGTTAGAATCACCTAATTGAGATCCTTCTTTTAGTTGAATTTTATTTTGGGGCTTAAAGAAAAATTAAAAAGAAAAGGGAAAAGTGCACTTCACCCCTTAAAGTTATATGTTTTGGTACTTTTACTATCCTGGAGAATAAATTAATAAGTTAAAAACCCCTTAAATAATAGATCCAATTGCACTTTCCCCTTCAACGATTTTAAACAATTAGTTATATACCTCTAACATGTCCAAATAGCAAAATGTGAAATGCTTGGATGGGTAAGAAGTGGTGATATCCTCAAAAGACATAGTTGATATGCAACTTTTCAACGAGTTAAATTGACATAAAATCGTTTGAGTGGAGAATTTAGGGTGTGTGTGGATGGGTTTTGGCCCGGTCTCGCGAGATCGAGCCAAAATCCTTTTAAATGAGTTTTCGCCAAACCCACCATCAAAAATATATTCAGAAATTCACACTCAAACTCTTCAAACCTATAAAACATTTATTTGATACCTACCACCTATTTTTTTCCTCCAAATCTCACTAAAAAAACATTGATTTGACACATATCACCTACTTTCCCCCCCTAAACCCCAATATCAAAACCCAATCCAAGTGGGGTTTCAACTTATTTAAACCACAAAATCAAAGAGCCAAAACCCATCCAAATGAAGTCTCAAAGATTTCATCGAAACCACCAAAACTAATTTTTTTAAACCGAGACTCGCGAAACCGAGCCAAAACCCATCCAAATAGACCCTTAGTATTTTAGGAGTAAAATACTTATTTTGTAATTATGGGTGATAAAATATCAAAATATATATAATTGAATGAAGCATTATTTTCCTTAAGAAGGAAAAGATTTATGAGAGTAATATAAACCTAAAATAGGAAGAATCATTTAGTGCAATCACTGTCCTATGTCATTAATGACATGTGGTGTTTTGACATTTTAGTTCATCCCTAATCACCTGAAAATGAAAATGACCAAAATAAAATAAATAATTTATAGTTGAGATTAACGTGAAAAAGAAAAAACGTAAGAGATGTTATTTTATAAAAAATTAATGATAAGAACGATCATTAATTATTTTTACCCTTAACTAAAAATACAATAAACAAGTAAAGATATATAAATGATAATACGTAGGTTTTTGCAGATCATATGATATTTATTAATAAAAATAACTCTTGAAATTTTCTGCCAATTAAAAATAAGAAAAATCTCACTTTGCCTCTAACTTCTGTACATTGTCTTAATTTACTCCTTAACCTTTGCGAGTTCCCACTTAACTCTATCAGTTATTAAATATATCTCAGACAGCCCCTACGAAGTAAAATGCCATAATCTAACATAATATTCCATTTAGAAAATGTAATTTTTAACGTTTTCGCATTTTGTCATCCAATCTTTGAACATATTCCGTCGTGCAAACGTCCAAAAATAATAATCCAAAATATTTTTAATAGCCGAGGGGTTAAGTGAAAATTCACAAAAGTTAAATAATAAAGTAGAAAAATATTCCAAGATTAGGGAGCAGTTAAGTGTATACTATTTATTTTAAAACAGGGGTAAATGCGTAAAAGTGTAAGAGTATATACTAGTCCGAAAGACCTTTGTTAGAAGCTCAGAATGAGGGTTTGATAGAGGAATGGGAATTTCAAAAGGGTGGTTGCCCATCTCTGCAAATCCAATGATTTCTCCAATTTACAAAATTCAACAGCCCTTAACACCAAACAGAACAAACAAAGCAACCTTCTTATGGATATTTGTTATCTCATGGATCAAAATTTCGTTTTCCATCTCTCTCTCTCTCTCTCTCTCTGGGCTGTGATGATGCTTCTGGATTCTTCCGATCTAATGAATCGGGTAATAGGGATGACCAGACCCGTATCTTGGCGGGGCGGGCGACCCGGATGGCGTCTGAATGTAGTTCAGATGCAACCGGTGGTTCGCAGCCATGGCGTGGTTGAAAATCTCGTTGCCTCGGTAGATCTGAGCCTCGATTTCACTTTCCCCTTTTTTTTTTTTACTTAATTATTTTTAATTTCTTTTTTGGTTGTGAAGAATCAAGAATGTAGAATGAATTTTATTATTGTACTTCTCATTTCTGGAAAACAATTTTTTTTTTGTTTTAAATTTCTCAATATATTAAATATAAATATATAGATGAAATTAGGAAAGAACTCATCTCGAGAACAAATAAATTTACAGTCTGCAAGATAGTAAATGACATCGACGGTGATTGATTTTCACTGATGTTAACTTACACGTTAGTCCATAGTTTCAATGTCCATTTTGATTTAATTTTATGTAAGATTTGATATTTGTGTATAGGGGCGATTTAGGATTTTTGATCCCTAAACTAGTTTAAAAAAAAATTAATGAAATAGTTAAATTTAAATTTTATATTATTCACGAGAAAATATATGACACAATTCAATGACATAACGGGAGGTGGAGTTTGATAAAATTAAATCTCTTAAAATACTTTGATTATATATGATACACATTATAGTTCCAAAAGAACCTACATATTTACTTAGTTATATTAGAAATAAACTTTAAGAGTAAATCGTGCTTTTAGTTCTATTTATGGGTTAATTTTTACACTTTCGTCATTCTTAAATTTTTTTATTGCAGATTTGTCCTATTATCATTGTATCAATCTAGTGTAACATTTTCGTCCCTCTTAAATTTTTTACAGTGGAATTTGTCCCTCTTATCAATATAGTGTAACATATTAGGCTGTGTTCACTTTGCCAAATAAGCCCTCAATTGGGCAAGTATTGGGCCACTAAGGTTTTTTAATTGGGGCTAATACCATGTTCAGTTGGATGGATTAAATCCCGGGCTGCCCGTGAAATTCGATCCAATATGTGGGCCAGCCCAGTTAATTGAGTGATTATTAATTCGGATTCAGGCGGCCGATTGAAGGATAATGGCCCAACTGAAATTTTATCTGCCCATTTTGCCCCTCCTGTGTCCCTGGAATTACAAAATTACCAGGACCGAAAACACCTCAATGCATTCGGATTTTCCAACAATTACAAAATTGCCTTAGGACAAAAATTGGGCAAAACAATTAAATCCCTCCCATTTGTTTCAATCCCGCCGTCTTCATCTTCTCCCCACTGCCCAACCCTCCATCGCCAAGCCCGAAGATCAAAGAAGCCCAGGTTAGTGTTCGGGTTCTTCAATACTTTAAACACTAAATTGCGAAAATGACCCCCATGCTTTTTATGTTGATTAATTTGTAGGCATTACCATGAAATTTAGCTTCAACTAAATTTTTAGGTTATTTAATTTTTGCACAATTTTCCTTTTTCCCAGGAAAAGATTGGACTTTGAGGCTCAAGCTGCTGGATTTTAGCATTTCCTATTGATTTTTTGTGAATTGTTCGAGCCCTTCAATTTTGCCATGTGAAATAAATTATGTTAGCTAACTTTATTTATTTCTTGTACATGCAAGTAAAAAATCGCGGGTGTAAAGTCTCTATCTTCGAAGGAATTCGATCATCAATTTCACTTGAGGTATATTATAGTTAATTATGGTATTTTGCCGATTTTGGGGGAATGTTAAGTGATTTGTGTATTTTTTGGGAATGTTTGTTAAGTGATTTTGGGGGAATGTTAATTGATTTTGCGGGAATGTTAAATGATTTTGGGGGAATGCTAAGTGATTTTGGGGGAATCTTTGTACAAATTTGTGTATTTAATATCTAATTTAAGGTAACATATTTTATGTTTAAATGTGTACAAGTTTTATATATTTTGTAAGCTATTGTGATAGCTAATTTAACTTGAAATGTTTTATAATGTCAACTTTGCCTTCAATTTGTACAAGTTATGTATTAATGTTTGTGTATTTTGATTGAATTTTTTACTTCCATTATATTTTTATGTATTTTGTAAGCTGCGGTGTCTTGTGATAGTTAATTTAACTTGATCTGTTTTATAATATCTACTTTGCCTTCAATTTGCTTGAAGAAAAGTATTAAGTTGGCATGTTTAGTGTGGCATTTAGGTACTTTGTGTTTAGGTACTTTGTGTTTAGGTACTTTGGCATTTAGGTACTTTATGTACTTTGTTTATAGGTACTTTGTTTTTTGTTTAAGTTATCACTTTAATTTTAGTTTAGTGTGGACATATCGTATATTTGAATTTTAAGTTATTACATTGTGTACGAGCTATTGCTTTGTGTTTTTTTACTTAAGTTATGCCAAATTTAAGTTTATTGTGGACATATCAAGTATTTATTTGGTTGGTTTTAATATACGGGGTTCGCAATTGTTTTATAGGATATACAAATGGATGAACGGAGGAAACAATTGATTATGTTAATGTTTCATCGGATATTTTGGATTGGCGTGTTTTTTTTATGGTTTCGTCATAAACAACTCCAAAATCGTCGGAGACCCGTACGGTATAGCCTAATCCGTAGGAGACATAAGTGGGCTAAAAACTTACGTAGAATTACTCAAAAAGATCCCGTAAGGTGTAAGGATAATATACGTCTTAATATTACTTCATTTGATAAGTTGGTATGTTTCCTACATAACGTGGGGGGGTTGAATGATACGAAGTACGTGAGTGTGCGCGAACAAGTTGCCATGTTTTTGAGTGTTTTTGCCCATCACAAAAAGAATTGTATTGTGAGATCCGATTACCGTCGATCCGACGCCACTGTTAGCAAGTGTTTTTATCGTGTGTTGACATGCTTGATGAAACTCCATCCAATATTATTTTCTCAACCGGATCCAATACCAAATGATTGTCAAGATGATAGGTGGAGTTGTTTCCCGGTAAGGATGCGAAACTTTAATTTTCCTACTGTGTTATGGGCTTTTCTTCAACTTGTCCATTACAATAGACACTTATTACTGTGCGTATAGGGTTGCATTGGGGCATTAGACGGAACATATGTTAATGTTCATGTTCCATCCGTTGATAGACCACGTTATAGGAACCGAAAAGGTGATTTATCTACTAATGTACTTGCGGCTTGTGATATTAACGGATTGTTCACCTATGCACTTGTCGGTTGGGAGGGTTCCGCTGCGGATGGGCGCGTGTTAAGGGATGCAATTACTCGGCCAAATGGATTGAAAGTGCCTACGGGTAAAACTTAGTTTTTTAGTATGTGAATTTAATTGCAAGGGTTATGACATAACAACTCACTCATAAAAATCATTTGTAGGCACGTACTACTTGTGTGACAATGGATATACGAATGATGAAGGTTTTCTTACACCGTATAGGGGAGTGCGGTATCATTTGAAAGAGTGGGGTGTTGGTATGGAGGCCCCTCAAAATTACAAAGAATATTTTAACATGAAACATAGTCAAGCTAGGGATGTCATTGAGCGAACTTTTGGCCAAATAAAGAAGCGTTGGGCAATATTGAGGAGTCCTGCTTTATATCCATTGAAAACGCAAACCAAGATGATAATGTCATTGCTATTGATTCACAATTTCTTACGGAAAACGTCGCCCGATGATGTTATGGGATATGATCCATTATTTGATTCAATTGAGAATATGGAGAATGATACTAACATGAACGAAGATGACTACATCGAAGTTGTTGAGACCTCAAATGCATGGAACAATTTTCGGGACAACTTAGCTCGTGAAATGTATTTGAAATGGACTTCGGATCGCGAGTGAATTGAGAATGTACTTTAACCAATTGAACAATGTTGTGTGTATCACTAAAGATTGAGAATTGCAATTTACTTTACATCGTATTGTTTGGATTATTTATTTTTCTATCATTTCGAAGAATAATTCATGAGATTGTATGTTTCAATTGGATGTATATTGTTTGAAGTTGTTGTTGTTTTTTCAGTTGGCCCTATGTACAATAGCCATTTAATATCTTTTGATTGTCATTGTATATATGTACACTGCATATTATATTTGATTTGTTAACTATGTAGGTATAATTCAATAGGTATGTCGTCCATTCCCCGCTTCGGTGACGCGGCTACATCTAAAAAGAAGAACAAGGGACTTAGGCGGTCGTTGAACAATGCCGAAGAAGTCGTGTTGTTACAAAGTTTGAAGGACTTGATAACAAACGGGTGGAAGTCGGATAATGGTTTTCGCCCGGGATACTTGAACCATCTTCAAAATGCGGTTAATGCAAGGCTACCGACGTCGAAGATAACCGTAGTTCATATTAACTCCAAGCTAACGGTGTGGAAGAAAACTTATTACCAACTCTTGGGTATGCTAGGGATGAGCGGTTTCGGATGGAACGATTCCGGTAAAGCAATTACCGTTGATGATGATGTGTGGGCACTCTATGTTAAGGTAACTTTAATTGACATTTTTATCCAATAGCTAATATGTTTTGTTCCCCGATTATTCTTATGCAAACAAGACTTTTAATGCATTGTCGTTTGTAGGCACATCCGGATGTTGCCAATATGCGTTTTAAAACGTATCCCTATTACGAGGATTGGGTCGAGATATTTGGAAAGGATAGGGCCACCGGGGAGTGCGCGGAGGACGTTGTCGATATGGTGGAGGAATTAGTAAGGAGCAACACGGTTAACATATCAAGCAAGAATGGAAAGGAACCTATTATGGATTTAATCAACAATGATGGTGCGTATAGTAGTCCGTGTGTCGATTTGACGACGGATGCTTCCGACGGAGAGGAGAACTTCCCCGAAATTCCACCATATAACTTGGGTTTTGAAAATACGCGTCCTTATGCAAAGAAGTTGCCAAAGAAGATAAAAAAGGAGAAAAATGAAAAAATAGAAAAGAAACGAAAGACGCCTACGCCGGAATCCGGCCCGGTAGACATGGACAAGTTCATAGTTGCCGCAAAATGCGCATGGGGCTATCTTAGTCATAGCTTTGCGAAAGAGGAGGACACTCCCGATGAAAAAGCCCAAAAGATTATAAATGCACTCGATAGCATTGACACGCTCACCGTTGAGAACCGGATTTTCCTCTCGTTCAAGATTATGGATAATCCTAATCACGTGAGTTTATTTTTGAAATCGAACGAAAGGAATCGAGAGCACATTGCCCATATGATGCTAAACAACAAGATGCCTTGAATCATGTTCGGCGTTGATGTTATCACATAAGGTACTTGAATTTTTGCGCGTGTTATGACATGGTTAGCTAATGCTTTTTTGAAGAACTAAGTTCTAATTGTGATTTGCACACCTATATTTTGAATTGGGTGACTAGGTGAAGATTTGTTATGGGGATGCAACAACAACAAGAAACCAGGAGATAAAAAGATGAAAGCCGTCGGAATTGAGGGGGGGACGGTTTTCGTGTGAAACCCTATTATTAGCCGTCGAGAATGGAAGACCAAGCGAAAATGTGTTATGAGGAAGCAAGAGGACCAACAAATAATGCAGAAATAATGGTAGATCGGTCGGAATTGGTGGAGAAGACAAAAGTACCAAACCCTAGTTCTACAAGGTCGCCGTCGTAAGAGAGAGAGGGGCAGAGTTGAAATGAAGAAAACAAAGCTGGAACCCTAGAGTACTTATACCTCTGAATAAACGGCTCAGATTAAACATAACGAACGGATAGATCAATACATCGGCCCAGGGGCAAAATGGTCCATGATTATTAATTGGGCCAAGTGAACAGATGGACAAACGGGCCGTCAAGATTATTTACTGGGCTATTATAATCTGGCCTACGCCCAATTATACTGTTGGACGGATTAATAATTGGGCCAATATCAAAATCTGGGCCAATAATTGTGAGGCCAAGTGAACGCAGTCTTAGTCATCTTAAATAAAAAATACATCACTTAAAATTAAAATATATTGAACGAATGATGATGTAGTTTGGATTTAAGAGAGATTGATAAAGAGGGACGAATCTGGTACAAAAAAATTAAGAGGGACGAATGTGTTACACTACTATATTGATAAGAGAGATGAATTTGCTACAAAAAATTTAAGAGAGACGAAAATGCAAAATTTGACCCATAAGAAGGATAAAAATGTTATTCACTAATCTCTTAAGCTTTACAAGAAATAGAGAATGTCCGTATCAACGTCATCAAATGTAAATAAAAGACAAGAGAAAATTATTGAAATACTATTAATAAATTGCTTGTTTCCTTGATGTTAATTTATTGATTTTTTTTTTAGCGAAAAACACCACTAATATATAAAAAAAATAAAAGAAGATTGAGGGGGTCTATATACCCGTAGTCCCTATCAAGGTCCGCCGGAGTTTGTGTATAAATATTTATTTGCGTTTATGAGTTGTATGGTTATAATTTCATTATTTTATTCTTTATTATGTTCAGCTTTTATTCTTTATTATAAAATATGTTGTAAATATAGATGAGAATCATCTCATTAATTAGATGGTTGAGGCGTTTCTTAATCATAACTGGTTATCAATTGATGAATGTAAGTATGTAACCTTTTTTTTTTTGGGAAAAAAGATTCATCGTAAATTATTACTGCGGGATTGTTTCTATAACTGCGAAAGTAAAAAAATTATACATAAAAATTAATTACTGTTTGTACCCAAAAAATCACCCTCGATTAATCGAGGAATGACGGCTCGATGATCGCCAAAAATGGCACTAAGGCCGAACTCAATTGCTCCAAACGGGTCTGATCCAATTTAATCCGGAAATTGATCCGACCGAAACAATAATTTGGCCACGAGCCCAATTTCAAAACTCGACCCAATTTAACAATTAAATTTTCGGGCCAAACATAAATTAATTAATCGATAAAGTTAATTAATTTATGGGTCCAGTTTAATTAATTAATGATTAAAGTCAAATTATGGTTAAATACAAATGAGCCCAATTAACTCAATAAATTACATTGGCTATTTTGGATTGATTAATTAAGTAAATTAATTGATTGGGCCAAATCTAAGTAATTGGCCCATTTGATAAATAAAGCCATTGGTTAATTAATTGGGTAATTTGTAATTAGCAAGCAAAGCCAACATGGCTCGACCCGAGACCAATTATGGTCCGATCAGCCCAGGTCGACCACGGCCCAGTCATGAATTGGCCAACACTATTAATTTTCGGCCCACTTGTGTTTTATTTGATTATTGATTGGAAAATTAATTACGAGATAAGGATAAATGCTACCTTAGGTGGCTAGTAACAAACTCCTTAATTCTCTCATAATTAGTTACCATATCAAACTGAAATTCAAATTAAACAAAAGACACGTTGCTTCATCCCCAACCACCATTAACATTAATTTTCAGCAAAAAGAAGGAGAAAACCACCATCAAAGTAGTGGAGATAGTGGGGAAATTTGAAAGTAGTGGAGAAAGTGGGAGATAGGCTATCAAAGGAGCAGTTTTTTCAGCCATCAGCTCAATTTCCAGCAACTATAAATACACACAGGCCGGCCATTCGCGCAACACAGACACACAACTCAATCAACAAAATTCAGTCTACACCGATCGGCTCTACGCCACACCGGAAGTCCAGCGCACCGCTGCTTATCTCGTCAGCAAACACCTGTTAATCCCTTGATATCAACCGTCCCTCCTCAGCCACCAGCGATTCCTGACCGCCTGAAGTCTTGTCGCCGTCGCCGCCGAAAGTAAGCCGCCGCCGCCGCCGCCGCTGCTTCCGCCGTCAGAACGCTGTCTCGAGCGAAACCCCTTGATAGCGAGCAGATAACACGCTGTTTCTGTCAAGTTATCAGCCTGCCAACTCCTTGATATCAGTCTGTCCCTCCTCAGCCACTAGTGATCCCTGGCCGCCTGAAGTCTTGCCGCCGCCGCCGCTCAAAGCAAGCCGCCACCGCCGCTGCTTCCGCCGTCAGCTGACGTTGTCTCGAGCAAAACCACTCGATATCAACCAAGTAGCAAGCTGCTAACCGTCATGTAAGTGCCCACGTATTTATATGACAAACTCATCGAGTAGCCATCTGCTTGATGAGCTCGTCGTCAAGTAGCCATCTACTTGACGGCTATCGGTTGAGTAGCCATCTGCTCCGTCGATGCCCTTTTCAATGGCCACTCGCTGATCAGGAGCCCGATTGATGGTCATCCATCAAGGTTGGGCGAACCATTGACGGTGGTCTTCCGTCGTCAATGTTACTTTCTGTCAACAAGCTGTAACATCATATATTATCAGCTCATTGGCGGGTTTACCTGCCGATCAAGGAGTCAATTTTCAGAACTTATTAGATTCATCAACTCATTTGGCAGATTATGCCAAAACAGGAGAACTTCATCGTTTTGCATATTTTTGTAATATTTGTATATCGGGGAACCTACTGTTTTGCTTTTATTATTAATGGAAGTATTTTGGTTCGCATCTCTTGATTCTCTTACTAAAATATGTCTTACGTCAACTGATTTTCATTGATATGTTGTCTTTTGTCAAGTTTATGTCTTCTGTCAAGGTGAATGTTTAAACTGATTGATCGTCAACTTGTTTGCTGATTTGCAAATTAGTTGATATTCTGAGCAGGCCATCTATTGGTCATAAAACTTTGGCATTGAGTAGAGATTTTCATAAATTATTTAAGTCCTGCGGCCAGGCAGGAATAGAAAAGAACTAGGGGTAGTGTTTGCCTACTCTGTCGCAATCGTTTAGAAGTCAGCCTTATTAGGACAACTCATTTCGATATCAATATGTCTTTATCAGGACACTTATATTATTATTACACTGATATCAATATGTTTATCTTTAAATCGTTATGTTTGCACGCACAAACATTGGCACGCCCGCATTTATTTTATATCACATTGAGGCATTTTACATCGAGCCGTTTTCTCGTCGAGGCATTTGCTGACAGAATTACAACAAACACTATTTTGGCACGCCTTGATGCCAAGCATCCCTCGATGTCAATCCCTCGATGTCGATCCCTCGGAGTCAAAATTAACGCAAACAATATTTTGGCACGCCCAGTGGGACTTGATGCCAAGTGGTGCTCGATGCTAAATTTATAGCAAACAATATTTTGGCACGCCCAGTGGGACTCGATGCCAAGTTTTACGCGCTGCCGAATTTATAGCAAACAATATTTTGGCACGCCCAGTGGGACATGAAAATTTCTTTGTCAAAAACATACCAGCCACACAATACGTTGGCTCGGTGGGCTCTGAAAATTTCTTTGTGATTTATTTGCCAATAACGATTATCAGCCAAGTAACATTTTGGCTAGCTGACACTTGATAATCTCTTTGCCAAACAGTCAATCAGTTGATACTAAGTGGTTATTCTTTTGTTGTCATCAGATGATACCACAGATACCGCGAAAGACTCGATCAGCCTTGACGAGGACACAATCTGACCTGACACATACTCTGGAGAATCTATCAACGGTCCCGCTAACTATGGAGGGAACCGACAAAATCGAGGAACTGACTGCAGAGGTCCACAACTTCACCAGGGACCTTGAGACCAAACAGGAGGAATGGTCTAACGTTGTCAGGAAATTCGAAAACATGCTAGGCTCGGCCACAGCAGCAAGTCAGGCAAATACTGAAGCTAGCAACGTTGTAAATAACTCCCTGATGCACTTGGAAGCGAAGATGACATCACTCGCCGAGAGCATCAACACTCTCGCCAACGGCATACAAGCGCAGGCCTGGACTGGGCCGCAAAGAACTGCAGTCGACAAAGGCAAAGGCCCTGCGATCCAGATCGGAGGAAGTACATCAAGGGATGAAACGCCTTACAAACAAGGCAACAGACAAACCAATGTCCCGGAAAGGAGAGGAAGCACTTCCAAAGCTAGGAGCAACCGTCCAGACTCGGGGGGCAGGTCCGAAGAGGACCGATCAGAGGCCGTCGGATATGGCCAGGAAGGGCATCAGGCCAATTCATTGGCCTATGACAGGGCCCAACGAGCTGCAGATGGTCCAGAGGATCTCTTGACGATAAACCAAGCTGAGGAAATGTTTGTCAGGAGACAGGGAAACAGGGCGTCAAGGTATAATAAGCCTCACCCGGAATACATCGATCAGGTGCCGTTTCCAATGAACTACAGGCCGCCGAACTTTACACTATTCTCAGGGGAGGGATCACAATCTGCCACAGAGCATCTTGCTCGATTCTCGTTAGAATGTGGCAATATGAGCAACGAGTTGAAGCTAAAACTGTTCCCCAACTCCCTGACAGAAATGGCGTTCCATTGGTACGGCAATTTGAAGCCTGGATCGGTCCCTGATTGGCCGTCGATGGAAAAGGTGTTCGTAATGAACAATTATCAGGCCCCGCTCGAAGTATCTGTCATCGAGCTATCAAATATGAGACAACTGACAGGACAGACTGTCGAGGAGTATATGAAGAAATTTATCAGGGCCAGAGGCTTCTGCGCCATCCCGTTGCCGGAAAATGAATGCATCAAGATTGCCATCCATGGCATGCATTTTGAATTAAGAAAGATCATGATGGCACAGTACCATGAAGACTTGTTCGAGTTGACCGATCATGCGGTCCGATACGAACGAGTACTAAGAGATGAGAACAGCCGACAGCCCAGGGGAAATTACTATCAAGTGGGTATAGCTGATTCCAGCGAGGAACAGATTAATCAGGTCAGTCGATCGATTGAGCAGCAGGGTATTGAGATCGGATTAGCTGAAGTGGTCTGTCCCAAGAACACCGTCTGCCCAGCCCTTGCCAAACCGAAAGAACCTCAGCCTACTATCAATGTGCCAAACAATTTGGTGCGTCGAGATGCTGAGTACAAGACCGACAGGGAAAGACGTTATTCCTTTCACGTCTCAAAAACAGAGGCCATATTCGATCAGTTGTTGGCCGACAAGATCCTAAGACTCAAGGGGGACCACGTGATTCCACCATCGATGAAGATATCAGGTAAAACGTACTGTAAATATCATGATGTATGGACTCACTCTACGAATGAATGTCTAGTGTTCAGGTGGATGGTACAGGATCACCTTGACAAGGGCATTTTGAGGTTTGCCCCAGATTGGAAGATAACTAAACCGATGACAGTGGGTACTAACCCGTTCCAACCGAACGAAGTGGGAATCAACATGATAACGGTTACAGAGTCATCGACAGGTGAGAAGCTGTACTCGGAAGGAGATCCATCTTACTCAATGATAAACAAGGAAATGGGTTTATGTGCAAGATGCCAAACTGAATTGGCAACAGTTCTGCTGTTCATCAACCCGGCAATATATGGCCAGTACATGTCTTGGCTGAATGCAATGCCGTCAGGGTATCCGTATCAAATGATGCCGCAACCGCAGGCAATGCCTCAAGCAACGCCGCAACCGCTGGCGATACCACCACCACCACCTCAACCTATAGGACCATGTCTGGTTCCATCTCCGATCGAATACACCAAATACGCAACATTAACGGCGGAACAACGCCGAGAACAGGCTAAGACCAGAATGCCTCGACAACATCAAGAGGGCACTAGCCTCAACAGCAGAATCAGGGAGAGATCCCCTGATGAAACACTAACTAGGCAGGTCAGATCGACCGCAAGTCGTAGAGACAGGACACATGGTCCGTCACCAAAAACTACACCACCAGGCCAATCAAGGCCGCGCATTGTTCATACTCCTGCCGATACACAGGTGGATCGATAGGTACCCGTTAGGCATCCGAAGTTTCCTGGAGATCGAAAGGTCGATCAGATGACCTGAACACAATATAGGCGTTACCTACGCCAAAGAAAGGAGATGGAAATTGCTAAGGGGAAGGCCCCGATGAAAGAATCAGCGAAGAAACCACTGTCGTTGGAACAGAAACTGAAACAGGGAACGAGTGAGCCCAAGGGCTCGATACAAATGGACACTGCCAAATGGACCCCAGGGAAAGCCAAATTTGGCACGGTTGAGTTAGAAAAGATGATGGAAGAAGATGACTTATTGGCTGATGAGGAAGACGGAAACGATCTCAAGGTAAAATTTGCCGAGATTTTGAACGACAGAGGCAATAAGGGAAGCGAGGCCAAAACTGGCCAAACTATCGAGGCCAAATCTGGCCAGGAAATCGAGAAGTAGGAGGTCGAGAAATAGACCATCGAGAAAGAAACAAAGGCAATGGAAGTTGCTGCCATCAGCCAGCCGACAAACGGCTCGACAGTGATGGAATGCAACACCGTTGATTCTGAACTGGTTGAATCCGTCAACGAAGAACTGGAGTATTCCACTGATGGCTTTTGGGACGAGGGAATGCCAGTGGTACAAATGGCAGAAGACTTAGAGTTGTTATCGGTCGATGACGAGAACGAGATCGATTGGGATAAGAAGATCGAGACTATATTCCAAAAGCCACCATCGTTTATGGCCCGACACATCAGACCACTATACGTGTCAGGCCATATTGATGGAAAACCCATCGACAGAATGCTGGTTGACAATGGGGCAGCCGTCAACGTCATGCCAGCGTCGACGATGCACAAACTGGGTAAGGCCAGCGAGGATTTGTTGGAGACTAAGGTGATCGTCAGCAACTTCACAGGGGGAAAGGCTGACACATTAGGAATCTTGCCTGTCGAGGTAAAGATTGGAAAAACTAGCCTGAAGATCACTTTCTTTGTGGTAGATGCTGCCACCTCGTACAATGCTTTGCTGGGAAGGGATTGGATTCATTCAGCCCTATGTGTGCCGTCCTCCCTGCATCAATGCTTACTGATCTGGGGAGATGCCCCCGAACCAGAATTCATAATGGCCGACAACAGGCCATTCACTGCTAGAATAAATGCCGTCGAGGCGGTGTACTATCGAGATGATATCGGGCCTTACAGATTCATTGGGCAGGATAAATACGGACGACCAAAAGAAGGCACTTCGAGCAAGAAGTTGACGCAACTTGAGATGGCTTGTTTAGCCAAGGAATTAAGTCGGCCTTGCAACGTCGAGGAAGAAAGGCCGCATGAACAGAACCGTCAGTCCTTATGAATTGTCCTGATGACGAGGGACCATCGGCCTATAAGGCCGACAGACTGGAAATCGATGAGATTGTCGTTATCGGGCCAGAGCAGGAAGCATGTGCCGATCAGATTCGAAGGTTTCGGGCCTACGTGGCCGAATGTTATACAGGCGATCTCATCTTCGAGGAAGAAACGCCACTATCGGTTGGCGATGAAATTCAGTTAGAGGAGCTAGCAACGACGCCAGCCAAGCTCGACGACATCAAGATCCAAGTACAGGACCCTGTCATCGAGATTGAGTTAGGCAGCGAAGATGATCACATGCCAACCTATATCAGCGCATTGCTTGATGATGGCCAGAAGGATCGATTGATGCAAGTATTAAAGGAATACAAGGACTGTTTTGCCTGGAATTACGATGAGATGCCAGGATTGAGCAGGGAACTGGTAGAACACCGTATTCCGATACTTGAAGGGTACTTGCCCCGGAAACAGCCCCTGAGAAGAATGTCCGTTAAGGTATGCAAACTGATCAGGGAGGAGATTGAAAAATTGTTAAAGGCCAGTTTCATCGAGGTGGCCAGATATCCAGAGTGGGTAGCAAATGTGGTTCCCGTAATGAAGAAGAACGGGAAGAT
This sequence comes from Penstemon barbatus, assembly GCA_003313485.2. NCBI lineage: Eukaryota > Viridiplantae > Streptophyta > Magnoliopsida > Lamiales > Plantaginaceae > Penstemon > Penstemon barbatus. Next base: position 54,004,987 of record CM064877.1, on the reverse strand, counting down.
CAGGATATGCATTGATTTCAGGGACCTGAATCTTGCATCTCCAAAAGACGAATACCCGATGCCAATGGCGGACATGTTGATCGATGTTGCCGCTGGCAATATGTTCCTGACAGCCGTCGACGGAAGTGCAGGTTATAATCAGATTTTTGTGGCTGTCGACGACGTACCTAAGTTGGCTTTTCAATGTCCCGGAGGAATAGGCACCTTCCAATGGAAAGTGATGCCATTCGGACTCAAAAACGCTGGAGCCACTTATCAACGAGCCATGAACTGCATTTTTAGTGAGTACATCGATGACTTTGTAAAAATTTACATCGATGATATTATTATCAAATCGGCTAGTTATGAGGAACATCTAACACATTTGGCGAAATCATTTGCCAAAATGAGGAAATATAAATTAAAGCTTAATCCCTTGAAGTGTGTTTTTGCAGTTGCGTCAGCCAATTTTCTTGGCATTTTAGTGCATCGCAAGGGGATTGATGTTGATAAAAATAAGTCCAAAGCTATCCTGACGGCCAGACCTCCATCGACGAAGAAGGAATTGCAACAGTTCCTTGGCAAGGTCAACTTTCTGAGGAGGTTCATATCCAACTTGGCTGGAAAAACGAAGGTCTTCTCGCCTTTGTTAAAGCTGAAGGACAAAGAAGAATTTTGCTGGCAAACGGAGCATGAGCGGGCGTTTTAGGAAATCAAAGATAAGCTGACAACGCCGCCTGTAATGATGCCGCATGTCAAGGGGAAATCCTTGAAGTTATATATATCTGCCACGGAGGACACCGTCGGCGGATTTCTGGCACAAGATGACGAGGATGGATTTGAACGAGCAATCTATTACTTGAGCAGGCACTTGACAGAAACAGAGCAGAGGTATTCGCCGATAGAAAAGGTATGCCTTGCGTTGTTTTTCTCTTGTAAAAAGTTAAGACATTATATGCTGCCTGTGAAAGTGTTAGCTAGTATTGATGTGATAAAGTATATGATAGGTAAGCCTGTGATGAGGGGGCGGATCGGTCGATGGGCCATCCAGTTGATGGAATATCAGTTGCAATACGTACCGCAAAAAGCAGTCAAAGGCCAAGTATTGGCTGATTTTTTGGTTGACCATCCATGTCTCGATATCGATCAGACCGTTCTTAAGGAACTGGACCTGATGACAGTGGAGATCAAGCCATGAACATTGGCTTTCGATGGGTCTAGAACCGATAGACTTTGCGGAGCAGGTATCGTTTTGATTTCTCCATTGAATATAAAAACTAAGCTATCGATTCAATTTGACTTTGAATGTACCAATAATCAGGCCGAATACGAAGCATTGATAATCGGACTAGAAATGCTCAGGGAGCTCGGCAGTAAGTCTGTTGTCATCGTCGGGGACTCGCAGTTGGTTATCAGGCAGATACAAGGTACTTATAAATGCCGAAACCCAACACTTGACAAATATTATTTAGCTGCGATGTCTTTGTTGTCGGAATTTATTGATGTTACATTTTATCATGTGACGAGAGGAAATAACAGCGAGGCCAACAGTTTGGCCCAACTGGCGACTGGTATCGATCTACCTGATGACGTCGAGGAATCTCATTACGTCGTCAGGAGACGACACTGTCCGTCATTTATGTATTGAGACAATGTCCTGACTGTTTTGAGTGTGTTTCAGGATCCTGATGACTGGAGAGAGCCGATCAGAAAATATCTGGCTGATCCATCAAACCGAGCATCTCGACAGACAAGGCTCAGGGCAGTCAATTATGTCTTAATGGGAGATCAGTTGTACAGAAAAAGCCACGACGGTGTACTCCTGTTATGCGTTGATCAGCAGGAAGCCATGAGAATTATGATGGAGGCTCATGAAGGAATTTGTGGGGCCCATCAGAATGGCCATAAGTTGGCATGGCTATTGCGCCGATATGGCTATTATTGGCCAAAGATGGTGGGGGATTGTATACAGTTGGCAAAGGGGTGTGAGAAGTGCCAACGATTTGGGATAATCCAGAGGATCCCTATCGAGGAGATGAATATGATAATCAAACCATGGCCTTTCAGATGCTGGGCCATCGATATCATCGGGGAGATTCATCCATCGTCTTCCAAACACCATCGATACATTATTGTGGCCACCGATTACTTTACTATGTGGGTAGAAGCCAAGCCACTCAAACAGGCCAATCAGGCCGAAGTGATGAAATTCATCAAGGACCTAATCATTCATAGGTTTGGCCGGCCACAAACCATTGTCACTGACAGGGGACTGATGTTCGTCGGTCAGGAAATCAAGGAGTTTGCCAGATCAATGGGTTTTGAGTTGGTCCATTCCACACCGTACTATGCACAAGGGAATGGCCAAGCGGAAGCTTCTAATCGAGTCCTTAATGACATTATTTTAAAAATGATCGAGGAAAACCCAATAGCTTGGCACTTGATGCTGTCAGAGGCATTGTGGGCTTATCGGACCAGCAAACGGACGAGTACTGGCACCACTCCGTATAAACTGACTTACGGACAGTATGCCGTTCTACCGATGGAGATCAACGTCCGATCACTTCGGGTGATGCAGCAAAATGAGTTGACGCCCGAAGAACACACTGAAAGTATGCTCCAGCAGCTCGATGAACTCGACGAGGTCAGGGTTGCCGCGTTAGATAAAATCGAGGCACAAAAGAGGCTAGTCGCCCGATGCTACGATAAAAAGATACGCAGGAAACAGTTTGACGTCGGGAACATGGTCTGGAGAACTGTTTTGCCACTTCATCAACGATAGAAAAAGTATGGCAAGTGGAGCGCGACGTGGCAAGGACCATATGAAGTCTTCTCGATAACTCGAGGAGGGGGCTACATTTTGAAAAAGCCAGATGGGAATCTTTGTCGAGACGCCATCAATGGAAGATACTTGAAAAAGTTTAGACCAACCCTTTGGGAATCAATGTGTCTAGAACATCAACGGGCTTTGGAGCTGGAAATCGAACGGCGCCAAGAGTACTTTAGTGCGCCGATCCCTTTGTAAGTATAAGTTAGGTTTATTTTCAGTCTTGTTCTGATTTCCCTTTCCGTTTGTTTAGACTAAATTTTTAAATTAATGTTAGTAGTTGCATTTACTTTCAATTTTTGTCCAAATACTTCCGTTTTAATTTTAAATTGTTGTTTCCCCAATTTTCAAGTTTTTACATCAATGCATTTTTGTTAAGTAACTTGGGTTGATTTGATTTCGGTTAAGTCTCGTTGACAGAAAAGTTGTGTTTTGCTTCCAAAGTTGTTTGAGTTGCAAAATTCATGGCTTCGATTTTTGTTACTTAGTCATGTTTGGTTTTGGTTCTGGAGAAAAACGCAAGGTAGACCAAGCCAAAAGAAATTCTACTAAGGAAAGGAAAACTAGTGTATGACCATCAGGCCATTACATCGACAGGAAATAAAAGAAGTCTGTGGCCATCAGGCCATTACATAACAAGGGTAGAAAATAAACTAAGTCCTTGAAACCAAAATCCTAAACATGCTTGGCACACTCGCCAACATCAATGGCTCACAGGCCAGAAAATCAATGTCTACTGAAGAATAGGTGTCCTGATATCGAAGAGATCCATATTATCTTGATATCGAAGAGATCCATATTATCTTGATATCGAAGAGATCCATATTTGTCTGACATTGAGAGATCCACCATCATCAAGGCCATTGTAATTTGGTCTATTTTCTACAAACAGTTTCGGTTTTATAAAGCCGATAGTTGGTTATTAAATGAAGCATTGTCCCAATTTCTCATCTTTAAAAGGGAGAGAAAAACTTTAATATAAGTCTAATTCGATTAAATTAATTACATCGAATACGACTTACGGGGGGCATTGTTTGTACCCAAAAAATTACCCTCGATTAATCGAGGAATGACGGCTCAATGATCGCCGAAAATGGCACTAAGGCCGAACTCAATTGCTCCAAACGGGTCTGATCCAATTTAATCCGGAAATTGATCCGACCGAAACAATAATTTGGCCACGAGCCCAATTTCAAAACTCGACCCAATTTAACAATTAAATTTTCGGGCCAAACATAAATTAATTAATCGATAAAGTTAATTAATTTATGGGCCCAGTTTAATTAATTAATGATTAAAGCCAAATTATGGTTAAATACAAATGAGCCCAATTAACTCAATAAATTACGTTGGCTATTTTGGATTGGTTAATTAAGTAAATTAATTGATTGGGCCAAATCTAAGTAATTGGCCCATTTGATAAATAAAGCCATTGGTTAATTTATTGGGTAAATTGTAATTAGCAAGCAAAGCCAACATGGCTCGACCCGAGACCAATTATGGTCCGATCAGCCCAGGTCGACCACGGCCCAGTCATGAATCGGCCAACACTATTAATTTTCGGCCCACTTGTGTTTTATTTGATTATTGATTGGAAAATTAATTATGAAATAAGGATAAATGCTACCTTAGGTGGCTAGTAACAAACTCCTTAATTCTCTCATAATTAGTTACCATATCAAACTGAAATTCAAATTAAACAAAAGACACGTTGCTTCTTCCCCAACCACCATTAACATTAATTTTCAGCAAAAAGAAGGAGAAAACCACCATCAAAGTAGTGGAGATAGTGGGGAAATCTGAAAGTAGTGGAGAAAGTGGGAGATAGGCCATCAAGGGAGCAGTTTTTTCAGCCATCAGCTCAATTTCCAGCAACTATAAATACACACAGGCCGCCATTCGCGCAACACACACACACAACTCAATCAACAAAATTCAGTCTACACTGATCGGCTCTACGCCTCACCGGAAGTCCAGCGCACCGCTGCTTCTCTCGTCAGCAAACACCTGTTAATCCCTTGATATCAACCGTCCCTCCTCAGCCACCAGCGATTCCTGACCGCCTGAAGTCTTGCCGCCGCCGCCGCCGCTGCTTCCGCTGTCAGAACGCTGTCTCGAGCGAAACCCCTTGATAGCAAGCAGATAATACACTGTTTCTGTCAAGTTATCAGCCTGCCAACTCCTTGATATCAGTCTGTCCCTCCTCAGCCACCAGTGATCCCTTGCCGCCTGAAGTCTTGCCGCCGCCGCCGCTCAAAGCAAGCCGCTGCCGCCGCTGCTTCCGCCGTCAGCTGACGCTGTCTCGAGCGAAACCACTCGATATCAACCAAGTAGCAAGCTGTTAACCGTCATGTAAGTGCCCACGTATTTATATGACAAACTCATCGAGTAGCCATCTGCTTGATGAGCTTGTCGTCAAGTAGCCATCCGCTTGACGGCTATCGGTTGAGTAGCCATCTGCTCCGTCGATGCCCTTTTCAGTGGCCACCCGCTGATCAGGAGCCCGATTGATGGTCATCCATCAAGGTTGGGCGAATCATTGACGGTGGTCTTCCGTCGTCAATGTTACTTTCTGTCAACAAGCTGTAACATCATATATTATCAGCTCATCGGCGGGTTTACCTGCCGATCAAGGAGTCAATTTTCAGAACTTATTAGATTCATCAACTCATTTGGCAGATTATCCCAAAACAGGAGAACTTCATCGTTTTGCATATTTTTGTAATATTTGTATATCGGGGAACCTACTGTTTTGCTTTTATTATTAATGGAAGTATTTTGGTTCGCATCTCTTGATTCTCTTACTAAAATATGTCTTACGTCAACTGATTTTCATTGATATGTTGTCTTTTGTCAAGTTTATGTCTTCTGTCTAGGTGAATGTTTAAACTGATTGATCGTCAACTTGTTTGCTGATTTGCAAATTAGTTGATATTTTGAGCAGGCCATCGATTGGTCATAAAACTTTGGCATTGAGTAGAGATTTTCATAAATTATTTAAGTCCTGCGGCCAGGCATGCATAGAAAAGAACTAGGGGTAGTGTTTGCCTACTCTGTCGCAATCGTTTAGAAGTCAGCCTTATCAGGACAACTCATTTCGATATCAATATGTCTTTATCAGGACACTTATATTATTATTACACTGATATCAACATGTCTATCTTTAAATCGTTATGTTTGCACGCACAAACATTGGCACGCCCGCATTTATTTTATATCACATCGAGGCATTTTACATCGAGCCATTGGCTCGTCGAGGTATTTGCTGACAGAATTACAACAAACACTATTTTGGCACGCCTTGATGCCAAGCATCCCTCGATGTCAATCCCTCGATGTCGATCCCTCGGAGTCAAAATTAACGCAAACAATTACAAAAACTAATAGTAATAAATTAGAACAAATATTAACGAAAAAAACAATAATTTCAATACTTAAAATTTTGGCCATGTGAGATACGATGGGAGCCCAATGAATGTGAACTATCCAAGTTTGTAAACACATAATATGTACTTTTTGAGTGTTTATTCATATACATTCAGATTTTCTATCCATTCTGAATTTTTCATACCAAATCTAGGGAGAAGTACAACACTACTACATTTAGCCAGTAATATGTCACACTTTTAATCAGTTTTGCATTTCCAAAGAGTATTAATTAGAGATGTATTTGACATAATCCCAATAGTGCCAATTCAAATTTTCTAAATCCAGTGCCAATTCAAATCCATCAGGGTATAAATGAGTCAAGTAGTATTGATCGATATATTGTTCAAGCTTGGTTTGAATTTTATCGAGTTTAAAATTTTGTGTTTGAGCTTGGTTTGACTTCATAACGATCCGAGTTCAAACGAGTTCGAGCCGAGTAACGAGTATCTCAATATTTTTACATGTATTTTTATCAATTTTTAGCTTATCAAGTCAAGCATAAAAAATTATAAACGAAAATTAATGTTCAAGTTGATTTGATTTGTATGACATGCCAAGTTCAAATGAGTTTGAATCGATTACTGAATAATTTATTTTGATTTTCAGCCCTAAAATCAGCATAATGTGGGGCAACTTTGTTATTTTGCCTACTTATGAGCTTGCTTAAACCGACATATGCCTCAAATATAAATTTGTGTCGTATCGTAGATATATTTTGGGGATTATTGTAGTTTTGGTGTCATAACTTAAGTTCGATGGTATTTCTATCCCACATCTTATCGTGCTGACACATATGGTGCCACAACATCAATTTCGATGGCAATTTTATTTCACATTGAACCCCATTTTAAAATTATCCCAAATTAACGCACATGTGACTTATAATTTGATAATTTTGGTGCCACAATTTAAGCTCACGGACATTTCTACCCTACATCTTATTGGAATGACACAATTGGTGCCGCAACTTTAATATGATTACAAATTTGGTCCATATTGAGGCTCAATTTCAAAATTGGCCCAGATCAACCCACGTGTGGTTGGCTTGTAATTTGAGAATTTTGATCGAATTCACAAAATTCTGAGAAAAATAATTCAAAATTTATTTTCAAAACTCAAACTCAAACCCACCTCCGTCTTCCTTCCTCGAATTCCTCCACCGCCTCTCCCGAAAACTTCACCTCAACCACCACCTCCTCGTAACTACCCCACATCTTTCACATTTTCAACCACTCCACTAAAGACTACATCTTGGATATATGGTTACAGAGGGCAAGGAATGGAGCATATGGGACTCGAAAACTACTCAAATTCTAACCTAATACATCCGACATGTCACTACATATAAAAGGAAAAATAGAGTTGGGCTTGATAATTAAAGACATCAGACATGTATCCCCTGTCCAAATACTTAATATTCCTCATATTGGTTACTTTAATATTTCAAGATTTTAGTAATAATTTATTTTCTTAATTTTCATTCAATATTTCATGGTTTTATTAGGTGTACCTCTTTTTTTTTTTGTTTGTTATTTATAACATATTAAAGTCGATTCTTACAGAATTTAAACTTACTTGTAAACTTAATCAGACACATAATGTACGAGAACTTTTCTAATAAATATATCAGTAATTATGTATTGTATTGTGTGACATTAATAACTATCACAAATATAATAGGAAAATGTCAATATGACAGTCGTATTTTGTACAGCCCACTTACAGCCCAATTTAATTGGCTGGATAAAGTTTGTTGTGTGGAAATAGTTGGGTAATCGGTTTCAAAGTTTCTACCATAGTTTTCACCCCCAAAAATTTTAAATTTTACCCTATATGATATTCATAATCTTCAATTTACCTCATTGTAATTTGAAAAAGAGCACTTTATCCCCCTATAATTTTATAAAATTTCACACCGCTTCTCTTACATTTTTATATTTGGCAGTTTACCCCCTGTGTTGTGACAATGTGGCAGTTCACCCCCTGTATTATGATAAATGTGATAATTTACCTCCATATGTTACAAAACACTTTTCATGCTACTTTTAATCTCGGTAAGTGAGTCACATTGTCCGGCTGAAAGAGATAAATTGCTTCTATAATTTTAAGAGGGGTGAATTGCTCTTTTTCAAATAACAGGGGAGTAAAAATGCATTTTATAGGAAGGTAAATTGTCATTAACTCAGGAGAAAAATTGTGCTTGATATGAAAATTACAATGAAAACTTAAGCTGTAGAATCAAATTTGTATTTTTGTGTCCAATAACATCAAAATTACAAAATGATTTATCATGTGGTACAAAAAAAACAAATTTTCCTATAAAGACCGGAAGGTCTCGAAGATTAATAGAACATTTATCCATACGAGACATTGGAATCAAGCAAAGAGGTTGGAAGATTTGTTAATATTCAAAGGAGGGAATATGGACCGTGGGAACCAAAATAAGACTACTTTTCCTTGCCATAGCAATTCCAAATGTCTCGGTCATGTCTATATCATTAGTAGTCATACCCTTAGGCATATTCCAATTGAAGTGAAACAAAAGTTTTGCCAATGGAAGGTCAATATTAGCTAATCCAAAATTTATACCAGGACATATTCTTCTTCCTGCACCAAATGGAAGGAATTCGAAATTATTGCCCAAAAATTCTGTAGAATTGTGTTCGAGTCGTTCGGGGTGGAACCTTTCAGGGTCATGCCAGTATTGTGGATTCCTTCCGATTGACCAAATATTAACCGTGACTTTCGATTTCTCGTAGATGGTATAGCCATCGACTTTGCATTCATGTTTGCATGCTCTCGGGAGGAACGGGATTGGAGGGTGCAACCTCAGAGTCTCTTTAATCACCAATTTCAGGTATTTTAACCTATGTAACTCACTCTCTTCCACTTTCCCAATTCCTTCAAATGCTTCTCTTATTTCTTGTTGTAACTTTGCCATGATATGGGGGTTTCTTATTAGCTCAACCATAGCCCAATCAATAACAGTGGATGAGGTTTCAATTGCACCTGAGAACATATCCTATATACACATTGCATGTCAAAAGAAAATACAACCATTAATATATAATTAGAGCCAACGAATCGCTGGTAAGGCTGAGGGCTTGTTTGTTTGGCATCTCCCAAAAAAATTCATGTTTTTGAAAAAAGTGACACAAACACCATAAAATTAAATTTGTTTTCTCTCAATTTTTTCAAACTACTCTCTCAAAAGTTAAAAAAACAATTATTTTCATATCTCCAAAAAAAACTCACACAAACTCTATTTTGATTTGACATATATATATATATATATATATATATATATATATATATATATATATTTCTTACATAACTTATCTTACATAACAAACATGATTTGACATATAGTCGTACACATCTTACATATTACACTTACAACCTAAACTCTTAAAAAAAAACATTACACACACCTTATTTCCCAGACCACTCTCTCAAAGTCCAAAAAAAAAATAATATTACGAAAATCGAGATTATTTCACAAATCCCCACCACGCTTACAAGCTACTCTCCCAGATGTCAAACAAATAGACCCTAAGGCTTCAGAATCAAAAGGTATTGTGTTCAACTCCCACTAATGTGAATTTTTCTCCTAATTTAATACAAGTTTTTGATTATATATATATATATATATATATATATATATATATATATATATATATATTTTTTATAATTTGATCGTAATTCAATAGATTTATGATTCAGTGATATTGTTGTAATTATATTAATGTAATAATCATTTATATATATTGATAATTAGAAATATGATTATGAAAGCAATACTTAGGTGTAGTACATATGAAGGATATGAAACTTACAAAAATGACCGCTTTGATGTTGTTATTACCAATGGGAAATTCGAGCTCCTTGTTCTTCTGAATCCGGAGCAAGACATCTAAGATATTTTCTTCTCCAAACTCTCCACTTTGTTTCGATTTTTGATCCTCTAAAATGACATCAAGAATAGAATCCAATTTCCGACGCATCCTCAATAACTTATACTTGTTCCAATTGAGCAAATGGAACAATTTGTACGAAGGAAACAAGTCGGCCAAACTATCAAATCCCGATGACATGGCTATCCCTTTCTTCACAAGAGAAATCAAAGTATCTTGATTCGTCATCACTTTGCCAAAAACCGCCCTACATATAATTGAACTCGTGAACGCAAATAACTTTTCCGACAAATTGATAGATTCTCCGGATGACATTTGAATACATTTGACTAGAGTTGACACTTCGTCTTGTCTAATTGATCCAAAAGACTTAACCATTTTAGCGCTTAACAATTCCAATACGCATATTTTACGCATTTGCCTCCAATACTCATTGTAAGGGCTAAATGCCATGTCAACATAATTGTACCACATGATTTGGAGGCCGGTGTTACTCGGTCTATCTGCACAAGCGGGATCCTGATCTTTCACCACTTGTTTAGCGGCCTCGCGTGAAGCAATCACCACGACAGGAATTTCACCCAATTGCAAATGCACGACGGGACCGTACTTTTGCTCTAATTTTCGAAACGCTTGGTGTGGAAGTTGGCCAATTAAGTGGTGGAGGTGGCCAATCACCGGTAACTTGGAGGGGCTAGGGGGCAAATTTTTGTATTTTTTTAGAGAATTTGTTTTCTTCCATTCCTTAATCAATAAGAAGATGAGAGATGAAAAAAGAATGACAGAGAGATTGAAAAGAAGTTGAATCTCCATCAAGATGAAAAAAATATTGTTGTTGTTGTTTGAAGAAATGCTTGCACAACTTGACATGTATTTATCTCAAGAGAGAAAACAATATATTTGTTTAATTGGTTTGTTAATTTGGACTATTGCGAGCATCGTGCTGAATAGATTCCTTATCTTCTTGATGTGATATAAAGCTGCACATAATTAGTTGGTACACCTAATCCAAAAGTTTTCTAAAATTAGAAAATAGCTCGACGTTGCATGTACACGATTAATTAGTATTAGAGTGTGTTGTTTGATATAAAATAATCTGCACAAAAATATTATAAATTCGGGTAGGGTATTAAAAGAATCGAACATATTAAAAAAATAATTACTTTTTTTAGAAAATTAATTTTTTTTTTAAAAACTATTCTCTCATATTGACACCATATATTTTCAACCGCTACTATTAAGTGTATAAATAAATAAAGTAATGATTTATACTAACTAGAAAAGTTCACGTACGTTATACGTGTCTAATTTTAATTATATAGATATTTTTCATAAGTTAGAATAAAATTAATCATTTTTATGTCATAATATATCATATATTTATGACTGATCAATTTATTTTTTATAAAATTTATTTTTAATAATAATTGTTGGTTTATAAAAAAAATGATGGATTTGAATAGGTGTAATAAAATATAAAATGATGACTGACGTAGTTATTACATTTTATAAAATTGGTTCTAAAATAAGATCATACGAACATTATTTAGTTCAGTCCATCATAGTAGTTTTCATGTCAAGTTTATCCGTTATTCATCGATGACACATGTTTTATCCGTTTCTTCATAAATTTCACTCAAACTTTCATCGATTTCACGAGCATTTTTTCTTACTGGTTTCACCAATTTTTTCACAAACTTCACCACTGTTTACCAATTTCACCCCAAGTTTCATCGATTCATATGTTTTCACTTTTTTATTCTTTTAGAGATTTTTTCGCTTTTTTATCGACTATATCATTTTTCATTGTTTTCCCATTTTTCGTCGATCTTTTTTTCAATTTAAATCATTTTCTTCCAATTTCACCTTATTTTTGTCAGTTAAAGTTTAACTTGTTTTCACTTATTTCACTGATTTAACATGTTATTCACCTAAAGTTTTCATTGATTAAACATGTTTTCGCCGAGTTCAAGCTTTTTTAACTGATTTTATCCGTTTCTTTACAAATTTCACCAAACTTTCATCAATTCATATATTCTCAATGTTTAAATTTTTTTTACTAGTTTATATTTTTTTAGCGATTTATCCCTTTTTTTATTGATTATAATATTTTTCAATGTTTTCTCATTTTTGGTCGATTTCTTTTAATTTTTTTCTAGTTTAAATTATTTTTCTATCGATTTCACCAGTTAAACTATTTTTTTAACTGATTTCACTCGTTTTTACCATTTTAATCTGTTTTTACCTATTTTTCATGTTTTTCACTAATTTCACATGTATTCACCTAAAATTTTCATTGACTAAATATGTTCTTACCAACTTTAGATTTTTTGACCGATTTTACTCTATCTTTACCGACTTTACCCAATTTGACTGAATATTACTGGTTCCATAATTTTTCTTAGAAATTCTGTTCGAATTAATTTTCATCAATTTCACATATTGTCACCAACTCGAAATTTAAGTCGATCGGGCTATATATATATATATATATATATATATATATATATATATATATATATGTGGGTTTACCTGAACAGTAGACCGCACTACCGGATCGTAAAAGTTGTAAGTTGTGGAATGGGCCTCAGTGTCCAGTCTCCTTGTCCAAAACTGCATTGTGTTTATAACTTTATATCTAATAATATAATTATAAACCTCATCTATTCATATCATAAGCTTTGACTAATTAGCAACAATATCATGTGTTTTTTTATTAATTTCAGTTGTATTTTGTTGTAAATCAGAGTAAAAAATTAACTTCATTATGTCACAAAATAACACATATTTAATGACTGATATTCAATTTATTAATTTTATCATGGATTTTTCCGTCGATTTGTTTAATTTTTTTAGGATTAAACAATTTTTCTAATGAATTGACTTTGTTTTTGTTGGTTGAAATTATTTTATTTTATTGATTTCACTCATTTTTACCAGATTAACCAATTTTCACATGTTTTCACCGACTCTAGCATCTTACCGATTTTACCATTTTTCACATATGTAATTTCATTATTTTTCATTGATTTCACTCATCGATTTTACCATTTTTTATGTAATTTCACTGTATCACCGATGTCATCAATTTTTTTTTTTTGCAAATTTACTTGAATTTTCATTGATTTCACATTTATTTACCGTATTTTCAACTCAAATAATTATACATCTTCAATTACTTTTAAGTATATTTTAAATTATTTCACTTACCATAATATTTGAAAGATATTTCTTTACCGATCTAAGTCATTCCACTTATTATATTATTTAGTTTAATTCAATTTTCAATGATTTTAACTGATTTTACATTTTTTTACTGATTTATTCGTTCTTGATCAATTATAACCTATTGTCCATAATTTTTCCTATTTTTCATCGATTTATTTTTATTTTCTCCTCTACAAAAAAAAAAATCTATTGGTTTAGTTCACACTATTTTTCTGGTTAAACTTTTTTCTAATATACTTATTTTTATCAGTTTAACTTATTTTTCACTGATTTCACATATAATTTTTTTTTATCAATTTCACTTGAATTTTCATTGATTTCACATTATTTCACAAACTTTAATATTTTTTCAATGATTTAACAAGTTCTTCATATATTTCACCCATGTTTCACTGATTTCACCAATTTGTTTCTCATGTTTTCACAAATGTCACTCGAATTTTCATCGATTTCACTTATATTTATCGATATTACTGGCAATTTTTATTACCAATTTCACATACTTTACCAGTGTTCATAAATTTCATCTAGATTGATTTCACATGTACTCATCAATTGCATAAAATTTATTTGATCGGTTTCACTAATTTTCATTCTTTTTTTCACTTCATTTTCCATGAAAATTTAAGGTAATGTTTCTCATGTCAAAAAGATTACTTAGTTCACTAAGTCATAAGCATTTTTGTTTATTCATAGGTAAAATGTGATTCTACTTTAATAGAATTTATGATATTTAAGAGAATTTTATTTTTTTAAGGAGTGGCATATTGTACTAAATCTTTAAATGAAACAAATAATATTTTTTACATAACAACATATTGATAATACGTTATAATAATTTTAAATATATATTTTAGCAATTATTCAAAATAATAGTGTTTTTTATTTTTTATGTGTTATAGGAGAACAATAATGAAATTGTAAAAGTGATGTAAGAGTTAATTTCTTAATTATTGGAGTTAATGTAGGAAATAACTATAATAAGACTTCATGTCTAATTTGAATATACTTTTATTTTCCTTCCATATTCATGGTGCATGATTAGGAGGAAAAGAAATTGCAAATTTTCTTAAAATATTTTCCTACCAAATTTTGATGAAAAAATTTAAGGAAAATTCATGTATAGTTATATTTTATTAATATACTTTACAACTTGAATAAGGGCATTTTTGTCTTCACAAAAAAAATAAAAAAACTTAAATTATTCATACTTTTAGAGTTAGTATAGATATAAATTATTACACGTTCGAAAAAAAGAGACAAATACATTTTCTATTTTTCGAAATAAATTTAGCCTCTCTCAAACTAATTTCTCGAAAGCCTAACAAACAATAATTTCCTTAAACCATCTCCAATGGTGGAGGCTAAACCTATAATTTAAGTACAAGGCTAAAAAATTCCTCCCAATGCATGTATTTTGGAAGGCCAAATTATAGGATCTCTCAAATTTAGTCTCATATGCTTTTGAGTTAGATAAAGTGCATAAATCACAACCTATGTGAAGAGATAACAAAATTAAATAATTTTTGTTTGTTTGAATAAAAATTTCACATTATTTTATGAGTAAATAATTTACATCAGTTTTGTTATGAATGTCTAATAAAAAATAAACTTAAGAAAAGTTAATCAAAACAAATATTTAGCAAATTATTAAAATTGAGATCCTAAAGACCTAAATTTGGAGTTTTAAGTGTTGGGGAAAAAATATTAGGCATAGATGAATTATGGTTTTTTGGAAGACTAAAATACAGGTTTAACCTTCCAATCATTGTAGATGTTCTCATCTATTGAAAAACTTACATAAACAATATTTTGATTTGACATAAAATAACATATTTCTTACTTCATCCCATTATTTTTACTCCTTTTACTTACACAAACAATATTTTGATTTGACATAAAATAATATATTACTCTCAAAAGTAGTGATTGATAATTAGTAGTGTCAAATCATTGGAGGTTAGTTTTGAGAAAAATAATTTTATTTTATAAAAGGGAATGCTGTTTTTGAGAAACTATGTAGTGCAGCCGCTACACCACGTCATCAAATACACTTTGTGCAGCCCACCAGTATACTACTTACATGTAGAGTGAGAATCCACATAGACATGTTCTCCAATAAAATAGAATTTGAAAATTGGTGATTGGCCAGAACATGGTTGATGTGGATTCTCACTCCTTGACCGAAATGGGCACTAAATACTAGTGTACTGGTGGGTTGCACCATATATACTTGATGAAGTTATGCAGCAATTGCACTAAATAATTTCTCGTTGTTTTGGGATATCCCAAAAAGAAATGTGAGCAATAATTTCACGTAAAAAATATGATTTGACATAAAGTCTTACACATCTTATAATTACAACTTAAACCCTTCTAACAATCCTAGATTTATCTTGTTTTCCAAACTATTCTCCCAAAACTAAAACAAACTATTATCCCAAAATTCTTAAATAATTATACGCAAATCGAATTTATTTATAAAAAAGAAAAAAACTTTAAGCCTTATTAGTAAAATCAGCTAGCCTCTTTCAAAAACTGGTATAGATATTTCAGATAATGGACATCATTATTCAGCAATTCTAAAAGATTCAATCTTCAGGGGGAAGAAATAAAATCTGAACAGAGTAGTAGCATTGATTTAGGCCTAATCGGTAAAATAAATCCACTAATAGTAAACCAAACCATAAATAAACGAATTTTAGCATCCATGCCACAACCTACCCAGAATATAAGATCAAGTACCAATCTCGAACCAAAGGAATATGATTTTCTTAATCAGAAACAGAAGATAAATGAAAAATAACAACAGTAAATCACCCAATTTCAACCTAGAGAAATTATAATTTCACTAAATTAAATTCGATTTTGGTTGCTTACCTTCACAAAAATTAACTTGGAGGCGAAGGGCCATGAGATTTTGAGCTATTTTTCCGGCCTGCTTATTCGTTTCTCACTCTGTCCCAATTTATCTGTCCTTTTAGAGAAAATTCTATGTCCCAAATTCTTTGTCACTTTAGAATTTCAATGCACTATTAAATACATATTTTATTATTCTGTTCTTATTTAATGATCCAAAAGATAGATAGAATAAGAGAGAAAGTAAAAGAGAGACTGAGAGAGTTTAAAGTATAAATAGTTAACTGTGAAATAAAATAAAGGATAAGGATATTTTAGGAATATGATTTATTTTTTTCATAAAATTGAGGCTATTTAATAGGTGTCTTAATATGTGTGAAAATATATAAAATAACAAATAAATTGGGACAGGGAGTATTTAATTCATTCTTTTCTTAGAGAATGTTTCCTGATTTGGAATCAAAAAAGTCTATATTACTTTAAAAATGTGTATGAGGGCTTAGGCACCTAGCCCATTACTTATTTTTATTTTCCTTTTGATATTTTGAGTTCTGTTTTGGGTTCAATTGACTTTTTTTTTTTTTTTTTTTTGATAATTAACTAAAATTTCATTACTAAACAAAATAAATTACAAATACATTATAGTGGTCACAAAGTCTAAAAAGAAAATGGACAAAGAAGATCCAACCAATTTCGGGAAAACAAAACAAACAAAGGAGAAAGAAAAAGTGAAGAAAATGAGCAATTGCACATCTCTGTGCAACGGAATGATTCCCAGACGGAGTGAAAATCGGTGCCAAATCTTCAGACTGATCCCAAGAGAAATCCTGGAATAATAACAAAGTGCTAAAACCATAACCAAACTCCCAAAATTGATCTTTTCTTCAAAGAACACAAACTTTAAAAACCAATGTGAACCACCACAAACATATCTGCAAAAACAACCAAAAGACAAACACAAAGCAACAAATCTAAATAAAACATAATAACGAAGATCCGAAGGCAAAGGAGGCAGGTCAGAGGAAGGAGACCGAGCCGGATCTGATGGTGGTGGCCGATCTGATGGTGGAGGCGGAGCTGGTGGTGGTGGAGGCGGTTCTGGATCTGGCGGTGGCGGCGGATCTGGTGGTGGTGGAGGCGGATCCGGTGGTGGAGGCAGCTGCGGAACGATCTCAAACCATGTTCTCACAAATGTTGCAAAGGTTTGCGGCAAGAGAAACGACGGGGCAATCGGAGATGGTTTGTAGGAGAAAGGGTTGTGAAGATTTAGGGGAAAATGGAGTTTCAAGGATGGAAAAAGTGGTGATAAAGAAGGGGAACTGTAAAAAGTGATGAAACAATTCATCTCCAAACAGAAGAAAGCGGCGATAAAAGCCGGGGAATAAGGCCGAACGGCTGCCGGCGGGGGAGAGAAAACCCTAAGAAAACTTTTCTCTGGAGAGAGAAAAGTTTCTAGTAAACCTGCATTTGGGGTTCAATTGACTTAACACTCATGTATATATACCTCTTTTTATGTAAGAAGAAAAAAAAATCTCTTTTTTATGTTAAAATGGAAAATATATGTAGGGCTAGGGTTGTTAATGGTTTTGATTTGGGTCCACTCAGACTCGATCCAAATTTGACTCTATTTATTTTGGATCCGGATTTGGAGATCAAGATTTCTTACGTTCAGCGGAACTTAGGCGCATGTCGAATATTTTTGGGCCCAATAAAATCTTAAATTCAAATTTCCTAATATTAGTATGTTAAATTTATATTTTTATCTTATTTAGGTCACATGTTCAAACTTTATTAACTACTCGATTATTCATGTTTTCAAATGAAAATAAACATAAAAAATGAATTATTAAAAACTATCTTCTTAAATGATGGTTAAATATTATTAATGTTACTTAATTTAATATAATATTTTATTTATATATAACCCGGCGCTACTTAGTTTCGCAAGCCTTTGTCATTGTCCCTCTATTACAATGTTGGGTAAGTGGCGGGATTTATTATTGGATACTGATCTTTAACAGAAAGATTGACCTAGATCCATATTCGTTTCACGTAATTCAAATTATAATTTTTTTAATCTGATATGATTCATCGAATCTCTAATCTGATTAAAATCCTAATAAAATCAGGCCCGATTCAGATCGAATTGAAATGTTCCCACATCACAGCTTTATTTGAGTTGACAATGAGCCGTATTCGGGTCAGATCCATTTCGTCTCAGGCCCGTTTTCATTTATGTCATATTAGATTCAGATCTTGCTCAAGTTTATTTATCTAAAGTCCAATCAAACTTGGTTGTATTTGGTCGGATATTGGATTTTTTTTTTAATCTAATAAAATATTCATTTTCAAAATTTACGCGAATATTTTAAAACAAATTGTTAACTTTAAAATTTTATTTGATTTAGCTTACATGTGCAAACTTTCTTAATGAGGAAATTTGCATTTTTCATACCAAACTTTTACTTACTTTATACATTTACTGTCAAACTTTATGAAAAAATACATTTAATACCATGATTTCACTCTCATTGACACATTTCTTTTCTCCGTCTTCGTTAGAAGGCCAAATTTTATGTTTTTTATATGACTTTAAGTTCTTGACTAGAGATTTCTAACAGTACAAATTTAAGTTCATGAAAAACAATAAACAATTTGCAAAAAATTAACAAAATTTTGGGATATTAATAAAAATTAAATTATATCTTATAATATATGAGGGACGAAAGTGTAACCAACTTTAAACTTGAGGGCCGACCCATGTGCCGAAATTTTAACTTAGGGCCCTGTTCTAAAAAAAATCATGATTAATTTTTTTTTATTACTTTTAAAATTGTAAAAGTATTTATCTCTAGCATATTTGTCATAGATAGATAAAATGAAAAATCAACTTAATTATTTTTAAAAATTCAATCGTAATGCAATTAATTCTAAAACCCTTCTAAAAAAGCAAATAGTACAAGTATTCTGGATATAATTATATAACTAATCTACGTTATTAGAGTTAATTTTTTTACTTGTCAAAACGATAACTAGGTATAATATAAACCTAGTATTATTATGCTCTCGCAAGTCACAACTATGTTACAAAAGAGGCTCCTCAATCTTAGCTGTTGGATAAGGATGAAGATGAAGGCTCTGAAGACAATTTGTAAAGGGAGGTTTTGAAGGATTCCAAAACTTCAAGATTGGCTAAGTATGGAGTAACTTAGCTGATGATCCCTTAGAAGCTAAGTATGGAGTAACTTAGCTGATGATCCCTTAGAAGAAATTTTGACTAAGTAAAGAAGACATCAGAAGAGTCAAAGTTTCAAGGTCCAAGACTTCTGATCTGCTGAAGTAAAGTTATCAGACTGATGAAGATCAGCCGACTCAAATCAGATTTGTTCAAGTTTGAGATCAGCCGAGTCCGCCATCAGACTTGTACTTTCGTCAGCCAAATGAAGAAGATCATGAAGTGTTCCCAACGGTAATAAATGCCCCTTGGAGTAATAAATGCTGAAGTACAAGGTTATTAAAGACAAATGATTGAAGAAATGCTTCACATCAGCTGGGTGCATTTAATGCTGCATTTAATGCTGCCTGCAGAATAGTACTGTTCATAGTACGGACAGACTGCAAAAGAGCCGTTCGCGGATTTTAAGGACCAGTACTCGAGGAATTTGAATCTTGTCTCTCTTCAACGGACATTTTTCTATCCTCAAGTATAAATAGCTGAAAGAGACGAAGAAGAAGGAAGCAACACACTTTCTGAGAGAAATTTCCGAAGCAAAATTCTTTAAGTCTCAAGAACAGCTCACTCATCAGCCGAGTCATTTGTTGACGAAAGCAGAGTTGAAGAATCAAGAAAAATACATCTTCTGAGTGATTTTGTAAACAAGAGTGTTGTGCGGAGTTGTGATCCATCTTTGTGAGTGATCAAACTTCAGAGAATAGGTCTTCTGTGTGATTTCCTATTGCGAACTTGTGGTCGTTTCATTTGTTGTTCGACGCAAGCAGAGTATACTGTAAACTTTGTGATTATAGTATAACCCAAGATCTGTGTGACTTGGAAGAGTGGACTAAAGGATATTCAAATACATATAACCACTATAAAAATTACTTGTGTTTTTACATTGCCTTTAAATCTGCATATTTTCTGTTTGCATAAAAACACATTTAAGTTAACTGTTTGAAAAAGAGTTAAAAAGGAGTTTATAAAACTGGGGAAACATTTTTCAAACTACTAAGATTACTTGTGAAAAACACTTTGAAAATCCGCTGCAAGTACTCTAAGTATTAAAACTGATTTTAGCAAAATCAGCTAAGTAATAATCAGACGAGTGGTCAACAAGGCTGTTCAAAGATTTGTTCGCGAACAGAACTGTTAATAACTAATCTGATCAGCTTAGTCTGTTCAGTTAAGAGTAAAAGTTTTAAAGTTAAATTTGAAGAAAATTTTTAAAGAGGTTTATTCACCCCCCCCCCCCCCCCCCTCTAAACCTCTTCTGACCACTTGGGACCAACAAGTGGTATCAGAGCAGGTGGTTCATTTGAATCAGCTGCCTGATCAACGAGCTTGATCCAAGTGTTTTTCAAAGGTTTTCAAACTTTTTCAAAAGAGCATATTTTTGAAAAATCAAAACTTTTTGAAAAATGGATTGTATCAGTCATGTTCCCCACATTGCTGGTATGTCCTTTGAGGACTGGAAGATTAGAATGGAAATCTTTCTAGCAGCCTATAATGACAACATGTACACATGTATCATTAAAGGTCCATTCAAATTCACCAAGACCATTATAGTTGATGAAGCTGAACTGGTGGTGGAAAAAGATCTAACAGAGATGACAGCCGAGGAAATAAAGCTGTTCAATCTGGATAAAGTTGGCCGTTTCATCATGACCAAAGCCCTGGATAATGATCGGTTTGACAAGGTCAAACATTGCAAAACTGCAAAGGAAATGTGGGACAAGGTTCGTGACATGAGTGAAGGAAACGACGCCATCAAAGAGCATCAGCTCAGTGTTGCCTTGGAAAAGCTGGACAACTTCAAGATGAAATCTGGAGAGACCATTGATCAGATGGATACCAGGTTTACCAGAACGTTGAATGAAGTCCTAAAGCTGGGAAAGACCTTTACTGACAAGGAGATCACCGTCAGAGTTCTAAAGGCCCTGCCCCCCAAGTTCAATATGAAGGTGACAGCTATGGAAGAATCAAGAGATCTGGGGAAGATTTCTCTTACAGAGCTGTTCTCCGTACTCAAGGCATTCGAGTATAAACTGCCTAGGATGGGTATTGAAGAAACCTCATCTTCAGGACCCACAGCTGCCTTAGTTGCTGCTGAAAACACCAGGAGACCAGCACATAGAAGTCAAGATGTGGACTCATCTGATGAAGCATCTCTACTCAACAAAAAGGAGTACACTGCTGGAGATGTAGCATTATTGATGAACAACTTCAAGAAGTTCTATAAGAGAAAGATGAAAAACAAATACAATCATGCTGCTTCTACTTCTAAACCCAACTCTTCTTCTCAAGAAAAAGATGATTATAAAGCAAAACTAATGTGTTACAACTGCAGGAAATTGGGACATTTCATCAGGGACTGTCCATATCCAAAAGCAGAAAAATACACTGAGGAAGAGAAGAGAATCAGAAAGGAAAGAAAGCATCAAAGAGGAAAAGCAATGGTAGCTGAAGCAGAAAAGCTTGCTGCTGTCTACTCATCTGATTCAGATTCAGACACATCTGATGAAGAATCTTCTGATGAAGAGAAACCTGCTCTTCTCTGCCTGATGGCTAAGGAATCTGATGACTCCGAGGATGAGGTAACTCCTCGAAATAATGAACTGTTTGATTCTCTAGAGCAAATGATGTTAAATAATACTACTATTGCTGGAGAATTTGTTAAGCTTAAGGAAGAGATGAGCTTGCTAAAAGAGCAAAATAACTCACTGAAACTTAAAGCTGAAAAGCCTAAAGAATTAGTCGAGTATAAACAGCTTGAGCAAGAGCATGAATCTCTGAAAGCTGAATGTGAGGTCTATAAAGGAAAAATCATGGAACTTGAGAAAATCATCGAGTCTCATGACAAGTCAACTGTTGCATCCATGCCTACATCTAGTAAACAGGAGACACCTTTAGAAAATGATAAATTAGAATTGAATCATACTGAAAAATTCATCTCTGCTGACAATAGTAAGGTCATTCTGTATGTTCAAACTTCTAAACCTACCTCATCTGAGAAAGTGGTAAAGGAGAAGAAATCTCCTAAGGCTAAAAAGAGCAAAGAGCCTAGTGTAGGAAAACAGACTAGTAAACCCAAACAGAAGAGTCCTAGGAAGTCTTCTGATAAGGTTAAGACTAATCAGACTAGTGAGAAAACTAAGTCGTCTGTTAATGAGCAAACTGTTAGTAGACCAAAGAAGCATAAGAACAAGAAAAATCAAAATGCTTGGTATGGAAATGAGTCATATTATGTGCAACCTGCTGCATATCATCCTATGTATCATGCACCTCAATTTCCTAGTTACTATGCACCTTATCCTGCTCATCCAATGCATGCATATCCTGCTTATCATGCACCTTACCCTGCTTATGAACATTATTCTTATCATACTGATCATCAACATGACTTATCTGATAATTATGATGAAAATAAAACTGTTCATGCTCCTGTCAAAACTCAGAAACCTAAGAAGCCTAAGAGTTCAACATCTTGGGTTGTCAAAGGTGGAACTAATCCTTCAGGACCCTCTCAATAAGGGTACCTAAAACAATTTTATTTTTGTTTTGTAGGTTAGGATTAGGAGTAGGAGTAAAGTAGAGAAGATTTGGTACTTGGACAGTGGATGTTCAAGACACGTGTGTGGAAACATACATGAGCTGACAGATGCAGTTGCTGTGGATGGTCCAAAGGTTACATTTGGAGACAGCAAAGAAGGCAAGATTAAAGCTAAAGGAAGATTAATCAGAGGAAACATAGAGATATCTGACGTCTCATATGTCAAAGGCCTCAAATATAATCTGCTGAGCATAAGTCAATTTTGTGACAAAGGATATTCAGTTATCTTCTCAACAGATAAGTGCTATGTTGAACAGATTGGTACAAAGAAGGTAATTTTATCTGGAAGACGACAAGGAAATATCTACATAGTCGACTGGAATTCTGCTGACAAGAATTCAAACGTTTGTTTGGTGGCATCAACACCAAGTGAAGTTAGTTGGCTGTGGCACAAGAGAATGAATCATTTAAACTTCAAGACCATCAACAGATTGATCAAGAATGATTTGGTAGAAGGGATTCCTAAAACAGTCATGAGCAAAGATAAGCTCTGTGACGCCTGTCAGAAGGGTAAACAAATCAAGTCATCATTCAAAAGCAAGAAGCATCAATCTTCTGGAAGGATATTGGAGCTGCTACACATGGACTTATTTGGACCCATTGATCCAGTCAGCAACGGTGGAAAGAAATACTGCCTAGCTGTTGTGGATGATTATTCAAGATATACTTGGGTGATTTTCATGAAGAAGAAAAGTGAAACCAAGGAACATCTTACAAATCTGATGGAACTGATCCAGAATGAGAAGAGTATCAAAATATTGAAGATCAGATCAGATAGAGGGACAGAGTTTACAAACTCTACTGTTGAAGAGTATTGTAATATCAAGGGAATACATCATGAGTACTCTGCTGCCAGAACCCCTCAACAGAATGGTGTTGCTGAAAGGAGAAACAGAACACTGAAGGAAGCTGTCAGAACCATGATAGCTGAAGCTAAGCTGCCACAAAGATTTTGGGCAGAAGCAACAAATACAACATGTTTTACCCAAAACAGATGCATGATCAACAAGCACCAAAACAAGACTCCATATGAAGTTTGGAACAATAGGAAGCCAAATATTCATTACTTTAAGATTTTTGGTTGTAAATGCTATGTTTTAAATAATGGTAAAAATCACCTTACTGCATTTGCAGAAAAGGCTGATGAAGCTGTCTTTGTAGGATACTCATCTGTTAGTAAGGCTTATAGAGTTTTCAATAAAAGAACATTACTAATAGAAGAATCCATTCATGTAGTATTTGATGAGCCAAGTCAATCTTCTGAAAAGAATCAAAATGTTAATCAAGATCTGTCTACTGATTTACAGAAGATGAATGTTGGAAGGAATGAAGAATATGTACCCATCATACTACCTGATCTCAACTCAGCTGATAACTCAAGTGCTGTTCAAAATCACAGAGCTGATTGTCTAACAGACGAGTTGCAAACAGCTGATAGACCAGAGACTGTTCAACAGACGGCAAATGTTCAACAGACTACTACTGTATCTCCAACAGTAGTGTTGCAAGATCAAGACAAAGGACAACATTATGATTTGCAACCTGATCTCAGATGGCTCAGAAATCACCCACCAGAGTTAGTGATTGGTGATCCTTTAGACAGAGTGAAAACAAGAAGAGCTGCTGCACAAGATGCTATGTTTGCTAGTTTTCTATCTCAAATTGAGCCTAAACAGATTGAAGAAGCTCTCAGTGACTCCAACTGGATTGAAGCCATGCAGGAGGAGCTTAATCAATTTGAAAGGAATGAAGTCTGGTACTTAGTTTCTAGACCAAGTCATCAAAGAGTTATTGGCACTAAGTGGGTATTCAGGAATAAAATGAATGAAGATGGTGAAGTCACCAGAAACAAAGCAAGATTAGTGGCCAAAGGTTACTGCCAAGAAGAAGGCATTGACTTTGATGAAACATTTGCACCTGTAGCAAGACTAGAGGCAATCAGACTCTTTCTTGCCTACGCTGCTCACAAGAATTTCACAGTCTATCAGATGGATGTGAAATCAGCTTTTCTCAATGGAGAATTGCAAGAAGAAGTTTATGTTGAACAACCTCCTGGATTTGAAGTTTATCAAGAAGAGGACAAAGTATATCGTCTGAAGAAAGCTCTTTATGGACTTAAACAGGCTCCAAGAGCATGGTATGATACTTTATCTGACTTTCTTTTAATTAAAGGATTTCGCAAAGGTAAAGTTGACAAGACCTTGTTCACTATTGAATGGGAAGAACATATTTTGCTTGTGCAAATTTATGTGGACGATATTATTTTTGGTTCAACTAATCAACAGATGTGTGATAAGTTCTCAAAGCTGATGCAGAACAAGTTTGAAATGAGCATGATGGGAGAACTTAACTATTTTCTTGGTTTGCAAGTTAGACAGTTGCCTGATGGAATTTTCATCAGCCAAGCAAAATACACAAAGGATCTGTTCAAGAAATTTGGTATGGAAACTAGCTCTACTGCTACAATTCCAATGTCTACAAGTCTTCGTTTGGATAAAGATGAAGATGGCAAATCAGTAGACATAACCAAATACAGAGGCATTATTGGGTCACTGTTATATCTAACAGCCAGCAGACCTGATATCATGTACTCTGTTGGGGTCTGTGCAAGATTCCAATCAAACCCCAAAGAATCTCATCTCTTAGCTGCCAAGAGAATATTGAAATATATTGAGGGCACTCAAGAATTGGGATTGTGGTACCCTAGAGAGTCTGGATTTGAGCTTATTGGATATTCAGATTCTGACCTTGCAGGTTGCAAGATTGACAGAAAAAGCACAACAGGTGCCTGTCAGTTCTTAGGTAGTCGTCTGATCTCATGGATGAGTAAGAAACAGACTTCAGTATCCATATCTACTGCTGAAGCTGAGTATATAGCTGTTGGAGCTTGCTGTGCACAAATCTTACGGTTGAAACATCAACTTGAAGATTACAATATCAAAATCAGTGGAATACCAATCTACTGTGACAATACAAGTGCAATCAGTCTCACTCAGAATACTACAAGTCATTCAAGGACTAAACATATTGAGATCAAACATCATTTTATTAGAGATCATGTGGAGAAAGGAAATGTCATGTAGGGGTGGGATCGGGACGGGTTTTCGGGAATTCGGGTATTTCGGGATGGGATATCGGGTTTCGGGATCTCAAATTCAAATCCCGAAACCCGGTAGATCAACCAAGGTCCCGAGAGTTTCGGGTACCCGATTTAATTTCGGGATTTCGGGACGAGACCGGGTGTCCCGATAAACTATTATTTTTTTTAGTTTAATGCAATTTTCAAACCGCCTCGGATCTTATGTGTCAATATTGGTATGCCATTTCACCATCTTATGCACAACATGTAGACTCAGAAATGATCTAAAAACCTCAAGATCTGATTAAAGAAAATTATTGGAGAAGTTTGAAAATTGAAAGATGATATATGTTGAAAAATTGAACGTCGGCGAGCAACGGATCAGTGGCGGACGGCGGGAGTTGAGTTGTGGTGGAGTTAAGTATTTTGATTAGATACATTTACTTGTATGTTTGGATTTTAGAGAAGAAGAATACGTGGAATGAGATGTGAATGGTTGAATTTTAGATTTAGATTAGGTATTTTGATTATATATATGTTTTAATTAAACTATGTAATCGGGACCGGGTTCCCCGATCGGGTGGGGATCAAAACCCGAAACCCGTCCCGATTTTTTGGGACCGGGTTTTGTCCCGTCCCAACTGAAAAAATACCCGTTTTGTCCCGTCCCAAATGGAAAAAACCCGATCGGGACGGGACGGGTACCCGAAACCCGATCCCATTTACCCAGCCCTAATGTCATGATAGAATATGTGTTTACTGAAAATCAGATTGCTGACATCTTCACAAAACCTCTAAGTGAGACAAGGTTTTCAACTCTAAGAGCTGAACTGGGATTATTAAAATTAGATGCATAAGCTGAGGGGGAACTCATCAGAAGACTAGAGTTCAACAGCTTACTCATCTTACTTATCTTCAAGGATTAACTTTCAACAGACTAGTTAACTTATGAATTCTTAAACTCAGGGGGAACGTGTAAGACTAGCGGTACTTCTGAATTAAAGATGAAATTTGTTAATGACAGTTAGTTGAAGTTATGTTTCCAACAGAAGACTCAACTATCGAAGATCAAGAGTATTTTATCTGGCTGGATTGACAAACAGCTGAGGAAGGTTATCAGCTATTGGCATTCTCTGATAACAGCATTGTCATCAGGACAGTAGTCCATCAGATAAGTGTTTATTATACTCATCTGATCACTTAAATAAAAGCGAGCTATTTAAAACGTTTTATTCAAAACACGCTTTTATAAGTAACTGTCGGGCGGTACATATTCCCGCTCCTCATTAAAATATCTTTTGAATTTGAAAGGTCGTAACAGAAGCCGCACGATCATCACTGACAGAAAAACGGATCTAACGGTTGGCGGATATCACGGAAACCGACATACCCCAACTCTATAAATTCTCATCTGATCAGTCGAGTCGTTCTTTACGCACCCTAAATTTTCAAAAGTACTTGTGAGAATTTTGAGCAATTTTTCTGCAAAAACTTTCTTCGTTTTTCTTCCTAACTCCTACAGATCTGAAATGGCTGCTGAAGGTATGTATCTCGTGTATGGTTCCTACTACCAATCCGGTACGGATCTGATGAAAGAACTGCTCGAAAAGTTCAAAGCTGCTTCGCTGGTGAACTTCATGGAATACCACGAAGGAGTTATCTGGACTGACCAAGTGATGGAGTACTACAACACAGCGAAAGCTGACTACAACTCACTGGAGATTAAGGCTACAGTGGGAGACAAATCTATCACCATCACTCCTGCTGTTCTTCATGAGAAGTTTGGGCTTCCTAACAGTGGAAGACATGACGTCACTATACTGACAGAGGACAAGCACCAACAGTTCTGGGCGATCTGCGCCAAAGAGAGAGAAGTGTTTTCTGGAAACATAAGGAAGAAGCAACTGAGGGATGAATATCAGCGGATGGCTGATATGGTGTCAAAACTGATTGAAAATTGCACTTTCTCACTGGATGCTGTTACCATGAAGAGGTTCAGCATCATGGCTGCCATTTACTATGGAATGGAAGTAAACTGGTCCATCATAGTATGGTACATCTTAGCTGATTTCCTGGATGACAAGAAAGGAAAAGGTCCTCACACCAACCACAGGATTACAATCAGTTATCTGCTGTCCAAACTGGGGTGTACTATGACGAATGGCAAAGAGATTCACAAGTCTAAGGCCATGAACAAATATCTGCCGGTTCTGAAGAGGAAGGCTGATGAGCCAGAGGAAGCTGATGATGAGGGACAGAAGGAAGTCCCTGCCAAAATACAACGAAGATTAGTCAAAACAGCTAACCTGGCTGTTGAGACTAAAAAGAAGAAGGCTGCTGATGAGCCTAAAAAGAAAGAAGCTAAGCAGATGGAGAAAGTGACTTCTGCTACTGAAGCCACAAAGATCATTGAAAACATAATCGCTGATGTAAGGACTGGATCCCCTGCATCACCATCAAGAACTCCATCAGCAGAGAAGCCTGCTGAAGGTATCTCTAAAAGAACAAGGAGCCAACAGAGAGATACAGCTGCTTCTAACTACCGTGAAGGAAGAACCAAGAAGTCTGCAAGGAAGCAGATGACCTTCATAGAGAAAGATACTGAGTTAGTGGACTTGGTGAGATCAAGTCCAGAATCTGCTGAAAGACCAGTTGAAGCCGTTGAAGCTTCTACTGCTGACAAAGCTGATGATCAACAGATTACTCAATCTGCACCAACTGCTGAGGCTGCTCAACCTCAAGAAGATCCAGATGTTCAAATCATACATCCTATAGCTGCTGATCCCATATCATCTGTTGGACCAGCCCCTGCTGATAAAGGCAAAAGAAAAATTGTGCTAAGGAAAAAGAAAGTTTCCAAAGCTGACAAGAAAGCAAGGGAGGAGGCTGAACAGAGGAAACAGGATGAATTGGAAGAAAAGAAAGCCCTAGAGCTAAGTAAGGCTCAAGCTGAAAAGGATGAGGCCAGGAGAAGAATGTCTGAAGCAGAGAGAAAAGCTGCTGAGGATGCTGAACTGGCTATGGTGATTGAAAAGAGCAAGACTGATGCCTATGGACCTGTCCATGGAGGTGGCATCAAGATTGGAGAAGGCAAGGATGAAGAAGAAGACAAGAAAAAGATCTTACTGCCTGCCCCCAAAGTCAAGTCCAAGGATAAATTTGAAGTCAGAAAAGCCTTTGAGATAGTATATGCTGATAAGGAGCTTTTCAAGAAGTTTGAGAAGTCCTTAGCTTACTATGATCAAAAGCTCATGTTAAGGACTCTGTTCAACCAGGAGAAACCAAGATACATCAGTTGGAGAGACAACAGGTTGAATAAGTCAATAACAGAACTTCAAAGCATGAAGGAGTTAGCTGATGAAGAACGTTGGGTTCTGACTTGGCTGAAGACAAACTCTATTCAAAAGGCCCTAGATCCCAGCTATGTAAGAGATGTCATGCATAGTTATGCAAAAGGCTTTGCATTGGAGGAGGCCAAGAAAATTAAAAGCACCCTGCCTGATAAGAAGAAAAAGTCTGAAGATGCTGAAGAAAGGGAAATTAAATTTGCTATTATGGCTGCCCTGAAGAGATGGGCTAAAAAGTCAAAGTATCAGCAAGGCTGTTCAAGTGACTTGCCACTACTGCCAAGCATCCAGCAAATCATTTTTGGCAAGGAAGTGCAACCATTCTATGAAGTGCCAAAGGGGAATAATGCTTTTGTTAACCCCTGGATCATTGTGAGGCAAATCAGACAAACTACTTGCTTCAATGATGATGGCACCATCACCAACTTGGTCTATGATGATGTAACTGATGAACATAAAGCTGCGGACAAGCCTGAAGTCAAGTCTGCTGATCAGATTGAAGACAAGCCTGCTGATCAAACTGCTGATAAGTCTGCTGATCAGACTGAAGACAAGTCTGCTGAAAAAGCTACTGATGAACCCCTAGCTATTGAGTGGAATGCTAAGGATTCTAAAGATCATCAAGACGAAAAGATGGAAGATATTCCTGTCCACCAGGAAATTGAAGAAAAGGATGAAGCTGCTGCTTCTGCTTCATCAGGTGATGAACACTCATCACTGATGGAAGCTTTCCAGATGTTGATGGAAAATTCTATAAAGGAACTGGAAGAGAAGCATCAACAGCAGCTGATGAAGGTTAAAGAGGAGCTGAAGACAGAGCTTAAGGAAGAATTGACAGTATCAAATAGACTTCAGCTGGAAACTGTGCAACAGTCTACAGAAAAGATCATCAAGACTGAAATCACAAGTATTCCTATTCCTCAAGATCATTCCTTGCAGTTAGTGAACATCTTAAATGAAATGAACAGAAATGTGGAGGATGTGAAGAGTGATGTAAATCATCTTCATGCTGAACACAAGATCGCTGATCTGACTGCAACCTTCATCAAAGTCAGTGAAGAGGAGAAGGCAGTCAATTTAGGAATGTTGCATGAAGTAGGAAGTGTTGTACAGGCTGTTCAAGACGAAATTGCAACTGTAAACCTGAATATTGACTACTTCAATGACAAGACTGACATCATCAGCACTGATATTCATCATCTTACAGCTAGTCACGATGTTGTCAATCAGAATCTAAAGGCTTTGTGTGCTGGAGTGAAGATTCCAACAGTTGCGCTCAACCCTGCTGTTGCACCTTCTGATGTCATCAAAACTGATGATGACAAAAAGGGGGAAGATAAAAGGGAAGAAACAGCTAAGGAACCTGCTGCTGAAGAAACAGCTAAGGAACCTGCTGCTGAAGAAACAACTAAGGAAACTGCTGCTGCAACTATTGAAGCCAAGGAGACTGAAGACACTGCTGACAAGACTGAAGAAAATCTTGGAAAGGTAGAAGAAGAAGAAAAGATTGAAAAAGAAACTACCAAGTACAAGGAGACTGAATCTGCCAAGAAAGCAATGGAGCTGATCAGAGAACAGCAACTCAAAGAAAAGATGGAAGCTGCCAAAGCAATCTTGGAAGAAGAAGCTGATGAAGAAGAAGATGACGAAGAGTCATCTTATGAGTATGTAGAAGAGCTTGAAGGATCAGATGAAGAAGCTGATAGTTAGAAATTATAAATTCATTGTAAACAGTTTACTTCTATCTATTCTTCAGAAATCTCATCTGATGAACTTGTACCTTGTAACTCTTTTTCAATATTAATGAAAAGTCAAGTTCAATCCAATAAACTTTTTCTATCTCAGAAAATTTTGAGGATTACATTCTTTAGCTTAGGTATTTAACAGGTACTTAGCTGAAGTTTTGTCATCATCAAAAAGGGGGAAATTGTTGGATAAGGATGAAGATGAAGGCTCTGAAGACAATTTGTAAAGGGAGGTTTTGAAGGATTCCAAAACTTCAAGATTGGCTAAGTATGGAGTAACTTAGCTGATGATCCCTTAGAAGAAATTTTGACTAAGTAAAGAAGACATCAGAAGAGTCAAAGTTTCAAGGTCCAAGACTTCTGATCTGCTGAAGTAAAGTTATCAGACTGATGAAGATCAGCCGACTCAAATCAGATTTGTTCAAGTTTGAGACCAGCCGAGTCCGCCATCAGACTTGTACTTTCGTCAGCCAAGTGAAGAAGATCATGAAGTGTTCCCAACGGTAATAAATGCCCCTTGGAGTAATAAATGCTGAAGTACAAGGTTATTAAAGACAAATGATTGAAGAAATGCTTCACATCAGCTGGGTGCATTTAATGCTGCATTTAATGCTGCCTGCAGAATAGTACTGTTCATAGTACGGACAGACTGCAAAAGAGCCGTTCGCGGATTTTAAGGACCAGTACTCGAGGAATTTGAATCTTGTCTCTCTTCAACGGACATTTTTCTATCTTCAAGTATAAATAGCTGAAAGAGACGAAGAAGAAGGAAGCAACACACTTTCTGAGAGAAATTTCCGAAGCAAAATTCTTTAAGTCTCAAGAACAGCTCACTCATCAGCCGAGTCATTTGTTGACGAAAGCAGAGTTGAAGAATCAAGAAAAATACATCTTCTGAGTGATTTTGTAAACAAGAGTGTTGTGCGGAGTTGTGATCCATCTTTGTGAGTGATCAAACTTCAGAGAATAGGTCTTCTGTGTGATTTCCTATTGCGAACTTGTGGTCGTTTCATTTGTTGTTCGACGCAAGCAGAGTATACTGTAAACTTTGTGATTATAGTATAACCCAAGATCTGTGTGACTTGGAAGAGTGGACTAAAGGATATTCAAATCCATATAACCACTATAAAAATTACTTGTGTTTTTACATTGCCTTTAAATCTGCATATTTTCTGTTTGCATAAAAACACATTTAAGTTAACTGTTTGAAAAAGAGTTAAAAAGGAGTTTATAAAACTGGGGAAACATTTTTCAAACTACTAAGATTACTTGTGAAAAACACTTTGAAAATCCGCTGCAAGTACTCTAAGTATTAAAACTGATTTTAGCAAAATCAGCTAAGTAATAATCAGACGAGTGGTCAACAAGGCTGTTCAAAGATTTGTTCGCGAACAGAACTGTTAATAACTAATCTGATCAGCTTAGTCTGTTCAGTTAAGAGTAAAAGTTTTAAAGTTAAATTTGAAGAAAATTTTTAAAGAGGTTTATTCACCCCCCCCCCCCCTCTAAACCTCTTCTGACCACTTGGGACCAACATTAGCTGGCGGTGTCAGTAAAATCGAACCAAGTTGTACCAATTTTTGGTATCTAGATTGGTTAGGCAATATTTGAAATTGTACCATATGCCAAACCGAACAATTTGTAGCTTGACCAAAACAAAAAAAATGTAGTTTTGAATCTTTTTTGTAAATTTTCTATAGATTATTTTTTAAATTTGTAGTTTGACCTAAACTCATTGAATCAAGTTATATATCAAACTTAGTTCAAAGTGATCCCAAATTCCTGCATCTCCATGCCCAATTAATTCTCCTTGTATGCCTCCAAATCTAAAAACCGATATTATAGGTTTTCTTCGTAAATCAACCGCTAATAATGAAATCGAAAATTAATAAGGTTTGATAATTAACTTTGATTTCGGTACGAGTCAGTTGATTTATCGAATTGTTTGCACAATCATACTCTTCTTGACTGTAAACTAAATATTTATGCTTAAACTAAAACTTAAATAAAATTAATCAATATTTGATTCAAGTTAATTTGAAAGTTACGATCTATATTAATGTCACGCTCCGACTATGTGTCCGACACAACTAAACCATCATACGACGCATTAAGGACAATAAGTGCCCAACCAATACTTGACCAATTAAGTTTAACCCAACAAGTTAGCTCAAGTTATGCATAGAAGTTTCTAGCTAGTAATTTTGCTTGTACATGGTTCTATATTTTCAAAATTCCATGTAGATAATTCTACTAGGTAACTATAGATATTTCTCCAATACACAATTATAGAAGAATCCATAAAATATCTAAAATTTTATAGATCATTATTTTAGTCATTATATCAAGTTTATCTTCACCGTCCGTTCGAGAATGTGGTTATATAAATATGGCAAAACCTCATTTTTACATTATCCAACTTTGTTAATAATGAAATAATTTAAAGTATTCTTACAACCTTCTTACTTTCTTCCACAACTCACATTCTATCTTCTCCAATAATTAAGTTGTCTTGGTCCGGAAGTTTTTACAACCTTATTATGTGCAACTTAAAACTGTAATTATCTTATAAATAATTAATGTTTGACACTAAAATATATATTATTATTAAATTAGAAAAAATAGTATAGATACATATCTGTCAAATTTGAGGAACCTCTATGATCGGAGCCCTAGGCGATGGCCTAAGTTGCCTAGGTTGGCCTTGAGTGGCACCTATGGTTAGAGTTGGTAATTGAATTTTTTCCCCTAATTTCTTTGATCAAATAATTTGTTTTTTTCGTTATGGTAAGTTAATTAAATGAACTCAATTCAAATTGATTTTAAAACTATACCCGAATTTTGGGTTTATTAAGAGGAAGTTCTTGCGTGGTAAGTATATTAAATTGGATTTAATTATCCTAATTGATTTGATAATTTTTGTTTTCTAAACTTTTTTTGGTTTTGGCATGTAGTCAACTCCATTGTGGTTTTCCAATTTCCATTTGTTAAATGATATATGAGATAGTTTTAGGTGTGTAATACTTCGGAATGTTAATAATAAGACGTGGGTTGTTGAGATAGCAGCTTCGTGTTGGAGGTACAGGTTAACAAAGGGTTGGGATGCATTTGCTCGGGACAATGGGCTCGGGGTAGGTGACCGACTTCGATTTGAGTGGTATAACCATGGATTTGGTTAATTACCATGTTACTATTCTGTAAAAACAAGAGAAACAATTCCGGCAAATTTGCATCTATGTTTAGAGTTAGTAATTGAATTTTTTCCCCTGATTAATTTGATTAAATAATGTATTTTCAATTCCGGCAAGGTTTTCCACCCGCCATTTACTTCCTGATTTAAGCAATAACGTGAGGTATGTAACTCTGCATAATGCAGCAAATGAGACATGGGTGGTCAGGATATCAACATTAAATATTTAGGTAATTAGGTATGTAATTCTACGCAATGCTGATGTTGAGACATGGGTGGTCAAGATATCAGTGTCGTATAATAGGTCCAGGTTAGCAAAGGGTTGGTACGCATTTGCTCCGGACAATGGCCTCATGGTAGGTGACCACGTCCGATTCGACTGGTATAACCATGGGTTTGGTTACCGTGTTATTATTCTGTAAAAAGGAGAAACAATGGATTAAGTTTGATGAGTAGTTAAAGTTGTAACACTATGACTATCTTCATCCTCTGATACTAGATATATGCATATTGACAATTGTTTGTGTTCATGTTTCAATTTTTTTTTTGTAAGAATTTTCGTATAATTATATGATCGGTGAATCGCTTTCAAGGTAAACTGCATGTCATTTCGTTGTTGAATTTTACTGTTGAAAAAATTTATTAACTCTAGAGCTAACATCTAAGTAATTAACAGTTGAATTAAATGATAAGTTTTGATTATATAAAAGCTAAGTTAGAAAAACGAAGTTAGATTCAGAAACCTAGTCAAAATAACTAAGATATAAAACAACAAAGTTGACAAAATTCAAACGAACTGAATACTGAAAAAACACCAAGTATCGTATTCGGAGAAAATTTGAATAAACTAATCAGTTTTGATTAAGTTTGATATGGAAACTTATGAGTAGCTAAAGTTTTGAACTTTGATGTTTGTTTTATTAAACTGTGTAAGGTCTGTCTAAAATGAGATTTGAGGGATGAGGAACACATGATATAGCATATATCTTGATGACACATGTCCCTTTGAAATTTAACTTTAAATAATTTTTTTTCTTAAAGTCAAATTTATTCTTTTTAATGATTAAATTCAAAAACCCCTTGTTTCCTAACTATAAAAAAAAAAAAAAAAAACATATATTATTTTTTTTTATTAACAAATAAAATCCCTCTCAAGTCGAAATGACAATTTTACCCCGTCAAAGAATGCAAAAACATAAAAGATTACCAATAATCCCTGGTAACTTTAAAAATTGGGTATACACTCTCCCCTCTCCCCTCTCCCAATTTTTTTTTTTAAAAAAATCGACAAAAAATTACATATGATTTATGAATCCCACTTCAAAAATTGACAAAAAAACTTACCCCCTGCAGTTATATGTTTTGGCACTTTACCACCCATATGTAAAAAATAAATACTTTACGCCCTAAAAAAAAAATTATTGCACTTTACCCTCTCAAATGATTTTGAATTTTCAAAGGGTAAATTAGTCACAATTTGAGTTGAATAATAATAATAATATAATACGACTCTGGGCTCGTGAGCTATTACAGGATCAAGTCAAGAAGGCATGAGAACAACATTGAGTGCAAGCTCAATGCAACTATTATCAACTTTCCTTTAAATCAAATATGGAGTAAAACAAGGGATCAATTAAGTAATATCTCAAAACCACCGTCCGAGATCCGACCTAATATATGCAAGTTCATTTCGCAGGCCTTTAATCCAGCTAGAATAAACGAATTCATTGTTTGCATTGACTATTTAAATTTTCTGATAATCAAATCTATATAGAGTAGGAGGTGGGATTTCAAAAAGTTTAAATCAAAATTAATTTTTTGAATTAAACATTTAAATTTTTTCTTTTTGTTTTATTTCATTTAGGATTTAATAAAAATTCTTTTTTAAAATAAAAAACACTCAATTTTAGTTTGTCCATTATTTTAAAAAAATTAATTGTATTTTTAAAAAATATAACCTTTAATTAAGAAACTTAATTTCAATTTAACCAATAAAAATTTAACTTTAAAAAACATAACTTTAGTTTAAGAAACTTAACATTAATTTATTATATTATTGTATGAAATTTAATAACATTATAACAAACTTACCATTTCATATTATAACCTTGATTTGTGTTAATTTAGAATATTATGATTTAAAGTTATTTAATTATTTTTTTAATTTAGCACAGCAAATGTACAAATATGAAAATAAATATGATTTATGGAATCTTAAATATAATTTGTTAAATTAAATACATATAACCCTAACTATATATTGAAACACTGGTTCATAGTTAGACATCTTAATAAATAAGATTACATACGGTTAAACGCCATTTACATATGACCACATTTGAACTATGTGATGCCTACGCATGTTTGACTAAGTAGGTTTGAAGTTGGCGATTGACCTCTACTGAGCGTATCTGGTGACGACGGAACATATAATCTTCTATGGATATGAGACTTGTAAGTGGATCCAAATCTAGCGTAGAACCATTTTAGTCATAAATGGTGGCACGTGCCCTACGAGATCTGGTGGGATCACTACCATCGTCGCCTGAGTCCTCATCGACATATTCATCTCATTCGTCCAAGTCTTAGTGTAGAACAAGAGCGAAGTGATGCGATGTGTATTGTTAGATGAAAGACGTAGGCGACATGCTGAAATGATGGCTGGTAGAAATAGTGTCCGACAAGCCAACTGTAAGGCTGTAATTTATTGTAATAAATGAAGGAACTATTCAATTTAGATTAATAAATGCATTTTATTATATATGATCAACTTTATCTTATGTAATAATTATCTACGCATAAGGATAAAAGTAATTATCTACGCATAAGGATAGAAGTCCTTAGATCACAGGGCTATGAGACAACCCGTGGATTGATCTCTAAGGCCCTAATCTAGAACATATGCAAGAGTCGTAGAATCCAATCGAGATAGGACATCGTTTAATTCGGCTAGACTCTCACTAATGTATATACTCCGATGAACTGGAGAACGCTTGGGTCCACGAGCGTGACTGAGATGGTCGATACACATAAGTAGGTGACTTGTTGGGATGGCAAGTACACTGAATACCCGAATTAGGAAATAACTCATCATGGAAGCGGTAGTCGCATATTGGGGATGAAGTTATTCCAATTTACAATAGTATACGAGGAACGATCCCTAATACTTGATGTGATAGGGTTTATATGGTGCGAGAACGTCTATACTTAGATGTGAGTTCCGACCGACTGGAGATTACCAGAAAGTCTCTGAGAATTCACGTTGGGCATAGAGGGACTCGTATGCAGGTTCATATCATCAACAAATGATTCATTGACCCGACTTGATAGGTTGGGAATTTCTCCTATGAATTTCCGTGAGAAATTAATTCTGATAAAAACCTTGGCCAAGGTATTTGACGACTTTATGAAAGTAGCTCATAAAGATTAAGTCAAAGAGGATTATTTCGAGATCAAAATGCATGAGTTCAAGACGAAGAAAATGGAAATCGATGAAAAGTCCATACCATTAAGTCTCGACTGAGAAATCGATCGATTAAGAGATTATGTCGTATATGAAAATTGTAAATGATTAAAAGGTTCACTGAATTAATTCACCAGTGATTGGGCTCCATGGGCTTGTAGCCAGACATCGACCGTTGAGTGTGGGAGAATTCTCAAATTGGCAGGGGTGCTAATTTTGGAATGATCAATCGACAGAATGTTCGGTTGATTTAGAGTACTATTTAATACTCAAGTAATTAAATAAATATTTAATTATAACTGATGGCCAATTATGTAGTGAACCTACGGAGGCATACACAATACACATGAAGCAAAAGCAAGGAAACGAAGAACAACTTGATCGACTGGGTCGACCCAATTGGAGCAAGTGAGATCCAATTGGAATTGGATCGAGATTATAAATTAAATTGGAATTTAATTTGTTAGTGAATTGGATTTAAAATTATAGGAAGTTTTAATTAAATAGGCTTACAGTCTGATTTAATTAAGTGAGGGAGTAATTAATTAATTGGGACATTTAATTGAGAAATTAAATAAAGCCTCAATTAATTAAATAAGGAATGGGCCATGAATTAATTAGAAGACTTAGTCTTCCAATTAAAAGGGCCATGACCCATGTAGGAGAATTAGAAAACTTAAAGTCCTAGTTTTAGGAGGAATAGGAGAATGAGATATCTATATATAAGAAACTATATGTCATATCTCATGTACAACCCAAGACAAGAAGCACAAAAATTAAGTCTAGAAAAAATTCTCTCTCCCTCTCTCCCCAAATCGGCCGAACCTCTTTCCACTTAGAAGAGATTTTCGTTTTTCGATTCTTGCTCCCATCTTGTTCTCTAACCGTTGATCTTGATAAATCTTATTTTTAGTTGATTAGGATTTATTAATTTTCGTGATATTGTGATGTATCAACCCGTAGAGGCGCAACACGTGGGGCGCTTCATCAAGCTTAGGATCGAACCAAACAAAGGGAGAAACGCAACAACTTTGCTAACTGCTTGGATTTGCAAGGAGACAGGTATAACTTGGATCTATGTTATTATGATCGTTTTATATATCAAGTTTTGTATCTTGGCAAAACTCCATAAGAGGTCCTTAAAAATTTAAAATTTTCGCTGCCTAAAGGGCTGTTTATCTTACCAAATCCCAACAATCACTAACAAAGAAAGGGCAGACGAAATAGAGATTATAAAAATGGATTGCACGTATATGACTCCTAATACAAAAGCATATTGGCATGACATTCCACGAAAAATGAGTTCAGAGTCGTTTATTCAGAGGTTCGTCCAATCAAGACGATAGCGGTAGCAATAACAATGGCAACAACGGTGTCAACAATGGCGACAATTGCGGGGAGGATGGCTTTCCTTATATTAGTTATTATTTATTGTAGTATAGCGTACCCAAAAAAATTCTTATTCTTAATGCCAATGTTAAATTTTATTTTGCGTATTATTAACATTTTTTGCTTACTATTAATATGATTATTTTTTAGCACTATTATTTATTTATTATTATTATAATAATTATTGTTATTATTAAATAAGAATGGGGAAAATAATAATTTATAATAAATGAAATGAGAAGATTGATTTACTGAATAGTCAAAATGGGAAGAGGTGAAAAAAAGGGAAGGCAAGGGAAATGAGTGGAGGGAGTCGTCTAAACGTAAAGTCTGGAGTTTACTCCCATGTTGGAACTTATTTGTTGGTGTAAATTAGAGAAGGTTTTGAAGATGACAAAAAGGCCATAAAGGTTTTGAAGATCAAAAGGTTAAGTCATCAACTAAGAACAGCTTAGTGAAACCTATCTCATGGTCTGGAAGCTATGTGACCGAATCAGCCGAGTGGGATATCAGATTAGTAAAGATCAGATTGGTGATCATCAGCCGAGTCAAGATATATATGCTCATTCTTGAATCAGCCGAGTAGCCATCAGCTTAGTACTCCCATCAGCCAAGTGAAGACGGTCAGCAAGCTATCCAACGGTAACCTGCTGAGTGCATTAAATGCGACTGACAGACAGTACAGCAGACTGTACTGTAGCAGTTGTAGGGAGCCGTTCCAGAAAATGGGGACCAAAACTCGAGGACTGCAGATTTCTGTCTCATCTTCAACGGGCAGAAATTCAAATTCGAGAGTATAAATAGAAGACTAACTGAAGATCTAAATGAGACTTGCAAAATTCAAGATCACATCTTAAGAGCGAGATCCATCAGTTGAGTCGTCTGATCACAAGCCCAGTCATCTGTTGACGAAGCTTTTCGTTGAAGAACAGAGAACTTGCATTGTCTGTCTGAGTGACTTTCAACTGAGAAAATAAAGGAGTGTATATCCATCTGTGTGAAGTGATATAGCTTCTTTGTGTAGGTTTTCTTTGTGAGCTCCTATACTGAAAATAGCGTGAGGAGTGTAGATCCATCTATGTGAGTGATCTAGCTTCGGAGAGTAGGATTTCTATGTAATTTCTTACTGCGCACTTGTGGCCTGTTCATTTGTTGTTCGGCGCAAGCAGAGTATATTGTAAACTGTGTGTTTATAGTATAACCCAAGATCTGTGTGACTTGGAAGAGTGGACTAAAGGATTTTTATCCATATAACCACTATAAAAATTCTTTGTGTTATTCTTGCATTTAAAGTTTTCTTGCATATTTTGAAATTGCATAAGTTTACACTTTGAATTATCAAAAGATTTTATAAGGAGTTTCAAAACTGGGGATAAAAGGGATAAACATTTTTCTTCACAAATTTCACCCAAATTAGCTATTTTTCATTATGTCATTGAAGCAATTTATCCCTTTTTTTTATTGGTTATAACATTTTTCATTGTTTTCTCATTTTTTTTGTTGATTTCTTTTTGTTTTCTTCAGTTTAAATCATTTTTCTACCGATTTCACCAATTAAACTTTTTTTTAACTGATTTCACTCATTTTACCATTTTTACCTATTTTTCATGTTTTTAAACTAATTTCACATGTTATTCACCTGAATTTTTCATTTATTAAATATGTTCTTACCAACTTTACATTTTTGACCGATTTTATCCTTTTTTCACCGGCTTTACTCAATTTTACTGGATTTCACTGGTTTCATCATTTTTCTTATAAATTCCATTCGAATTTATTTTCATCGATTCCTCATATTTTGACCAACTTTACCTTCATTTTAACCAGTTTTATCCGTTTTCATCAATTCTTCACAAATTTTACCCGATTTTTTTATCGACTTCAAATGTATTTAAGACTTCACATGCATTATTTTTCACCGTTTGTAAAGTGCACATACGTTGTACGTGTCTATTTAATTTTTGTGGTATTTTGTTGTAAATTAGAGTAAAATTAACTCTATTAGGTCTTAAAATATCACTGACGTCTATTCAGATTATTAACTTCATCATGAGTATTTTTATCTATT
This sequence comes from Penstemon barbatus, assembly GCA_003313485.2. NCBI lineage: Eukaryota > Viridiplantae > Streptophyta > Magnoliopsida > Lamiales > Plantaginaceae > Penstemon > Penstemon barbatus. Next base: position 53,963,643 of record CM064877.1, on the reverse strand, counting down.
TCTTTAGTTATTTTCGGTTTAAACCATTTTTCTAATGGTTTGACTTCATTTTTGTTGGTTGAACTTTTTTTCATTTTACTGATTTCACTCATTTTTATCAGTTTAATCAATTTTCACATGTTTTCACCAACTTTAGCATTTTTTTCAACGATTTTACCCGGTTTTCACATATTTCATCATTTTTTATGTAATTTCATCGTTTCACCGATGTAATCCATTTTTCGCAAATTTCACTTGAATTTACATTGATTTTACATGTATTTACCGAATTTTCAACTCAAATAATTATACATCTTCAATTATTTTTAAATATATCTCAACTTAATTCACTTACCTTATAACTTGAGAGATATTTCTTTACCGATCTAAGCCATTTAACTTATTATATTAGTTAGTTTAATTTAAGTTTCATTGATTTTTACTGGTTTTATATATTTTCTCTAATTTGCTCGTTCTTGATCAATTATAACGTAGTGTCCATTGTATTTTCTATTTTCCATCGATTTATTTTGTTTTCTTCTATTAAAATAAATTCTACTATTTCAGTTCACACTATTTTTGCTAGTTAAACTTTTTTTTTCTTTTCTGATTTTACTTATTTTTATTGGATTAACTTTATATTTCACTAATTTCACATTTATTTTCTATCTATTTCACTTGAATTTTCATTGATTTTACATTATTCACATATTCTAACATTTTTTCAATGATTTAACCCATTCTTCATATATTTCACCCGTTTCTCACTGATTTGTTTCCCAATTTTCACAAATATCGACGGAATTTTCATCGAATTCACATATGTTTATCGATTTTACAACACTTTTTATTACCGATTTCACCCACTTTTTCACCTACTTCACCAGTGTTCATAAATTTCGTTCAGATCGATTTCACATATTTTCATCAATTACATAAAATTTATTTGATCGGTTTTATCAATTTTCATCCGTTTTTCACTTATTTTACACATTTTTCTCGAAAAGATCCATGAAAATTTGAGGTAATGTTTCTCATGTCAAATAAAAAATACTTAATCCACTAAGTCATAAGCATTTTTGTTCATTCATAGGTAAGAGCGATTCTACTTTAACATAATTTTATGTGAATTTGATTTTTTAAGAAGTGATATATTGTACTAAATCTTTAAATGAAACAAATAATATTTTTTACATAAAAACATATTGGTAATACATTATAATAATTTTACAAATATACTTGAGCAACTATTCAAAATAATAGTATTTTTATTTTTATGTGTTATAGGAGAACAATAATGAAATTATAAAAGTGATGTAGGAGTTAATTTCCTAATTACTGGAGTTAATGTAGAAAATAACTATAATAAAACTTCATTCTAATTTGAATATACTTTTGTTTTTCTTCCATATTCATTTTGCTTGGTTAGGAGGAAAGGAAGTTTTTCTTAAAATATTTTTCTACCAAACTTTTGATGAGAAAATTTAAGGAAAATCCATGTCTAATTATATTATAGTAATATACTTAACAATTTGAATAAGGGTATTTTTGTCTTCACAAAAAAAAAACTTAAATTATTCACACTTTTAGTATTAGTATAGATTGGTTACTTATGAAAATATGCGAGTAATGAAACTAAACCAACATAGTGAATTTTTACAATGGTTATATAGACAATAATGTCTTTTAGTCCACTCTTCTAAATCACGAAGATTTAGGTTCTACTAGAGCAAGATTTTTTCTTCTTGCTCTTGAAATCTTAAATATACTCTAAGTAATAGAAGAAAAAGATCAGCGTTTACTCCTTTGCAAAATCAGCTCACTTTGGAGCATTTATTTGTAATCAAAATTTTACTATTGTTTATTAGCGAAAGTTTTTGTACTTGCAAACTCGTAGTGCGATAGGACAGAGTGTTCTAGCAAGCACTATTTTTGTGCGATAGGTAGGGACCTAGCAAGCACGGTTTTTGTTGAGCGATAGGTTGGGCCTAGCAAGCTCGTTTCGAGAGAAAGAATTGATATCTTGTAATCTCGAGTGGCGAAGGTTTGTCCTGCACGCCACGATCTATTAGTGGATTTTACCCAGGGGTGCTAGAAGAGAGGAAGTAGGCCGTTGGGGCGCGAACCTCTATAAATTGTGTTTGCTTTCTTACTCCTTTTATTATTTGCACTTTACTTCATATCGTAACTTTAATCTTAAAATCATTGGAACAATTAACTTTTATTTAAAGTTATTGGAACTATTTATTAATTGTCTTCTGGGAAATAAACTCATTGAAAAAGTTATATACCTAATTCACCCCCCCCCCCCCCCCTCTCTCTCTTAAGTATCAATTGGTACCAGAGCAGGTGCTCTATTATTTATTTAACTGTGCGGATTAACCCCCGAGAGCTAACGATCTTATGTCTATCTTTAGCAATGATGTTTTCGCAGAAGGACAATCACATAACAGGCCTCCACTATTCGATGGCACTGCATACTCAATATGGAAGAATAGAATGGAAGACTTTATGATTTCCATCGATTGCGATCTGTGGAATGTGATTCTTGAGGGACCATCCATACCTATGAAAACCGAAGGTAAAAATCAAATCCCTAAGGCGTGGAAAGAACTCACCGACGTAGATAAAAGAATGGTGTCAATAAACTCAAAAGCCAAAAATTTGTTGGCATGTGCCCTCACCAAATCTGAGTACAATCGGGTATGTTCGTGCCCTACCGCAAAAGATATGTGGGAGATGTTTCAAGTCACTCACGAAGGTACAAACCAAGTAAAGGAGCAACGCATCACTATTCTCGTACACCAGTACGAGATGTTCACCATGGAAACCGATGAAACTATCAGTGACATGTATGCTCGGTTCATGGAGATTATCAACCCTATGTCCGCACTTGGAAAAGTCTACCCTCAAAGTGAACAAGTAAAGAAAATACTAAGATCTCTTCCTAGAGAATGGACACCAAAAGTTACTGCAATACAAGCGGCGAAAGATCTTAATAACATGTCGATGGCTGAACTAATTGGATCTCTCATTTCTCATGAGCTCACTGTCCTTTCAAAAGATGAGGTAAAACAAATTAAAGATAAAAATATTGTGTTTAAAACTAACAATGTGCAGGAAGACGATAGTGACATTGAAATGATGGACGAAAAAGAAAGAAACGAGGAAATGGCGACAACAATCAGAAGATTAAATCAGTTGGCCAATCGAAAGTTTCACAAAAGGTTCTCAAAAGATCCCAAGAGAACTTTCAAGATCAAATGCTATGAGTGCAATGAATATGAACACTTGAGGTCCGAATGTCCCCTACTCAAGAAATCCGAGAAAAATTTCAAAAAGGGAAAAAACAAGGGGATGATAGCATCATGGGATGATCCAGAATCCGAAGAAGAACAATTGGAAGACGAATCCAGAAACCTATGTTTCATGACTAACGAAGAGGTACACGCTTTTTACGATTTTAAAAGTTGTGATGATTTAGATGATTATTTCGATTGTGAAGATGAATGGAATAAAATGTTAATCGAATTTAAAAAGGATCTCGAAAATCTTGCTTTTAAAAATGAAAAACTTAAAAAGAAGATTTTCTCATTGAATAAAGAAAAAGAAGAGTTTGATATAAAATTCCAAGAAAGTTTTGAAAAGCTTGAATTTTGAAAAAGGAAAATTCTTCTCTTTCGAAAGAAAATTTAAGTCTCAGAGCAAAAGTTGTTGATTTAACTAGAAGCTTGGAAAAATTTACGAAAGGAAAAGAGAACCTTGATAAACTTCTTGGCATGCAAAATGTTTCTCTAAATAGAGCCGGAATTCGATATGGACAGTCATATGATAAACTAAGTAAAATTGCTAAAAACTCTTCATTATCATATCATACTTGCAATTTTTGTGGAAAAATCGGTCACAAATCTTTTAACTGCATTTACAATACCGTGAATAAACTTATATGGATGCCTAAAGATGTTTTGACTAATCCGCAAGGACCCAAGAAAATTTGGGTACCAAAAATGCAAAAGTGATTTTCTCTTAACAGGTACAAAAGGCCCATTATTGTAGATTTTGAAATATGGTGGCCTTGATTAAATAAAAATCAATGGAGTGAGCAGTGGTATCAATTTCGAAACAAATTTGCTGAAACCAGTAAGGAAACTTGATTTGGGAGTCCAGAACATAATTCCTTGGGTATTTCAAGCATCAAGCGAACAAAGAGATACCATAAGAATGAAAGGTAAAAGTACTCCACTTTGAGGTAATCAAGGTAATAGTACGGTAAGTAAATACCGAAATATCCCTTGCATTTTCTTAAATATCCGCACATGCTGAAATTATCTGAAGTATAACCTCATGACTTATATTGCAATTGTTGAACATTCCATGACTTTATATGATTCACATGCACTTCGCTTACATAATGATAAATGTTTTTGTGCAATAATTTATGAAGGAAATTCCACACATGTTAGTACTTGACATATTATATTGTGGATTTGATAATCACTATGAGATTAATTGCTAAATTGAAATTATATTGATGATTATCATTCTTGTATGAAGACATATAATTAAGGGGGAGCATTATATGCTTATCTGATCTATCTTTGAACTTTATTATCATGAGATTGTTATATGTGCTACATGTGATATTTGAGCTTCGGAACTTGAAACTAAAAATCCTTCGAAACATGTTGTTCCAATATATTGTTGTTTTGAATAATCAAATGTTTGAATTGTTCATCTTGGAAAATGTTCTTTAACTATGCTCATCTGAATTCCACTGAAGATATATTGTTACTCTGATTGAAGAACTTTTCTAAGTGGGGAATAAGAAGAATATGTTTGATTGACAAAAAAGGGGGAGGAGTTATTTGATGCATTAACTTGATATAATTGCCTTAACACTTGTTATAATTGCCTCATTATAATTGCTTCATGAATGCATACATGGAGGGGGAGTTCCTCCTAATAATTTATTTTATTGCATCAAAGTTATTTGTCAATCAAGGGGGAGATTGTTAGCCGAATGATTAATGATTAACAAACAACTTGATATTTGAGCTTGTTTCTTGAGTTTGATCTTAACAGAAATTATTGAGAAGCTTATTATTTGAAGAAAGGCTCGTTGACGAATAATGCTCAATTGAGAAGAAATAGCCCAATAAAGATATCTAAAGTCCAAACAATGAAGAAGGACCAATTTGGAAGAAATGGTTTTGTACGAAATTGGAAGATAGCTCATGAGAAGCCCAATTTAAAAAAAAGGCTTGTTATGAATGAAGATCAAGATCGAAGCCCCTAGCACCCCTGAAGGGCCCAATTTCCGATTCAAGAAAATTGTGGTCAACTTAGTAAGTATTTTCAATCGATTAAAGAGCAAGAAAATTCCTAGCCCAAACTTTTTTAAATACTTTTAGTCCAACTTTTTTGGCCCTTTTCTAAAATGTGTTTCATATCAAAGTGGCCTGCCTACCAATTTTAAAATGAGCCGTGAACTCTTGATTAATAAAGTATGGCCGAAAATCATTTCATAATTAAGCCTAATTATCTTGAAAACTTATTTAATTTTGGCCATTGTTTTTGAACTCTCAATCAAATCAATTTTTAAAGGGATGATTTCTTTCAAATCCTTTGACTTAGCTAGCAAGATAATTTGTCTCTAATTTGTCTCCAATTTGTCTAGCTAAATATCTTACCCTATTCATAAAATCAATTCTTTTGGAAAGATTTTGTCTTCATCTAATTACTAAACCTTGTCCACATTCATTGAAATGTTTGTCACATGTTTTAATCTTGCAAGATCATTTTAATTGTGATAAAATAATTTTTGAATTTCAAAATATTTCCCTATTGAACCAACTCCACTCTACTATAATAAGTGGATCATTTCTCATGGCTCATACACAACTCATTTTCTCTAAAATTTCACTTGCTAAATCATTTCTCCTAGTCAAAGCTTTTGAGTGCTCTTAATTTTGCTAAAATCGTTTTTTTCAAAAAGGCTTTTAAAAAATATTTTTTCTTCTTGCTCTTGAAATCTTGAATATACTCTAAGTAATAGAAGAAAAAGATCAGCGTTTACTCCTTTGCAAAATCAGCTCACTTTGGAGCATTTATTTGTAATCAAAATTTTACTATTGTTTTTGAGCGAAAGTTTTTGTACTTGCAAACTCGTAGTGCGATAGGACAGAGTGTTCTAGCAAGCACTGTTTTTGTGCGATAGGTAGGGACCTAGCAAGCACGGTTTTTGTTGAGCGATAGGTTAGGCCTAGCAAGCTCGTTTCGAGAGAAAGAATTGATATCTTGTAATCTCGAGTGGCGAAGGTTTGTCCGGCAAACCACGATCTATTAGTGGATTTTACCCAGGGGTGCTGGAAGAGAGGAAGTAGGCCTTTGGGGCGCGAAACTCTATAAATTGTGTTTGCTTACTTACTCCTTTTATTATTTGCACTTTATTTCATATCGTAACTTTAATTTTAAAATCATTGGAACAATTAACTTTTATTTAAAGTTACTGGAACTATTTACTAAATTGTCTTCTGGAAAATAAACTCATTGAAAAAATTATATACCTAATTCCCCCCCCCCCCCCCCCCCCACCCCCTCCTAGGTATCAGGCTCAATACAGCAAATCACAAAGAGAACCTATACTATGAAATATTATCCCTTGCAAAGATGAATAATAATTTCTTAACTCTCTAAGTTACAGAAAATCACTAAGATTTGTATGTTTTTTATTTTTCTTCAACTAAGCTTTGTCAACAAATGACTAGTTGATTAGTGTTCTTTCCTTGAAATTTTAAAATATTTTCAAAAAATTTCAAAAAATTTTCAATATTTGATTGACTGAAACATACACTCGAAAAGAAATTTTAATCCATGGATAATACCTTTTAAGACACATAAGCAATGAAAATTGACATTTTTTAATCATTAATATGATACAAAAATTAACCTGTTTACAATTACTGTATTTTAATAAGTGGCCCATTTCCTACTTTAATATATATTTTTTTGATAAAATAATCATATTTCTAGCCTTTTACACTATAAAATCCAAGTATTTAGAGAAGGATAATACCACATAAGACTTTCACAATAAAACATTACACTACAATTTCACACAGCCAAACGGTTGATATTAAAAATGCAACCTAGTACACAACTCGAAATCTGTCGATAACTTAGTACATTAAAAACTACAAAGATCAGTTAGAAGTATACGTTACTGTTCTTGACACAATCAAAATCTCTCCGCTGTCTTAACCACTGGTTGATATTCACCCTGCTTCCTTGCCAGATAAGGACCTCTTTTGATTGCTTCCTGTAGCTGCAAAAATTCATTTATATACATAACAAAAGTTTGAAAAAAATTAGTGTATACATGTATCTGTCGACTAAACTCGAAGAAAAAATGTATTTGGAATACATCCATGATCCTACAAATCATATAAAACAATTCATGAATTCTTTGATCCATGACATTTCCATGTTAATGAGCAATCCCTCACCTTCAATTGTTTTTTAATACACGATCTTTGCTTATACACTTTATTTCGTATAAGGTTCTTTCCTTATCTTACAATGTTTTCTACCTTATCTTAAACACATGTCATAGTTCTTGAATTTGGATTTTAGTGAACCATAAGTCAAGATAATGTTTCCACATCAACAAATAAAACACTCCATTTCCAAAGTCACATGGTCCACATCAGACAATAGTTCAAAATGTTCAATCGATTTTGCTATCATCCTAATCTGTCTTGTATTGTATAAAGAAGAGATCACTAAATAATAGTAATATTTGCATCCTAAGAATGTTGGTAGTTATTTGAGGAAACTTCAATAATCTAATTATACTCTAGACAAGCCATTCGGAAAAGTTCGGAGCATCAAATACACACTCAAAATGTCCTCATTTATTCACAAGGCAATAAAAAGTGCAATACCCATCAATAAAAATGTGGATCTCACCTTTGAAGCGATTTCTGTGAAGGCGGGATGATCGATAAGTTTATTAGATGACATGAAGAATTTATAGATTGCTTCACAACACCTATGTCGAGCTTCCATTCCTGCTAAGTCATTGTACGTGTTAGGACAAGACTGTAAATGCAGAGAAGACTACAAGTAGATAAACAATATATATAACAACATTCAATTATAGAAATTTTAAAGTCAAGTGGAACAAACCTATCTTGTTAGTTTCTGTTTTTGTATCAGTCACTATAATGATTATCTCCGGTTTTGAAATAATCTCCACAAGAAACCAAGGTCGAGAAACCAATCCAGTAAGCAATCTATACCCCTGTATTATAAATAAATAATTATATCAAAATGGTAACATTTATGAGGGGACACACTTGCAACTTGTAGTTGTATGGTATCTAAGGGACTGGTCTTGGACGGTAGCTACTTTGTACATCTGATAATTATAATGTCCCGCTTTTGCTTGGGTTCCAATTTTTACCATATTAAGTTCACGTTTTTCCTTAGAATTGCAGTAATTAGGACTTATATCCATCGAGTCAATGCCATTTTACCTCCTTGTGATAATCTGAATGTTCAATTTACCCTCTCAAAAATTATTATGTGGATTACCCCCTCGTGTTCATTAAATTGAATCACGCTACCTCCCTCAGGTTATAATATGTGTGGCAGTTTACCCGCTAGTGATATGTTATAGAGGCAGTGTATGTGCGCAGAGGGGTAATTTTGCCACGTTAAAAACCACTGCATAGGGAGTTAAATTGCAGGAAAAATTACTTAAACTACCCCATGGTTCAATGTAATTACACTGACCACCCTCCATATTTGGGAGATTACTCAAACTACCCTCGAAATAATGGATTCATTACAGTTACCCCTAACAGCGTTAATTTCTGACGTCGCATGTTGATGTCATTAAAAAAAATGAATTCCAGAAATATCTAGGAACAAATCACAAACCTCAAGTGTGACAAACCAATTTCACCCATTTTTCTCACCGACTGCATAGATTTTTCACCGACTTCAAGCGTTTGTTTCACCGATTACACCAATTTCACCCGCTTTTTTACATCAATTTTTTTATGACGTCGACATGCGCCGTCAGAAATTAACGTTGTAAGGGGCAATGTAATGAATTCAATACCTCAGGAGTAGTTTGTGTAATTTCGCAAACAATGGAGGATGGTTACTGTAATTACACTAAACCGTGCATAATTCTCCCTAAATTGAACATTAGACTCGTCACAATGAGGAAGCGGAGAATTAACTCTATATCCATCACCAGAAATATCATACAGTGCTATACTTAATACCTTAAGCTAGCTTCGCTAGAGGCTTTCACAATGATGGTTCAATTCATTCCATAATAAGTGGAACTAGATAAAATCAGTGAAACTTGATAACAAATCACGCTTGGTGCTGCCAATATTGGTCTTGCACAGTCTAACCCAACTCCTATGTTTTATGATTTATACACAAATTAGATCATTAAGCTTAATGTATCTTTATGTGTATGGGAATAGTGAAAATTATGCATAGATTAGATTCAACCAAACCTCTAATAAGACAAGTTTGACACCAGAAGAAGTTCCGACACAAAAAAAAAAAAAAAAAAAAGAAGTTATTTTAAGAGTAGAAATTCATAGGAAACATATACACACTACAAAAATAAGGAAATTGGGACCCCTGAGATTTATGCTAATTAAAAGAACCTCCCCTCTTGTTTCGGAGATTACAAGAATCACCCTTGTAGTTTGCAACGTCTAACGAAACACCCTTACTGAGTTAACAACTACCGGCAGGTGATGATATCATCAAAAATATTTAATGAGTTTCCAAATTTGTCCACTAGTCAACTAGGGGGTTGATTGTAATGTTTTGAATAGTTCAGGTGGTGTTTTTGCTATACCAATTTAATTTTTTATAGATAAATAATACATTTATTCTAAAATTATTTAAAAAGATATTGAGAAAATTATTTTGTGTACATTTTTTACGTGGGTACAATTCTTTTTTTTTTTTTTTTTGTTACGTGGGGTACAATTCAAGAATTCAATAACATAAATCAATGATATCTTTTTCAAAAATAAAAAACACCCATCTAAAAATTTCAATAAAATAAAATTATTAATTTTTTTTTTACATAAATAGATTTACCCATTTAAAATTTTCAATGAATAAAATTTCAATTACATAAAACCAAAGAATTTTTTACAAAAACAAAAAACACTAATTTAAAATTTTCTATAGAACAAAGTAATAAACTTATTTTTACTTAAATAAATATACCCATCTAAAAATTTAAATTTCTACTGAAGTACAATTACATATTTAATATTTCTAATATAAAAATATTTTTTTAAAAAGAACTTATAGCAGCACCTCCCCAACCCACCCACCCATCTGCAAACTCCCATCAACCCTGCAGCACCTTGCGCGACCCTAGTTACAACAACCATTCTGGTCGCTGAGTCTTCCGCAACCGATCTAATCTCGAAGGCGGGCCTCCACACCAGCTTTGTTGCAGAGGTGCGGTGCCGCCATGGTGTCGGAGCTCGGAGGGTGGGGGTGTACGGTTGAAGGGGGAGGATGGGGAGGGAGGGATGGGCTAGGTGTTGATCTATTTTTTTTCAAGTCTGTAAATATTTAAGATAATTTCAAATTTTTCTCAATGTCCATTAGTTTTTACTTATGCTCGTCAGACAGAGGGGGTATTTTAATAATTTCCAAATCAATATGGTTTTCTTGGTATTAAGGTCAAATCTCAGGGGGTGCGGATGTAATTTATCCAAATCTAAGATATAGGGGGAAATTTTGGATTTTTATCAACTTCTATTAGTTTTTACTAACGACCATGAGACAGAGGGGGTGTTCTTGTAATTAGATCAAACCTCAAGGGGTGCGAATGTAATTCACCCTAAAAATTAAACAGGCAAAATAAACATACCGCTATACGAATTTCAGAATCCTGTTGAAGAACTGATAGGAGGAGGCCCTGCAATAATTAACAGCATACTAAATAAAATATGTGATCAAGCATATTTTCACAACGTGCGAGAAAGCATTCAGTATAAGTTTGACATTTTGGGATTTTCAAGAGTAACAAATCAAGTACACAGAAAATACTAGACATTCCAGCATTGAAACATATGGCGGGACCCAAAAAGCACAAGTGGAGAATGTTGATTAAATGCTATTTTTCATTGTACTCTGTTGCTTGCCAATTTTCATTTCTGAACTTAAAAATTTACTATAGTGCAGTATACTAAATGGACAAACGAAAAGTACCAAACTTCAGTAATAGTAAAGAATAATGGATTACACGAATCTAAGTTCAAAAGATGTTGAAAAAAAGACTTACTGATGGGGTAAGCTTAGATGTGCTTGATGCCTTTTCATAAATTAACCTCCTAAGATTTTCTTCTGCATTATTGTTTAGCAACATAGATTTCTCTGGACGTGTTTCACCAGCAATGTTTCCAAGAGAATGCAATGCAGCCTGTGTCCATTAAGCAATAATTCTCAATTAAAACTGAATGGAACGTATTTGATGCGCTAACTCAAAAAAATTGCGATTATTTTAAGTTTGACACACATCCAGCAACTGATCCAGAAATATTTTGTAAAACCATCTGTCATAGCTGGGAGTAAAACACTGTTCACCCTTGACATTTTCTCAACATCCACAAACAGGGTAAAGAGATAGGGTACAAATTCCAAGAAACTTGTGTGATCTCAAATAACAGAGGCCTAAGTGCAAGCAGTTACTTCCCCCAAGAAGAGCACAACCCCTCTACTCTACCAACACTGCTTGATTTCATACTATTCCCCTCTCGCACCTCAGGCCCATATCAACAAAAATACTACAAAAAATGCATATTAAGTCTGCTAAGTTTTAGTCCGCTGCATATAAGTCCCTTACTTTTTAGGCTAAGACATTTTCGTCCTGATATTTACAGATATAATCATTAATCATTAATCATTTACCTTTTAGGCTTCACCACATTTGGTCATTTATCTTTTAGTCCTTCTGGTCAAATGAATTTACTTCAAATCTTAACATATTTAATCCCATAAGGCATGAGTTTGTGGCTTATTAATGTCTATGAATTATAATACTCCCTGTGTCCAAATATATTATTTCCCTTTAGTTTTGAAGCAGTCAGAGAAGAGTTTCAGGTAAGAGATTAACAAAAACAATGAAATTTTTTATTTTTTTATATTTACACCTCAGAATTAGTGGTGTCAAAACTCAAATCATTACTTCAAAAAAAAAAAAAAAAAAAAAATTGGAAAGGGAGACTTGTATTGGGACATCCCAAAAAGAATTTAAGAGTTTAAAATTTGGGACAGAGTACATAAAATTTTCTATTATTACAAAACCAAAAGATAGCAACTAAAAGTGATGAATAGAGAACTAAGTGTGCTACCTCAAAAGAGTCGAACCATAGGTAGGTTTGAAAGATAAAGAACCACTTTTGCTACAGTTAGAAAGTCAGTTGAAAACATGCAACTTTACCCAACAAAATAATGTTTTTGAATAGTTACATTAATTTCTCCAGTTAGTCATGGAATTTCATTATTCATGTCACGAAATATATTTGAAAATTGAAACACATGCTATGTTAGGTGTGCTCACCAGCTGTTTACCATGGTGGTGGTGTTCAAATGCAGCATTAACAACATGTCTAGCAGGAGGAGGTGAAGTTGACAGAACCAGTTCTGCTCCTTGTAAAGCTGCAACATCATTATGTTGAAGATAAAAATCAATTATTAAAAAAATAAAAATAGCTCAATAATTTCTAGGATCATTTGCCTGACACCACGACAAAAAGGCTTGAAAAGACAAAGCAGAAGTTATGAGAAAAGAAAAATACGAGAAAATGCATGCCTCAGTAATGTAAAAATATCATCTCAATTAGAGAAGTAACAGAAATTTTAATTTACAACCATTTCAAGATAACATGGGAAAGTCGCAACCATTTAGTTCTCCAAGAATAGTACAAGCTTAATTAAAGCCACATGCAGCATGAAGAAATAAACAAGTAAAGAACGAAGAATCATATAGATGCACACTTACATGATCCAATATTACCCAATGCTTCAAGTGCACATTCACATTCATCTGCATCTTGACTTTCCAGGAATTCAAACCTTCTATCAATAGCTGAAAGCACAGTTCTAAAACCTATATTAAAGAATGAGAATTAGTTTACCTGAAAATTAAACTTTTGTTCCAATTCTCCAAAACAAAGGTTATAATAAAATCCCGGTGGCATCAATCAGTATATATGATTGATATCCCTGTCAAAGAGCAATTAGTATATTTTAAGTCATCAGATTTTGATAGGGTTAGCTAAGATCAAGGTCATCTGTATAGTCCCCAACATCTATGTTATTTGAGTAATCATTCATGACTCAACAAGAAAATATCATGAAGTACTATTTTCCTCACTTACCTAAATCTGAACTAACATTCATCCAACTAGTTTCTGGAATTCTGTAATATATACCCCTAAATCCTAGTCCTAACAGAATATCCCGTGGTGCATAATAATTTTCACCCACCCAAGAATGGGATCTTATACAAATAAACTCAGCTGACCTCACATTGCATCTCTTTCAACCCTCTTTTCTTTGACTTCAAAATTCCACAATTTGGAGTTTGGTAGAAGCTAACGAGCATTTTAAGGTATAAGATACACATCCAAGCTTCCACTATAGTAGGATACAAATAGCAAGCAAGTTTGTCGTATTTGAATTCAGTTAAACTTTATCAGCGCAACAATTAATCAGGTGGTAAATCCAATATTTAAGTCTAGCTGGAAGATCATACATGCGGGACCTGGACCAAAAACATCCGTGATGCCCGTGTGTATTATGTACTACAGGAATTTTCTGGAATAACCATTATCATACAATCAAAATATCCACCTATTATTTGTTGCCATTCGAACTTTCTACTTAACAAATCTTTTATCTGTATTCGGAATCTTCCAACATTTATTTCAAGATTATCAATCATTTAGTTATTTAGTAGGTATTCTAGATGATCAATCAAATGTTCAAGTTGAAGTGTTTTAGCCAATGAAATCAAGTCTTGCTCCTCAAGAACTCAACACTGTAACACTCACCAATTATATGTAAGTAGGCATGTCCTCCTTTAAGTATTTCATGAGAAGTTTCATAGGAAGTCAGATACAGATTAAGAAGGACCCAAAACAAGTTAGAGAGGGCTTGAGAAGGACTACCAACAGGTGTTTGGTCTAATGGAAGGTATTAGTCTCCACTCTCCACCATGTGGCAAACTCATGTTCGAATCCCCATTGGGAGAGGTGTCTACATAATGACCCCAATAGTGCCTCAAAAGGGATTAAGCCAAGCCTAAGACATGGACACCCTTGGGAAATAAAAAAACAGAGACTGAGAAGGACTGAAAACAATTCTCTCAGATCAATATCAATTAAGTTCAATATTTAAAGCGCATGGTTTAAGATTTAATATAGGATCTATCAGTATCCACAAAATTCATAATAATTGTTCTAGGACACAAATATTTTGACTATACATTGTTTAATTAGAGGTTAAGCTACAAATCCCCCAAATAAACATTTTCAAGTTCAAATTAAACCATTCTTGAAAGAGTTCAACTAATTTCTTTTGCCTGCAACACTCAAAGCTGATATTGTTGGTGAGTTGAATCAGAGGATTATCTTGAATCAATGCTTTCTCAGAGATTGTACTTGCATACCAAAGAAATTGCTGTGGTTTGAGGACACTTTTTCTAGTATATGGAACTTGAAAGGAGATTAACATGCACACTAGTCAGGTTGAGTGTATTGCCTTGAAGCATGATAAATCAAAGACTTTTGAAATTGTGCACATCAATGATATAAATAAAGCAGATCGATGTATATACAAGCCACAAACATCATACTTCAGGATATTAGCATCAATTGGACGTAAAAAACTAAAAAGTAGAATATGAAAACTAGCTTACTGGATTCATCAAAGAATGCAAAAGCATTTTCTTTGGACAGAAGCCTTCCAGCTATCATCATAGCCCTTGATCTCAAAATTGATTCTGCAGCTTCATGGCTAAGGAAAGATAGGAAATTTTTGAAAGAAGACACAAACTAAACAAAGAGATACTATATGGATAGGTTAAATTTCACGAACCTGATTATAGAACTAATAAGTTGAAGAAAGCTTGTTCGTGACAAAAACTCTATGCCGTGTTGGACTTCAGCTAACTTCATTATCAAGCAAAAATTGGATACAGAAATTAAACTCTGGACTTACCAAAGGAAATACAATAACAACAACATAATAACAAAAAAAAAAAAAAACATACCTCTAAAAGTGTAAACATAGCCGACAAAAACAACACTTATACTAGACAAAAGAAGATCATTGTGGACAACATATTTCACCAAAAATACTGAGATGGTTTATTACATCATTTATTACAGTTTAAAAGTGGCAACAAACACCACTGGATGAACTACAAAGTGAGTTTGGTTTTGTTCTTTTTACTTGTGTGTGTGTATATATATATATATTTAAAATTTCTGGATGTTGCATTTGAGTGGTACTGTGGTAATGCATTTCATTTACTTGGTACTCAGTTCAACTCAACTCAGCTGGTTTTTCAATATTGACATTGGTATTATAGTAAAAAGAACACGCGCTTCTTCGCGAGATTTACAGTGCCCAATACTAACACAAAACAACTGAATTCTTCAGAACTGAACTAGGACTTATAGGAGAATGACATTATTGCATGATACAGAAGTCAAACATACCCAAAATAGCCCTAGCGATCTGACCGGGTAAATATTGATGCAGACGGATCAATTAGATGGAAAAGTTACTCAGGAATCAGGATAGCGCAAACACAAGAGATCAAAACCATACCTCATATAGAAGTTCCAGCACACTCAAAGTCACTAGAGTATCATTCGTTATTCTGACTTCTGCCTCCAATAAACTCAGAAGATTTGATTTGGAGACTTCTGATGCCACAAAGCTTGAAATAGAGAAGAGCTTCACTATCAAGGCTAGAACTCGAACTCTTCCCTTCAGGTGTTTTCAACATACAAAAAATCACAATACACAGTGGAAAGATATTATAGCCACAACACCATGTGGAAGTACAAAGATAAGGCACAGACAGTTATTCACAAGCCTTCTTCAGGTCAACTCACAAAAGAATTTTTACCATGTTTTTTTCCTCCTTTTTTCTAACTTATTGATTCTTTCTTTCCCTTGTATTTTTTGTTATTTGAATAGCACGTGAAATTAGGTTGTTAGCTTAGTTTAGTTCTCTGAATGATCACATTAATTGTGAAACCGCGTTCTGCTTAAAATGACATTTCTACGATATTAATCGGAATTTAAAAATAACTTGTAAGGTTAGAATTTTCTAGGGATTTGCTTAAAATGAGTGTTTGCTGAAAAGATGGAATTTACCAGCGATGAACCTTTTGCAGCCAAGTTCCCTAGGTGAGTAGCTTCATTGATACTTGCCGGAAAAACAATTCCCTGGGGAGAAGTATGGAATTATCATTAGTAGAACAATGTCAAATTATTCATCGTAGATCTACAGGTAATCAAGGTCCAGACGCAGTAGTAACCAGGTAAATACCATGCCTTCTGGATAGCCAGCCAATTTTGTAATCGCAACCGTTGATGCAGTGGCAACTTGTTCATCACTACAGAAAAGAAGGAATTTTGTTGACATGCTATAGTATATCAAATATAAAAACAAAGAACAAGAGCATTATCTAGTAATACTCTCATAATAGATATCACAAAATACAGATCTATATTAATATTCAATATAGGAAAAAAAATGGAAACAAACAGTGGAATTTTCTCATCTTATCACAAGCAGGTATAAGAATATCTCAACATAGCATATCTCACCCAGCAGCTAGTGACTTGCTAAGCCGGGTTACACAGCGTGTCAAGGGCTAAACATGCGAAAGACTTTGAATAATATATTACTATTACCTATTCTATTGATGAAAGGAACTGGATCTCCCATTGCTGGGAAGGTAACTCAAAATGGCTTTTGATTATTAATGCAAAGACCCAATTCTCCAGGGCTGGGTTCCTAAGCGGGAAGATGGAAAGGAATAGACCTACTAAGAAAGAAGGAAAACCATCAGGTAGGAAGGAGATGTTGACTCTTAAATGCTCTATCAACACTAGTGCCTTAAGTAGGAAAGAAGTTTCATTTTGTGCGGTGGTATCGTAATCGAAAGATCAAGGCTGCTTTTAGGAGTGATCAATATTATTAATATCATGTATGGTAAAAAGACCATTTCATTCAATGTTCTTTCTCTTTATACCCAGCTCAACATTCTTGGAAAATAATCGAACCGAAGGTCCGGAGGAGAATTGGACATTCAATCTTTTGAACTAATCGAGACCGAAATTGGAAAAAGAGATACGAACGGAGAGGAATAACCAATCGAGGGCATTGGGGTTTTAACCTAATGGTCGCAGGTTCAAGTCCAGCTATACACAATCTGGACCCAAGGCGATCTTGATACATCACCGACTTTAAGTAACAGAAAGACTTGCATGATAAGTAACAAAAAGACTTGCATGATATACTTCCCAAAATCACGTCTTCACACCATGGTTTCTGAAGAGAATACAAGAACTCCAAAGAATGCTTGCTCCAACAGTAAACCAATGATGCAATTAATGCTTTCATAGTGAAAAAGTTGCTAATTATGCAACAAGAATCAACAAGCATACAAAAACCAGAAATATATATTAAATATTCAAAGCCTCATGTCAGAGGAAGGGACCTTACAAAGAGTTCACTTTAACTTTAAGTATCCATCAGGACAGATGGAAACAAGGCATGAACTATCTAATTTAAGACTTTAAGTAATGGTAGTGCATGTCCAAGTTTAGAAGCAGAGCGGTGATTGTTAACAGATAAGAAGATATAGCTAAAATGCAGCCTGGTGAGAAGTAAGAGCACGGAGAAACAATGCACGGAAATTTATCATAAAAGAGAAAACAAAATAGTATCAACTCTCTTACAGTCTTACTTGTTAGCTCACCGTTGGCAGGAAAAAGACGTGGAAGAATCAAAATAAGGACAGATTCAATTGTAAAAAATTTATGGCAGTTCATATACAACTTTTACATGAGCATATGAAATTTGTCATTCCAATGGTACAATGATTTTCCCTCATAATAGTGAATTATGTAAATGACAGACGATATTAAATTAATGAAGTACCGATGTCATCCCTAAAGATTCCACCACAGCTAAATACAAATATGCACGAATGTACACATCAGAAACACAAGATATTACCCATCGATCAAACAACTGAGCAGAAGTGGATAGACACCGTATTGAAGAACTAGTTGTACAGCAATCCTCTTATCGGTATTTTCTAAGAGACAAGATATCTGAAACCGAGTTCAGCATGTCAGATTTGAAATTCATGTATTCAATAATACAGAATAAAAATGAAAATAACCACTTGAGATAAGAAAGTAAACATTGCAATGAGATTTTATTTATAAATGGAAATTCTTATGAGGTGAGAGGTCATCAACTGGGAAAATCAAGATAATATACTTACAGCTACACAAGCGAGCCGTTTCACTTTTTGAGAATCTGCCCCTAGACCAACTAAAACAAACGGCTGAAACATAAAGAAATAATAAATAGTCGTAAAAAGAAATAGTGCAACTCTGACTCTCTCATGCATGAATTGAGAATAATCCAATTAAATAACTAGTTCTAACATAAGGAGATGAATATAAGTAGAATATACCTCTCAAAATTTTCTAACTTTCAACTTCATACAGTCAATTGGCAATTCAAGCTAAGATATGTACTATTGAATCAAAAGAAGAGCTCAACTTCCACAAAAATTCTGAAAATTAACGAATTTAGGGTAAAACCAGACAGTAAAATAAGTAGAAATATGTACCAACCTATGCATCATGATTAACTTTACAATTAGATAATTGTCAGTTGAATATATCATCAAATCTAGCACCAAGTATCTATGTGAGAATACAGACTAAACAGTACATAAACTCTGACAAGCCACTATTAACACTTCTGGCTGGGTTTTGACACTGTATAATAAAATATTACATAATTAATTTCCAGGAACAAAAAATAACAATTTCAATTTTTCATTGATAAAAAGGACAATATATTTTATTGGAGGGGATTTCTCATCTTCCAGTAATTTCCAGAAAATAGAGGTATCGTAGATATTGAAATTTATTAGCATTGCACCAAGAAAGAGTGAAACTACTAAACTAGTAATACTATACTTTTGGATAGACGCATATCAGTTGATCTATTTCATGGCATTCATGACATCAAATTTTCAGTGATTTGATCAGTGCTGACTGAACTGCAGCTGAAACTATAAGGGCACTAACTCTTGATACTATGGAATTGAGAAGAAACAAGCTGAACTCTAACACCCAGTATTTTCAGAAGTCCAAAAGGAACAGTACTTAGTATCAAGAAGAATGGCACGAAAACAACTCTTTGTCATGCATATCCTTTCAAACCAAATAACAGCCTTGAAATGCTAATATTTACTACACTAAACAGAAACCTAAACTATAAGATACAACAAAATGATCCATTTGAAAGTAAATGATACAACTCCAGCATAGCCGGAACATTGATCTCAACATATACTAATTCATCATTGATAACAATGGACGCCATGCCATGTGCTCCAATTACAGTAAATCATCACAATTAGACATCAATGGGAAAAGGAAAAAGAAACTTCTGCATAAACAACGAGTATGCATAAAAAGGCATCAATATCATCATCATACAAATTTTGGTTCAACATTAATTCCCCCCCCCTAGTAATTTCCTTCCCTTAGTCCCACAACAGGAAAAGCTTCAATTAAGCAGCTTCCAGTACTAAAGAAATCAACCGCAATACTTATTAAAAAATAAAGAAAAATCAGTTGTATGTGAAAATCAAGAGCATACCATATAATGTGGTATAAGTGATGCCCCATATTTAGTTCTGAATACCCTTTCCAAACAGTCAACCAAAGCATTTTCCAGACCAGGATACTCAGCTTCGGTTTGCAGAGCACTAATTCAGAAAATTACAAGTCCAATAATAAAATACCATAAGCTTCAATTAATTACGCCAACCAAAAAAAAATTACTTAATAACAAACAAATTGGAGTGTAAACTTTACTTGATAATAGCAGGAAGAGGGAAGCGAGTGAGAAATTCCTGAGCTGAAGCATCGGAGTTAGCACCTGAAATCATCGCGGCAAGCTATAGATACACTGCCCTGTATATATTGTACAAAATCAAAAAACAAATACATAGTGAAAAAGGGGGTTTACCGGGGTTATGAGCGAATTCGGAAGCAGCTTCGAGTAGCTGAGCTGGATCGACGGAAAATTCTTCCTCCATGGCTTGCCGTCAAAGTTTACAGAGAAACGTAAGAGCGAAACGGTGGAATGCAATACTGCAAAATATTCGTAATTAACTCCGAGGATTTAATGAAGGTTTAACTTTATATCGGACATTTCTGCAAAAAATAAAAATAAAATAAAACCACTTTGTATCGGATATATTTTGGTTTTTATATTATAGGCTTTCGTTTGGAAATATTCGCATTTCCGCCCATTTTACACTATGGTCTAGCTCGGTTTGTGGATTGGACTAGGCCCAATTGTCATTCTGTAGCAATGGGTTCAATTGTAATTTGGGTCTATCATATAGTCCAATCTTTTGTATATATCTTCTTTGGCAAATAAATATTGGGGCAATTAATATTGGGCTAATGAATTAGTATTCAATTCGGTTGGCCCAATTAGTAAAAATTAATGGAAACTGACAAAAATGCCCTTCAATCCACGGCTGAATAGAGCTCATCTTGGTCGTTGATTGTCTTTTAATAAGAAGGAAAAAATAAACCCTAGCAACCGATTATCACTTCTTATTTCTGTCTCATGGGATGAGCTAGCGTAGTAGAGTCTGAATCTTTACATAATTCCAGGGTTTCTGCCATGGATCAAAATTTCCATTTTTTCCGTCGAAAACATCGAAAAGTTTCCATTTTTGAATCAAGTGAAACGAAAACAAGATGTAATGCCGAAACTATATGTTTACCTTAAACTCTGTTTTTTTTAAATTTAGTAACTTTTTTTACAATTTTTCCTTAGTTTTTTCGAAACATTTCCGAAAAGTCTCGAAAAATTTTCAATATTTGATTGACCGAAACATAAACTTGAAACGAAATTTTGATCCATGGTTTCTGCTATTTCCATCAAGGTTTGAACATTTAGTTCAAGACTTCTTTTTTTTTTTTTTTTTTTTTTTCAGAGGGAAGCTTTCCATTAAACCGTCGAAGATACACCGTGATTCATCTCGAAAGGTAAACATTTATATATTCTTTTTCGCTTTTTTTTTAAATAGACATGATTCTACAACAAATTATTGAATTCCTATTGTTCTACTATTATGCAGGTATGGATTCAAGCACAAGTTCTAATGGCCAAAGTGGTTTGTTCAACAATATCCCTGTCCTTGAAGGAAGGTAATGATTGTGTGGTTCCAAGATTAAAGTATACACTTCCTGGACCAAAGATAACCCTGGCCGTCGTTTTGCACGGTGTCTTGGATTAGAAGTAAATTTAATCAAAATTATCGTCTCAATCTTTGCATATATCACTATGTGTTATTTTTATAATTACGAATTAAAAGAATTTGTGAATTCGAAATTCGTGCAAAATTTGTGTTACCCCTTTTCCAAATAACAATAGTTCTCTTTCTTACCCCTATTTTACTAGGGAAAACTATCAATAATCCCCTAGCAAATAACCCCTTGCTATTTGTTTGTGTTATGTTTAAAATTAGTATTAACTTCCTTGTGTAAATATGAACCAATTATAGGTTGCTTTTGTTTTGCTTTTTTGTTTATTAATATTATCCATGATATTTGTAATAAGGTGATCATTGTTCTTACTTTGAATGGGTTAATCCACCCATGTGTGATAGGTTCAGGTTGAGTATCCTTGGTATGTTTGTGCGGGTTAATTGTGTTGAGACAGAGAACACCCATCTGGAGCGTGATACTAGTGAATAAATACTGAAATTAAAAGGCTTGTTTACTCCATGTCCAAACTTAAGAAGGAAAATATGGCATTGCATCTTAAGCTAAAGTGTGCGATGATATGTTATGTGGTTCATATTGGTATAGAAGTTAATCTAATGACTTTAAGTAGACTTGAGTTTAGCATTTTGCCTTTAATATATATTAAAACTAGGCCTGTCAATGGGCGGCTTTTTTACCCAGCCCATGCCCATTCAATACCCATTGGGCTTCGGCCTCGCTACTAGATGACCGGTCCGGGCCCAGGCCCGAGATCGAACCCAAAACTTATCTAATATCAGGTTCGAGTTGGACTCGGGCCCAATTTTTTCGGGTAACTGGATTTTTTTTTCAAAAACCCTAAATTCCTAAAGTAACGACTACTTCAACTCCTCTCTCTCATCTATTCTCTTTCTCGCATATCCAACTATCTTCACCACTGCCGCCGCCTCCGCCTCCTCCTCCTCACAGTGGTGCACAAAATTGTTTTCTCTGGTTACTTTTACTGAATATATTAAATGTTCGGTATATGTTGAATTACATTTTTTTTCATTTTTCTGGACCTATGTACTCATTTTCCTACAAATTTCCATTTCCCTGGACTAATTATTTCAAGAAAATTGGAATCATCATTTGAGTCTATAAAGCAATTTTGATTAGTGGGTTTTGCTCAAAATTTGCTCAAAAGAAATGGGTATTGATCAACATAGACCTAATCCAAAATTTGTTTTCTGAAAATCGAAGACTGATTAGAAGTTAGGACTTTGAATACTGTTATTAGACTTTGAATAATGAATTTGTAAGTGATTTGATAATGGTTCTCAACTCTGAAGCCAGCACATTCAATTTTGATTTGATAAGTGATTTGATAATGGTTCTCAACTCTGTGGACCTATGTATTCACCACCCAATCTGACCGTCTTACCCTCGCCCTAGCCACCTGAAATTTATGCCTCAAAAGATGTGCATTAGGCGGAGATCTTTTCAATAACCACATCATAGAATTAACTCGACTTGTCTACAGGTGACTCCTCGTCTATATCTCAAGTTTCTTCTTTCCTTCATTCATCACGAGATTATGTGCCTCCCTCACCCTCAAAACCAATACATCACCTGATCACCCGATCTATAAACCAAATCTTCAAGCCCATACAGCGTCTCTCACTTGTCGCAACCAAATCTGATGTAACCTCAAACCCAAAACACAAACAAAAGTTCACATCAAAACCCAATGCTTTACCTGAACCTGACCATGTAAAAGTACCTCGAACTGCTGCTCAAGCATTCAAATATCCGAAATGGAAAGCTTCTATATTGGAAGAACTCCATGCTCTTAGTTCTCAAAGTGCATGGACCTTGGTACACACTAATTCAACAACTAATATGTTGTTGGCTACAAATGGGTGTTTCGAATATGACATAATCCCGATGGTTCAATAAGCAAGTATAAGGGCATCTCCTATGAGGCAAGGGGAGGGGAAAATTGGATTTAGGGGGTAAAAAATTATGAAATAAAATGGTTAAAGGGGTCTTCAAGCTAATTTTCCATTGAGGGAAAATTTAACACCTTGGAGGGGTGAGGCAAGACCATCGAGCCAACTACTAGCCCGCCCAGTAGCAGGTTGCCTCAACCATCGAGCCAGCTACTTGTCGGCCACCTGCTATTCACTTTTTTTTTTTTAATTTCTTTTTCTAAAATTGTATTAAATATAAAACCCTTTTTTTCAAAAAAAAATTCCTTAAAAATATCTTATTAAATGAAATGTAACTCTTATTTAATTTTAGTTTTATTTAATTTGTGTATTATTTTCAAAAAGTTAATTTTAGCTTAAAAAATGTAACTCTTATTTAATAAACTCAATTTTAATTTTTCTTGTTTTAATTTAATAAAAAAAATTATTTTTAAAAAAGTCCTTAAATTCGTATATTATTTTTTGAAAAAGTTAATTTTAGTTTTAAAAATGTAGTTCTTATTTAATAACTCAAATTTAATTTAATTTAATTTGTTTTTATTTAATAAAAAATAGTTTTATTAAAAAAAATCCTTAAATTTGGGTATTATTTTGAAAAAGTTAATTTTAATTTTAATTATTAGAAACTCAAATTTAATGTAATTAATAAAAATGAAACTTTAAAAGAACTTAATGAAGCTTACATACGATTCGTTAAATTAAAAATGATATAACTCTAACAATTATATAGTGAAAAAAAAAATAGTTACACATAAAATAAATACGATTAGATATGATCACCATTTGGACCGTGTCACTACAACAAAAATGATCTTTGGTGGCATCAAACTTTATGGCATTTTGAAGAAAATGTGAGAAAAAATGAATACAGTTACATTTTTTTAAAATGTCAGGAATTATAAATGTTAAATATACTATTTAGTGACATTTTAATATTATTATGGCACTTTTTAATGTTACATCTTGTTATGATAGTGACATTTAACTTTTAGTCACACCTCTACAAATGGCAGTTTGAAAAATGTCATTACATATAAAATGTCACTAGCAAAGTGCCACTTGTAGCGGTGTGGCTAAATGTATCAATGTCACAATTATAGTTAAAAATAACATTTAAAAATATTACTATAATAAAAAAAATTCACTAATAAGTAAAATTAACATTTATAGTTTGTGACATTTTGAAAAATATGACTATATTAATATTTTGTAACATTTTCTTTAAAATATCATCAAGCATGATGCCACTATAGATCATATTTGTTGTAGTGTGTATTGCCCACACATGTTCGACTAAGTCGATTTGTAGTTGACAGTTGACCTCTACTAAGCGTATTTGGAGACGACGTAAATATTCTTCTATGGATATGGGACTGAAGCGGGGATCTAAATCTAGCTCATTTTTTTGTTCATAAATGGTGGCACGGGCCCTACGAGATTTTGTGGGATCGCTATCATCATCGTCCGATTCATCATCTCCGTATTCATCTTGTTGTCCTCCACAATCATATTGTGATACATGTCAACATGATGTTCCCTAAGTCTTTAGTATTCCATCCCTTGCCGGGTTGCTTTACGATGGCAAAACAGGCTTGAAGAATCCCAAAAGCTCGTTCAACGTCCATTCGATATGACTTTTGTAACTTAGAGAACAATGCATCTTTTCTGTTGGATGGACTTCTAATAGACTGGACTACGTCGCCCATTTAGGATATATACCATATGCAAGATAGTACGTCATAAAATAGTCAGTATTATCTACCGTATATTGAACTTGTGGGGATTTTGCAGAAGTGAGGTTGTCGAACAAGGGTGAATGACCAAGGACGGTGATATCATTTTGGGCACCGGGTACGCCAAAGAAAGTGTGTCATATCCAGGTGTTCGATGAAACTACTGATTCAAGAACAATTGTGGGTTTTTTAGTTCTTCTCGAAAAGCTACCACCCGATGAGGTTGGACAATTTTTCTATGTCCAATGCATACAGTCTAATGATCCAATCATTCCAAAAAACCCACGCTTCTTCGCTTTGTCAAGAAGCTCTTAAGATCATCGCCATTTGGGGCACGAATGTATTGCTTCTTGTATATTCACAAAATTGTAGCGCAAAACTGGCGCATGGTCTCACATGCGGTCGTCTCTGGCATATGGTAGATATCGTCTACGGAATCACCGGAATATGAATACGCCAACATACGGATAGCGATTGTAACCTTCTGGAGGGTTTTGGTTTAGAAAAGCGATTTAGCCTTTGCTGGTAAAATGGATTTTCACGCTCGCAATTTGTAACCAATCAGAGGAATAGGTGTTTTTTTTATTCGAAAATATCGTCTGAAATCCTCTCGTTTGAAACAGCATTTTGAACGAAGTAGTCTTCCATGAGCAATTCCTCCCTCTTTTCTCGCTTTCTTGGTTTATCTTTTCTACCAATTTTAGAACCACCGTGTTTGGGCACTACTTCCACCGGATTATCAAGACAGTAGTTTTGAAACTCTTCAATTGGATATTGTATTCTTCATTGTCTTGGTTTTCAAGCTCGATCTCTTAATTATAAGTAACCCAGCCATCAAAGTTAAATGAAATGTTACCCGAACTTTCTCCCCAATTTATTTTATACCGAATGAAATATATGAAAGTGATGGTAAGTGATTAAATATTTTGGAGAAAATGAATGAGATTTGTTGTGTGAAAAATGAAGAGAAAATGGGCAGTATTTATAGAAAAGTTATTAAAAAAAAAAAAAAAAACTATCGTTGTTTGAACTAGCCGCTTATTTTAAACGGTAACAAAACGGCTAGTTCAAACTAGCCGATACTTGTTCTGATTTTTTTAGTTCTTTCTTCTATAAATAGCTATTTATTTTCTTCAATTTCACAAAACAAACATCGAATTTCTTCTACAAGTTCTCTCTATATTATTATTATTATTTTTTTCTTGAGAACCTCTATATTATACACCAAAAATAGACTTGATATTCTATATCTCTAAAAAAAATTGTTACTTTCAATCAGTGGCTCCCAAATCGGTTGGGACGATTGCAGAAGATGTAGCTCTATGTAGAGCATTAAGACATCATTTAGAATATAGTATTCAGGGACACAACCAAAAAGAAAAAGTAATGTGAGGCGATATTGCCAAAACAATGATGTCCATGCTCGAGGAGCAAGGAGTACCATATACTTCTAGGACTAAAGATAGTTGTACTAGTCAGTGAAAGAAAATATTTCTTCCCGAGTTAAACAAATGGGCAAACGCATGTCAAGAAGCTTCCCGAATTTCACTACAAGAAAAATAGGAATTTCCGACGGATTTCGAGCAAAATTCGTCGAAAAATGAAAAAAGTGGCGTGGGACAAATTTCGACAGATTTCATCCGTCGAAAAAATTCCCGGCAGACATCCGATGCTTTTTCCAATGAAATCTATCCGTCGGAAAATTGCATTTTCCGACGGATGAATTCCTTCGGAAATTATTTTTGAATAATATTTTTTTCCGACGAAATTATCCCGTCGGGTATTATAACTACTTTTTTTGAATTTATTTTTTTCCGAAAGAATTATTCCTTCGGAAATTATAAATATTTTTTCTTTTTTTATTTTCCGACGGGAAATTTTTTTAAAAATTTCAAAAATATTCAGACCTGCTAATAAAAAACGTAATCAATTAAGAATCATAAATTATCTACAATTCAATCATCATCCCAAAATAGTAGACACATAAACCATAAAAAAATCACTAAGTATTCAAATATTACAGGAAAATATCACAACATTCAACAAGTTTCAATCCGACGATTCCTCATCGTCCTCGTCATCATCAGATTTAGACAGTTGTTGTTTCTTGGTCGGGTACATGGGTGGTTTTGATTTCTTTCTTTTCTTCAAAAGTCCTTCGACCAAAAGCTCAACTTTATCTATCCTTTCTTGAGATTTAACCAATTGTTCTTGAGATGTGGCAAATAGTTCTTCTGTTCTGGCCAATTTCTCTGATTTGCTCGTATGACTCCTTTTGGCTTTGCTCTTGTTGTGTTTTCCTATACGGTTTGTTCCAAGGTTTGAATTCTCGAAGCAAGCTCTGAATCGACTGAAGAACTAGGTCTAAAATTATGTGACGATGAACTAGGCCTAACCCGAGCAGCCTCAGAACCTAAACCATAAATATTGCCCTTCTTTCCAATACCTACGGTATCTGCCCATGTCTAAATAAAAAAGAAAACAATAATTAGATTATAAATTTATTTTAAATAAACTAAATCATTTTGTTAACCCATGTTGTTACCTTTAACTCAACATCTGGCGAGATCGGAATTGTTTCACCAGTTTCCGAGTTTTGGACATAAGCCAATTTTTCGGCATACTTATTCTAACATACACGAATATTATAAGTTAGTTAATAAAGCACAACACATATCATTCAACTAATTTATGGGTTATTTGACTTACATATGTTCTCCCTGGACGTTCATCGACCCACTTAATCCTTTGTCCATTTACATCGTATTGTGAATTCTTACGCATAAATAGTGTTGTCTGAGTTACTACCTCTCCTTTTTCGGCCTTAAATAGGAAAAAAAACATGTCATGACTTGTTGCTTCCAAGATTCTCTTTAGTTAAATATTCTGCTAATATTTCAAAACACAAAGGATAAAAAATAATTGTATTTCTGATGTTGGGTTTAGTTGCAAATAAACTTTTTCCTTTCATGAATCAAATCCGAACAGCTGGTTATTGTGAAAATATTTTCATATTTTGCTATAATATTAATAACCAACAATTATTAACTCTTTATTTGACCTTCTCAAAACTATCCAATATTTCCTACAACAAGACTCTCAACTTTAGTATCATAGATATGATATATTTGCATACAATCGATCATTGCTAGCTAGAATCTTAAAAGTAGCATGTTGTTCTAAATAGATCTAGGAAAAATGCACAAAGGGAATAACCTCTACAATGTGTTGTATTTCGGGCTGGGCTGGGCTCGGCAGCGTGAACAGGGGTCTGGGCAACGGGTTCGGGCAACGAAACTCACACAAGTCTGGGCAGCAGCGGCGTGAGTAGGCCTG
This sequence comes from Penstemon barbatus, assembly GCA_003313485.2. Classification (NCBI taxonomy): domain Eukaryota; kingdom Viridiplantae; phylum Streptophyta; class Magnoliopsida; order Lamiales; family Plantaginaceae; genus Penstemon; species Penstemon barbatus. The sequence continues at coordinate 53,934,998 of CM064877.1, read as the reverse complement.
AAAACAAGCGCAAATGGACCGTACATGCCCATGATCGGACTCGGCTCAAAAAGTCAAGCTGGCTGCTCAGACTCGGCTCGAGCTCGGCTCGGAGCTGAGTATTAATGCTCATGAGTACCCAGCTAGGCTCGGTTGAAGAGCTAATTTCATTTATTCTTATTGTGTATTGTCAATGTCAAAGGTTAAAGAAAACAATTTTTGGGCACCAAAATTCTAACAAAAAGTTGAATTCTTTCTATTCATGTACAATTTTTCTATTATCCATTCGAGATACAAGCTCAGCTTCTGACACCTAGCTACCTAATTTCATATTAGTAATGAATATATGCTAGCTTTCAACAACTAGCAAATATTATAGCTACAGACAAATCTAATACTATATTCTCAGTTGTCCTTTTTTTTTCCAGCAATAAAGTAATTTTCTCCATGCTTGCAATAAAGTAAACAATACCATCTAATACGAAGAATGAAACTACCCATGTTCACGAGCTTGTCCAGTCGAACGGAGGAGTGTTCAAACTCGGGTCAAAATTTTGCCCGAGCTTGAGTTTTTGTTCGAGCTCGGTTCGGTTCGACAAGGAATCGAATGAGTTCGATCGAGTTTTTTCCGAGCCGAGCTAAATCCGAGTTTCGAGTAACTCGGTTCATGTTTCAGCCCTAGGCGTGAGCAAGGTTCGTCACGCGCGTCTGGGCAGCGGGTTCGGGCAGCGACTGGTGAGCAATGGAACTCACGCGGGTCTAGGTAGCGGCGCGGGTCTGGGCAACGGCACAGGTCTGAGCAGCGGTGGTGGGAGAGATATGGAGGAAGGTGATTGTGGGAGTAATTAATAGTGAGGAACGGCGGGTGGAGTTTGGAAGGAGATAGAATGAAAGTAGGGCAATAATAGTTTTTTTTATTTTGTATTTATTTTCTTTATCTTAAATCATTAATCATTTTTAACTTTTTAAAATTAACTAATAAATTATTGAAATTAAAAAACACTCCCCCCGTCCCATTATTTTTATTCCATTATCTACAGTACCTGGCAACATTTTCAATTTTTTAAATGACTTATCATGTAAAATTATTCATATTGGTGGTGTATTAAATCTTTTAAATATTAATATTTATAGTATCACGTGATATTATCAAATTATTAGTGAAATATATATATTAAATTTTTATTATAATTTCTATAAATTTAGTCGAGTTGACTGGACAACTGTACGAATGGATAAAAAATAGAACGAAAAAGGTATTTGAGTTAAATCAATCAAAAACGATTTAACTTGAATCAATTTGGTGGAAATTGTAGTCTATATGATTATGTACATTAAGGTTATTCGCAATCAGATCGACTGATTCTCGATTTGTAACGTTAATTGACGAAGTCGATATTGTTGACCCTAAGGTTATATATATGTACATTGAAGTTATTCGAAATCAGATCGATACTTGACTCAAAAGTAGTCATTAATCCAAAATCATTGACTATATGTACATTGATATTATTCACTATTACATCGACCTATTCTCGACTTGTGACGTTAATTGGGCAAAGTCAACAATATTGTTGACCTTATGATTATATGGTTATATATATTGAAATTATTTGAAATCAAATCAATATTTGGCTCGGAATGACTTAATTAGTCACTAATTCAAAATTGTTGACTATATATATGGTTATATATGTACATTAGGATTATCCGCAACCAGATCGATCAATTCTCGATCTATAAAGTTAATTAACCAAAGTGGTTTAAATTGATAGGAATTGAGTTAAATCAATCAATAATGATTTTTATACCTGAAACTTGTGAAAATACGGAATCAAAGAATGTTAGTGAAATCGATCGAGAACAATATAATTATAGTAATTAAACTAGTTATATAAAAACGGTTTATATCGATGAATTTGGTGGAAAATGAGCTAATTAAATCAATATCAATAAGGGTTTAAGTCGATGAAATTTGAGAAAATACGGATGAAGTCGAAAAAGTTGGTGAAAATTTAGTTAAATCGATTAATACGATTTAAATTAATCAAATTATTGCAAAAAAAATAAGAAAAAATGGTTTAAATCAATTAAAATGGGTGGATAACGAGTTAAATAAATCAATAAGGGTTTTAAATCGATGAATTTTGTGAAAATATGAGTTAAATTAGTGAACAAATGGTTAAATGGATCCAGAATGGTCTAAATTGATCAAATATGGAAAACAAATAAGGCAAAAAATAATTAAATTTTTTTAATTATTTCCGACGGAATAATTCCGTCTGGAATAGTTACTTTTTTTTATGATTTTCATTTTCTAGAATTCTTTCTGTCGGAAATATATAATACTTTTTTATTTATTTTTAATTACTTTCCGACGGATTAAATCCGTCGGAAAATAATTTAAAAAAAAAACAAAATAGTGATTAATATTTTCCGACGGATTTAATCCGCCGGAAATATGTAATATTTTTTTTAATTAATTTTTAATTACTTTCCGACGAATTTAATCCGTCGGAAATTATTAATCATTTTTTTTTAAATTAGTTTTCGATGGATTTAATCCGTGGGAATATTTTTTTTAATTGTTCATTAAATTTTAATGTTTTTTTCAGATGGATTTTAACCTCCGTCGGAAACTTTCGTCGAATAATTACCCGTCGGAAACTCCATCGTAAATTTTCGACGGATTTATGTCCGTCGGAAAATCCTGTTTTTCTTATAGTGTTCATATGAGTGGTCAAAACCTTGTCGGCGAGGTAAATGTTCTAATCATAAAAAAATCTTATTAGCATTATTATTATATGCACTGTTAATTATATGACATATTTTAACAGTTAATTTATATTTTTAGGAAAGAATGAGAATGAACTTATTCGGGTCAAGTACATGACATACATTTAATTATATGCATTGTTGGGAGGTATTGGAAGATTGGGCCGGATCCATTCCGTACTCAATCATCAAGCCAAGATGTAGGAACAAACTCCGCTTATGTTCCGCAATTTGATTTTACAAATGATCAAGACAAATAGGGACCCAAGAACCACTAGAAACTCCGACATCAGATCAACCTGATTCCAGACCAATTGGTACCAAAAAAGCTAAGAAGGCCAAAGCAAAAAGGCTTCGACTAGTCATAGTCAAGAAACTGCGCGAATTGAAGTAATGCGTACTGTTGTACAAAATGTTATAATGTTAGAGGAAGGACATAATCGACGACATGCTAATATGATGGTTAATAAAGAAAAGGCAGACGAAAGGGGATACTATGAGAATGGATTGCTCATTTATGACTCATAATACAAAGTTGTATTGGCATGACGTAAGGAATGAAATCCGCGAAAAAAAATGCTCGGACTCGCTTATTTGGAGGTTTTTTAGGAGGTATTCAACCTAGGCGACGGCGGTAGCAACGACGATGGAGAGGAGGGTTGCTTTCCTTATATGAGTAATTAATTGTTGTATTATTGTGTACTTTTAAAAAAATTATTGGTTGTCAACTATTTAATTGTTGTATTATTGTGTACCAATTTTATTTCTTATTATTTATTTCAATCTTAAATTATTTTATTATTCCCAAATCGGTTTGCTTATTATTATCCATTATTAATATTGTTATTATTATTAAGTGAGAGTGGGGAAGAATGAATATTGAAATGAATTGGAATGAGAAGATTGAATCACTGAAGATGACTTTATAAATGGGACGTAGAAGGGAAAGGGGTGAAAAAGGAGAAGGGAAGAAAAATGGGGAGGGGAAGGGAAAGTTTGATTGAAGTCACTGGAGATGGCCTAAGGATCGACTAGTTGCCAAGGGATTTCATCAGCGACCTGGAATTGGTTTTATAGACACTTTTTCTTCTGTTGCTAAACATACTACTATTCGTGTTGTTTTGTCGCTTGCTGTTAATTAACTTTGACTGGCCTATACAACAGATAGATGTCAACAATGCATTTTTACATGGAAAACTTAATGAGAATGTGTTCATGGCTCAACAGTCGGGGTTCTCTGACTGTAATCATCCTTCCTATGTTTGCAAGCTTCACAAAGCTATATATGGCCTAAAACAAGCACCTCGAGCATGGTATAATGAGCTTAAAGAATATCTTATCTCTCTTAGGTTATGTTGCTCGCACTAGGATCACTGCCTATTCACTTTACATCAATCGAAAAGCATTATAATTACTGGGAATGACTCCAATGTGCTGACTAGATTCATCAATCGACTTCGGTTTTCAATCAATGATCTTGGTGATCTACATTATTTTATTGGGATAGAGATAAACGGATCTATCTTTGGCCTTTTCCTATGACAAGAGAAATATATTCAAGACATTCTAGAATATGTTGAAATGACAAATGCAAAGGCAATTACAACGCCACTCTCTTCCAGCTCCTCTTTTGCTGCTCATGATAGTGACCCGATATCAAATATTAAAACCTACAAATCTCTTGTTGGCAAGCTTCAATACCTACATTTCTAAGGCCTGACATTGCCTTTGTCGTGAACAAGCTTTCGTAATACACCTCATGTCCAACACAACATCATTGGCAAGCACTTAAACGCCTTCTCAGATTTCTTGTTGGCACTTTTGACCGTGGTCTCCTTATTCATCGACATTCATCACTCTCTCTCCATGGTATTTCTAATATTGATTGGGGTGATCATCATGATGATCGCACTTCTACTGGTGCTTGTGTATGCTTCCTCGATCTAAAGCCTATATCATGGTCTTCCAAAAAATAGCGCTCTATCTCTCATTCATCTATCGAGGTTGAAATTTGCTAGCTAATAAACATCCTAGAGGAGCTTCAGGTTAACCTCCCATCTCTTCCAACTATCTATTGTGACAATGCCGGAGCGACTTACAGTTGTGCAAATCATGTCTTTCATTCTAGAATGAAACACATCGAACTTGACTATCACTTTGTTCGCATAAAAGTTCAACAAAATCTTCTTCGTGTTGCTCTCGTTTCTTCTAAAGATCAGCTAGATGATGTTCTAACAAAACCTCTTCCAAGTTCAGCCTTTACTCAACTGTCATCCAAGATTGGTGTTTCGCTTCGCCCTACCAGCTCCTCTTTTGCTGCTCATGATAGTTACCCGATATCAAATATTAAAACCTACAAATCTCTTGTTGGCAAGCTTCAATACCTACATTTCACAAGGCCTGACATTGCCTTTGTCGTGAACAAGCTTTTGTAATACACCTCATGTCCAACACAACATCATTGGCAAGCACTTAAACGCCTTCTCAGATTTCTTGTTGGCACTTTTGACCGTGGTCTCCTTATTCATCGACATTCATCACTCTCTCTCCATGGTATTTCTAATGTTGATTGGGGTGATCATCATCGCACTTCTACTGGTGCTTATGTATGCTTCCTCGATCTAAAGCCTATATCATGGTCTTCCAAAAAATAGCGCTCTATCTCTCATTCATCTACCGAGGTTGAAATTTGCTAGCTAATAAACATCCTAGAGGAGCTTCGGGTTAACCTCCCATCTCTTCCAACTATCTATTGTGACAATGCCGGAGCGACTTACAGTTGTGCAAATCATGTCTTTCATTCTAGAATGAAACACATCGAACTTGACTATCACTTTGTTCGCACAAAAGTTCAACAAAATCTTCTTCGTGTTGCTCACGTTTCTTCTAAAGATCAGCTAGATGATGTTCTAACAAAACATCTTCCAAGCTCAGCCTTTACTCAACTGTCATCCAAGATTGGTGTTTCGCTTCGCCCTACCATCTTGTGGAGGCATATAGGACAGTCACCTATTCACTTGAATAGAATCACATCCATGTATAGATGATTGCTCATATATTTGATGATTGAACATATATCTTTGATTTAGTTTCATATGAATGTATATATCTTACTGATTTAGCATAGGGCATCCAATGTATAAATAGAGTTCTTGTAAGCAATAAGAATAACACACATTATCGCTTTTATCAATTTATTTTATTCTCAATGTTACATGATATTTAATTGAAGTTACTAAGTTCAATTTTCTACGTTGCTAATTAAACTCCCAACATTTTAAAAACATAATCACCCCCGACGCATTAGGCCATCTCCAACCCAATGTGGGGTGGGTGGAGATGGCCCAAAAGTACAGCCCTGAATGATCTCCAACTATCCAGGGCTGTCTATATACACAACCCAGGGTTGTGGGCTGAGCCTAGCTCACAGCCCTCAAAATGGGACGCGCTGACTAGCGCGTCCCTTCCCATCTAGCACCAGGTGGTGCCACTTGGCGCCACCTGGTGCATTTCCTTTATTTTTTTTATTAAATTTAAAAATAAGTATTAATAAATAAATTATTTATAAAAAAAAAGTTAAAAAAATTGAAAAAATTAACTACGAATTTAACAATACCTTGTTTAATTTAATTAACTAAAAATAAAAGTTACATTTAATTATAAAAGTTGTTGTAGGTTTAATAACAATTTATTTTAAATTAAAGATGTAACACAATTAGATATAAAAATTTGCCTATGAAAGCAAAATTAAACAACATTATAGTATAAACAACATTTTGAAATTTATATATTTGTTTACCAAAGAATAATTTATTTAACCACATTTAAAATTTGATTTGAAATATTTAAATTTTATTTAAACTCTAATATAGCATATATGTTAAATGTACAATTTGGACGAAATGTAGAAATATAATTTTGCATTAAATTATGCCAAAATGTAATTGTTGTTGTTTTTCTTGTCCCCGATGTAATATTATAATGCTTAATTATATTATTATTGTCTCTAAAATTATTATTATGCGTTTTCATATTTATTATTAATATTACTTATTTTAAAAATTATTATTATTATTACTTATTTTTTAAAGTTATTATTATTATTATTATTATTACTATTATTATTATTATTATTATTATTAATTATAGGTGAGAGTGGGGAAGTTTTTTTTTAATTAATTAGAGGAGATAGCCCTATGGATTGGAGACGATGCTCAGGGGGTGCAGATTCACCCGGATGGAGATTGACACCCCTGTGCTGTGAAAAGCCCTCCGGGTTGGAGATGGCCTTACCATCTGTTAGGAAGCATTCACCAAAACAAATATATTTATAATGCAAAATAATATATGTCAGCTAGGTGATTTTGAATAATATATGTCAGCTAGGTGATTTTGAAATATAAAGATATCATGAATTAAGTTAGTATCTCAGTCGCTACTAGTTGTTCAAATAAATTGATTTTAGGAAAAATGCATACCCTAGTCTTATAGTGCATTCACACATATGATTCCCACGACATTCAAGTGCGATTTGACTCACACCCGTGCCTTTGCAACGGGGACTCCGTCTGCTGCCAAAATCCTGGCTAACATTCTCTCCTTCAGCAATTGCACTTATTGGGAATTGAACTCGCGACCTCTGTTCTAAGCATATTCTTTATTACTGACTTTTCGCGGTTGATCGCACATCGCACCTAAAGGAGTCTCCCTTGTATAAGTCGACGTCTTAACCTGACTTCCTGAGCTCAGTTGATTGTTGATAGCACTTGTAGGACCTCAGACACTATCAACTGCCCAAAAACCAATTAATTTTAGGAAAGACGCATTCCACTAGTCTTTTATTGCATTCACATAAACAAACGTCCACGACATATAACTGCAATTTGACCACACTCACGTCTTTACAACGGGGTCTTTGTCGTTTGACAATTATTGTCAAAACTCTTACAAATATAAATTAATTGATTTTCCGTTAGATTTACGAAAAAAAAAATTAGTATTAATATAATTTTATATATTATTTGGGAACTTTAATTTATGGATAACCTCAACTTTGCATTTCTCTAGAATTTAATTTTTACTCTTTGAATTTGAAATTACAATCATAAATCCGTATACGTACAACTTAAAAGATTCATGACACCCAATAACGCATGCTGCCTTTTTTATAATTATCATACCCACTAACACAACTTCCAAATTCTAGCTTTTGATGTTGGAGACTTTTTCCCTTACTACAACAGAAAGTATACAAATTAGTAAAAGATGGTCGATTTTCATTTTTGCCTATCTGCAAAGTTTTGGGTCATTTTCATCATTATTAAATTCCAAAAAATTGCACCGATTTGGTACTTGGCGTGCCATGCTTATATCCGTGCATTTGACAGTTCAGTCCCTATAGTTACCTACTGAAACTGCAGGCACTGGCCGTGGCCGGTAGTAGTGGTTCAGTTTTTATTGTATCCCAATTTTTTAATATGGAAACATGATTTGGGTAAAAAAAAAAAAAGTATTGGTTGGGTATTTCATTTTCCTTTTTTTTTTAAAATTGTGTGAGATAAATGATACAATATTTGGATGTATTTTAGCAAGAATGTATTTTTTTTAATGTAAATTAATGGTAATTTGATGGTGAGTTGTGTTTGAAAATGAGGTATGAAAATTAATACTATATTATGTGGTTTGTAAATTAAACATAAACCGGTTGTAATACTAATACTTGTTTCACTGATTTGAGCCGGTGTAAACAATTCCAAACATTGACCCAATGAAAATTTGAAATGATTTGGCAAGAATGGATCCAAACATGGCCTACGGTCCATAGTGGTCGATGTTTTGGCCTAGTTCCTATTGTTTTCTAATTTAATATATTGATTGTTAGTATAATTTAAGTAAGTCTTTGAAATTCGATTTGGATTGCGTTAGAATATTATTTTTTTAATTATATTTAAAAAAATTAGATAGAAATTGAAGTTTTTTTTTTAATGTGGGGGCTTGCAGACAAAAATAAGATGGTCTATATTAAACAATAACTTCTATAAAATTTGAGATATACTATAATTTCTTGAAAGTGGGAGATAGAAGAGGAGGTTTAAGAATAATTGAGGCCGGATTTTGACTCAGTTTTGTTGAGTTCGGTTTCAAAAAATGGTTTGGATAGTTTCAGTGAAATATTTGAAACTTCATTTGGTTAGGTTTTAAATGTGGAGGTTTGTGATTTTGAAATAGCCGAAATCCCACTTGGATTGGACTTGAATGTTGGAGTTTGGGAAAAAAAGTAGGTGGTAGTTATAAAACCAAGTATTATAGGTTTCAAGAGTTTGGGTATATATTTCCGATTAGGTTTGTAATAAATTTCATTGATCTAACGAAAACTCATTTGGAAGATTTTGGTCTGATTGCGAGAACGGAGCAAAACCCATCCACATACGACAAGATTTGTGTGCTTGAAAAGATTTTACACAGTAAAGTTTAGCATCAAATGATCAAAAGATTTTTTTTTTTTTTTTTTTTTTGGTTTCCAAAGGGTTTAATCCCTTTCGAGGCGCGTCAGGTACATAAAGTGGGAACTTCTCCCAACTGGAATTCGAATCTGAGTCCGCTACTTTGTAGTGACTAGTCCCTTCCACTAGACCAATCATCTGTTGGTTCAAAAGATTGTAATTGGCCAGTGATTGATTTCGTGGTAACTAAACCTAAATTGATTACTTCCAGTTATGTAAATCAATAGCTCAAAATTGAAATGCATAATTAACATAAAATCATATTTCAATATTTATTGTCATATTTAACATGCATTTATGGTTACTACGCACTCATGCCTATACGAGGAAAAAATCATCATTTTCGGTTGCGCTGCATGTTTAATTTGTTGATTTGCGCACATAATGATAAGAAATAAATAAGTTTTTTCTTTTGTTTTTTCCTGATATCTCCGAGAAGATTTAATGGGCATGTTTGTCACGCGTTTAAGATTATGAAGTTTAGAAGAAAAAAATATAGGAGATAAGTTATTTTATGTCATATCATGTTTTTTACATGAGACAAATATTATAAGAACTAAATATGTTACTTTATGTCAAATTAAAGTATAGTTACGTTTGTTTAGGTCCTTCTAGAAATAAGAGGGAAAAAAATTAAGATAAAATAAAGAATTTGGCATCATAATTATTTTGTCCGACACATTCGATACTATTATTTGACGAGACGTTACACATTTCATATTTTCGTCAAATTCATGACGGAATTGAACACGTGAAGAGGCTTATCAAATTTTGCGGGAATGGATGAAAAAAAATTATAGAATTGGTCCTATAATTAAAGATTGCTGCCAAATTTACCCGATATGTTTTCTGGTTGACAAATTTTACCCCATATTTCATAAATTTGAAGCATTTTAGTCACAATTGCAAAAAAAGTTAAATTATTAATCCTTTTTAATAAATTTTATATATTAATATTAAATTTTTTAAAAAGATTAAATAATTAAATTATATATTATTATATAATATAAACTAATTATATAATATATATAATTAGTTTAAGATATTTAATATATATATATATATATTCTAATTATTGTAAGAGATTAAAATATTATATATAATTTTTAAAATGATTAATAATTTAACTATTTTTGCAATTGTGTCTGGAACGTTTCAAATTTGTGTATTATGGGGTAAATTTATCAACCAATAGAGAATATATGGAGCAAACTTTCACAACAATTTTTAGTTATATGACCAATTCTAAAATAAATTCATGAATTCCCTTCAAATTTGACGGGCACGTGTTTAATTCCATAATTAATTTGACGGGTGTATGAAATGAGTAACATCTCATCAAATAATGATACCATATGAGTTGGACCAAATAATTATATTATCAAATCCTTAAAGTAAGGTAAATTATGATATCAGAAGTAAAATTATCTCATTTTTATGTCATTTAGGTACGTAACATCGTCATCTTCTGTCGTAACCTTCAACTTCTTAATTAATTTTATTTTTCTAGCATAAAAGAGTTTCTCATAGGCTCGTAGCATATTGCTCGTTTTTTTTATTCTTTATTCTTTTTGCTTTTTTATTCCATAGAACTTAATGTACAACACAATAGAGATTGATCCTAAGGAGTTCTTACGTGGATTCAATATCTTTTAATTCTTTTTATATTTTACGATTCCTCGCTCCTCAAAATCAGATCCAAAACTTTCGCTGGCACCTTTGATCTCTAATTTCTTTGTCTTGTTCAAATTGATTGTACTATAAAACTCGTTTATGGAAGAGCTTTCCAACTCATGGACTGAAAAATATTTTCTCAGCTAATTGGGGATGCGACGGGAACATACGCATAATTTTGGTGTTTTAGAAGAGGAAAAATGGGAGGTGGTGGGGCGATGGGGGTGGGTGGGTGGAGGTGGGTTTTCTATTTTGTTTTTTAATTACCAATTCTTATATTTAATTAAAGATATATATATATATATATATATATATATATATATATATATATATATATATATAATTTATTGAATAGGATTAATAATATTTATATAATTTTAAAAATACTTGTTTCAGATTTTAAATAAAATATAATTTAAATTATATATTATTATAGAAAATCTAATTAGTTTAATATATATATATATATATATATATATATATATATATATATATATATATATAATTATTGTAAGAGATTTAATAATAATATATATAATTTTTTAAATGATTAATAATTTAATTATTTTTGCAATTGTGTCTGGAACGTTTCAAATTTGTGTATTGTGAGGTAAATTTATCAAGCAATGGAAAATATGTGGAGCAAACTTTCGCAACAATTTTTAGTTATATGATCAATTCTAAAATAAATTCATGAATTCAGTCAAATTTGACGGGTGTATGAAATGAGTAATATCTCTTCAAATAATGAAACCAAATGGGTTGGATCAAATAATTATGTTACAAAATCCTTAAAATAAAATAAATTGAGATAAAAGCAAAATTATCTCATTTTTATGTCACATCGTCATCATCTTCTTTCGTAACCTTCAACTTCTTAATTAATTTTATTTATCAAGTATAAAAGAATTTCTCATAGGCTCATAGCATAGTGCCCGTTTTTTTCTTTTCTCTTTTTTCTTTTTTCTTTTTTATTCCATAGAACTTAATGTATGTACGAGATCGAATTAATTCACCCTGTAATTGAAAATATATAGACAAATTAAACAAGGAAAAAGGAAACTTAATTAATACCAGTTAACACTAATATAATAGGTCCGATTAGAAACAACATTAACACAACCAGTTCAGTTCAGTACAACATAAAGATCCTATATTAGAAATTGAAAATCCTAGTAATTAAACAAGAGGAACATACATCTTCCATGCATAAGCATCCAATAACAAAGCTAAATTAACCATAAGTACGTAGTATTCTACTAATTAAAAGTCCACATAATAGGAATTTAATTCAACTTATAATCCGACTACTACTTCAAATCACTAGTAACCCCACATGCAATCAAGCTCGTTCGTCCCGATTTTATGATTGACCTCCGTCGCACCCCACTGGCCTCCGTAACCAGACATCTGATCTCCACCGGCACTGTGCATGGTCGAGGGTGCGGAGAAAAGGAAATTAGGCAAGTGGAGGTTCTCTTGAAGTGACCTAAGGCTTGGAAATGCCGAGACACCACCTACATTGTTGTGCATGGTCGGAAATCGTGATGACGATGGATGGTCATGATTCATCAACAAAGGTGGAGGCGATGGGATCTCGAAGAAAGAGTTCATGTGGTTAAAACCACCCAAACTAGGTGGTGGAGGTGGTGGTGGTGGTTGAGTCATGGAGAAACAGGACACGTGCTCGTCTTTGGCATACGTGGTGATCATGTTTGTACTATTAGTGTTGCTTTCGCGATGGTCGTTGGACGGAGGAGGCGGAAGGGAGACGACGGAAGACGGAGAGCTGACGACATCGCGGACAGATGATGAGGACGACGGCCTCTTCTTGGCGCCGACGGAGGAAGTACTGCCTGCTCCGCTCTTTTGAAACACACGGGAAATCACCCACTCGTCCTGGACCATATTTGACACATTATAAAATAAAATAAAAATTAAAAAAGGGTGAGATTTTCTCCATATCCACAAGTAAATGCATGTCACGTTCAATCAATAGACATGTTTGATATATGTAATTTACATAAAATCAAGGAGAAATTATTAAACTACATCATACTAAAAAAAATAAAAAGTGAGATTTTCTCCTTGTCCACAAGTTTCTTAAATATATGTCGTCACGTTCAATCAAATGTAACATCAAGAGTCATATTGATATTTTGTGAGATTAAAAAGTCAACTAAATAATACCAGTTGAGGTCATTCAATGTGTTGAAAAACATAAAATGTGGTACATGTATCAAATTTTACATAAAATTACCGACAAAATAATTATATTATTAACATTAGTTTTACCTTGCTCAGATCATTTAAATAAAAGTATGCATTAGTCTACGACCATTTAATAGTCACGTTTTGGTGTTTCACTATATAATTATCAAAGACAATTTAATTACAGTTTTGTAACAATATTTAATTAATTACATGTTTGTCACTAATATAGTTAAGAAGATTATTTTAGTGATAAAAATATGAATCATTATCACTTAATACATGCATATTCAACAAGTTTATAATTGCTGCTTAAAATTGTATAACTAATTCCTCATTTTATTGTAATTAGTATATATATTGAAACAATGTACTAAGTAAAATGAATTAAAAAAGCTCGAAATTCACACAACTAATTCGAACGAAAATTTACAAATTTTGCAAAAAGAGTTTGAGAAAAGTTGTAGCAAATAAATAAGTTAAAAACTAAAATTAAAAAAAGTGGTACTATTTAATTTTCATACATTTCCAAATATCTTTAACATGTACCTTTGAATTTCTTGACAAATAGTGATAAGCCAACTTGCCTTCAAGTCGGTATTCGTGCATGACCCAATTACTCTTTTCTCCTTTAGGAGCTCTACCCCCATAAAAAACTAGGGTTTTCTTCATCCCCACAAGTGAACCGCTTTTTGAACTGTATATGTCCCGGTCTTTTCCGGTGGCTTTCCAGTAACCCGCTTCAGTAGCCCGGTTCGTCCTCAACCCGGTCGGGTATTTCCGGTCACGCAAACTGAAAAAATACCACTCTTTCTCACCCATCTTCGCTATTCCTACAAAACCAACAAAATTACAACAATGCCCTTATGTTATTTCAGAAAATGTAGCATAACTATTGCATACAAGTTAGAAGATAATTGTGTAACTAAAATAAATTGGACATCACCGACGACATAAATAATATTGCGTAGGTGAAGCTTCGTTTATGTTGTCATTGATGTCGTGTTTATTTTCCTTTTTATTTATATTAATTATTACTCTCACCGTTTCATTTTAATTCTTATATTTCACTTTTTCATTCACATTAAAAAAAATTCTTTAAGTAGTTAATTATTTAAGATGAAATTTTAATTAATGCCATTAATATTCATGTACATGTGTAAGTCTAAATATAAAAAAAAAAGGGTATAATTGAAAAGAAAAAATACACCGAAAATAAAATGTGACAATTAATTTGAAAAACAATTAAAAATTGAAAATTTTACAAACATGACAAATTAAAATGAAATGGTGGAAGTAATAATAATTACCCGGAAGATGCCAAGGTTCACACTTGTTGAGATCAACTTCAGCAATGGCTCTGCTAGTAAAAGAACAATCTAGAACCTTCTTAAGAAGGTAGTAAGTGATTAGTTCTTCATCAGTGGGGTGGAACCTGAACCCGGGTGGAAGATTTGCTTCTTTGTTGTTTTCGTAGGATTTCATGTAATTCTCCATTGAAGTTTATTGGAAAAAATTAAGTGATGTGATCAAGGCTTTTGTAGATTGGGGGGGGGGGGTACATGGGGATTTGATGAATCGAGTGACAGAAGGAAAAGAGAAATAATAATTTGCAATTTCTGGGGTTGTCCTGTTCTTTGGGTTCTGATTATTTTTTCTGAATTGTGCAGAGCCACTTATCATATCCATATGGCTAGCTAGGGCGTAGTGGGGTAGGCGTGATGTATGTATGAGTATTTTTTATTTTTATTTTGTTTAACCAAAATTATGTAGTAGGAGTATTTGATTTGATTGGAGAGGAAGTATTGGATTGTATTTGGAATAATTATAATATGCTCCTTTGGGATTAAGTTTGGCCCAAAAGAAATAATTTGCATAAGATGACAAAATTGTGTATGTAATTAAATTAATAATGTCTCCGTCCCGTTTATTTTACTCTATTGGCATAGTTAGATTAAATTTATTAAAAATATAATAATTTAATTAATATATTTCCCTAGTAAATTGATAATATCATATAACATTATATATATTCATATTTAAAATATTTAATACACAAAAATGTGAATAAGTTAGCATGGTTATCACTTAAAAGATTGAAAATTTTGACGAAATATTGTACCTAATAAAGGAAGCAAAATAAATGGGACGGAGGAACGGAGGAAGTGTTACAATATATGTCAAAAGGTTATTACTATTTGTGAACTTTAGGAAAAGTAATTGCGTTTTTTAATTTTTATAGAAACTAAGTTATACTAACATATTTTACGAAGAACAGTTTATAGCATTGCTTATTTTAATTTTAATTTTAATATAAGTAATTAGTTATTTTATAAGATAATATGTTGTATCTTGTTGAAATTATCAAAAAAAAAATGTTGTATATATTTGAAGATAAAATTATATTTTCAATTTTTGAACTAAAAATAATTAAGATAAATTAAAATAAATTTAAGTTTTAATTTAAGTTTTAATTTTTTCTATTTGCCAACATTTTGTACCTAAGCGTTGGCTTCCGTCGATCACGTAAAAGTTGATTTTGTGAGTGTCAACATATGTTATAAGGCCATCTCCTGGTGGGGGTGGGGGCTTGGGGCAACGGAGCCCTCCCCGCACCCCGAGCGCTGCCTGATCGTCTTTAATGGTAGGGCTCCGAAATGAAATTAATTCTATTTTCTTCCATTGCGCACTCTCAACTATAATTCTAGTTTTAATTTAATTTTTAATATTAATATTAATAATACTAATAATTATTTTATTTTTATAATGAAATTATTAATATATTTAATATTTAGTCCATGTGTAAGCAAAATACGGTCAACAATGAATGTAATTGTTTGAATTTACTTATCTTGTTAATTTTAGTATGTATTTAAATATTTTATTATTTAAGCATTAATTTAAATATTTGTATAAGCGTTTAATTATATTTTTAACTAATTCGATACTTTAAAAATATATAGTAACCACGAATATTGTAATTAAATGATTAAATTTTTAATTACAATAAAAGAAATTAAAATAAATTATTGAATTTATTTATTAATGATTTGTCCATGAATAAATTTAATTACAATTCTAATAGATTATTAATGATTTTAATTTTAAGAAAAGTTAAATTTTACTATATTAAATAATTCAATTAAAAATTGGTGACTACATATATTTATTAAATATACATAAATATACCAACAAATTTTATTAAAAATATCAATTCTTCAAATTTAATTTTATTAACTATTTATTTAAATAACTAATTTTTTCCTATTTAAAAACATTAAATAACAAATTTATAAAAAATTAAAAGAAAAAAAAAAAGGAACCATTCAGGGACGCCTGACGTCCCCTGACTTAAAGAGGGGCGCGTGAGCCACTCTTCTTCTTCAGCTTGTGCAAGCCCCGATCGCGGCCTGTTCTCACCCCGTTGCCCACATCACCTCCGAGCCCCGTCCACTGGAGACCACTGAAGTGTCGACCCCGCAGCCCTCCCCAACCCGACCATCTCCATTAAAGATGGCCTAACATTTCAACTCGATATACTCGATCATGTTCGACTAATTTCGCGAAGGTCGATCAATGATCCAGAATTGCGTTAAAGATGGGTTGGTTTATAGAATTGTTTTATTTATTTAGAATTGCGTTAGAGTTGGGTTGGTTTATAGTATTTTTTTATTTATTTATAGATTTAAATAAGTTGACCCATATGATCAACATTGAATAAAATTGACTCATTAGAAGTGGGTTGACCTAACTAAGAGCTAATTATTTATACTTTTAGAATTGAAATATTTTATTTATTAATCTATATCTATCTATATTTATACATATTATAAAAATGTGAATAATGTAAGTTTTTATTTTTTTTTAAGACCAAAATGTCCTTTTCCTATGAAATTGGTAAATATAATTAGATATGGATTTTTCTTGGATTTTTTCATTAAATTGGTAGAAAAATTTATAACTTTTGTTCCTGTTATCCAAACACCATAGAGGAAAACAAAACTACATTTGTCACACTTTCTTTCAATTTCCTAATAATCAAACAAGCTATTACTAATTAATTTTTAGAAAAAAATTAAATCTTATTTGACTGACAAGCTATTACTTATTAAAAATAATTATTTTTTGTTAACCAAACACCATATAAAAATATAAAAACTATATTTTCAGCACTTTATTTTAATTTCCTTACAACCAATCAAGTTATCAGCAATTATTAGTAGACATTGAATCTTATTTGACTAACAAGCTATTACTTATAAGGAGTCATTTAATCTTATTTGACTAACAAGCTATTACTTATAAGGAATCATTGAACCTTATTTGAGCATATCTCCATCTTTTTGATCAAATCATTTATATGATATGAATTATGAAGTTAGTAAAAAAAACGAGTGAATTGGTATAAAAAGTGTCTATGAAATCGGTAAGTACATGTGAAATTCATAAAAATTCAGTGAAATTCGTTAAAATGGATGAAGTCGGTGAACCTGTGAAATTAGTGAGAAAACGGAAAATCAAGTGAAATTCTTTTAAATGAATGAAGCCTGAAATTAATGAAAAAAACAGGTAAAATCGATGAAAATAGGGTAAAGTCTGTGAAAACATGTGAAGTCAATAAAAAGTCAGGGTGAATTAAATTGTTGAAAATACATGTAAAATCAATGCGGAAAAAACGTGTGAAATAGGTAAAAACAAACTAAATTGGTAAAAAAACAGATTTTAACACGAAAAACAATGAAAAAGCCATGCAATCGGTATATACATGTGAAATTCATGAAAATTTAGGTGAAATTCATTAAAATTGCATAAATACAGTGAAACTAAGAAATTAGTGAAAACCGAGTGAAATCTATAAAAAAACAGGTTAAATCGATGAAAAAGCGTAAAGTCGGCGAAACTAATTGAAATCAATTCAAGGTGAAATTGTTGAAAAGTCTTGTGAAATCATTGAAATAGAGAAACATATGAAATATACGAAAACAGGCTAAATTGATTTAAACCAAAAAGACAATAAATGATGAAAAATAGGGAAAAGAATGAAATATGTTATAACCATTAAAAAATGGATAAATCGATAAAAAGAAAATTAACAGATAAAAATGAATGAAATTGGCATAAAGACTGGTTAAACTGATGAAAAACTGATTAAGTTGATAAATTAAATAGGAGAAAAATGACTTTAGGTAGGGGTAAGGAATGAATTGCAAATGACAAGGTAATAAAATAAATTTGCAATCTACTTAAAAGTGGACTCAAATACAAAGACACATGATATTAATTATTATAGATGAAAACTACTAATATGTAATGTATTTGTCATTGATGTGTAGCCCTTAAAATAAATAAATCGAGCTTTTAAAATGAAAACTATTATGGAATGAATTAAATAATTTTCTTATGATATTATTTTAGAACAAATTCTACAAAATCTCATGATTTAATCAATCATCATTTAATATTTGATTAAAATAATTTAAAGATCATTACTTTTTCTATAAAAATACTAATACCTTTCATAAAAATAAAATCATAAAAAATAAAGAATATCAATTATTAATTTGTACTATTATATGATATAATAAAGCTATTTTTTCTTTAATTTGCAAGAATTATCCATTAAATTAAATAGATACGTATAAATTATGTTCACTTTTCTAATAATATTGAGGGTATGAAACCATAAAAAGATTATCGAATTATGAGGGAGAGATCTTTGTAGTTATTGAGCGTCCATGGGTATATATGTAATTCCAAACATTAGTGGGGTATATAGTGTAGTTAACCCTATTGTATTTGAGTATGCGTGCGTGCGTGAGGAAAGTGTGCAGGTATACCTATAAATGTCAGTGAAGAAAATGAAAGGGAAGGAACAGAAAGTAGTTTAATTAATTAAAAAGAGAATTATTTATATTTATATAGAGTAGTAATTGATTTGATGAATTTCACCATGAATCGATAAAGCTGAATTCATATCTCGTGTGTCAGGACACAGTACAAGATTAAATAATAATCGTGTGGACAGAGACAAGGTAAATCCATGTCTTTATTTTTCTCCCTCCCTCTGTATCTGAATTCACTTGTCATCACATGTTCACTTGTTTTTCTCCTACGTTTGTTTTCTTAATTCACCTGCTGCTCGTATTTCTCTTGTTTGGTACTTGCCGCAGAATTGCATACGTTATGTAAATTTCTTATAATTATTAAATCACATAATGATATTTTTTTTGAATTTTTGGAAATTAAAAATCTTGAGAATTTATTAGTTTACAATTTTTCAATAAATTTCAGTTTTTAGGTTGTAAAATCATTGATATTCATGTAAATGATTTATAATCATATTCAGTAATATGGACCTTTCAAGAGACACTTGAGTTACATAATTTTATCAATATATTAGTAATTTTTGGAATAAAATGCAATAATAAATTTTAAAACTAAGTGTAAATGCTCAATTTAACTTTTGAGGGCAAATTTGTTATTTTCAATTTTAAAATTAAGTGTAAATGCTCAATTTAACTTTTAAGGGTAAATATGTTATTATCAATTTTAAAATACAGTCAGAATGTTCAAATCCTACTTTTGAGAGGACAAATATGCAATAATTATATTTAAAATTCAGCAAAATTCTCAAATTGTCGAACACATGGCCTCAACGTTAAGTTAATTTTTGTCTTTTTTTCAATCAAATATAAAAAGTACTTAATTTAAATTCAATTTTAGCAACATCTATGAAAGATAATGCATGTAGCAAACACCGATAAAATATGGAAAATACCTAATTAAAGGAATAATTATTCAAACTACTCTTTAGATTTAGTACATATAATTAACTCCATCATCCTTTATATTTGAAAACTATTCAAATTATCATGATGTCATCAAAAAATATATTTTATTGTAGAAATACACCTGATATGATTTTTCTATACCTATAGAAAATTATGCAAACTATCCCTGAGATTTAATATATTTAATTAGACAACATTCATGTTTGAGAAATGATACAACTACTCATGAAAGGCGACATGGATATACTTTTCTATTTTCATTTAATATACATACGTATATATTTCAAAATATAAAATAACTATTATTTAGGTAGAAAATGTATTTTATTATATTATTTATTGAAAATTTAAATATGTATATTTAAGTAAAAATAAATTCTACTACTTTGTTTATTGCATTTTTAAATTATTTAATACACATTAAGAATATTATTTAAATTTTTATTTCTTTTATTCTAAATATTTTTATAATGATATATTTTTAGTACAATTATTTTAAAAATATTCTAAATTCAAATGTATATATATTAATAAATGAGAGAACTATTAAAACAATCCCTGAGGTTTAGTGCAATTACATAGGCCATTCTTGAGGCTTGAGATTTCTTAAAAGTAATTTTCATAACAAATGAGGGGATTTTGGTACTTTCAATAGTTCTGTCTAATTTTTTCAAGGAAGTTTGTGTAATTTTTCAAACATGAAATATAGTATGTTTATTATTTAGTTACACCGAACCTCAAGGGAACACCCTAATTTAAATTCAATATGGCAACATCTCTCAAAGAGTAAACGCAAAAACACACCTAATCGACATAAAGCCCCATATGGTGTTTTGTTAGAAAAACTCCTCATGGTGTTAGCATTTTATTAGAAAAAAAAAAAATCCTGCAATAACTTATTAGTTAATTGCACCAATCTTGATAATTATCAAAAGTTGAACGCGTGGGGTTATTGTCATACTTTGGAAAAAATGCACGATACTATCATGTGTTATGCGAAACATGTACTAAATTACTCTGTGAATTTTTTTTAACCAAACTCCCTTGTACTTTCAAAATAACCTGCTTAAATCATCCAATCTCTGTTAGTTACTAGCACCGTTAATTTTTAATTGAATTTTCTAAATTACCCCTAGATATATGTAAAAGTACAAGAGGGTTTTGTTCAAACATTCAAAAGTACAAGAGAATTTATTTAAACATGAAAAAGTACAAGGAAGTTTTGTTCAAACATTCAAAAGTATAAGGAAGTTTTGTTCAACCATTCAAAAGTACAACAAAGTTTTATGCAAATAAAATTATGCAAAAATTAACGGTGTGAGTAACTGATGGAGACTGAGTATTTTATACATGATTTTTTAAACTACACGAATATTTGGTGTAAAAAATATTTTACAGGGTAGTTTTATGCAAGTTTCACATAATACATGGTAATATCATGTATTTATCCTATCTTCTAAGATAATAGAGAAAGGGGGATTATTGCAATTTTTTTATTTAATTGGAAGGTTATTGTCATTTTTAAGGTGAACAGTGTGTTTTATTTTCTCATTTTACTTTATAAAAAAAATATATAAATATATAATTATTATTTTTCTGATAATCATATTAAAATACTCGTACTTACAACAACTGAAGCATATTGTCTCATGGGAGGTAAATAAATATTTTAACTTGATAATATATTAATATATAAGTTTTTGTTATTAATAAGAATAATTGAGGGGGGGGGGGGGGGGGTGTTAATTAAAAAACCTAAGTGGTGTTTTTGCCAAGGTAGTTAATTTTATTAATTTTGTATGATTTGTTATTCTTCTAGAGTTTTTATCTAAATAGTACTTATTTGTGAAAGTTTATAAGCTGAAAATAATTTCTGGATTTTTGTAGGAAAATAACTTTTATAAGAAAAAAGGTAATTAATTTTGTCTCACACCAGATTCTGTCTTTATTTAATCATTTACATATAAAAACCAAAATAAAAAAGATTACTCCTAAATAGATATTCCACGTACCCATGCAAGAAAAATTATCAAATTGTGCTAGTTGACTTTTCACTCAAGGAAAATGAAAAGATTTTTCAATGATTCGACTGATTTAAATGACCTTTCCCCAGTCGGGATTCTCTTCAATTTTATTATTCATATTAGTATAATTTATTTACCAAAAGAAAAGCTGGTACTAATTTCATTTTATTTTATATTTTATATTTGTTTCTAATTATAAGCAGAATCAATATTTAAGTACACTATCAGTGGCAACACTATTTTGCTCTGAACAGACACTGAATTTGGCAGTTTACATTAAAATGGATTGATGGATGTAATAGAAAAGCTGGAAATGGTTGTTAGAGGCTTAGAGCTGCTTTTCCAGAATTAAATTTAACTCATATCTGCATGGAGGACAATTCAACAATTATGATATTAATTATTTAGTTTAGTATTGTTAAGAAAAAATTTAAAGTTTATTGTTTTTTCTAATTAAATTCTTTTCTGGAGAATAGTAAAAGTTAAATTTTATTTAAAGGATGTAATGAGATAAGTGATGAAGTTCAAAAATTGAGCATGTATTTTTGTCTAACTCCCCAAAAATCCCAGTATTGTGTTAACTCCTAACCTACCCCCCTTCCCCGATGCTTTCAAGTCAGCGCCAAATACACTCCCCATAAAAGAGAGTGTGACTCAAAATTACAAATATTTGTTCATTATTGATATGAACCCCTAACACTTAGTTGTACTAGTAAAAGACCAAAATACCCCTATACTTTGTCTAACTCCAAAAAAAAACTCCACGTGTTTGATTTTAATTACCACACTTGACCCGTGTAGTATATACTTGGGTTTTCAAAGAGAATACATAAATAAATAAATGATCTAATACATAGGGGCAATCTTATCATTCCGTCAAAAGTCAAATTCTACTTGGATCAAGTTGGATCGAGTGTGATAATTAAATAAGGAGTTTTGGGGAGTTAAAATAACAAACAAACAAAAATATTTGGAAATTAAATAAAACATATGGAGTGTTTTTGTCTTTCGCTCTTAAGAAATTACATATTTAAGTCTACTTAGGTGTTAAGGGAAAAATCGGAACATAAAAATTGGTGTATTAAGCTACACCACATGACATGACTTATTTTTTACTAGTATTAGTAGCGTTTCATGTGCATTAAAAATAAGGTTTTTTTTTTATGGAAAAAATTAAAAGTAAATTTTATTTAAATGATATAAACAAGTTTAAAAGTTAAATTAATTAAAGCACTAAGGACAAAATAAGAATACCAAAAAAATTATTACACCATGACATGACTTCTCTTTATAATAGTATAGATATTCCCAGCACGTGTTCCTGCATGCTTTAATTTCTCAGCACGCATTCTCGCCTACATATTAATATTTAAGCACAAAAAACAAGATTTATAGTATAAGTAAATTTTATTTAAATATAATCAATAAAAAATCTAAAAAGTAAATAGTTAAATTAATTAAACCATTAAGGACAAAATAAGAATATCAAAAAAGGGTTACAGCATGACCTGACTTTTCTTGATAATAGTACACATAAATGACATTTTTTCAAAGAAATTTGTAGGGTGAAATACAGTTTCCCCCTTAAAATGTGGGAGTGATATCAGTTGCCCCTTAAAGTATCAACTGTAACACTTACACCTCTCTGTTAAAATTTTGTAGTTTTTATTCCGAAAATACCCCCGCTCCTTACATAAATAATAAATTTCTTTATTAATAAATTAAAATAAAATTGTCTCTTCATTAATTTTGAATCCATTCATCCATCAAACGATTATATGTTTTAATTTCTTCTTTTATGTTATTTCCTTTGGTTTTATTGTTTCAAAATTTTCTTTATTGTCATCTCATCTTTTTCGTATTTCTGTTTCGATTTGTTTTCTTGATTGTTTCAATTTCTTGTTTATTTCAATTTTTTTCTTTATATTTTTTTGAGTTTTTATTTGGTGATAATTATCTCATTTATTTTCCGTACGAATTTTATTTAAAATGTTGAGTAATTCTCATTTAAATTCCTTCCACAAAATTCAAGTTTAACACAAAATAATATTATGTTTTAATTTTCTTCATTTCTTTATCAAAAGATAAAATATTTATTGATTATGAATTGACCATCCATCCATCAAACAATATTATGTTTCAACTTCTTCATTTTTTTGTTTCCTTCGGTTATAAAAAATGAGATGAAAATGAAGAAAAAATTTGAGATTGAAAAAGGAAGGTAACAAAAGAAATGAAAAAAAAATAAAAATAATACTGTTAGTGGATGAATGGATTCACAATTAATAAAGATACAATTTAATTTGATAAATTAATAAAGAAATTTATTATTTATGAAAGGGAGGACAAGTATTATTTATTAATAATCATATTATAATGGAGGAACTGATACCACCCTCTTACTTTAACGGGAAAAATTAATTGTATTTCACCCAAATTTTTATTTAAAGTTGGGTTAAATATATATTGTGGTTTTTTGGCCTTCACGTTTTATTCAAAAGAAAATTATCACTTATGGTTAAGATGTAATGACACAAATTAGGGCACTATTTAAATTACATTTATTTTCTCAAAATATATCTAAACAATATTTTGATCAATTGGTGTTAACTCCGACGCGTGAGTCGTTACGTACGTACTATAAGTCTCTACACAACATAAATTCACAAATTTTTAAAACATGATACAAATTAACCACTTACATTTTTTATATTTTTTTAAGAGAAGACGCAAAGGATGAAATTTCATTAATCATATCATATAGGACTGTCAATGGGACGAATTTCAATTCGAATTCAATTTATTACAAAAATTGTTCGATTACTGATTTGATGGATCTGATCCGATTAAAAAGATCTGCAATATGAATTATATGGAGCAATTATGGATTTAGGCTGATCCAATCCGTTACAGATCCGTATTCGATATAGATTACTTTAAGTTGTTTATATATTATGTATTTAAATAAAATAAAAAAAACTATATATGTTCCACTAAAATCTTTTACTATATTAAAGATAATCTTAAAAAAGTGTATAGAGAGAAGTTGGACTGACCTGATAACTAATTGTGCCTAGGGGTGCACATGGTTTATAAGATATCACATTATCATACCAAGAAAACATAGTTTATAAGATATCACATTATTAATTTCTTATATAATTGTCAACTATGTGATCAATTATATATGAAAAATTGCACGAAAAAGTTTGTTCGAAAAAATCGCAAGACCGTACCGTACCGGAACCGCACAAAACCGAGTTTGTTGGCATGGTTCATAAAACTCTAATTTGGTTTTGAGTTTTTAAAAACCGCACTAATTGGTACGGTACAAATTTTGTTAAAAATACCGCAGCACCGTACCATGTGCACCCCTAATTGTGCCTACAACATATTAATTTATTTTATTTAATAAAAATATCAAAACTCTAACCATTCATCTATGTAGTAGCAGCCATCTTCCCTCTACTTCCTCCATGTTTTTTCTTTTCTTCCATTTCTCAATATTGGGCTTTCTTCTTCATTTTCCCAGTTTCTAACTTTTTTTGTTTATATTTTTGTTTATTCATTTGTTCTAATTTTTTCGTTTATATTTGTTTGTCATATTCCATCCTCTAGAATTTTCAGTTCAATACTTTCGATAAAATAAGTAAAATTGCATTTTTAATTCATGATGGTGGAATCTGCAAGTGATTTGTAGAAATATAGAAGAAAAAATTATTATTAAATGTGCTAAACGGACCAGATAATTGATCCGGATCCGAGTGTAATAAATAAAATTTCAAATTTAAAAATATATATTAAACAAGAAATAATTGTACAAATTAAATTTGATTGATTTGGAGTAGTGGTTACAATCTCTATGATTCCTCTGATTATAATCTTCTAAGCAGTAATCTTGAAAAAGATTGATTTGATCTTCTCCAAAATAATTTTGGTACTTGAATAACGTTAATCCAAAAGCAATTGTGCTTAATATTGGATCAAACGTGAAATGATTTGAATCTCCTTGACGAACGTCTCGAACTCCGTCTTGGATATTCTGGATTTTTGAGGGATTTGATCTTTGTTTGAAGTTCGTGAATTTCCAATAACGTTAATCTAAAAGTTAAGTATATTAATCTTAGATTAAACGTTGGATTTTTCTTCACTTTTTGAAGAACGCCTTTGAATATTGCGAAGAACGCCTTGATATTTTGAAGAACGCCTTAAGAGAGTTTGATTCTTTTCTCCTTGAACTTCTTTATGCTTTTTGAATTGTGTTTTTGAGTTGTCTTTTTCTTCTTGAAGATGACCCCTATTTATAGGTGGGTTTCGAGAAATATTGTAATATTCTCCATATGACGTGGCGCAATTTGATTGGTTCTTCACACCTTGTATGACAAGAAATATATCTTGTTTCATTCTCTTGCCCTTCAAAAAGATATGACATGCAAATATTGCATTGTGAAGAAAATATTTCCTTGCTTAATAATTTCCTACACAAACTTGTCTTGTGTACGGAGATTTTAATTTATTTGCAAGAAATCTTATATTTAATTAATCATAGGATATAAAATTAATCAATTAATTATCTAATTATTATTTTAGGCATTAAATTTGATATAATCCCAAAATAAATTAATTAATAATTAATATGTCTTGGACTCAAATTTGGCAATAAAATTTAACTGCCTACAAATGCCCCCTCGAGACTTATTTACGAAAATGCATTTATTTTTGAGTAGATAAGTCTCGACTTTTCTTCACGCCTTCATTAAATTTGAAGTCAACATTTTCTTTTCTTTTTTAAGGAATTTGACTGAGCTCAAAATTGTTTCAAGCTGCCTACGTATCCCAAAAAGGGAATCAAATCATAACGTAGTTCAAAACATCAAATTTGATTTGATGGATGTTGTTCACATTTATACTCATGTGAACGAAGAGTAACATACATTTTAGACTCGTGTGTCAAGGAGCATTTTGAATTTGATATTTGGTAGACCCTTTGACTCGTGTCCAGGAGAAGTTAACTTAAAATTTGTAGACATTTTCGTCTCGTCTACTGGAGGCTTTCATTTGAAATTTGAAGACATTTCTTAGCGTGTCTGGGAGAACTTGATTTGGATTTTGTAGACTTTTTTGTCTCGTCTACTGGAGGCTTTGATTTGAGATTTGTGAACAGTTTATACTCATATTATGGAGTAATGAATTTGATTTGTGTAAACAGTTTATCCTCGTGTTAAGGAGTGATAGATTTGATTTGTAAACAGTTTATCCTCATGTTAAGGAGTGATTGATTTGATTTGTAAACAGTTTATCCTCATGTTAAGGAGTAATGAATTTGATTTGTGTAAACAGTTTATCCTCGTGTTAAGGAGTGATAGATTTGATTTGTAAATAGTTTATCCTCATATTAAGGAGTGATAGATTTGATCTGTAACAGTTTATCCTCATGTTAAGGAGTAATGAATTTGACTTGTAAACTGTTTATACCCGTGTTAAGGAGATTTCAACTTGAAGATTTGAAGACAGTTTTAACTCGTATCAAGGAGTTGTTTAGAAAGTTTATACTCTTATCAATGAGTGAATACTTTGCAAACAATTTATACTCGTGTTAAGGAGTATTTAATTTGATTTGTAAACAGTTTATACTCATGTTAAGGAGATTTCACTTGAACTTTGAAGACTTTGTAGATAGTTTTAACTCATATCAAGGAGTTATATTGACAGTTTAAGCTTTTATCAATGAGCATTGAAGAAATCTTACTTTGAAAGATCCTAGATAGTTTTAGCTCGTATCTAGGAGCTTTGAAGAGCTTTGAAGAGATCTAATTTTAAAAGATCCCAGATAGTTTTAGCTCGTATCTAGGAGCGTTGCTATATTTTCAGATGGATTCTTCATTTGGAGACTCATCAAAAGATTTGCCCCCTTCTTTGGCAGTTGAATCGTCTTGAACTTTGTTAGGAGAATGCACATGCGGCTCATCAGTTTGACTTATAAACATGCTCAATTCCATATTATAGGCTCGAGTGGCTAACTCTTCAAAAGTTTTTGGCTTTATTCCTTGTAGAATGTATCGAAGACCCCATTGCATTCCTTGGATACACATCTCAATGGATGAAGCTTCATACAGTCGATCTTTGCAATTGAGACATAAATTTCTCTAGCGGTTTATATAGTCGATGGCAGACTCCTCCTTCCATTTGCGAGTGTTAATGAGTTCGACAATTCGCACAGTTCTTCTAGTGCTATAAAAGCGATTGAGAAACTCTTGTTCCAGTTGGTCCCAACCATCAATGAAATTTACCCCCAAGTTAGTATACCAGTCAAATGCATTATCCTTCAGTGAACATACAAATTGCTTGACAAGTTGATCTCCATATGTCCCAGCATCATTACATGTCTCGACAAAATGTGCCACATGTTGCATTGAATTGCCTTTGCCATCAAATTGTTGAAACTTTGGAGGTTGATATCCAATTGGCATGTTTAAGTTGTCAATTCTTTTAGTGTAAGGCTAGGTGTATGCGATGGAAGACTTCGAGCTCCCATTCAACTTGCTTTTGATGGCCTCCAAAATGAACTCCTTCAGTTGGCTAGCTTGGATCATACCATCAGACGAGATTTGAATCTTTTTAGATAAATATTTTTCTTTTGCATATGATTGTTGCTTTATGGACGTCTCGCCATCATCAAACTCATTGGTCAGCTTTTCCATCAAGTGGTTTGCCTTGGCATGACCTCCTTTGTTCAATAGATGCTTTGCAGATGTATCACCTTCTTCAAGCTCATTGAGTAGTTTATCCTCCACGTGGATGGTCTCAGCAGTGCCCCAATTGTTCAACAATTCATCGAGCTTAGCATCTCACTGGTGGAAGTGTTTTGTGAGCTTCTCCATCGCCTTTGTTAATATCAAAAGTTGTTCCTCCATGGATGGATTGTTTGTCGTCATAACTGGCGCCACTTAATGAAGAAAAGAGATGAGAGGTAGAGATTGTCCCACTGGGCGTGCCAAAAATTTGTAATAAATAAAATTTCAAGTTTAAAAATATATATTAAACAAGAAATAATACAATCTCTATGATTCCTCTGATTCTAATCTTCTAAGCAGTAATCTTGAAAAAGATTGATTTGATCTTCTCCAAAATAATTTTGGTACTTGAATAACATTAATCCAAAATCAATTGTGCTTAATATTGGATTAAACGTGAAATGCTTTGAATCTCCTTGACGAACGTCTCGAACTCCGTCTTGGATATTCTGGATTTTTGAGGAATTTGATCTTTGTTTGAAGTTCGTGAATTTCCAATAACAATAATCTAAGAGTTAAGTATATTAATCTTAAATTAAACGTTGGATTTTTCTTCACTTTTTGAAGAACGCCTTTGAATATTGCGAAGAACGCCTTGATTTGAAGAACGCCTTAATATTTTGAAGAACGCCTTGAGAGAGTTTGATTCTTTTCTCCTTGAACTTCTTTATGCTTTTTGAATTGTGTTTTTGAGTTGTCTTTTTCTTCTTGAAGATGACCCCTATTTATAGGTGGGTTTCGAGAAATATTGTAATATTCTCCATATGACGTGGCGCAATTTGATTGGTTCTTCACACCTTGTATGACAAGAAATATATCTTGTTTCATTCTCTTGCCCTTTAAAAAGATATGACATGCAAATATTGCATTGTGAAGAAAATCTTTCCTTGCTTAATAATTTCCTACACAAACTTGCCTTGTGTATGGAGATTTTAATTTATTTGCAAGAAATCTTGTATTTAATTAATCATAGGATATAAAATTAATCAAGTAATTATTTAATTATTATTTTAGGAATTAAATTTGATATAATCCCAAAATAAATTAATTAATAATTAATATGTGTTGGACTCAAATTTGGCAATAAAATTTAACTGCCTACAAATGCCCCCTCGAGACTTATTTACCAAAATGTTGGGTTTTTATGGGTATAATTGTCAACTACAACAGTGCGGAATTTAAAATTTTTGTTTATACACCAAATCCCAGGGTTTCTTATTAGCACATAGCCACATATGAATAAAGGTTGAATTTATTTTCAGCAAGCATATACTAAAAATAAATAAATGGTAAAAGTTATTTTACCTCACCACAGGCAAGGTGGTGGTTTTCCTCCGGTCTTCAATTGTTCACTAGAGCACCCCAAGTGTTGTGCCTCTAGAGAAAGTCCACACCAATTGGATTTGAGTAACTTCGCGTAATCCCCAGGCTCAGAACTAGGATTAAGGAATTGTCTCGTCAGGAATTGGATTCAGATCCAGGAAGAAAACTTGGAGAAAAATCCTACACAGGGGTGGGGCGATTTCAGAGAAAACTGAACAGGGAGAGAAATCGATTTTTCTTTCTCAATTAGTTGGCTGAAAATTTTCGATAGATCTCTTCACAATTTTCGATCTCCTCTCCCTATTTAATGGGGTTGTTAGTTTGTTGAGATTTTCTTGCTATCTTGAAGAGATTATGATATATCTTTTATATTTAAAAGAGTCCTTCTAGATATAAAATATATCTCTTTGCATATCTTTCCTTATCTCCTAAGGAAACAAGATATGCCATATCTCTTCACAAGATATGCTATATCTCTTCACAAGAAAATCTTTCCTAACCTTTCCCAATTAAAATCAGCCCTTGACTAATTAATTATAAGATTAATTAGTTTCCTAGCATGGTGCGGCCATGCTTGATTAATTGATCATGAGATCAATTAATTTACTCAACCATGTCCACATGCTCCATTAATCTTTAAATCAATTCAATCAAGTCACCCTTAGCAAAAATCGGCCCATGTAAGATTTATCAATCCTAGATTAATTTATCTTAACAATAATTGGCCCATATGCTTTAATTAATTAATCCACTATTAATCAATTAATCCCTTTTCAATTAACACCTTAATTGAGGATTTAATCAATCAGAAATTCCAATTGATTCATCAATCAGTTACTTCTAATTAATGATTCTCCACTCAGAATTAATACTTTAATTCTTGATTAATTAATTAGTTACTTCTAATTAATTATTCTTCTTTTTAATTTGAATTAATACTTTAATTCATTTATTGATTTAATTTCTTAAATCAATTGTTTCCTTTCAGACTGTCACTGTCCAATTGTATTGTGTGTGACCCTCTAGGTTCACTATCAATTGGCAGCAGGCCCACGACTTTCGTGATTTAATTAGTGAGCAATTAATATGTAATTAATTGCTCCGATCAATTAACCACTTTAATTGACCACTCCAGAATTAATTTCCTTATTAATTCAGGAGTACCCACACCTCATGGTCGATGTCTAGCTACAAGCCCATGAGGCCCAACTTCAGGTGAATTGATATTCGTGAACCTCCAACTCTTATAAATGCCATGTACATACGGTCCTTCTAGCGACTAATTTCCCGATTGATACCTAGGGTGTGTGAATTGGTCGGCACCTCTAATTATCTCAATTCTGTACTTTCTAATTCAGGATAATAATTCCAATGTGACTGCTAAATTTGGAAACCCCTTTCCAAATCCGTCACTGACTGAGGCCGCAGATTCCTCGGATATCATTATCTAAGAACATACAGGAAATTCTCTCATCTTATCAAGATGAGTCGATAGATCCTATATTAGTACTAACCATCCGCGCACACGTTCATACGCACCCAAAGTAGTCGCACAATGACCAAGCTATGTGATCGGCTCCTAAATCAAAGTACGTATTCCCGTGTACCGAATTCGCCCTAGTACCTCAAGTCAAAGGACTAAATCGTACACTATTATAAGTCTTGAGAGACATCCCATTACCGATATGCTTAATGCACTTCCACGATGGGTCTCTCTGTTCGGGTCGTTCGATGCGTTCGATCCCCTATCGAACCACCTAGTCATATGCACTAGCATTCAATGCCTTGTTCATGAAACGACAACAAATTCACTCCATGTGAATCATGCATAATCCTACAAGTCTTGACGATTCACTCGATACCCCGTCTCGATATGAATCTACGACTTGGAACGTTTTTGAGATCACGACCTTTGAGACTGTTTCATGATTAATCGCACCCAATACTGAAGTGAATAATCCCGTAGTCATGAGTGATCTCAGGGTTTCATCCAATCGCTTAGATACGTTCGCGAGAGATGAAGTTGGCCATTGTTTAATTCACGTACTATGAATAAACGGGCGTATTATCTTATGAATCATAAGATTGCTTCTAAAGGAAGTTCCTTAACAAGCTTATATTTGTTGGCTTGATGGGCACTATCCTATCAATCTCCCACTTGCCCTAAAGCCAACCACATACGTTTCTAAGGCCCATCTCTCTCAAGATGTCCGTCGAACCCTTTTGTGATTATGACTTAATTAGTGGATCTGCTATGTTGTCTCTTGACGTGGTTTACCCCCACGTCTTATTCTACCTATGATTTTCCAGATCATATGGTATACTTGTGTTTAGATCATGGGTGAGATCTCGATTCCTTTGCTAAAGCAATTGCCTTAAGTTATCATTGAAGATAACTATAGGCTTCGCAATGCTAGGTACTACTTCCAATTTATTGGAGAAAGTTTTCGTCCAAACACTTTCCTTCGCTGTATTCAATACTGCGAAATATTCTGTTTTAGTGGTTATTCCGGCATCGATTGTCCTTTTGAACCCTTTCAAATCATCGCTGCCCCATAAAACCAGAATATTAAATTCACTTCAGACGGGAAAATCGAATCACTAAATCCTTCGAGTTCCAATTCTTCATTATTACCGTTGACCAGCAATATATCCTCAGAACTCCCAGAGTTGTTTAAGGAATGCTCTTTTCGGTAATCCAGTACTTCTTACTGGTGTTCGACACACAGTAGCTTTATGATATTCATAGCTTCTGTTTAGTCTGGTCTTGTACATGACGTTGCATTTACTATGCCACCTTTTCGTTTGAAGGTGTATAGAGATATTATCCTCTTTACTCATCAAATGTTGGGCTCATTGACTTTGAGAGAGATTTTACATCTCTATGGAAACTGTCCTCTCTATGACTTTCCATACTGATTTTATTCAGATTTGTCCATGTACTAAGATTTGGGATTTCAAACATCTTCTCTAATCTATCACAATAGATACGTACTGCCTATACGTGAGATGTATCCCTTAAATCTTTTAATGAAGAATTGCATGAATGAACATGCTTTCGTCTGCGTTCAACACTCTTACAACCTCTATGTCAACTTTAGTGTTTATATTACGAACAATGCAAAAACTCCCACTGATTCTTTTGTACATTGAGATTTACATGCAATTTTGATAAAGTCAACTACTTTGATTGTCTCATTTAGTTGCATGTTCCAGCTTCGGGATACTGGTCCAGAGTCATAGATTTTTCCTTTGGATTTAAATTCAATGGATATACTTCGTGGTCACACGAAGCTTCTATGATTCGTTGTCTCTAAATGGATTATTTACAATCCACTTAGATCACATGGTGTTTAAGCTATGTGCCCGAATCTATGTTTTACATAGATATTTCGAAAGTTCTTGGATCACTATCCGATCGATCATATTCGTGAACGTACTAGTTCTTTTCGAATTCGATCGAATCTTCGAAATTTGGTGTTGTACAAAATTTTGGTTCAGTAGGTTTGAAAATATACTCCCACTATTTGTAGGGATGTGTCCAAGTCTAGGACTTCATCAAGTTCCATGGTAATATCCCATTTCTATTAGCGAGGGAACTAACCTCTAAGAATTGGGCATCCTTAGCAACGGACTCCTTTCGTTCCTTAGGATCATGGAACAGGTATCCAATGGATTTCGTTGGATACCCTACAAATTTTCTCAATTTGATCCACTATCCAATTTTATCATTCATGGATGATATACCATACTAGGGTTAGTACGGTTTTTCGTAGGAATTGACTTAAAAAGGTTACTGGTTCAAGTATCCTCCTATAGTCATAGGGTTGAACCCCAGAATTGATTTAAGGAATGAATCTAGTCTTTCATAGTTCGATTCCTTTTATTAGATTTAACTTGCTATTCAAGAATTCTATTCTTGATTTAGATAATTTGAGTAATTTAGGACTTATGTACTAACCACTTCGATTAAATCGAATGATCATACTTTAATGTCCTTAATTGCTTCGGTTTTGGAATCCTTTGAATCCTTTCAACATTTTCATACTTGCACTTTACCTAGTGCCTTTATGAAACACTTTGAACCCTTCAACCTTTCCAAAAACTTGTACATTCCAAAGTACTCATATCCCAAATGCTTTTAGGATACTTTATGAAGCAATTAATTACTTGCACTAATGCTTTAGTGATTCACATGTGTATTAACGGTTTTCATCCATTAAACACTTGGTGTTTGAAAATACTTTTAATTGATCAATTTCCTATTCAGACAGGATTCGCATGTTTTGAATTCATCAATTATCTATTTTTCAAGAGCCATGATTGAAAACAATTCATCGATTCCTTCTTTCAGGAATTATGATCGAATGTGGATAATTATCTAATTTGTTTTTCTTTTCTTGATTTAGCATAATTGTTTAAGTTTCATCAATGTTTATTCCTTTGCTTTATTTACAACGGTAAAGCAATTATGTACGAATTAAAAGCTTTAATTAAAATAACTCCATTCATAATGGTAAAGCTAGGAAGTTTCGTACAAAGTTCGAAATAAATAGACAAAACTCTAATTAATGCCTAAATCCAGAATTTAAAGAAAAAACATATGCTAATAAGAAAAATACAGATGCTCCTTGACCCATTCCCTGAAGTATGTTTCCCTCATGTGCAGTCGAAACCCAAACTTGGTTACATGCAGCACGTTCCAGTCATCCTCTGTAAACTCTTTTACAGAAACCAGAAATGTTAGATGTTTTACATCAAAAGAAAATCTTAAGATGTTTTTCATCGAAAGGAAATAACTTAGGTTATACCTTGGTCAAGTATGTTTCGGAATTCCTCATCAGTCATGTTCCTCAGTTCCTCATCTTTCTTACATAAGGGACAATTCTTTCCTTCGATCAATCCTTGTCCTCTTTCGAGGGCTTTCTCATATTTGTCTAACAATTTATGCAAATCATTGGTCTCAATTCCTTTACTTGGAACTTCACAATGATCGATAAAATGAGAGAATGATTCAGGCAGGCCATTTGTGATGATTACAATTTTATCATCTAGAGTCAATTTAGCTCCAAGCTCATTGATTCGATTCAGCCTCTTGATCAGGTAAGTGCCATATTTACTAATATTTTTGAACCCGGTCATGCCTTTCTCGTGGAGTGATGATTCCCAGATTTGTAATATTGTTTGTTCGCAATTGACAGTGAATATTGGCATGGCTAAATATAAATAATAGACAACAATAAGCAGACAGATTTAAGATAATACTTATAATTAAGGAAGATTGGTCTTTCTATCGAAAAAGTTCTCCCACTATTTTATCGAAACAATAACCCCTTGCATTGTTCGGGAAATTCTATTTCCTAGTAGGTCTTGACGTCCCAGCAGACATTAATTGCACCCACGACTCGCGGCCATACAATTAACTCCCTAGGTAGGTATACTTTTACCAATTGTGTTACTCCACAACCTTCAAGCTATTTTGCCTCGATTTTTGCATTTATCTAGCACTGCTACATCATAAATGTTACTACTCGTTTAAGTCTATCCCAGTCAATCTTGATGAGTAACGGGCCTGGTCATGAAATCCCCGTAATTGGTTATCGGTCGATTTTCACGTCCCGACCAGTCCCCACCCTTGTCGAGTTTAGTTAAAAATAAGAATCAAGGAATTTCGTGTATTGTCCCTTTCTTCGACTCGGGTGCCAGACTCTGGATCACCTCTATCGATAAGTAGACAACATACACTAGTCCCTATTGATGGAAGGCTTGGATCTATAAAACATCATTTTATAGTTTACCCAATATGACTTAATATTTTAATTCGAGAGGGGATTTTCGGTTTTAGGAAGTTTGAGGTAACTCTCCTCGAGATCTCACCGTATTAATTATGCTTTATAATTTATTTAGTGATCTAAATTCTAGCGCGCAAGCCTAAAATAAATCAACAAATAAAAATAAAACATTCACACCTAGCATGCATGCTACCACAGTATGTTTTCGATCGGGAGCCTCCTATGCGGACCACCATCGAGCCAAAGACGATGGTCCTATTGGTTAATCTATTAGGTTTCACAGAGACCTACTCTATTACACATTTTACCATGCATACATGGCCTTTAGTCTTCCTGGGCTCCCACCTTGCTTGTAACGGGCCTCCATCCTAAACTAATAAAACAGTAAAACCCTATCTATTACAATGACTCAAAGTGGCCTAAAAACTTAAGGCTCGCAGGCCCAATAAAACCAATAAGATTAAAATCAACCAATCACATCTAACATAAAGGTCAAGGCTCGGTGCGATCGAAAACCACGTAAACAATTTCACGTTGAGCAAGAAACAAGCAAAATTATAATTTTCTTATTTCTTATATTATTTTAAAACTACCTTTTAAAATAACTTTAGATTCTAGTTTTAAAAACCCCTTTCTAAAACAATCTCTTAACTATCATTTTAAAACCCCCTTTTAAAATGACCCATTGATTTTATTTTAAAACCCCTTTTAAAATTAAATCACAATTCCTATTTTAAAACCTCCTTTTAAAATGTCTCATGGTTCTTACTTTAGTCCACTACTAATTATGAAAAATTAATCCTTCGGATAATAAAACACCTTTTAAACATAATTCAGGTCATGGAAATTTCAAATTTTGAAAATTACAGTTTGGTCCTTCAATTTTTGAAAATTACGTTTTGACCCCAAAACTTTCGGAAATAACAAATCAGCCCCAAAAATTCCAGAACTTGCAAATTGGCCCAGAAAACAGAAATTATTATTTTATTTCCAGAAACTTTTATTAACCGCTCAACAGTCCCTGAAGTTTTCGTAAATTGCAAAACAGCCCCACAACTTACGGAAATTACAAAAAGACCCCTATCGCTAGAAAAATAGATTTTCAGTTTCAGCCCAAAATTTCCAGAAAAATAAAATTTTAGATTCTGTCCAGATTTTCTAAAAATCGTAAATTGCAGTTTTGGTCCTGTAAAATTCGTAAATTGCAGATCTGGCCCAAATAAGAATTATGCTATTTACCCGAACACATAATTAATCATAATCAGCAAGATCCATGCATAGAACACGACAAATAAACATAATCACAAAAATTTGAAGTGTTCAGGCATTTTTCATATGTGCATAATAAGTTAGGCTCTGATACCACTGTTGGGTTTTTATGGGTATAATTGTCAACTACAACAGTGCGGAATTTAAAATTTTTGTTTATACACCAAATCCCAGGATTTCTTATTAGCACATATGAATAAAGGTTGAATTTATTTTCAGCAAGCATATACTAAAAATAAATAAATGGTAAAAGTTATTTTACCTCACCACAGGCAAGGTGGTGGTTTTCCTCCCGTCTTCAATTGTTCACTAGAGCACCCCAAGTGTTGTGCCTCTAGAGAAAGTCCACACCAATTGGATTTGAGTAACTTCGCGTAATCCCCAGACTCAGAACTAGGATTAAGGAATTGTCTCGTCAGGAATTGGATTCAGATCCAGGAAGAAAACTTGGAGAAAAATCCTACACAGGGGTGGGGCGATTTCAGAGAAAACTGAACAGGGAGAGAAATCGATTTTTCTTTCTCAATTAGTTGGCTGAAAATTTTCGATAGATCTCTTCACAATTTTCGATCTCCTCTCCCTATTTAATGGGGTTGTTAGTTTGTTGAGATTTTCTTGCTATGTTGAAGAGATTATGATATATCTTTTATATTTAGAAGAGTCCTTCTAGATATAAAATATATTTCTTTGCATATCTTTCCTTATCTCCTAAAGAAACAAGATATGCCATATCTCTTCACAAGATATGCTATATCTCTTCACAAGAAAATCTTTCCTAACCTTTCCCAATTAAAATCGGCCCTTGACTAATTAATTATAAGATTAATTAGTTTCCTAGCATGGTGCGGCCATGCTTGATTAATTGATCATGAGATCACTTAATTTACTCAACCATGTCCACATGCCCCATTAATCTTTAAATCAATTCAATCAAGTCACCCTTAGCAAAAATCGGCCCATGTAAGATTTATCAATCCTAGATTAATTTATCTTAACAATAATTGGACAATATACTTTAATTAATTAATCCACTATTAATCAATTAATCCCTTTTCAATTAACACCTTAATTGAGGATTTAATCAATCAGAAATTCCAATTGATTCATTAATCAGTTACTTCTAATTAATGATTCTCCACTCAGAATTAATACTTTAATTCTTGATTAATTAATTAGTTACTTCGAATTAATTATTCTTCTTTTTAATTTGAATTAATACTTTAATTCATTTATTGATTTAATTTATTAAATCAATTGTTTCCTTTCAGACTGTCACTGTCCAACTGTATTGTGTGTGACCCTCTAGGTTCACCATCCATTGGCAGCAGGCCCACGACTTTCGTGATTTAATTAGTGAGCAATTAATATGTAATTAATTGCTCCGATCAATTAACCACTTTAATTGACCACTCCAGAATTAATTTCCTTATTAATTCAGGAGTACCCACACCTCATGGTCGATGTCTAGCCACAAGCCCATGAGGCCCAACTTCAGGTGAATTGATATTCGTGAACGTCCAACTCTTATAAATGCCATGTACATACGGTCCTTCTAGCGACTAATTTCCCGATTGATACCTAGGGTGTGTGAATTGGTCGGCACCTCTAATTATCTCAATTCTGTACTTTCTAATTCAGGATAATAATTCCAGTGTGACTGCTAAATTTGGAAACCCCTTTCCAAATTCGTCACTGACTGCGGCCGCAGATTCCTCGGATATCATTATCTAAGAACGTACAGGAAATTCTCTCATCTTATCAAGATGAGTCGATATATCCTATATTAGTACTAACCATCCGCGCACATGTTCATACGCACCCAAAGTAGTCGCACAATGACCAAGCTATGTGATCGGCTCCTAAATCAAAGTACGTATTCCCGTGTACCGAATTCGCCCTAGTACCTCAAGTCAAAGGACTAAATCGTACACTATTATAAGTCTTGAGAGACATCCCATTACCGATATGCTTAATGCACTTCCACGATGGGTCTCTCTGTTCGGGTCGTTCGATGCGTTCGATCCCCTATCGAACCACCTAGTCATATGCACTAGCATTCAATGCCTTGTTCATGAAACGACAACAAATTCACACCATTTGAATCATGCATAATCCTACAAGTCTTGACGATTCATTCGATACCCCGTCTCGATATGAATCTACGACTTGGAACGTTTTTGAGATCACGACCTTTGAGACTGTTTCATGATTAATCGCACCCAATACTGAAGTGAATAATCCCGTAGTCATGAGTGATCTCAGGGTTTCATCCAATCGCTTAGATACGTTCGCGAGAGATTAAGTTGGCCAATGTTTAATTCACGTATTATGAATAAACGGGCGTATTATCTTATGAATCATAAGATTGCTTCTAAAGGAAGTTCCTTAACAAGCTTATATTTGTTGGCTTGCTGGGCACTATCCTATCAGAAAATGTATTTATTTTTGAGTAGATAAGTCTCGACTTTTCTTCACGCCTTCATCAAATTTGAAGTCAACATTTTCTTTTCTTTTTTAAGGAATTTGACTGAGCTCAAAATTGTTTCAAGCTGCCTACGTATCCCAAAAATGGAATCAAATCATAACGTAGTTCAAAACATCAAATTTGATTTGATGTATGTTCTTCACATTTATACTCATGTGAACGAAGAGTAACATACATTTTAGACTCGTGTGTCAAGGAGCATTTTGAATTTGATATTTGGTAGACCTTTTTGACTCGTGTCCAGGAGGAGTTAACTTAAAATTTGTAGAAATTTTCGTCTCGTCTACTGGAGGCTTTCATTTGAAATTTGAAGACATTTCTTCGCGTGTCTGGGAGAAATTGATTTGGATTTTGTAGACCTTTTCGTCTCGTCTACTGGAGGCTTTGATTTGAGATTTGTGAACAGTTTTTACTCATATTAAGCAGTAATGAATTTGATTTGTGTA
This sequence comes from Penstemon barbatus, assembly GCA_003313485.2. Classification (NCBI taxonomy): domain Eukaryota; kingdom Viridiplantae; phylum Streptophyta; class Magnoliopsida; order Lamiales; family Plantaginaceae; genus Penstemon; species Penstemon barbatus. The sequence continues at coordinate 53,894,932 of CM064877.1, read as the reverse complement.
AACAGTTTATCCTCGTGTTAAGGAGTTATAGATTTGATTTGTAAACAATTTATCCTCATGTTAAGGAGTGATAGATTTGATTTGTAAACAGTTTATCCTCATGTTAAGGAGTAATGAATTTGATTTGTGTAAACAGTTTATCCTCGTGTTAAGGAGTGATAGATTTGATTTGTAAACAGTTTATCCTCATGTTAAGGAGTGATAGATTTGATTTGTAAACAGTTTATCCTCATGTTAAGGAGTAATGAATTTGACTTGCAAACAGTTTATACTCGTGTTAAGGAGATTTCAACTTGAAGATTTGTAGACAGTTTTAACTCGTATCAATGAGTTGTTTTGAAAGTTTATACTCTTATCAATGAGTGAATAATTTGCAAATAGTTTATACTCGTGTTAAGGAGTAATTAATTTGATTTGTAAACAGTTTATACTCATGTTAAGGAGATTTCACTTGAACTTTGAAGACTTTGTAGATAGTTTTAACTCATATCAAGGAGTTATATTGACAGTTTAAGCTTTTATCAATGAGCATTGAAGAAATCTTACTTTGAAAGATCCTAGATAGTTTTAGCTCGTATCTAGGAGCTTTGAAGAGATCTAACTTCGAAAGATTCCTAGATAGTTTTAGCTCGTATCTAGGAGCTTTGAAGAGATCTAATTTTAAAAGATCCCAAATAGTTTTAGCTCGTTTCCAAGAGCGTTGCTATATTTTCAGATGGATTCTTCATTTGGACACTCATCAAAAAATTTGCCCCCTTCTTTGGCAGTGGAATCGTCTTGAACTTTGTTAGGAGAATGCACATGCGGCTCATCAGTTTGACTTTTAAACATGCTCAATTCCATATTATAGGCTCGAGTGGCTAACTCTTCAAAAGATTTTGGCTTTATTCCTTGTAGAATGTATCGAAGACCCCATTGCATTCCTTGGATACACATCTCAATGGATGAAGCTTCACACAGTCGACCTTTGCAATTGAGACTTAAATTTCTCCAGCGGTTTATATAGTCGATGGCAGACTCCTCCTTCCATTGGCGAGTGTTAATGAGTTCGACAATTCGCACAGTTCTTCGAGTGCTATAAAAGCGATTGAGAAACTCTTGTTCCAGTTGGTCCCAACCATCAATGGAATTTGCCCCCAAGTCAGTATACCAGTCAAAAGCATTATCCTTCAGTGAACATACAAATTGCTTGACAAGTTGTTCTCCATATGTCCCAGCATCATTGCACGTCTCGATAAAATGTGCCACATGTTGCTTTGAATTGCCTTTGCCATCAAATTGTTGAAACTTTGGAGGTTGATATCCAATTGCCATGTTTAAGTTGTCAATTCTTTGAGTGTAAGGCTTGGTGTATGCGATGGAAGACTTCGAGCTCCCATTCAACTTTCTTTTGATGGCCTCCAAAATGAACTCCTTCAGTTGGCTAGCTTGGATCATACCATCAGACGAGATTTGAATCTTTTTAGATAAATATTTTTCTTTTGCATTTGATTGCTGCTTTATGGATGTCTCGCCATCATCAAACTCATTGGTCAGCTTTTCCATCAAGTGGTTCGCCTTGTCATGACCTCCTTTGTTCAATAGTTGCTTTGCGGATGTATCACCTTCTTCAAGCTCATTGAGTAGTTTATCCTCCACGTGGATGGTCTCAGCAGTGCCCCAATTGTTCAACAATTCATCGAGCTTAGCATCTCGCTGGTGGAAGTGTTTTGTGAGCTTCTCCATCGCCTTTGTTAATATCAAAAGTTGTTCCTCCATGGATGGATTGTTTGTCGTCATAACTGGCGCCAGTTAATGAAGAAAAGAGATGATAGGTAGAGATTGTCCCACTGGGCGTGCCAAAAATTTGTAATAAATAAAATTTCAAGTTTAAAAATATATATTAAACAAGAAATAATTGTACAAATTAAATTTTATTGATTTGGAGTAGTGGTTACAATCTCTATGATTCCTCTGATTATAATCTTCTAAGCAGTAATCTTGAAAAAGATTGATTTGATCTTCTCCAAAATAATTTTTGTACTTGAATAACGTTAATCCAAAAGAAATTGTGCTTAATATTGGATCAAACGTGAAATGATTTGAATCTCCTTGACGAACGTCTCGAACTCCGTCTTGGATATTCTGGATTTTTGAGGGATTTGATATTTGTTTGACGTTCGTGAAATAACGTTAATCTAAGAGTTAAGTATATTAATCTTAGATTAAACGTTGGATTTTTCTTCACTTTCTGAAGAACGCCTTTGAATATTGCGAAGAACGCCTTGATTTGAAGAACGCCTTGATATTTTGAAGAACGCCTTGAGAGAGTTTGATTCTTTACTCCTTGAACTTCTTATGCTTTTTGAATTGTGTTTTTGAGTTATCTTTTTCTTCTTGAAGATGACCCCTATTTATAGGTGGGTTTTGAGAAATATTGTAATATTCTCCATATGACGTGGCGCAATTTGATTGGTTCTTCACACCTTGTATGACAAGAAATATATTTTGTTTCATTCTCTTGCCCTTTAAAAAGATATGACATGCAAATATTGTATTGTGAATAAAATATTTCCTTGCTTAATAATTTCCTACACAAACTTACCTTGTGTACGGAGATTTTAATTTATTTGCAAGAAATCTTGTATTTAATTAATCATAGGATATAAAATTAATCAATTAATTATTTAATTATTATTTTAGGAATTATATTTGATATAATTCCAAAATTAATTAATTAATAATTAATATGTCTTGGACTCAAATTTGGCAATAAAATTTAACTGCCTACACCGAGATATCCATCGAATTTGAATGTGGTTGCAAATATTCAAGATCCAAGCGAATCCAGATCCAAATCCGAATGAAAGAAATAGAAATTGGATCCGAATACGATTTGAATCTGACCCGGCCCATTGACAACCCTAATATCAAGTACATGCAAGATCATGAATAAAGCGCGACATTTATAAAATAATATCTCACATTAATTTCAAACACAAAGTCATGTTTAATTAAAATGTTTTCCTTAAATATATTAGTAAACAAATTTTAAAGCACTGACTTAAATATGAAACATCAAAACTATATCAAAATAAACACAAGTCCATGTTCTATTCCATTAAACTTGGTTCATTCATTCATTCAAGCAGAGACCTATTAGTTAATATTAAAAATCATGTAATTATATAATATTAGGGGTTAATTAATTGATAAACCTAAATGCAACGGTTTTCATTATTTATTTTTTAACCCGAATGACGATAGACTTCCAGGTGTGTGTTAGTCTAAATCCTTTATTTGGACATGTTACATGTTCTAAAATTCTATAATAAATGTGACCTTTCTTAAAATTTTATAATAATGTATCGATGTTAACTCAACAAACATGCATATGCTTGTCTGTAATTTTTGAGAGTTTAATATTTTAAAGAATTTTTAGAGGTCATTATTGAAATTTTAGTGTATAAGAAATGTTGTTTTTTTTAATTAATTTTTTAAAATTGATAAGTTTTTTCAGAGATTATAGAAAATATATAAATTGATTAAGAAATATGTTAATTACTTTACATGCATAATCAAAATTGTTATGTTAATGAAGTGAGATAAGATATATATTCTTATATATCAAAATAGAGTTGTTTATTTTTTTATTTTTAAAATTAAGGTGAAATAATTTCTTATTAAACAAGATTTTATAATGTCAAAGTTACAAAAAAGAAAAAAAAGAAAACAACTAGTTAGGAAAATTTAAATCTATCATCTTCTAGATAGATAATAGAGTACTTAGAATATGGTGTATGTGTTACATTTATACATTTTTTTTGTAAATTAACTCTTTGTGATATTTCTAATAGACAATATATTCTTGTGTAATAAGAATACGTAATTTAACTCCCTGTGATATGTAATAAAGAGCAACTTACCTCATTGTGATATAAAAATAGATAATTTATCTCCACGTGAAATGAAATAATGAACAATTTACCTCCATATGATATGAATTAATGAGCAATTTAGAGAGATGCAATATACTTATTTTTTTATAAATACTCAGAGAAGTATTTTGCCATTTTTCTTATCATAAGGATATCCCAATGATGTATATATGTTTTTCTAAGGCCATCTCCAATGGAGCAGAACTGGCCCGGGGCTCAGGATCCCCGGGCCAGCCCTGCCCAAGCCCCGAGCCCTGCCTGGTCGTCTCCAATGGCAGGGCTCCGTAATGGAATTAATTCAATTTTTTTCCTTTGCCCACTCTCACCTATTAATATTATAGTTTTAATTTTTTTAATATTAATATTAATAATAGTAATAATTATTATAACTTATAATTAAATTATTAATTATATTAAAATATTAAAATTAAATAGAGTAACTAATTAAGTGAATTAAAATTAATACATAATACGAAATACAACAAACAAGGAAGGAAATACAAGATTGTAGTTAAATATTGTAGTTAAATGATTAAATTTTTAAGTACAATAAAAGATATTAAAATAAAATGGGCTATTTATATATTAATGATTTGTTCATAAATAAATCTAATGACAATTCTAATAAATTATTAATGATTTTAATTTAAAAAAAAAATTTATTATATTAAATAATCAAATTAAAAATTGGTGACTCTATATAATACTAGCAAATATACAATAAACATACTAAATAAATTTTATTAAATAATTTAATTCTACATATTTAATTTAATTTAGTATGGAAATTTAATTTAATTAATTATTATTTTTTTGAACTTATTGTGTGAATTTAATAGATAAGTTGGGACTAATCAACCCTACTAATAAAGGGAATCTCATCACATTTTTCAAAGCAAGTCTTTTGCCTTTCACTTTTGATCCCAAACTTTACACCAAAAAATACTTTTGGTACCATAATTTGCAGAAAAATAGATTTGGTACCACAATTTAGAGAGTCTTAACACATTTAGTCATTCCGTTAAATTTTGGACGGAAATTTCGGTCACGCGCCCTTTAAGTTCACGAGTTTTGCATGTGACAAATCGGTCAAAACACTTTTGGTCCCAAACTTTACCCCAAAAAACACATTTGGTACCATGCTTTGTAGAAAAACAGATTTGGTACCACAATTTACATACTCTTGACACATTTAGTGTCCCCGTTAAATTGATAAAAATCACATATAATGAACATACAACAATTTCTCTAAAAGATTTGATAAAAATCTCAAAGTGTACTTTAATCTTTGAAAATATTCTTAACAAAAGTACCTTGGATACCTGACTTGGTGCACTTTGACTTGCACTTGTATCCATGGATCAAAAATTCATTTCGAATGTATGTTTCGGAGAGCCAAATATTGAAAACTTTTCGAGACTATTCGGAAAAATTTCAGAAACACTAAGGAAAATTTGTAAAAAAAGTTACTAAATTTAGGAAAATAATTGAGTTTAAGGCAAATAAATAGTTTCGGAATTACATCTTGTTTTCGTTTCGCCAGATTCAAAAATGGAAACTTTTCGATGTTTTCGATGGAAAAGATGGAACTTTTGATTGGTACTTGTATCAACATTGGAATACAAGTGCAAGTCAAAGGGCACCAATTCAGGTATCCAAGGTACTTTTATTAAGAATATTTTTAATGATTTAAGTATATTTTGTGATTTTGATCAAGAGTATGTAAATCGTGGTACCAAATCTGTTTTTCTGCAAAGCATGGTACCACAAGTGTTTTCTGGGGTAAAATTTGGGACCAAAAGTGTTTTGACCGAATTTCTCACGTGCAAAACTTGTGACCAATTTGAACTTGATGCGCTTGACGCGAGCGTGACGGTCACGCGCAAAATTTCCGTCCAAAATTTAACGGAATGACTAAATGTGTCAAGACTCTCTAAATTGTGGTACCAAATCTATTTTTCTGCGAATTATGGTACTAAAAGTATTTTTTGGGGTAAAGTTTGGGACCAAAAGTATTTTTCCCTCCCAGCAAAATGGTCCTTCTTCCACGGGTCGTGAACTTCTTTTCCCGGCTCCGAATTTAGAAACTTTTAATTGAAACGTTAAAAATCACTTTTTGCCGGGAATGCACATACAAACAATGCACCTCCATGAGAAAAATTACAAAAGATGTCTAAATTGCGGATACCCCCTTCGAAAATGTTTAACTACAAAATTTTCCTCAAGTTTGTCATCTTCTCACAATTAATCCCTTGCCCCTTAAAATGTTCCAATTTTGCCCTTGAGTGTTATTTATAATGTTTGTTATATCTTATAAATATTGAAAATTGGATGTTAATTGTTAGATTTTATAAATTATAAAAGTGATAATTATATATTTACTACCAAAATAATTTATAGAACTTATATTTGCCCATAAGCTTTAATAAATATTGCCAAAAAAAAAAAAAGAAGATATTTACATATTTATTAACAATTTAAATTTATAAAAATAAATCAAGTAGAATTTTAATAATAATATTTTATAAATATGAACAAATTATTTACACATTTAGTTAGTGAATTTACTTTCAAAATTAGTAAATTTAATTAAAAAATTATATTGTATAAATCAATATTTAATTTAATAAAGTTTATATTGTATTATAAATTCAATATTGATTAATGCAATAAAAATTTTATTTATTTAATTAGTGAATATAAATTTATATTTATAAATTTTATTTAATTTGTTATTATAGAAATTAAATTAATAATAATTATGTAAAATATTACAATAATTATTGAGATTTATGGTCAATAATAAATTATATTTATTATTTTGGTAGTAAAATGATTATCATTTTTATAATTTATGAAATATAACAATTAGCACCCCAAGTTTAAAATTATAAGATATTAAAAACATTACAAATAATCCCTAAGGGCAAAATTGAAATATGTTAGGGGCAAGAGATTAGTTGTAAAAAAGTGAAACATGAGGGGAATTTTTGTAATACCTATTAAGTGAGTTTTTTTTTTTTTTTTTTTTTTTTTTTTAAGGGGATATTCGTAATTTACCTATTAGACTATTTCCAACAGACCTCTTAAATTCAGGTCTCTTATCTTAAATTTTAAGAGGTGAACAATGTTAGTGTTATACATGCCCACCTTTTACTCTACACTTCAACAACTAGTTTGTATTTTAAAATTCTACTTTTAAACAACCTTACTGCTTCACTCCAACAGCTCGTTTGTAATTTAACAAACTTAAATTAATTTTTATTTGTATATAAATAATAATGATATATATTTAGTATAATAATAAATTACCTTATAAAAAACTATTATTCCAGGCGTTTGGTCCATTTTTGGCATTAGCTTGAAATTGGATTTTTTTGTTAGTGCAAAATATGGTTCAACCATGCAACCCTTATCATCTTGTTAATGCAAAATAAGTAAGGTTGCGTTTGACCCATATTTTGTATTAATCTTAAAATCAGAATTCAGGTTCAAAAATAGGGAGAGACAAATGCAGCCTTAAATTATAGAAAAAAAAAAGGGAAAACATTTTTTTAACAGAACAAGCGTGTTTAAACATTCAGCTTTGTATATATTTTTATCTGGAATGATCTAATTTTATTAACACGGATAAAAATATAATGTAAAAAAAAAAATTGTGAGGGAAAGTTTATTTGTTTGAACTTTTCCCTATGACCCTATATATACCTTTTTAAAAGTTTCACTTTGACTCTCATTTTTTAAAGTCCTAAAACTTATATTTGTTTAGTAGTCTTATTTTGTAAAAACTCTTTATCCCTTAAAGAAGGCCTAATGTGATTTAATAGTAATCTATGTATTACAATATAGCAACGTCGGAGTAAAAAAGTATATAGTGTGTTAAAATATATTTTACAACTTACATTTTAAATTAAAAGAGTATCTTTTAAATTAGCCGTGGAAGATAGTCCCTTTTTTTTTTTTGATAAAATTTAAAATGTGGTATGTATAGGGCGAAAATAATAATAAGAATATTATAAAAGAAAATAAATTTTGATATTGATGTGAAGCATGCATCTCATCACCTATCGCATCCAAATATTATTATATCCATCCCGCCCATCGCAATCCCCACAACTGATGCTACAAGATTCAGACCCCTCATGCTAGAATTTCAGAGCAGAGACTTTACTTCAAATCATAAATATGCACCGACTACTGCGTTTTTACTAACTTCCAGTACTTATATTTAAAAAAGTTATTTATATTCGATTCTTCCTTTGTTTCGTATTAATTGACGGTAAAATTGCAAAAAACGTATTAAATTAATCACTGATTTTAAATTTTTGTCTTAAATTATATTAACTTGGCAAATTTTATCTCATAATTTAACATTTTTTTGGAATATCGTCTCATCGTTTATTATGAGACGAAAATTACGCGTTTGTCCGTTAAATTAACACATGACTCCTTACGTGTACATGACGTAGTAAATTTTTACATGAATAATTATATAATATTGCAGATGTCTTCACAAACTTATTACAATTTTCATTAAATTAGAAATTTAATTTTGGGACTAAATTCATACAAAATGGTAAATTATGGGACGAAATTCGGGGAATTGATATAGTTTAGGACGAAAAATCAAAATAGTAATTAGTTTGGGACGATATTTCAAAAGAATATTAAATTACGGGACTAAATTAGGTTAGGTAAGGCCATCTCCAGCAGTTGAGGGCTAGCCCGGGGCCCTGCTGGTCGTCTCCAGCAGTTGGGGCTCCGTGGGGGAATTACTTTCATTTTTTTCCTTTGCCCACTCTCACCTATTAATATTATAGATTTATATTTTTCTAATATTAATATTAATAATAATAATTATATTAGTACTCGTAATTTAATTATTAATTTATATTAAAATATTAATATTAAATAGAATATTTAATTAAAGTAACTTAAGAATTATATGCTGCGTCATGAAGCAATTCGTTCTAAGGCGACTAACCGTAGACTTCAAAAAGACTTAATAGAACATGTTTATGCAAAATACGTTTAAAATTGAGTGTTTAAATTTACATTCTATTTTAGAATGTATTTAAAAGTTTAATTCGTATGAGTGTTTATTTTATATTTTTAACTAATTTCGTATTTTAAAAAAAAATTATTTGTATGAGTGTTTAATTAAACAATATCAGTGTCTTTAAATATCATAATTTTATTTAATTGTTACTTTAAATAATTAATCATATTATATAATATATAATTAAAACATATAACATTAATTAAAATAACGCATTAATTAGAATAACATATTAATTAAAATAACACATTAATTAAACAACACATTAATTAAAATAACATATTAATTAAAATAACACATTAATTAAACAACACATTAATTAAAACAACATATTAATTAAAATAACACATTAATTACAAAAATACACAATATTAATTAGGTTTAAATACACAATAATATACATAAATACACAAATAAATACACAAATATATACACATAAGCCCCAATTGTTATTTATTAGAAATTAAAGTATAATTAGATTTTCTTTATTTATTTAAATTGTAAAATCTGAATATCTTGGTCCCATTTTTCTTTTTAGGCATGATGATATAGAAAAAAAGAAAATGTTAGTCCAATAAGCCAACAATAAAATATCAACATTAAGCCCAAATTTAAGCCCATAATTAACCTAAAATAATCATAATTACAAAAAAGGAAATGAAAAATTCCCATTCCTCTCTTCCACATTGCAAGCCGCCCCAGTTCCCATTCCTCTCTGATTCATTCACATCTCCTAATTCCTCACTCTTTCATCTGCTTCACGTCCCTTTTCCTATTTATTCTTCTTCCATTGTTGAAGCTTAAATTATCAAGTAATTTCATAAAAAAAAAAAAAAACGCAGCCACTCGTGCCCCGTTCCGCCGTACGAGCCGCCCCGAGCCCGCTGCCCAGCCCCAGCCGCCCCGCCCTGCCAGCCCGCGCCGTCTCCAGTAGTTTTCCTCCCCAGCCCGACCCCGACCGCAACTGCTGGAGATGGCCTAATATAGTTTTGGGACAAAAATTCAAAATCACTAATTAGTTTGTGACGTTTTCTGTAATTTTACCTTAATTGACTTATATCTACATTTCACACAAATTAAGAAACCTTATTATTATATACTTTTTATGGTAAAATGTCTCAAATACTTTGTATAATGATGACTACTTTTTAATTTTTTTATTAGTGAGTGGGATCATTGAGTTTCCCGAGAAAAAAAGATAAAATTGAAAAAAAATTACTTTGAAATTCAAACGCGTTAATTAATTTGAAATAAAAAAATTCACAAATATATCAATAAATATGAAACGGAGGGAGTATTACTTACAATAATGTCGTCCGACAAATTGAATCAAATTAATCTAATTTATATATTAAAGGAAAAATGCGAAAAATAATCATGTTCGGCAAAATTCCGAGTGATAGGAGATAATGTGCCGCGCAAACACGTTATTTTGGTGGAGTAATTTCGTCATTTAATTAAAAGATTAATCTTATATTATTAGTGTAATTTTGGTGGAGTAGTTTCGTCTTATGTTTTGATTCAATCCCTTCCGTATCATTCTGTTACACTATAGTCCCCTTATGTGTTAATTTTATATTTGTGTGGTACATTTTAGTGCTTGAAAATAACGAAATTATCCTTATCAAATATATATGAAAAAAAAAAATAACGAAATTATCCTTATCAATACAGAGCATGCAATATTAACTAAATCGAAATTTTGCTAGAAAAGACTAACAACTGCTAAGGGCCTGTTTGTTTGGAGTTTCTTAAAAAAATTCGTGTTTGGGAAATGCCAAACAAACATGGTTTCTATTTTCTGAAATAAATTTCATCTCCCAATTTTCTCAAACTACTCTCTCAAAAGCTAAACAAACAACAATTTTTTTATCTCTAAACAAAATCTATATGTTGGTCCCAAGTGGTCAGAAGAGGTTTAGAGGGGGGGGGGGGGTGAATAAACCTCTTTAAAATTTTCTCAGTTTTAACTTTAAAACTTTTACTCTTAACTGAACAGACTAAGCTGATCAGATTAGTTATTAACAGTTCTGTTCGCGAACAAATCTTTGAACAGTCTTGTTGACCACTCGTCTGATTAATACTTAGAGTACTTGCAGCGGATTTTCAAAGTGTTTTTCACAAGTAGTCTTAGTAGTTTGAAAAGTGTTTCCCCAGTTTTATAAACTCCTTTTTAACTCTTTTTCAAACAGTTAACTTAAATGTGTTTTTATGCAAACAGTCAATATGCAAATTTTAAAACAATGTAAAAACACAAGTAATTTTTATAGTGGTTATATGGATTTGAATATCCTTTAGTCCACTCTTCCAAGTCACACAGATCTTGGGTTATACTATAATCACAAAGTTTACAGTATACTCTGCTTGCGTCGAACAACAAATGAAACGACCACAAGTTCGCAATAGGAAATCACACAGAAGACCTATTCTCTGAAGTTTGATCACTCACAAAGATGGATCACAACTCCGCACAACACTCTTGTTTACAAAATCACTCAGAAGATGTATTTTTCTTGATTCTTCAACTCTGCTTTCGTCAACAAATGACTCAGCTGATGAGTGAGCTGTTCTTGAGACTTAAAGAATTTTGCTTCGGAAATTTCTCTCAGAAAGTGTGTTGCTTGCTTCTTCTTCGTCTCTCTCAGCTATTTATACTTGAGGTTTGAAAAATGTCCGTTGAAGAGAGACACAATTCAAATTCCTCGAGTACTGGTCCTTAAAATCCGCGAACGGCTCTTTTGCAGTCTGTCCGTACTATGAACAGTACTATTCTGCAGGCAGCATTAAATGCAGCATTAAATGCACCCAGCTGATGCGAAGCATTTCTTCAATCATTTGTCTTTAATAACCTTGTACTTCAGCATTTATTACTCCAAGGGGCATTTATTACCGTTGGGAACACTTCATGATCTTCTTCACTTGGCTGACGAAAGTACATGTCTGATGGCGAACTCGGCTGATCTCAAACTTGAACAAATCTGATTTGAGTCGGCTGATCTTCATCAGTCTGATAACTTCACTTCAGCAGATCAGAAGTCTTGGACCTTGAAACTTTTGACTCTTCTGATGTCTTCTTTACTTAGTCAAAATTTCTTCTAAGGGATCATCAGCTAAGTTACTCCATACTTAGCCAATTTCTGAAGTTTTGGAATTCTTCAAAACCTCCCTTTACAAATTGTCTTCAGAGCCTTCATCTTCATCCTTATCCAACAATTTCCCCCTTTTTGATGATGACAAAACTTCAGCTAAGTACCTGTTAAATACCTAAGCTAAAGAATGTAATCCTCAAAATTTTCTGAGATAGAAAAAGTTTATTGGATTGAACTTGACTTTTCATTAATATTGAAGAATATTACAATGCAAGTTCATCAGATGAGATTTCTGAAGAAATAGATAAAGTAAACTGATTACAATGATATTTCAAGTTCTAACTATCAGCTTCTTCATCTGATCCTTCAAGCTCTTCTATATACTCATAAGATGACTCTTCGTCATCTTCTTCTTCATCAGCTTCTTCTTCCAAGATTGCTTTGGCAGCTTCCATCTTTTCTTTAAGTTGCTGTTCTCTGATCAGCTCCATTGCTTTCTTGGCAGATTCAGTCTCCTTGTACTTGGTAGTTTCTTTTTCAATCTTTTCTTCTTCTTCTACCTTTCCAAGATTTTCTTCAGTCTTGTCAGCCGTGTCTTCAGTTTCCTTGGCTTCAATAGTTGCTTCAGCAGTTTCCTTAGCTGTTTCTTCAGCAGCAGGTTCCTTAACTGTTTCTTCAGCAGCAGGTTCCTTAGCTGTTTCTTCAGCAGCAGGTTCCTTAGTTGTTTCTTCAGCGGCAGGTTCCTTAGCTGTTTCTTCCCTTTTATCTTCCCCCTTTTTGTCATCATCAGTTTTGATGACATCAGAAGGTGCAACAGCAGGGTTGAGCGCAACTGTTGGAATCTTTACTCCAGCACATAAAGCCTTGAGATTCTGATTGACAACATCGTGACTAGCTGTAAGATTAAGAATATCAGTGCTGATGATGTCAGTCTTGTCATTGAAGTAGTCAATATTTAGGTTGACAGTTGCAATTTCATCTTGTACGGATTGTACAACATTTCCCACTTCATTCAGCAACCCTAGATTGACTTCCTTTTCTTCTTCACTGACTTTGATGAAGGTTGCAGTCAGATCAGCGATCTTGTGTTCAGCTCTTTGAAGTGCAGCATGAAGATGATTAACATCGATCTTCACATCCTCCACATTTCTGTTCATTTCAGTCAAGCTGTTCACTAACTGCAAGGAGTGATCCTCAGGAATAGGAATACTTGTGATTTCAGTCTTGATGATCTTTTCTGTAGACTGTTGCACAGTTTCCAGCTGAAGTCTATTTGATTCTGTCAATTCTTCCTTAAGCTCTGTCTTCAGCTCCTCTTTAACCTTCAACAACTGCTTTTGATGCTTCTCTTCCAGTTCCCTTAGAGAATCTTCCATCAACATCTGGAAAGCTTCCATCAGTGATGAGTGTTCATCACCTGATGAAGCAGAAGCAGCAGCTTCATCCTTTTCTTCATTTTCCTGGTGGACAGGAACTTCTTCCATCTTCACATCCTGATGATTTTCAGAATCCTCAGCTTTCCACTCGATGGCTAAGGGTTCATCAGCAATCTTTTCAGCAGACTTGTCAGTGGCCTGTTCAGCAGACTTGTCTTCATGCTGGTCAGCAGACTTATCAGCAGTCTGATCAGCAGACTTGTCTTCAAGCTGGTCAGCAGACTTATCAGCAGTCTGATCAGCAGACTTGTCTTCAACAGCTTGATCAGCAGGCTTGACTTCAGGCTTGTCCGCAGCTTTATGTTCATCAGTAACGTCGTCGTAGAACAGATTAGTGATGGTTCCATCATCATTGAAGCATGTTGTCTGTCTAATCTGTCGTACAATAATCCAAGGGTTAACAAAAGCATTGTTTCCCTTAGGAACTTCATAGAATGGTTGCACTTCCTTGCCAAAAATGATTTGCTGGATGCTTGGCAGCAAAGGCAAGTCACTTGAACAACCTTGCTGATATTTTGACTTTTTAGCCCATCTCTTCAGGGCAGCCATAGTAGCAAATTTAATTGCTCTTTCAGTAGCATCTTCAGACTTTTTCTTCTTCTCAGGCAAAGTGCTTTTGATTTTCTTGGCCTCCTCCAATGCAAAGCCTTTTGCATAACTATGCATCACATCTCTTACATAGCTGGGATCCAGGGCCTTTTGAATGGAGTTTGTCTTCAGCCAAGTCAGAACCCAACGTTCTTCATCAACCAACTCTTTCATGCTTTGAAGTTCTGCTATTGACTTATTCAACATGTTGTCTCTCCAACTGATGTATCTTGGTTTCTCCTGGTTGAACAGAGTCCTTAACATAAGCTTTTGATCATAGTAAGCTAGAGACTTCTCAAACTGCTTGAAAAGCTCCTTATCAGCATATACTATTTCAAATGCTTTTCTGACTTCAAATTTATCCTTGGACTTGACTTTAGGGGCAGGCAGTAAGATCTTTTTCTTGTCTTCTTCTTCATTCTTGCCTTCTCCAATCTTGATGCCACCACCATGGACAGGTCCATAGGCATCAGTCTTGCTCTGTTCAATCACCATAGCCAGTTCAGCATCTTCAGCAGCTTTTCTCTCTGCTTCAGACATTCTTCTCCTGGCCTCATCCTTAGCTTCTTGAGCTTTGCTTAGCTCAAGTGCTTTCTTCTCTTCCATTTCATCTTGTTTCCTTTGTTCTGCCTCCTCCCTTGCTTTCTTATCAGCTTTGGAAACTTTCTTTTTCCTTAGCACAAATTTTCTTTTGCCTTTATCAGCAGGGGCTGGTCCAACAGATGATATGGGATCAGCAGCTATAGGATGTATGATTTGAACATCTGGATCTTGTTGAGGTTGAGCAGCCTCAGCAGTTGGTGCAGATTGAGTAATCTGTTGCTCATCAGCTTTGTCAGCAGTAGAAGCTTCAACAGCTTCAACTGGTCTTTCAGCAGATTCTGGACTTGATCTCACCAAGTCCACCAACTCAGTATCTTTCTCTATGAAGGACATCTGCTTCCTTGCAGATTTCTTGGTTCTTCCTTCACGATAGTTTGAAGCAGCTGTATCTCTTTGTTGGCTCCTCGTTCTTTTAGAGACACTTTCAGCAGGCTTCTCTGCTGATGGAGTTCTTGATGGTGATGCAGGGGATCCAGTCCTTACATCAGCAATTATATTCTCAATGATCTTAGTGGCTTCAGTAGCAGAAGTCACTTTCTCCATCTGCTTTGCTTCTTTCTTTTTAGGCGCATCAGCAGCCTTCTTCTTTTTAGTCTCAACAGCCAGGCTAGCTGTTTTGACTAATCTTCTTGGTCTTTTGGCAGGGACTTCCTTCTGTCCCTCATCATCAGCTTCCTCAGGCTCATCAGCCTTCCTCTTCAGAACCGGCAGATATTTGTTCATGGCCTTAGATTTGTGAATCTCTTTGCCGTTCGTCATAGTACAACCCAGTTTGGTCAGCAGATAGCTAATAGTAATCCTGTGGTTGGTGTGAGGACCTTTTCCCTTCTTGTCATCCAGGAAATCAGCTAAGATGTACCATACTATGATGGACCAGTTGACTTCCATTCCATAGTAAATGGCAGCCATGATGCTGAATCTTTTCATCGTAACAGCATCCAGTGAAAAAGTGCAATTTTCAATCAATTTTGATACCATATCAGCCATCCGCTGATATTCATCCCTCAGTTGCTTCTTCCTTATGTTTCCAGAAAACACTTCTCCCTCTTTGGCGCAGATCGCCCAGAACTGTTGGTGCTTATCCTCTGTCAGTATAGTGACGTCATGCCTTCCATGGTTAGGAAGCCCAAACGTTTCATGAAGGACAGCAGGAGTGATGGTGATAGATTTGTCTCCCACTGTAGCTTTAATCTCCAGTGAGTTGTAGTCAGCTTTCGCCGTGTTGTAATACTCCATCACCTGGTCAGTCCAGATAACTCCTTCGTGATTTTCCATGAAATTCACCAGCGAAGCAGCTTTGAACTTTTCCAGCAGTTCTTTCATCAGATCCGTACCGGATTGGTAGTACGAACCATACACGAGATACATTCCTTCAGCAGCCATTTCAGATCTGTAGGAGTTGGAAAGAAAACAGAGAGAGTTTTTGCAGAAAAATTGCTCAAAATTCTCACAAGTACTTTTGAAATTTTAGGGTGCGTAAAGAATGACTCGACTGATCAGATGAGAATTTATAGAGTTGGGGTATGTCGGTTTCCGTGATAACCGCCAACCGTTAGATTCATTTTTCTGTCAGTGATGATCGTGTGGCTTCTGTTACGACTTTTCAAATTCCAAAGATATTTTACTGAAGAGCGGGAAGATGTACCGCCCGACAGCTATTTATAAAAGCGTGTTTTGAATAAAACGTTTTGCACATCTCGCTTTTATTTAAGTAATCAGATGAGTATAATAAACACTTATCTGATGGACTACTGTCCTGATGACAATGCTGTTATCAGAGAATGCCAATAGCTGATAACCTTCCTCAGCTGTTTGTCAATCCAGCTAGATAAAATAGTCTTGATCTTCGATAGTTAAGTCTTCTGTTGAAAACATAACTTCAACTAACTGTCATTAACAAATTTCATCTTTAATTCAGAAGTACCGCTAGTCTTACACGTTCCCCCTGAGTTTAAGAATTCATAAGTTAACTAGTCTGTTGAAAGTTAATCCTTGAAGATAAGTGAGATGAGTAAGCTGTTGAACTCTAGTCTTCTGATGAGTTCCCCCTCAGCTTATGCATCTAATTTTAATAATCCCAGTTCAGCTCTGAGAGTTGAAAACCTTGTCTCGCTTAGAGGTTTTGTGAAGATGTCAGCAATCTGATTTTCAGTAAACACATATTCTATCATGACATTTCCTTTCTCCACATGATCTCTAATAAAATGATGTTTGATCTCAATATGTTTAGTCCTTGAATGACTTGTAGTATTCTGAGTAAGTGAAATTGCACTTGTGTTGTCACAGTAGATTGGAATTCCACTGATCTTGATGTTATAGTCTTCTAGTTGATGCTTCAACCAAAGTATCTGTGCACAGCAAGCTCCAGCAGCTATATATTCAGCTTCAGCAGTAGATATAGAAACTGAAGTCTGTTTCTTACTCATCCATGAGATCAGACGACTGCCTAAGAACTGACAGGCACCTGTTGTGCTTTTTCTGTCAATCTTGCAGCCTGCAAGGTCAGAATCTGAATATCCAATAAGCTCAAATCCAGACTCTCTAGGGTACCACAATCCCAATTCTTGAGTGCCCTTAATATATTTCAGTATCCTCTTGGCAGCTAAGAGATGAGATTCTTTGGGGTTTGATTGGAATCTTGCACAGACCCCAACAGAGTACATGATATCAGGTCTGCTGGCTGTTAGGTATAACAGTGACCCAATAATGCCTCTGTATTTGGTTATGTCTACTGATTTGCCATCTTCATCTTTATCCAAACGAAGACTTGTAGACATTGGAATTGTAGCAGTAGAGCTAGTTTCCATACCAAATTTCTTGAACAGATCCTTTGTGTATTTTGCTTGGCTGATGAAGATTCCATCAGACAACTGTCTAACTTGCAAACCAAGAAAATAGTTAAGTTCTCCCATCATGCTCATTTCAAACTTGTTCTGCATCAGCTTTGAGAACTTATCACACATCTGTTGATTAGTTGAACCGAAAATAATATCGTCCACATAAATTTGCACAAGCAAAATATGTTCTTCCCATTCAATAGTGAACAAGGTCTTGTCAACTTTACCTTTGCGAAATCCTTTAATTAAAAGAAAGTCAGATAAAGTGTCATACCATGCTCTTGGAGCCTGTTTCAGTCCATAAAGAGCTTTCTTCAGACGATATACTTTGTCCTCTTCTTGATAAACTTCAAATCCAGGAGGTTGTTCAACATAAACTTCTTCTTGCAATTCTCCATTGAGAAAAGCTGATTTCACATCCATCTGATAGACTGTGAAATTCTTGTGAGCAGCGTAGGCAAGAAAGAGTCTGATTGCCTCTAGTCTTGCTACAGGTGCAAAAGTTTCATCAAAGTCAATGCCTTCTTCTTGGCAGTAACCTTTGGCCACTAGTCTTGCTTTGTTTCTGGTGACTTCACCATCTTCATTCATTTTATTCCTGAATACCCACTTAGTGTCAATGACTCTTTGATGACTTGGTCTAGGAACTAAGTACCAGACTTCATTCCTTTCAAATTGATTTAGCTCCTCCTGCATAGCTTCAATCCAGTTGGAGTCACTGAGAGCTTCTTCAATCTGCTTAGGCTCAATTTGAGATAGAAAACTAGCAAACATGGCATCTTGTGCAGCAGCTCTTCTTGTTTTCACTCTGTCTAAAGGATCACCAATCACTAACTCTGGTGGGTGATTTCTGAGCCATCTGAGATCAGGTTGCAAATCATAATGTTGTCCTTTGTCTTGATCTTGCAACACTACTGTTGGAGATACAGTAGTAGTCTGTTGAACATTTGCCGTCTGTTGAACAGTCTCTGGTCTATCAG
This sequence comes from Penstemon barbatus, assembly GCA_003313485.2. Taxonomy (NCBI): domain Eukaryota; kingdom Viridiplantae; phylum Streptophyta; class Magnoliopsida; order Lamiales; family Plantaginaceae; genus Penstemon; species Penstemon barbatus. The sequence goes on along the minus strand of CM064877.1, from coordinate 53,876,423 downwards.
CTGTTAGAAACTCGTCTGTTAGACAATCAGCTCTGTGATTTTGAACAGCACTTGAGTTATCAGCTGAGTTGATATCAGGTAGTATGATGGGTACATATTCTTCATTCTTTCCAACATTCATCTTCTGTAAATCAGTAGACAGATCTTGATTAACATTTTGATTCTTTTCAGAAGATTGACTTGGCTCATCAAATACTACATGAATGGATTCTTCTATTAGTAGTGTTCTTTTATTGAAAACTCTATAAGCCTTACTAACAGATGAGTATCCTAAAAAAACAGCTTCATCAGCCTTTTCTGCAAATGCAGTAAGGTGATTTTTACCATTATTTAAAACATAGCATTTACAACCAAAAATCTTAAAGTAATGAATGTTTGGCTTCCTGTTGTTCCAAACTTCATATGGAGTCTTGTTTTGGTGCTTGTTGATCATGCATCTGTTCTGGGTAAAACATGCTGTATTTGTTGCTTCTGCCCAAAATCTTTGAGGCAGTTTAGCTTCAGCTATCATGGTTCTGACAGCTTCTTTTAGTGTTCTGTTTCTCCTTTCAGCAACACCATTCTGTTGAGGGGTTCTGGCAGCAGAGTACTCATGATGTATTCCTTTGAAATTACAATACTTTTCAACATTAGAGTTTGTGAACTCTGTCCCTCTATCTGATCTGATCTTCAATATTTTGATACTCTTCTCATTCTGGATCAGTTCCATCAGATTTGTAAGATGTTCCTTGGTTTCACTTTTCTTTTTCATGAAAATCACCCAAGTATATCTTGAATAATCATCCACAACAGCTAGGCAGTATTTCTTTCCACCATTGCTGACTGGATCAATGGGTCCAAATAAGTCCATATGTAGCAGCTCCAATATCCTTCCAGAAGATTGGTGCTTCTTGCTTTTGAAAGATGACTTGATTTGTTTACCCTTCTGACAGGCGTCACAGAGCTTGTCTTTGCTCATGACTGCTTTTGGAATCCCTTCTACCAAATCATTCTTGATTAATCTGTTGATGGTCTTGAAGTTTAAGTGATTCATTCTCTTGTGCCACAGCCAACTGACTTCACTTGGTGCAGATGCCACCAAACAAACACTTGAATTCTTATCAGCAGAATTCCAGTCGACTATGTAGATATTTCCTTGTCGTCTTCCAGATAAAATTACCTTCTTTGTACCAATCTGTTCAACGTAACACTTATCTGTTGAGAAGATGACTGAATATCCCTTGTCACAAAATTGACCTATGCTCAGCAGATTATATTTGAGGCCTTTGACATATGAGACGTCAGAAATCTCTATGTTCCCTCTGATTAATCTTCCTTTAGCTTTAATCTTGCCTTCTTTGCTGTCTCCAAAAGTAACCTTTGGACCATCCACAGCAACTGCATCAGTCAGCTCATGTATGTTTCCACACATGTGTCTTGAACATCCACTGTCCAAGTACCATATCTTCTCTACTTTACTCCTACTCCTAATCCTAACCTACAAAACAAAAGTAAAATTGTTTTAGGTACCCTTATTGAGAGGGTCCTGAAGGATTAGTTCCACCTTTGACAACCCAAGATGTTGAAGTCTTAGGCTTCTTAGGTTTCTGAGTTTTCACAGGAGCATGAACAGTTTTATTTTCATCATAATTATCAGATAAGTCATGTTGATGATCAGTATGATAAGAATAATGTTCATAAGCAGGGTAAGGTGCATGATATGCAGGATATGCATGCATTGGATGAGCAGGGTAAGGTGCATAGTAACTAGGAAATTGAGGTGCATGATACATAGGATGATATGCAGCAGGTTGCACATAATATGACTCATTTCCATACCAAGCATTTTGATTTTTCTTATTCTTATGCTTCTTTGGCTTACTAGGTGCTTGCTCAACTTGTTTAGACTTAGCTTTACCAATAGATTGATTCACTTTAGCTTTATCAGCAGACTTCTTAGGACTCTGATGTTTGGTCTTACTAGTCTGATTTCCTACACTAGGCTCTTTGCTCTTTTTAGCCTTAGGAGATTTCTTCTCCTTTAATACTTTCTCAGGTGAAGTAGGTCTAGCAGTTTGAACATACAGAATGACCTTACTATTGTCAGCTGATATGAATTTTTCAGTATGGTTCAACTCTTGCTTATCCTGTTCTAAAGGCATCTTCTGTTTACTAGATGTATGCGTGGATGCAACAGATGATTTTTCATGAGACTCGATAACCTTTTCAAGTTCCATGATTTTTCCTTTATAAACTTCACATTCAGCTTTCAGAGATTCATGCTCTTGCTCAAGCTGTTTATATTCGACTGATTCTTTTGGCTTTTCAGCTTTAAGTTTCAGTGAGTTATTTTGCTCTTTTAGCAAGCTCATCTCTTCCTTAAGCTTGACAAATTCTCCAGCAATAGTAGTATTATTTAACATCATTTGCTCTAGAGAATCAAACAATTCATTATTTTGAGGAGTTACCTCATCCTCAGAGTCATCAGAGTCCTTTGCCATCAGGCACAGGAGAGCAGGTTTCTCTTCATCAGAAGATTCTTCATCAGACGTGTCTGAATCTGAATCAGATGAGTAGACAGCAGCAAGCTTTTCTGCTTCAGCTACCATTGCTTTCCCTCTCTGATGCTTTCTTTCTTTTCTTACTTTCTTCTCCTCTTCAGTGTACTTTTCTGCTTTTGGATATGGGCAGTCTTTGATGAAGTGTCCCAATTTCCTGCAGTTGTAACACATTAGTTTTGATTTATAATCATCTTTATCTTGAGAAGAAAAGTTAGGTTTAGAAGTAGAAGCAGCATGATTGTATTTGTTTTTCATCTTTCTCTTATAGAACTTCTTGAAGTTGTTCATCAATAATGCTACGTCTCCAGCAGTGTACTCCTTCTTGTTGAGTAGAGATGCTTCATCAGATGAGTCCACATCTTGACTTCTATGTGCTGGTCTCCTGGTGTTTTCAGCAGCAACTAAGGCAGCTGTGGGTCCTGAAGTTGAGGTTTCTTCAATACCCATTCTAGGCAGTTTATACTCGAATGCCTTGAGTACAGAAAACAGCTCTGTAAGAGAGATCTTCCCCAGATCCCTTGATTCTTCCATTGCTGTCACTTTCATATTGAACTTGGGGGGCAGGGCCTTTAGAACTCTGACGGTGATCTCCTTGTCAGTAAAGGTCTTTCCCAGCTTTAGAACTTCATTCAACGTTCTGGTAAACCTGGTATCCATCTGATCAATGGTCTCTCCAGATTTCATCTTGAAGTTGTCCAGCTTTTCCAAGGCAACACTGAGCTGATGCTCTTTGATGGCGTCGTTTCCTTCACTCATGTCACGAACCTTGTCCCACATCTCCTTTGCAGTTTTGCAATGTTTGACCTTGTCAAACCGATCATTGTCCAGGGCTTTGGTCATGATGAAACGGCCAACTTTATCCAGATTGAACAGCTTTATTTCTTCAGCTGTCATCTCTGTCAGATCTTTTTCCACCACCATTTCAGCTTCATCTACTATGATGGTCTTGGTGAATTTGAATGGACCTTTAATGATACATGTGTACATGTTGTCATTATAGGCTGCTAGGAAGATTTCCATTCTAATCTTCCAGTCCTCAAAGGACATACCAGCAATGTGGGGAACATGACTGATACAATCCATTTTTCAAAAAGTTTTGATTTTTCAAAAATATGCTCTTTTGAAAAAGTTTGAAAACCTTTGAAAAACACTCGGATCAAGCTCGTTGATCAGGCAGCTGATTCAAATGAACCACCCGCTCTGATACCACTTGTTGGTCCCAAGTGGTCAGAAGAGGTTTAGAGGGGGGGGGGGGTGAATAAACCTCTTTAAAATTTTCTCAGTTTTAACTTTAAAACTTTTACTCTTAACTGAACAGACTAAGCTGATCAGATTAGTTATTAACAGTTCTGTTCGCGAACAAATCTTTGAACAGTCTTGTTGACCACTCGTCTGATTAATACTTAGAGTACTTGCAGCGGATTTTCAAAGTGTTTTTCACAAGTAGTCTTAGTAGTTTGAAAAGTGTTTCCCCAGTTTTATAAACTCCTTTTTAACTCTTTTTCAAACAGTTAACTTAAATGTGTTTTTATGCAAACAGTCAATATGCAAATTTTAAAACAATGTAAAAACACAAGTAATTTTTATAGTGGTTATATGGATTTGAATATCCTTTAGTCCACTCTTCCAAGTCACACAGATCTTGGGTTATACTATAATCACAAAGTTTACAGTATACTCTGCTTGCGTCGAACAACAAATGAAACGACCACAAGTTCGCAATAGGAAATCACACAGAAGACCTATTCTCTGAAGTTTGATCACTCACAAAGATGGATCACAACTCCGCACAACACTCTTGTTTACAAAATCACTCAGAAGATGTATTTTTCTTGATTCTTCAACTCTGCTTTCGTCAACAAATGACTCAGCTGATGAGTGAGCTGTTCTTGAGACTTAAAGAATTTTGCTTCGGAAATTTCTCTCAGAAAGTGTGTTGCTTGCTTCTTCTTCGTCTCTCTCAGCTATTTATACTTGAGGTTTGAAAAATGTCCGTTGAAGAGAGACACAATTCAAATTCCTCGAGTACTGGTCCTTAAAATCCGCGAACGGCTCTTTTGCAGTCTGTCCGTACTATGAACAGTACTATTCTGCAGGCAGCATTAAATGCAGCATTAAATGCACCCAGCTGATGCGAAGCATTTCTTCAATCATTTGTCTTTAATAACCTTGTACTTCAGCATTTATTACTCCAAGGGGCATTTATTACCGTTGGGAACACTTCATGATCTTCTTCACTTGGCTGACGAAAGTACATGTCTGATGGCGAACTCGGCTGATCTCAAACTTGAACAAATCTGATTTGAGTCGGCTGATCTTCATCAGTCTGATAACTTCACTTCAGCAGATCAGAAGTCTTGGACCTTGAAACTTTTGACTCTTCTGATGTCTTCTTTACTTAGTCAAAATTTCTTCTAAGGGATCATCAGCTAAGTTACACCATACTTAGCCAATTTCTGAAGTTTTGGAATTCTTCAAAACCTCCCTTTACAAATTGTCTTCAGAGCCTTCATCTTCATCCTTATCCAACACTATACAAACTCTACTCTGATTTGACATAAAATAATCTATCTGTTACACAATTTATCTCACATAACAAACATGATTTGACATAAAGTCTTACACATCTTACACGGTTACACCTACAATTTAACTCTTCCAAAAATAACCTACACCTACTTTATTTCTCAAATCACTCTCTCAAAACCCAAACAAACAACATTACACAAATCGAGATTGTTTCACAAACCTTCACTAGTCTACCAAACTACTTTCTCAAACACCAAACAAACGGGCCCTAAACGATGTTGATGATTCGCCAAAACATATAATTAGCTAAAACTTTATTATTAGAAAAAAAAAATATATGATTCTGACTCGTTAAATTATTTGAAATTATTATTTATAAATTTGGAAAAATTAATTGCTACTTATTCGATACATATCACGGAATGAATTTGTTTCAATTTTACATAATACAAATTAAAATATTTATTTAGTATAGTAAAAAACTTATAAATTTTTCATATTTATTCTTGATCTATTCCTGTTTCCGACATAATAAGTACTTATTTACTTTATATTCTATTATAAATTGTAAATAATAAGTTATACGGTAATATTCAAAGTAGATTGTTGGAATGTATTCGTAGCTGAAAAGCCTGAAATGAGATAGCAGTAACATTATATACTAATCAACTAGTATTTACAAGTATTAAAAGAAAAAAAGAAAAAAATCAACTAGTATTTACTTTTGGGGATGCTTCAAATTTGTAATTATGCATAAACTAAATATATTATGTGAATTGGGCTCCTGAATCTGCCATCTTTTCGTAGTCTAGGTTTTGAATATCGCTATTATTTAACCTTTCTTACCATATAAAGCCAAAAATCTGCATCTATCTGGCTTCTGTATATGGCCGTTTTATTTTTCGTATTTTCTTCATTTTTTTTTGTATTGCCTTCTAGCTCTTTTGATGTAAATTAAGTAAAAAATAGAAAATTGTACTATCCCAAACTAGATCAATTGATCGAATTCATTCAACCATAAAAGCAAAACAAATATATTTTTGTGATTGATTGAGTGTTATCCAAGTGTATTGATCTAGCAATGTAAATGTGTTAGGTTCGACCAGACCCAACCATAAAAGCAAAACAAATATATTTTTGTGATTGATTGAGTGTTATCCAAGTGTATTGATCTAGCAATGTAAATGTGTAGGTTCGACCAGATCTACCCGATTTGATCAAGAGGCCAATATTATGCTAATAGATGTTTTAGGGCCTGCTTGTCTCGTTTCTCCAAAAATAATTTTGTATTTGAGAAAGCGAGACAAACACGTTGTATATTTGCTAAAATAAATTTAATTTCCTCAATTTTTTGAAACTACACTATCAAAGGCTAAATAAACAACAATTTTCTTATTTTTTTCATCACACAATTTCTACTTTGATTTAATATAAAGTAACATATCTTTTTCATCTAAAACAAAAGTAAATAATCTATTTTATATTGTATTTCACATAATAAACATGATTTGACATAAAATCATACATATCTTACACTTAAAATATAAATCATTCCAAAAAAACATTCACATATCGTAGTACCTAAACCACTATCGCCAAATCCAAACAAATAACATAACAGAAACCGATAAATTTTCTCAAACCATCCCATTGTCCAAACCACATTGAAAAGACAAACAAACCCTTCAATAACCATTTACCTATCAAAAGATACAAATGTGAACTAAACATACTTACTATTGTACTCATATTAAATAGTTATGCTTCATGTCTAACCATTTATGTAAGACTCAATTACAAAAAAAATCCCTCGTGTATTTACTAATATCATTTTTAGATTTATCACCATTTTACAATTAATTTCCTCACAACAATATCTTTGATTTTTTTAGAGAATATTTCATAAACTTCAAAATTTTCCCTTAGGAGGTTATTTAATTTGTAAGAATTATAAAACTGACATGAAATTTATGGAAGAATTTGCTCTAAGAGGTTAATTGTAGGATTTTATATTTAACATGGGGTGAATGTAATATTTTCAAATTTCCATCAATTTTAGATCATTTTTACCAAATCAACTCATTTTTTCATCGATTCAAACCTTTTTTGATCGATTTAACCCGCATCAATTTCAAAATTATGAGATGCATACATTATTCATATATGAATACAATAATTATTTATATAGGAGTATTATATACAATAGACTTGTTCTACGTAAGAAGGAAGATATTTGAATATTAATAAAACCAAATAATTATACTCACATCTCATATTTAAGCTTTCCAGGTTTTCCTAATAAAAATATAATTTGATCATTATTTTTTTTGACTTCCTAAAGGTTTAATTCATTTCAAGGCGAATTAAACACATTAAATGAATGCCTCTCTCAACAAGAATTCGAACATAAATCCGCTACTTTATAGTGACTACTGACACTAAACATGTTGGTATGGCCATCTCCTATGTATCCCTCAGTCCAAGTCCAGCTTCCCCTCACTCAGTCCAGCTTCCCCTTTCATTTTCATAAGTCATCTTCAATGTATCAATCTATCAATTCCATTTAATTAAAATTCTCAATTCCCCCACTCTCACTTAATAATAATAATAATAATAATAGCAATAATAATAATAATAAAAATTAAACAATAATAAATAAAAATCATATGTACGGTTCGTAAAGTTCTTTTAAGGTTTCATTTTTATTAATTAAATTAAATTTGAGTTTCTAATAATTAACTTTTAAAGGAATTTTAAAATTGGTGCACAATAATACAACAACTAAATACTTGATTGACATGATTTGGAAATTATAAAAATAATTTAATATTGACATTAAATTTTCCAACATAATAGTTACATTAAATTTGATTTTATTAAATAAAAGTTATATTTTTATACTAAAATTAACTTTTTAAAAATAGTACACAAATTAAATAAAACTAAGATTAAATAAGAGTTATATTTTATTAAATAAGGTATTTTAATTTTTTTTTTAAATTAAAAGGATTTTTTATTAAATAAAAAAAAAAAACAAAAAAAAAATTAAGAATGAACAAGTGGTCGACAAGTGTCGGCCACCTGTTTGCTAGCAATTGATAGATTGAAGCGGTGAGGCAAGCGAAGGGTCGCTTGCTTCACCGCTTCAAGCTGTCAAAGGAAGATTCAAGGGGAAAATGGCCATTTTCCCCTTAATACATTTTTTTGCACTTTTTTTACTCCCCTGATCCAAAGTCCCCCAAATCCACTCTCCCCTTGATAAATAGGAAATGCCCTATCATCCTACTCCCAAACTAAACTAGCTAGTTGACTTTTTCTTTTTTTTAATAAATATAAATAGACAACTAAACTCCTATTATTATGCCTACAAGTATAAGCATTGCATGGAATAAGTGTAAATGAAGAAAACACAAGAGCTCGATTATCTAGAGATATAATATATATATATATGTGATGTGACGACAAGCTGAAGTCAGCCGCGCCGCCCTACACCTACGGCGCTCTGTAGTGCGAGCCCCCACACCTTTCTCCCCCCAGAGATATGCGTGAGCTCTTGGATAACCCACCTGGACCTGTTAATGTATATGCAGTGCGTACAGTTTGATTTACTGATCGCACGTGGTCCCATGTGATGGAACATATCTTCAGCCTTTTGGATTAATTTCTTCTCCCAATCATTCTTTCGCCATCGGCATTTGGGTCCACTTACTGCTGTACATGATATGGGCCAAAAATAAGAAGGCCCAAGTCCTTTCAATGGGTATTTTTCTTGGGGTTTAAATATTTTGGTGGGCCGAAGTGGGGTTGTTTTATGTAGTGCTGTTAATGGGTTTAACCGGTTCCTTTTGCAAAAATATTCGACATCTAAAGAAAGACGGTTCCAAATATGGCCGTTGGCGTATGAAAAAGGGTAAGCCTATCAATTTTGTTTGTTGTGAAGTTAATATTTCTATGGTACTTAGTGATACTTGGTGGATAGATATCAGTACAACTACTCTTATAAGTGTCACACTGCAGGATTACCTGAGTTACCGAGAGTCGATTGATGGTGAAATATACATTTATATGGGAAATGGAAACAAGACTCAAGTAGTAGCTATAAATGTAGTTAGGCTTCAATTATGTACTGATTTTTTGAACTTAGAAGACACTTTTATTGTACCGTCATTTAGGCGGAATTTAATTTATGTTTGTTATTTGGACAAATTTGGTTATTATTGTTCTTTTGACAATGTAACTCTTAGTGTGTATTTAAATTCTAATATTGTTGATATCGGTACTATAATTGACAATTTATTATTAGTTGCGTTTAACAATTTGTGTAAGTCAACTATATTTCTTAGTTAAAGCAATAAATAACTATAGTTCAATTAAACAACAAAATAATATGTAATATAAAACTATATATGGAGAAACATTAAATACACGAAGAAGTGGAGATATTAATTTTAATAAATTTGTTTCAATTCAAAATAAAATTATTTTAGAGAAACAAAACTTAGTTCGAATGTCAGTAAAAGAATTCAATTTATTTGAATAAAATAATAAAAGTTCTTAGACTTAAAAATACAACCAGAATCCGGTTAGTATATTTAATCTGAAAAATTATAGAAACTTAACCACTAAAAGTTGAATTAATTTTTAATAGAAACAAATTCGTATTTGTTTACTCGATAAGATTTTAACGTATATTTATATGTTTAAAAGAAATATTTAAGTGATTGTAAAACTAAATTTACTCACTGAATTCGTATTGGAAATGATAAATTAAAATGAAATAGATTGAGGTTGTGGATGCAATCTCCTTAAGATAATATTTCTGGGCTGCCTATACGGTGCACATAGTTGATCCCCGGTAGTTGTTGCATTCTAAATATTAATACGCAAACACGCAAATATACGGTCATTACAAGTAATATAAAACGATAAGTACATACCGAGTATCGAATCCCCACGAATGAGTAAACGGTGGGAATAAACGAATCAATCGAAGGCTTATTTTATCTAAGAATGCTTGATACAAAAAGATCGAACCCAAATATTGATAAGGGTGATTATATTTAACTACGAGCGGTAAAGTAAATCTAACTACGAAAGCAAGTAAATGGGGAGTTAATTATGCGGTAAGGAGGATTCATAAGCAATTAGTTAAAGGAGATAAATCATGCGGTTGTTAGGTTAGCTATGTAAACAATCCTAGATTTAGTTGTAGTTTGTGAGTTCTAATTAGTTAAGTCTCCCTGTCGGTTTCACTTAACTCTATCAATCTACCCAAACTCTCCATCTCCGCATCAATAACGAACATCGCTGTCAACCGATGCTCTAAGGAAAGTCCGAACCCAAAAGAGGATTCTAAGGCGTACCGTTGTCACCCGGGACCTAAAACTAACCCGAATCCCCGAATAAAGAGAATCTAAGTTATTTGATGCATTCACGAACGAACCCATAATACAAACACGGACCAAACTAGGTATATGCCTATCCTAGGTTGAAATCCACAAATCGTCACTCGCCTAACCTTCAACGTCCTATGTCTAGGTTGCATTAAAGGTAGATGGACAAAAGTGCGATAAAACAATAAACCCAACAAATCAAACATAACCCAACATCAAACATAACTCATCAAACGATAACAATGACTCGACAATTAATATATTATGCTCGTGTTGCTACTCAAGGATTCAAGGACGTTCGTATGTATCTTCCGAGTTGCATACAAACCTATCGAGTTAAACTAATCCAATTTATGTCTAAGTGGATTAAAATCTAATCGACGCATTAAACTCAAACCTTAAACGAATATGAAACAACATAGGTATATGTCTATCCTAAAATCGAATTACAATCCAAATTCATAATCAAATCCTCAAAATCACTATGCCTAGCAATCAAGAATCAATAACCCTCATCTCAAAGGTTGTCAAAACATAAGATGAACGATAAGCATGGAACCGGATTAACGAACACATATAAGCACCATACTAATCATCAAGACATCAATTAATCAAACAATAACATAAATATATATAAATCCGGAGCATTCAAATCCACAATCATTCATCCAAAAAGAAAATAACAATATTCATCTCCTAATCATAAACAACTAGGAAATGGAAAGATATCACCTAATCGAAATAGAATCGAGAAATGAATTCTCTTCCCTTTGATCACCACCTAACCACTCCCCAAGGGTGGTGATTAACTCACCCCCTTGGTGAAGTCTTCAAAACAAGAAAAAAGAAAGAAAAAGGTAAAGAGAGAGGTTGAGGGAGGCAAAGAAAGAAAGAGGCTAGGAGGAAGTTTTTTGTGTGGAAGATATTATGATTTTACTCCTTCAAGCCTTTTACCTAGCAAAGCAACAAGCTTCTAATGCCTAAGTTATCCTAAAAACTATCACAACCAAGACCAAAATGTCCCCCAACAAGTTAAAATTGCATTTGGAAACACAGGGGGAATTATACAAAAACACCCCTGCTTCCCGCAGACAAATATCTGCTGGTAGCAGGGGTACATCGCGGTGTGACACATGCAGTAAGTTTTCTGCTCTGCCAACTTCCTTCCGAGCAGCATATCTTTTGATTCCGAACTCCGATTGCTGATCCGTAAAGTCTGTAGCGTAGCTAACTCACTCATCTATGACACATCCAAAATTCAGCTCATTTGGATCATCCATGAAATATTTATGCACGTTTTAGTGAGCAGCTGTCTACATTCTTCTACGATTTGCTTCGGGTTCTCTTTTCTTTGAAGCTCAAGTTTTACTCGTGGGGAGGGTAGAACGACTCGCATTCATTGATACGAAACTCCGAATCACTCTAAGATGTTGCTTCCTACAAATCACGGAGAAAACGATCAAAACACGAACAAAAACTCAAAAATCGAACAAAGGCCAAACGAAGGGGCCAAAAGCACAAAAGACACGAAAACAAGCAAAGACAAACATAAACTCGGATAAAATCAAGATATTTTGGGCTTAAAGAGATAGAAAATAACGACGTTCTCACGGCGTTATCAGTAGTCTCTTAAGATACAACAATCTGATGCTCCTTGTTTGCAAGAACAAAGAACCCACGACGAACTTTAAACAAACAGAACTTCGATGGACATTTAAAGTGAAGAGAGGAGAGAAAGAGAGAGTAATTATGCTTATATGCTTATAAAATTCCGAGTAAAGAATTGACCAGATTCTTCTCCTATTTATAACAATTGAAGGGCTGTTTCTGTAGAGGCGTGTCTATTCAAATATAACCAAAAGCATTGATTCGGTCCGAAAAGGTGTAACCGGTTGGTTCATTTGTAAAAAGGCGCAGATCTCATAGGACGAAACGGGTTTGGTTCGCGGATCCTATTCGGTCCTTTCATCTTGGGCTTAGACTTTTAATAATTGGGCTTTAGTATTTGGATAAAAAAATTAACTAATTTTTCTCTAAAAAATTAAATCTTTTGCAGCCCAAAGCTAGTAACCTATGACCTAGGTTGCATGGATACTCCGAAATTATACACCGTGCAGTATCGTATGCGTATTGGATACTCGAATACTCGGATACTCGTACGATACTTGTGAAATACTCCACCGTGTCGATTTCAATAATAAGAAAATTAAAAATAAAAAAGATACGTTTCGGATACAAAAGAAGGCATATCGGAAATACCCAGAATACTTGAGAGCATGTATTTCTATAAATAATTTCTAGATTATGTATATTATCAAAGTAAATCTACATAAAACGCTTGAAAATCTGTATAGGGCCAAAGACTTTGCCTTTGATATTAATACTATGGTTTTACTTGAACACTTATATAAGAGGTGGATAGCATTATTAATTTTAATATCGAATAAAAAGTGAACTAAATATATATTACATAATTTTTTTAATACATTTTTAAATATACAGACACATATTTTTGCCGTATCGAATTCTATAAATTTTAAAAATTCGTATCGCCGTACTCGTATCGTATTATACCGTATCGACATATCCGTATCCGTGCAATCTAGCCTGTGACTCATGACCGTGCCAAGCGTAGCCGGCTGGTCGGATAGATAGCAGCGCGCGCGCGTGGGGAACCTATGATCACCTAGGTCCTCCCCCCTAAAAATTTTCTAGTACCCTAAAGGGCCCCAACCCTTATACCATTTTTTGGCTATATAACTAGCTAAAATTTACTCTCCAACTTAATGTGGGATAGAGTTTTCTTCACTTAATTTCATTCATATTTATGTTTTTATGGGCTCAATCCAAATGGATTTATTCCATAAAAACACTAACAATCTCCCAAATGAAAGAAATTGTTCGTCTCACGGAACATATCACGTGGAAATAATCTTTAGGGATAATAGCGCATCGGGATAGGTGAAATATTTCATCTTGAACCTTTCCTAATTAAAGCTTATCGGATTTACTTAGCCAATCAGTGAAATATTTTATCTTGAACCATCGGCGGTTGGTGTAAACCAAGCCAATAAGCTTAACACATTATTATACCGATTTGTTACAAGTTCTCGGTTGTGTTAATTTCGGTCCTGAACGTTCTTGGTAATGCGAGTGCTTTAGAGAAGTTCAGTCTATAAAGAATGTTGGATAAAGATGAAGACGAAGACAAATATTGAAGGGGGGTTTTGATGATTTCCAAAACATCAAGATCAACTAAGTAATGGAAGCTTAGTGAATCCCTTGTCAAGAAGTTTTGATCAAACATAAAGGACAAATCATAAGGATCAAGACTTATGGTCGAGGAGACGCCTGATCTATTGCTGTAGAAGGAAATCAGATTGGTGAAATTCAGCCGACTCAACAGATATGTTCAGTTTGGGATTAGCCGAGTGTTCATCAGACGAGAGACTTCGGACAGCTGAGTGGATGTGATCAGACAAGTCACCTCAACGGTTATAAATGCACTTAAAGAAATTAATGCTGAAGAGGAAGGGTATTTATGGCAAATGACTGAAGAAGAACCTCGTATCAGCGGAGTGCATTTAATGCGACTGACAAAGGAGTACAGTGGATATGACAGTACACAGTCGCAGGTAGCCATTCCTGAGAGATAGGGACCAATGCTCGAGATGAAGACTTCTGTCATCCTTCAACAAACATATTTCAAATCTCAAGTATAAAAGGAAGCTTGTTCGAAGAGTTCATAACAATACAACACAATTCAAGATTGAGAGCATTCAGAAGCAAAATCTTTTAAAGTCTCAAAAGAACTCAAGAACAGCTCACCCATCAGCTTAGTCATTTGTTGATAAAAGCCGACGTTGAAGAAAAGAAGAAATCTGAGTGATTCTTGAAAAAGAAAATTATTGTGAGGAGTAAATATCCATATGTGTGAGTGATATTACTTCGGATGATAGGTTTTCTTTGTGATCTCCTATTGTGAACTTACGGCCAGTTCATTTGTTATTCGGCGTAAGCAGTGTATATTGTAATCTTTGTGATTATAGTATAACCCAAGATCTGAGTAACTTGGAATAGTGGACTAAAGGATTTAATCCATATAACCACTATAAAAATATCGGTGTTTTACATTCTGCATTCTTTTCTGCATATTTCAAAAGGAGCATACTTTCGTTAAGATTGTTTGAAAAGAATTTTGTAAAACTAGGGATAAAGCTTTGAAACCAAGTTTTGATTGCTTGAGAAAAACATTTTACAAATTCGCTGCAAGTAACTCATCTTGGAACTTTGATTTAAATTAAAAACAGCTAAGTGAGTCAATTGAAGTGGTCTACTTTGCTGCTCAAAGATGTGTGCGCGAACAGCCTAGTAACTTTTCCTAACTTGATCAGTTTAGTCTGCTCATTTGAAAAGTTGAAGTTTAAATTTTAAAGTTGTAAAATTTTCAGAGGTCTATTCACCCCCCCCCCCCCCTTCAAGACCTCAACTGACCACTTGAGACTGATCTTACGCGTTTTCATTGGAGATCAAAATAATTTAAGTTGAGCATGCAAGATATGCTATGATATGAGATTGAAGATCAATAAAGTATATGTTGAATATGAGTGTACATATTACAAGTAATGAGGGTCCTATTTAAGCATTATAGGATGCCGTACAAGTTAGAGGCTAAGTACATACAAACTAAGGTGATTTAATCTAGCCCAAGAGAAAATCCGAGCAGGAGGCTTCGATCAAGGAGCAGCCCCCAAAATCTCTCTGTTGTGTCATAAATGCTTAGGGTATTTATAGCTGAGGATGGGGATTGGCCCATGGGATTGGCCCATGGGCTTGGGCCTGAGGTTGGCCCAATGATAGCTTCGACCATGAGCCCCTCTGCTGGCGATCGGACTGAGCTAATTGGAGTTCAAAGCTTCGGGGTTGGAAATATGCACCCAGGGTCGAAATTAGGCCTTCAAGGTCGAAGTTAGGCATCCCAGGGTCGGAAATATGCACCCAGGGTCGAAATTAGGCCTTCAAGGTCGAACTCAGGGCCTCCAATGAGCTCAAGGTCGAAATTTGGGTTCTTTGATCCAGCATGAGCTCCCAGAATAAAGATTCCAAAGTACCCCTCATCAATACTCCCCCACTTCTTTGAGCGTAAAGTGAAGTTGAAGCTCGGAGAAGTAGAAAATCCTTGAGGATCGCTTTTTTAGTGTTTCGGATATGCCTCGTTAAAAACCTAGCTCGGAAAAACACAGTGGGATAAAAACCGAACCAGGGAAAAAGAGTGCATATCTTAGAAACTCCAAAATGTACTAGGGATCGAAGTTATGCATTCGGGGTCGGATTTTCTAGTGTTTGATCACACATGATTTCAATTAGCATAAGGTCAAAATTTAGGACCTTCAATGAGCATAAGGTCGAAATTTAGGACCTTCAAAGAGCATAAGGTCGAAATTTGGGTCTTCAAAGAGCATAAGGTCGAAATTTAGGACCTTCAATGAGCATAAGGTCGAAATTAGGGTCTTCAAAGAGCATAAGGTCGAAATTTAGGACCTTCAATGAGCATAAGGTCGAAATTTAGGACCTTCAATGAGCATAAGGTCGAAATTTGGGTCTTCAAAGAGCATAAGGTCGAAATTTGGGTCTTCAAAGAGCATAAGGTCGAAATTTAGGACCTTCAATGAGCATAAGATCTAAATTTGGGTCTTCAAAGAGCATAAGGTCGAAATTTAGGACCTTCAATGAGCATAAGGTCGAAATTAGGGTCTTCAAAGAGCATAAGGTCGAAATTTAGGACCTTCAATGAGCATAAGGTCGAAATTTAGGACCTTCAATGAGCATAAGGTCGAAATTTGGGTCTTCAAAGAGCATAAGGTCGAAATTTGGGTCTTCAAAGAGCATAAGGTCGAAATTTAGGACCTTCAATGAGCATAAGGTCGAAATTTGGGTCTTCAAAGAGCATAAGGTCGAAATTTAGGACCTTCAATGAGCATAAGGTCGAAATTTGGGTCTTCAAAGAGCCCAGGGTCGAAATTTTGAATTCAGAATCTTTAATTTAGCATGAGTTTCCGAAATAAAGAATCGAAAACCCTAAATCGGGGATTATTGGTCGAATTTATCAAAACCCTGAAAGCTAATAACCAATAGCATACAGATCCATAATGTGCGGTTCGAAAGATTTCAAAGACAAAGCCAAGGTAGTAGAATTCGAGCTTGGAGAACATAGAATTTGATCCTTGGAGATCACAAAATTCGACTTTGGGGATCATAGAACTTGATCCTGAAAATAATAAATTCAACTTTGGAGATCATAGAATTTGATCCTTGGAGATCACAAAATTCGACTTTGGGGATCATAGAACTTGATCCTGAAAATAATAAATTCAACTTTGGAGATCATAGAATTTGATCGTGGAATATGATCGTAGAATTTTATCTTCAAGGGTCTTAGCAACAGCTTTCACCCATAATAGATTTGATCTAAGGGGCATAGCAACGGCTTTCACCCTTAGTCATTTTTTATCGGTCATAGCAACAGCTTTCACCTGAGGGTCATAGCAACGGCTTTCACCCTTTAGCTTTAATCGGTCATAGCAACAACTTTCACCTGAGGGTCATAGCAACGGCTTTCACCCTTTAGCTTTAATCGGTCATAGCAACAGCTTTCACCTGAGGGTCATAGCAACGGCTTTCACCCTTATAATTATTTCGATCTAAGGGGCATAGCAACGGCTTTCACCCTTAGTCGTTTTGACTGATGATAATCGACATTTTTAGCCGATCCTAGTCATTTTATCGGTCATAGCAACAGCTTTCACCGGAATATTTATTTCGATCTAAGGGGCATAGCAACGGCTTTCACCCTTAGTCGTTTTTGAGGGTCGTCACCCATTTTCTGAATCCAAGGGGCATAGCAATGGCTTTCACCCTTGGTCAATTTATTTTCGAGGGTCGTAGCAACAGCTTTCGCCCTATTTGAATAATAGATTAGAGGTCAATCGTGATTCGATGATACTTGCAAGAGCATGCAATAGAAATAATAAGATCTCTGGAGATCATAGATTGAAGATAATAAAATTTTGATCCTGAAGATCGTAGATTGAAGATAATAAAATTCGAAGATCATAGAATTCGACCATGGAGACCATAAATTCGACCAAGAGAGTATAAAACTCAACCAAGAGAGTATAAAACTCAACCATGAGATCATAAATTCGATCATGAGATCATAAAACCCGATCCTGGAAACTTGACCTTGGAGATCTGGGAGTTTGATCTTGTAGATCATAAAAACCGACCATGAGAGCATGAAATTCGACCATGAGAGCATAAATTCGACCAAGAGAG
This sequence comes from Penstemon barbatus, assembly GCA_003313485.2. Lineage (NCBI taxonomy): Eukaryota > Viridiplantae > Streptophyta > Magnoliopsida > Lamiales > Plantaginaceae > Penstemon > Penstemon barbatus. The sequence goes on along the minus strand of CM064877.1, from coordinate 53,858,626 downwards.
TATAAAACTCAACCAAGAGAGTATAAAACTCAACCATGAGATCATAAATTCGACCATGAGATCATAAAACCCGATCCTGGAAACTTGACCTTGGAGATCTGGGAGTTTGATCTTGTAGATCATAAAATTCGACCATGAGAGCATGAAATTCGACCATGAGAGCATAAATTCGACCAAGAGAGTATAAAACTCAACCAAGAGAGTATAAAACTCAACCATGAGATCATAAATTCGATCATGAGATCATAAAACCCGATCCTGGAAACTTGACCTTGGAGATCTGGGAGTTTGATCTTGTAGATCATAAAAACCGACCATGAGAGCATGAAATTCGACCATGAGAGCATAAATTCGACCAAGAGAGTATAAAACTCAACCAAGAGAGTATAAAACTCAACCATGAGATCATAAATTCGACCATGAGATCATAAAACCCGATCCTGGAAACTTGACCTTGGAGATCTGGGAGTTTGATCTTGTAGATCATAAAATTCGACCATGAGAGCATGAAATTCGACCATGAGAGCATAAATTCGACCAAGAGAGTATAAAACTCAACCAAGAGAGTATAAAACTCAACCATGAGATCATAAATTCGATCATGAGATCATAAAACCCGATCCTGGAAACTTGACCTTGGAGATCTGGGAGTTTGATCTTGTAGATCATAAAAACCGACCATGAGAGCATGAAATTCGACCATGAGAGCATAAATTCGACCAAGAGAGTATAAAACTCAACCAAGAGAGTATAAAACTCAACCATGAGATCATAAATTCGACCATGAGAGCTTGATAACTTGATCTTGATCTAAAAATTCGACCATGGAGGGTTGATAACTTGATGTTGATCTAAAAATTCGACCATGGAGGGTTGATAACTTGATCTTGATCTAAAAATTAGACCATGGAGATATGGGAATTCCCTTGATCGTACTTGAATTGCCTCGTAGTAGGCATATTTCGATCTAACACCCAAATAAGGCCCCTCGGTGGGCGTCAATTGATCTTACGCGTTTTCGTTGGAGATCAAAATAATTTAAGTTGAGGATGCAAGATATGCTATGATATGAGATTGAAGATCAATAAAGTATATTTTGAATATGAGTGTACATATTACAAGTAATGAGGGTCCTATTTAAGCATTATATGATGCCGTACAAGCTAGAGGCTAAGTACATACAAACTAAGGTGATTTAATCTAGCCCAAGAGAAAATCCGAGCAGGAGGCTTCGATCAAGGAGCAGCCCCCAAAATCTCTCTGTTGTGTCATAAATGCTTGGGGTATTTATAGCTGAGGATGGGGATTGGCCCATGGGCTTGGGCCTGAGGTTGGCCCAATGATAGCTTCGACCATGAGCCCCTCTGCTGGCGATCGGACTGAGCTAATTGGAGTTCAAAGCTTCGGGGTTGGAAATATGCACCCAGGGTCGAAATTAGGCCTTCAAGGTCGAACTCAGGGCCTCCAATGAGCTCAAGGTCGAAATTTGGGTTCTTTGATCCAGCATGAGCTCCCAGAATAAAGATTCCAAAGTACCCCTCATCAGAGACCAACAAAGAAAATCTCAACGAGCCGTCCCAGCTCACACTTACATAGGTGACCGTTTATATCAAGAGTATCCTACCATACTCCACTTGTTCTTAAACAAGATATATATGTCATTAAAAGCATTTGCTTAACCTATAAAATAACGCGGTAGATATGCACTTATTGCATCATAGAAATGGGATAGAGTTAAAACTCTTAAGTGCTTTGGTTTTAAGTTATCAAAGACTGATTGACCTATGAAACTTGGTCCGTGGGATCCCCAGTCGCCAAGTTAGGTTTTCGTACAAGGTAACTTAGTCTAATTTAGGCTTTTAGCCCATTCCCCTCGATGCACATTCTACTCTTTCACCAGATAAACCTTTAGTAAACGGGATCCTCGAGGTTTTCTTTTGACTTCACAAAGTCGATGGAAATTATTTCATTTGAGAGTAGATGTCTCACGTATTGTGTCGACAACGAATATATCGTGACTTACCATTATAAATAAAGTTGTGAGCTCTACGTAAAGCTGCTTGGTTATCGCAATGTATACATATGGCTGACACAGATTTACTGAAATATCTTCTAGAAAGTTATGAAGTCACTCAACTTCTTCACCAACTTTATCCAAAGCTTTAAACTCCGACTCCATTGTGTATCGAGCTATACACGTCTTATTTTAGAAGATTTTCATGAGATTGCGACTCCTATTGTGAATACATACCTACTTGCAGACTTTTATTCTTCCAAATCAGAGATGTAAGTACCAAGTCAACTGACGAAAGTGCCAAAATTGAAAACGCATGTCGCAATTGTTACCAAAACTGTAAAACGCCTAGTTCAGTGGTGCCAAAAATGAATGTTTGCCCATAAGGAATGTTGTTTCCCTAGTGCAGTCTGGCAGTCTCTAGTAAAATGCCCATAACTTTTTTCACAGACCTTCTTTTTGTAAACCGATTTCTTTGTTGAGAACTGGAATTCAATAGTTTTCTAACCATATATGATAAACCTTCTAGTTCCTTGTTAATCAAAGCAGTTTTGTGTTTAAAGTCTTCCTATCAGTAGAAATAGATTATGTCACATCATTTGCATCAGCACAACGCTATAAACTTTCCCTCTTGGCTTAATTTTCAAATTTTTTGGAAGTGATACAGTATATAGTTGGTTAACTTTAATGTGCTCGTGATTGTTCATAGTAAATTCCTTAGTTTGCTCTACATTTGCACTTATCTTTTTATACGCAACTTTTCAATCAATATTATATGATTTCAAATCCCTTCACAAGCTCAAATTTTAAATATAAGGAATAATAATATACGAATATTAAGTAGTGTGGGCAAAATAGAGCGGTGAAATACACAACTCGACCCAATACATCTATTTTTTGGTTGAAATAAAATTAGTGAGAATTAATTTAATTAGGTTTGGTTGGGTCAACAATAGTCAAGTAACATAACGCAACTCAATTTAATCAAAAGGAAAATGATTATATCACAGTTCAAATTTCACAGCCCTTTGTACAACCATTGTTTTATGCTTGTGAAGTTAATTGTGTTACCTACTATCTGTTTAACAGGTTTTTTCTTCAAATGGTCTTTTTAATCTATTAACAACCCACTCAACTTTCATAAATTACAAAAAATCACCTAAATTTTACGATATTACTCATATAAAAAAAATCATTACTTTCCAAATGACAATTTATTATTCATCAATATTGAATAAAAAATATTTCCAAAATTACAATAAAAATATAAAGTCATGATTTAAAAGCATTTGCAATGTCTAGAATTTAGGATTAATTACATAATGTTTAGTTTAGGGTTAGATTTAGGGTTTGAGGTTTATCCTTTAAAAATAGGGGCTATATTTTCTTGATAATTATTTATGGGCCATATCTTTAACTTAAATTTTTTTAATTTATATTAAAATAATATTTTCAGTATTTTCTTGGCAAGATTCGTGGATATAATAGGTTTGAAATTGATAATTTTGTGTTGATTATTTATAAACAGGATTTATTTTCTTATTCATTGTTACTTTGGGTTTTTTTTTTTTTTTTTCAATTTAAAGTTTTTAGAGTCCAATTTTATCAAAATAGTTGATTTAGGAATCAGAATACCGGCCGTTCTTTGCTCTGTAAAACATGAACTGCGATGCTAGCATTGTAATCTCCATTTGTGGAAATTATCAAGAGAGAAAAGTCTAAAGATATGTGACATGGAATAATAACCATTAAATACGCATTTCTCATTTTCTACTTCCCCTAAGTCCATCTAGTATCTTTTCAATAAATTCAACATGAATTGTTGAGATAGAAAAGTCTAAATATACGTGACATGAAGCGCATTTCATAATTTATAATTTTTCAACATCAGTCTTATCCCAAAAATTTCATAATTTACAAATTTTCAATACTTTTCATATCTTTTTATACTATTAATCATTTTTATTTATATTTTAATAAATAAATAATAAGTGGTAAATTTAATATAAAAAATGAGTTTCTAATTTAACTATAGATTAATGTATTTAGTTTTAGTTTTAATATAATTTTGTTGTTTTTGATGTAGTTCATTTTTATATCTGGTTAAGTTTGTTGTTAGTAAAATATTTGAATTAATTATGTTTAGATCAAAAAAGTAATATTTAATTATATTGAAAAATCATTTGAACTTGAAATAATATTATTTAATAAATAATACAAATTTTAATTTAGATGCTATGTTCATAAATTATTTCTTAATGAATGAATATTATTTTACAAGTTGTGGAATAATGTTTTGGAGATATTGGGTGAGAGATGAAACATGAAAAAGTATCTCCAAATTTGTAGAAAATGTCAATTTGATGTTAAAAAGTTGGGGGTGGGAGATTCTTCGGAATTAGTACAATTTAAATTTTATTTTTGAAATCAATAATAAAATATATAAAAAAAAATTATTACCAGCATAACCAAATTCATTTCAGTATATAAAACACATGTTTTGGAATCGAGGATAAAATCTTTTGAAACACATGTTTTGGAATAGAGGATAAAATCTTTTGAAAAGTCCTATCTTTTTTCATTTCATTATTTAATCTCAGACATTATAAATACACCTTTTCTATCCCATTCCATATTCACATAAATTACTACGAAAAACCTTCTCAAGTTTCTGAAAGAAAATGGGTCGCTTTTCAACTATTTTCTTGGTGTTGTTGCTTGTTTTTGTAACTGGTTAGTACTATACATATATCACTCGTATGTCATTTTATTTCAATTATGATATGTTACAATCGTGGAGAGAATTTTACTTTTCGTACCACATAGTGGCGGAGCCACATATAAGCTAGGGGGGTGCATGGACCCCCCTAAAATCTTTATCTTTAGGTATATATTATAGGTATGATATTATATTTTATTAAAAAATATATGTATTTTTGAAGTATAATTTATAAATTTTTTCTAGTGAACTCCTCTAATAAAAATTAAAATCTTATAAAAAAAAGGGTCCATATATATTATTACTGTATCATGAAATTAATAGTCATGGTAATGAAGTGAATTAATTCAATTCAAACTCTTAATATATATATATATCCTTTTTTATTTTGTAATTTTAATCATAAAAAAGACAAACAATAGGTTCTGAGAAGGAGAAGGAAGACACTTTTTAAATATCTAATTTCATACCAATATCTTTCGCATCTGATCTCATCTATACTAAAATGAGCTTACATATAAAAGTTATTTTTTTATTCAACAAACATATAGATTTAGTTTTCTCAACACAAAAAAAAAATACAAATATAATACTCCTGCTTACTTTCAAATGTGATTTTATTACTGGTGGTGTTTTTTTTATAATTTAGTGTTTCGATAAATTGTATTATCAAGATCGATTAGGGTTTTATTCAAATAAGATTTGTTCCGCGTGATTATGAGGTTAAATTAATTGTTGTTGTAGAAATTTTTTTTGAGTAATTTATTTTATTTTATTTTATTTTTATATTAATTAATAAGTATAATTCAGTTTTATAATGGACCCCGGTGGAAAAAATTTCTGGCTCCGCCACTGATACCACATGTAATCTCACTTTAAAGTTATGGTACTATAACTTAAAAACATACACATTTAGTACTACATGTTAACGGTCATCCACACATTTGGCACTTCAGTCAGTTTTTGTATGAAAAATTCAATTTCGAATGGAAAGTTGATGGAAAATTTTGCATAATATTCTATAGTCATATATTACCGTTAAAGTTTGTCCCATATATTTTCTAACCGATAAAATTACTCCAAAGTTCACCCGCATGTCATTTTATTTCAATTATAATATGTTACAATCATATTTTGCTTCAAGCAAACCTTATTTTCATTCCATTAATGTAGCTTTTCAATCAAATCTTGACCCCTTAGATGCTGATTTCGGTTTTGTTGGATCCATTAAGCTGTTCATTTTGAGACATAACAATTTTCCGAAAAATTAACCAATTGATGAATTGTTAACAGAGATAGGCCCAACGGTGGAGAAATTATTTAGTACAACCGCTGCACCACGTCATCAAGTACACGTGGTGCAGCCCACCAATACACTTGGGACATGTGGATTAATAATCCACATCACCCATGTTCTGGCAATGTGAACACAATTTTCTGAATCCCTATTTTTTTGGAACATGGCTAGAATATGGGGTGATGTGGATTATCAATCCACATGTCCCAAGTGTATTGGTGGGCTGCACCACATGTACTTGATGATATGGTGCAGCGGTTGTACTAAATAATCTCTCCCAACGGTGGGACAGAGAAGAAATTGTCCGAGACTGAGCAACAATTACCAGGGAGCGTGCTTTCACAGCACCAACTGCAGAAATGTTTGCAACGGTGAGGGGGGAACAGGCGGCTACTGTAATTATTTTCGATGCTACTGCAACCATCCTTGTTAAGTTTGTTCCGGGTTTTCATGGCTCGTGGTTTGTTATGGATTTTGTTCTTAATATGTCCTTTGTACTAAGACTATGTTTTATCTTTTAAGTTTAGGGGTGTTTAATTATCTATGATCAAATTAAGAGTCTCTTGATGTAAGCCTTTTAGTTGTAGTGTGTAATGAATAAAAGGATTCTGCGTGTTGACATTATAATTATTTGTTCAAAAGTTTTTTAATTTTTAATTATTGCTTAACTAATATGCAATGTTATGAAAATCGAACCAATTGATCAGATCGATTTAACCGCTAATTAGACAGCATTCTGATCCGACTAACCCCTAAAAGTTAGTTTTCCTTTTTAATCAGTACTCACGTGCATAACTTGAAAAAATTAATAGATACTATATTTGACATAAAAAAATATATTGATAATTAAAAAAATTCAAATGCAACTCTAAGTGAAGATGAAAAATTCAGAATCAATAAAGTTATAATGAATTAATCTAACTTTTAATTAAAGGTAACTTTTTCCTTTAAACTTAGAGTTAAACTACAAATACCATCTATTAGTTCTTGAAAATGAAAGTTATAAATATAAACTGTAAAATATACATAGCAAAATCGAACACATAAGAATACATGCTACTAATATTCAATATTTTGGAAGTTTGAACCAAACTCCTACTCGCTCATTTGACTTCGCATTCTGACCTTTGTACTACTAAGGAAGCAATCTCAAGAGAAAATTGATTTTTTCAAAGATTTCAAAGTTGCAATGAAGAAGCGAATATTCCTTTTTGTAGGATTTTGAAATTTCTCTCTGTTTATATGTCGAGAAATACAACCACGAAGGTAGAATGAAAATACAGCAAAAAAATACAAATCAATTGACACAAAACATAACAAAAAATTTGAAATCAATTGAAACAAAATACAGCAAAAAATGCAAATCAACTTAAACAAAATACAGCAAGAAAATGCAAATTAATTTGAAACATACAGCCAAAAAATGCAAATCAACTGAAACAAAATACAACAACATAATTCGAAAAAAAATTATCTTCTCAAAGTAAATTCAGCAGAAAAAAAAGAAATAGAAAGAAGATAGAGTGAAATTAAAATGCCGAGGAAAAATTGAGAGTGAGAGTAATGGAAATTGATAGTTATCACGTTCTCCCCACAAACTTCTTTATTTCCAACCATAAATTTCAATTAGAAACACAATTAAAAAAAAGGCAGTTAAACAGTTAAAAAAAAAAAAAAAATCAATTCTTTCATCTCTGAGATCACCCATGTTGGCAGTGTATCTGCCATTGTTCAATTAACCACAAACTTCTTTATTTCCAACCATAAATTTCAATTAGAAACGCAATTTTAAAGAAGAAGGCATTTAAAGAGATAAATAAAAAAAGTAAAACAAAAATAGAAGAAGAAAAGAAAAGAAGCAAAAATCAATTATTTCATCACTGAGATGAGTAGATGACCCACATTGGCTGTATACCCGCTATTGTTCAATTAACCATAACATAAATTGAAGGCAAAATTGCAAAAATCGTCCCAAATTAATCACTGATTTTGGATTTTCGTCCCAAACTATTTAATTTGGCGAATTTCGTCCCGTAATTTAATATTTTTTTGGAATATCGTCCCACCATAATTATAAGACGGAGTTGTGCATTTGCCGATGAATTATCACATGGCTGCTTAAGGGTCATGACATGGTAAATTTTAACATGAATAATTATATAATATTACAGAGTTCGTCCCATATTAATTACAAAATTGAGCGTCATTTTCATTAACTTAGAAATTTAATATTGGGACTAAATTTATACAAAATGGTAAATTATGGGACGAAATTTGACAAGTTGATATAGTTTGGGACGAAAAATCAAAATTAGTAATTAGTTTGGGACGATATTCCAAAAAAATATTAAATTACGGGACGAAATTCGCCAAGTTAAATAGTTCGGGACGAAAATTCAAAATCAATAATTAGTTTGGGACGTTTTCTGCAATTTTACCTAAATTAAACATAGAGTGAAAAACTGAAAATATATGAAAGTGGATAAAATTAATAGTGAGAAAACTGTTGTTGAATTGAGAAGTGGGATGACACGGTTATATGATGGAGCAATGGACAATTTTTAATGAATAACAATTTACTGAGATGCTAATTCTAGTATCTTTTTAAAATTAAAAATTATGGGTAATTTTGAGAATACATATTTTTTTTTGGTGTAGCATGTTGTTACAATCGTCATTTTGTGACTAAAAACAGACTTCTCTTTTTTAAAAGTACTAGTTGTGGGACATGGTAGTCGCGTTCATAAATTTATATGAACGTATAGCATTCCATGTAAAATAATAAAAAAAATACATTCAAAATAGAGACAAATCGATTTGTATGTATAATAAAATGATTGATTAAGTAAGAGTACAATTTTTATCATTATAAATGACAGCATCTTTAATAATGGACTATGTTTCAAGTTCATTCCTAGAATTATAATAAACTTCCCAATTTTTTTTTTTTAAAAAAGAATTAAAATAAACTCTCACAAAATTTGATAATTTAAACTTTTTTAGAAAATTTTAGAAATAATAAAAATATATGTAAATGAACAAACTAATGTGTAAATACAAATAAACTATAATGAAAAGCAACAATATCTTATCTAAATATTTGAGAGAATTTCACTTTTCATACCATAATTCAACCTACTTTAGGGATTTGATACCATAACTTTTTCTACCGACACATTTGATACCATAACTCAAATCAACTCGACGCATTTGATACTTCCGTCAAATTAGAAACGGAATTGTCATGTGATTGTCACGTGGCCGTTTAAACTTTGCACATTTGATACCATAACTTAAGTTGACTGATAATTTTACCCCATAACATTTCAAGTTACCAAAAAAGCCCCACATCTCCAAATTTAGTGATGATTTTAGTCCACATTGTTGCCAAATTTTCAAATTGACTCGAATAAGACCACGTCTTGACCAATTTAGAACTTTACACATTTGATACCATTATTTATGTTGACTGATAATATTACCCCATAACATTTTTGGTGACCAAAAAAGCCCACATCTCCAAATTTAGTGACGATTTTAGTCCACATTGTTGCCAAATTTCCAAATTTCCAAATTGACTCGAATAAGACCACATGCTGACCAATTTAGAAAATTTTACTTATTTTATTTAAATAACTAATTTAATTTATAAACAATATTAATAAATTAAATAAATACATTAACATAAATATCACCAAAATTAAGAAAATATATTCTTTTTAAATATAAAATTTATATAATAGAATTAATATATTTAATATTTATTAAAATAATAAATTATATAATTTAAAACTATTTAATATTTATTAAAATATTAAATAATAAATAATATTAATTTAAAAAAAAATCCCCACCCCACCCACCACCCACCACCTCCCCACCCTTCCCCCTACTCCCGATTCCCAGGCCGCCGCCGGCGGCCTGGGAATTGGGGGGTAGGTGGAGGGGTGGGTTGGGTGGGGTGGGGTGGGGTGGGGATTTTTTTATTAAATTATAATTATTTATTATTTAATATTTTAATAAATATTAAATAGTTTTAAATTATATTATTTTATTATAAATATTAAATAGATTAATTCTATTATATAAATTTTATATTTAAAAAGAATATGTTTTCTTAATTTTGGTGATATTTATGTTAATTTATTAATATTGTTTATAAATTAAATTAGTTATTTAAATAAAATAAGTAAAATTTTCTAAATTGGTCTGCACGTGGTCTTATTCGAATCAATTTGGAAATTTGACAACAATGTGGACCAAAATCGTCACTAAATTTGGCGATGTGGGGCTATTTTGGTAACCTGAAATGTTATGGGGTAAAATTAGCAGTCAACATAAGTAATGGTATCAAATGTGTAAAGTTCTAAATTGGTCAGCACGTGGTCTTATTCGAGTCAATTTGGAACTTTGGCAACAATGTGGACTAAAATCGTCACTAAATTTGGAGATGTGGGGCTTTTTTGGTAACCTGAAATGTTATGGGGTAAAATTATCAGTCAACATAAGTTATGGTATCAAATGTGCAAAGTTTTAACGAATCACGTGACAATCACGTGACAATTCCGTTTCCAATTTGACGGAAGTATCAAATGTGTCGAGTTAATTTGAGTTATGGTATCAAATGTGTCGATAGAAAAAGTTGTGGTATCAAATCCCTAAAGTAGGTTGAATTATGGTATGAAAAGTGAAATTCTCTCCTAAATATTTAGTATAATGGAGCAAACATGTGAATATTTTAAAGCATCCAGATTTTTTTTGAAAACGAAAAATTGAAATATCTTTCCATTATATTTTTAACCTCTAAATTTGAAAATTCCGATTCAAATGACCTCAATGAAACGTGCAATTATAAAATCACACTCAGATCTCGATGAACTTTATGATTATAATAATTGATCAAAAAAGAAGTAGGCTGATTCAAAATCTCTATTTTTTTAGCGGGACCAAATTTCTTAGCAAAGAAAATATATTTTATTATAAAAATTAATCAACAAAACTATAAATTAGGCCCAATCAAATTTATAAAAATCAGTCAACAAAACTTTAAAAGAGAGGAACTTGTTTACTCCATTAGAAGCATCTTTATGTGAAGATAATTAAAGATCACTTCTCAGATCGCGATAATGGCTGGAAAAAAAAGTTAACAATTAATGTATAAAATAAGACAATGGAGGCAACATATTACAAACTGAATGCTAATTGGTGGGAAAAAAAGGAACAAAAATATTATAGTATAGACTCATTAAGCACTATATAAACAAATTAATCAAAATGTAATTATATTAGAATACTGAAATGCATACCAACTTCTAAGAAGTGACTTTAGTTGAAGATAAATAATTATTACCCTCCTTAAATCGTGTTAATGTTTGAAAAAAAAGTTATCAATTAGTTATATAATTATAATTTTTTTATATATAAAATAATACTCACTAAAAAAACCTTATAGAAAAGACATTTTTATAAGACAAAGTTAACTTCTAAGAAGGTTTTTGTTATAAAATATAGTCAAACCCAACGAAAATTTAACTAATTTTGTTAAATCCAGAGGGTCTTTTATAATTGAATTTACCCTAAGGGATACCAACATAAATTACCTTTATTAAAAGAAATTAACAATATTTACATTTTTAGGCCAATATATCTTAATCGATCTATTTGTTAGTTCTGGAACGTATTTTGAAGCTTCGTATTCAGAATTTGGGTACTCTATAATTCACACACTAATAAAAAAAAAAATAATTGAAGCCTTTGGTTATGCGAAGGAGATGTAACTATTTTTGAGCCATTCAAAAAATAAATATACAAAATGGAAGGAAATGGAATTTTTGCTACTTGAGCAGAGCAGATCAGAAACTATAGTTCAAATTAAATGGAACCATTAACATTCTACACATGCACATACTAATCATCTCATTGAGCTGAAAATATCATAAACTACACACGTAAAATTAAAAGGAACCATTAACATTCTACACACACTAATCAATAGAATATAAGACAAAATATAGGTTGATCATTGCAATTGACAGAATGACAGTGCATGAAATTTCAATTTCAACCGAGGAATGCAATACAACTACATTAAAATAGTTAATAATCAATAATTAAGGAAAGAGATTAGAAGAATTACGATTAAATCGTGATTGAAGTAGTTGGGGTTTCGAATTACTTCTTCAATCTCAATTATTATGAAAATTGATGGGGGCTATTTCGCACCCTACATATTACTCGAATCGAATGAAGAAGTTAAGATCGATTCGACCAATCCAAGCCGATCGGGATCATCTTACAGACCCGGCCAAGCGCAGCTCTCTTCGATCAGAAGATGATACTCCGGACCCATGAAGGATACCTGGGCCGAGCCCTATTAGGACTATGATTCCTTGTAAAACTAGGTTAAACATTGTATAAATACCTAGTTAATGATTGTATTAGAGAACTACGAAATCCTTTTACTTCAAGGATACACAAATATTCTCTGCCTAAGGCATTACAACTGAATAAGAATCAATATTATTCATAAGTATTTTGATCTCCATATTGAGGTGTGATTAGCTTTATTATGGTTTTACTTCTTGTTCTTGACTATAGCTTTTCTTTGTGGTAGATCCATCCGGAATAAAGTAACAGAGCCCTACTAATTATATACATAAATATCGTAAACCCCACCGATATTACAAATTCACTGATATCCAATTAACCCGACGAAATCCGGTTAAATCAGTTGGCGCCCACCGAGGGGCTAGGTTAATTATTCGATCGACACATGGCTCGCCCAAGGAAAAGCGCTCGCGTTGGAGCGAGAAGTAATACGACCACCGGCCACAACACATCTGAAGATCCACAAGACAACAACGATAACAACAATCCCAACACCAATGAAAATCTACCAGATACTCGTTCCCGTCAGCAGGAACACCAAGGGGGTCTTACCGGAGCGATACAAGAAGAACCAGAAGTTCCCGAAATACCCGTTCCTCTCCCAGGCGCTCAGGAAAAACTGAAACAAATAGCAATGCTCTTCAAATCACTCTCTCCAGAAGAATTGCTAGTTTTAGACCAAATTCCCCTAACGTTACGGCTCTCAGGGCAACTCCCGCACCCGCAATACCAAGGCCGAACGAACGGACCTCTCAACAAGCCGACAGCCCAGCAAGTGAGCGACGCTCGCTACACAGCCCACAGCAGGTCAATTCTAAACCCTCCGATAACCGTCCCCGAAGAAGAACTGGTCGAAGACTACCACAAGCGGGTCGCAGCGGATCGAAGGAACGAACGATCATCCCAATCGAAGACGATGTAGATGATGCAATCCCAGATCGACCAAGAGCGACTCAATTCTCAGAAAGAGAAATTGAAAGGATGGTACAAGAGCGACTCGAACAACGATTACGATCTATTCAAAACCCATGGGCCCGGACTGCAGAACTCCAGGAAAGCCTTGCGGCTTGCTCTCCTTTCTGCAGGGAAATAAAAGAGGCTCAGTCTGCGGGACAGGTCCCGGGAAGACTACCCCGATATGATGGAACTTCCGACCCGGACGATTATATCTTTAGCTTTACGAACATAATGAATTTATATGCCCACTCCGCCGAATTCACCGCCAAGTTAATGGTGACAACATTCGAAGGACTCGCGCTGGATTGGTTTGCCAAACAGCCGACCGACTCTATATTCAGTTTCCGAGAATTATGCAATAAACTAACGCAGCAGTTTGCCAGCCAGAAGAGACAAAAACTTCCGATGAGCTACCTGGGAACCATACACCAACAAGAGGGAGAATCCCTAAGAAATTGGTTGGCAAGATTCAACGTAGAACTACTCAAAATCGACTCTCCGAATATCGATTACATAATTTCTATCCTCTTTGACCTCACTAAAAATAGGCAGTTTGGAAACGCCCTCAGTCGAAAACAACCGAGAACGTTTGCCGACATTATGAGCTTGGCGTCTAAGTATATGACCCAAGAAGAGATGAATTCCTTTAAGGATAAAAACAAAAACAAAGCCACGACTTCAGGCTCCAAACGGCATGACAGGTTTCCTACCCAAAAATCTTTGGATTACGAGCGATCTTCCAGGAGAGGTAATGTTTTCCAGCGACTGGAATATAACAAAGCCGACCAAGATAGGCAACCTAATTTCTACCAAAGACCAAGAAACCATGAGCAACCAATCAGAAGCAGGGTGAATCATGTAGAACACCCAAGGTTAAATGTTCCAATGGAAGAAATATTGGAAGTTCTAGAAAGAAATAACTGGATTCCCGAGGCGAGGAAAATCGCGCAGCCGAGACCAGGGTCTCGAAACTACGATCAATACTGTAAGTACCATAGGGCACATGAACATCGAACGGAGAATTGTTTTCACCTTAAGAGAGAAGTTGAGAAACTAATCGAGCAAGGAAAACTTGACGAATACATAGAGCGAGATGATCGTAAAAGGGAAAGAAGTAGAAGCCCTCGGAACGGTGATCGAAGGAGAAGTTCTCGTCAAAGGTCACCTGAACGCCGACCTACTCATGAATCGAATCACGACCAAATCAATGGAACTATCCATACGATCTCCGGGGGTCCCGCGGGTGGAGATAGTCGTAACGCCCGACGAAGAACAGCCAGATCCATAATTGTGTTGGGTTTTCGTGGGTATAATTGTCAACTACAACGGTGCGGAATTTAAAATTTTTATACACCACAACCCAGGGTTCTTATTAGCACATATAAATAAGTATGAATTCATTTCAGCACATATACTAAAATGAGAAGCTGGTAAAATTAATATTTTACCTCACCACAGGCAAAGGTGGTGGTTTCTCCGGTCTTCTTTTGGGTCACTAGAGCACCCCAAATGTTGTGCCTCTAGAGAATAGTCCACACCGGCTGGATCTGCAATCACTTTAATCCTCAGGCTCAGAACTAGGAGAAAAGCAGCTCAGATTCAAGAGTTGGATTTGGATCCAACTCTAGATGCAGAACGGAAGAGGGAGAGAAGCCTTCACGGCCGATCAACAACCAAAGGGCGGCGGCGGCTAGGGTTGCTAGGCGGCGGCTAGGGTTTCTTGGGAGGGGGCGGCGGCGGCTAGTAGGGAGATTAGGGTTTTTGCTTTTGCTTGAGGTTAGGGTTTTTGAATACTGAAGACTCCTATTTATAGGAGAGTTCAAACCCTATCTCTAACCCTATCTCCTAACTAATGGGCTATCAGATAAGTCTGGCCCAATCCCTCTATTTAATTAGTCCTTTTAATTAAATAGCCCAAGTCATTTAATTAACCACTTTAATTAAATGGCCCATTTATTTAATTAATACTTTAATTAAATAATCCAATAAATCTAATTAAAGATTTAATTTAATTAATTAGATAAATCTAATTAATTTCTCTCCAGGAATTATTCCTTTAATTCCTTATCTTGATTTAACCACTTTAAATCATTTCGTTCTGCCACTGACTATCACAGTTCCAGCTTTTGTGTGTGACCCTCTAGGTTCACCATCAATTGGCCGCAGGCTCACATTTCTGTGATTTAATTAGTGAGCAATTAATTATTTAATTAATTGCTCCGATCAATCAAACTACTTTCAATTGACCACTCCAGAATTAATCCACTACTAATTCAGGAGTACCCACACCCCATGGTCGATGTCTAGCCACAAGCCCATGAGGCCCAACTTCAGGTGAATTGACTTTAGTGAACCTTAAACCTCTTATAAGTACCATGTACATACGGTCCCTCTAACGACTAATTTCCCGATCGAGACCTAGGGTGTGTGAATTGGTCGGCACCTCTAATCATCTCGATTCTGTACTTTCTAATTCAGGATAATACTTCCAGTGTGACTGCTAAATCTGGAAACCCCTTTCCAAATCCGTCACTGACCATGGCCATGGATTTCTCGGAATGTATAATCGAAGAATGTACAGGAAATTCCCTCATCCATTACAATGAGTCGGTAGATCCTATATTGATGCTAACCATCCGCGCATACGACTATACATACCCAACGTAGGCGCACAATGGACAGGCTATGTGCCCGGCTCCTAAATCAAAGTATGCACACCCGTATACCGAATTCGCCCTAGCACCTCAAGTCTAAGGACTAAATCGTACACTGTTATAAGTCTTGAGAGACATCCCACCACCGATATGCTTTTTAAGCACTTCCACAATGGGTCTCTCTGTTCGGGTCGTTCGATGCGTCCGATCCCCTATCGAACCACCTAGTCATATGCACTGACATTAATAATGTCTTGTTCATGAAACGACAACAAATTCACTCTTAGTGAATCATGCATAATCCTACAAGTCTTTAACGATTCATTCGATACCCCGTCTCGATATGAATCTATGACTTGGAACATTTTTGAGATCACGACCTTTGAGACTGTTTCATGATTAATCGCACCCAATACTGAAGTGAATAATCCCGTAGTCATGAGTGATCTCAGGGTTTCAACCAATCGCTTAAATGTGTTCGCGAAAGATGAAGATGGCCATTTGTTTATATTATGAATTCTCAATAAAATAAACAGTTTGTATTAATTGATAAATCAAAGATTCTTACAAGACAAGATAATGATCCTATTACAAGCTATTTTGTTGGCTTGCAGGGCACTATCCTATCAATCTCCCACTTGCCCTAAAGCCAATCACAAACGTTTCTAAGACCCATCCTTGTCAGATGCCCTTCGAACACCTTTTGCGATAATGGCTTAGTTAGTGGATCAGCTACGTTATCCTCTGAGTCGACATGATCCATTTGAATGTCTCCTCTACCTATGATCTCCCTGGTCACATGGTATTTCCTCAATACGTGTTTGGATTTATGGTGTGATCTCGGCTCCTTCGCTTGAGCAATTGCCCCATTGTTGTCACAGAAGACTACTATGGGATTTGCAATGCTAGGTACCACATCCAGCTCTTGGATGAAGTTTCTCATCCAAACACTTTCCTTCGCTGCATCTGATGCGGCGATATATTCTGCTTCAGTGGTTGAGTCTGCAGTGGTCGACTGTTTGGAGCTCTTCCAACTCACCGCTGCACCGTTGAGGCAAAATATATATCCAGAATTGGATTTAAAATCATCCACGTCAGACTGGAAACTCGAATCAGTGAATCCTTCAAGTTTCAATTCTCCACTCCCACCGTAGACCAAGAACATATCCTTAGTCCTTCTCAGGTACTTTAGGATAGCCTTTACGGCGGTCCAGTGTTCCTCCCCTGGATTCGACTGGTAGCGGCTCGTTACACTGAGAGCGTGAGCTACGTCAGGTCTAGTACATAACATTGCATACATTATGCTGCCAATGGCAGACGCATAAGGTATGAGAGACATTCTCTTTCTTTCTTCATCACTCGTAGGGCACATTGATTTAGAAAGATAGATTCCATGTCTCATTGGAAGCAATCCTTTCTTGGATTCTTCCATACTGAATCTCTTCAGTATAGTGTTAATGTACTGGGATTGGGAGAGACCTAACATCTTCTTCGATCTATCTCTGTAGATACGTATGCCTAGTACGTAAGATGCGTCTCCCATATCCTTCATGGAGAATTGCGTGGACAACCACGCTTTCGTCTGCGTCAACGTTCTGATATCGTCTCCGATCAACAGAATGTCATCGACATATAACACAATAAATTGTACCGAACTCCCATCGAATTTCTTGTACACACATGACTCATAAACGTTCTTGATGAAGCCATATCCCTTGACTGTCTCATCAAAACGTATGTTCCAGGTTCGGGACGCCTGTTTTAGGCCATAGATTGACCTTTGAAGTTTGCAAACCTTATGCTCACTTCCTTTAGATGTAAAGCCTTTAGGCTGTTGCATATAGATTTCCTTATCAATGTCGCCATTGAGAAAGGCGGTCTTTACATCCATTTGCCATATCTCGTAATCATACCACGCGGCTATGGCTAATAGTATCCGAATGGATTTAGACATCGCTACTGGTGAGAAGGTTTCATCATAGTCTATACCAGGCCTTTGAGAATAACCTTTTGCCACGAGGCGAGCCTTATGAGTTAAGACCTCTCCATTCATTCCTAGCTTGCGCTTGAAGATCCACTTGCAGCCTACAGGGATGGTTCCCTCAGGTGGATCAACCAAAGTCCATACTTTGTTGGAATGCATGGAATCCATTTCGGATTGCATGGCTTCCTGCCACGCACCCGAATCTATGTCTGACATAGCTTCTTCGTATGTCTTCGGATCAGTGTCCAATTGATCGTTTTCGTGAATAAAGCCATACCTTTCAGGCTCTCTACGAACTCGATCGGACCTACGAAGTACTGGTGTACTAGATGGTTCAACGGGTTCAGGATCAACTCCCACTGTTTGTGGGGATGGGTCCAGTTCCTGGACTTCATCAAGTTCTACGGATATCCCGCTTCTTTTAGTGAGGAAGTCATCCTCCAAGAAGTGGGCGTTCCTGGACACAAACATCTTTTGTTCCTTAGGTTCGTAGAACAGGTATCCAATGGATTCCTTTGGATACCCCACAAATTTGCACAAACTAGATCTACTCTCTAGTTTATCTCCTTTCTTGTTTCTTACATAGGCAGGAGATCCCCATACTCGTAGATATGAGTATATGGGTGCTTTACCAAACCACTCTTGGTATGGCGTCGTCGGCACCGACTTTGAAGGTACAATGTTAAGTATCTTCGAAGCAGTTAATAGGGCTTGGCCCCAAAACGAAAAAGGAAGGTCAGCGAAACTCATCATGGAACGCACCATGTCTAACAAAGTTCTGTTCCTTCTCTCAGACACACCATTCAACTGCGGTGTTCTAGGAGGAGTTCGCTGAGAGAGAATTCCATTCTCCACAAGATAATCGAGGAATTCTTGACTTAAGTATTCACCACCTCGATCCGACCGAAGTGCCTTGATACTATGTCCAAGTTGATTCTCAACTTCCATTCGAAACTCTTTGAATTTATCAAAAGCTTCGGACTTATACTTCATCAGGTATACATACCCATAACGACTAAAGTCGTCTGTGAAGGTAATGAAGTATGAGAATCCTCCTTTCGCACTGATACTCAGTGGTCCACAAACATCAGTATGGATTAAATCCAAGGTTCGTTTGGTTCGCTCCGGTTTCCCAGTAAAAGGCGCTTTAGTCATTTTTCCCTTGAGACAGGATTCGCAAGTTGGGAGATCATCTAGGTTCTTTATTTCAAGAGCCCTAGAAGAGACCAACTTTTGAATTCTACTCTTGGAAATATGTCCAAGCCTAGCGTGCCAAAGTTGTGGATTGTTTTCATCTTGTTTTCTTTTCTTTGATTGAATGTGCATGACATTAGAATTAGCAGGTTCTAAGGAATAAAGACCATCTATCAAAGTACCACAAGCATAAGTAAAACCACCTTTTATTATGCTAAAACTTCCATTTGAAATGGAAAAACAAAAACCATCATTATCCAACAAAGGAATAGAAATAATGTTTTTGATAATTGTCGGTACGTACAAACAGTCTTTCAAAACCAAAGAAAAATTTCCTATAACTAATTCAACGTCTCCTATGGCCTCTGCCGCAACCCTAGCTCCGTTTCCAAAGCGCAGGATTCTATCCCCGGGTTTAAGAGGCCTTACTGCTCCCATCACCTGCAAATCATTGCAGATATGAGAACCGGCTGCGGTGTCTAACACCCAAGATGCACAGTTAATAGAAATATTAACTTCAATAAAGAAAATACCTTTGACCGCCTCTTTCAGGTAGTCTGTGCAGTTCCTTTTCCAGTGCCCTGCTTTCTTGCAGTGGAAACATTCATCTTCTGGCCTTTTTCTTTTCTTCTCGACAACCTTCTTGGTTGTTTTAGAAGAGATTACTTTCTTCTTCTTTTTCCTGCCCTTCTTAGGCTTTGCAGCCTTGGGTTGCTCAGCAATCATGACAGACTTCTCCCTTTTCAGGGTTGATTCTGCCGTGACCAATAAATTGGTCAGTTCGTGTAGAGCGAGCTCTCTATCTTCCATATTGAAGTTTATCACAAACTGATCAAATGAGCGCGGCAGAGTATGGAGGAGAAGGTCAGTGGAGAGATCAGCGTGCAGGTCTACCTCCAAGTTCTCCAGTTTTTCAACCAGATTGATGAAGCGTAAACAGTGATCCTTCACACTTGAACCCTCAGCCATTCTCAGATTGAATAATTCTTTTGTAGTCTTGAACCTTTCGGTCCTAGACTTCTCTCCAAATAGCTCTCGGAGATGAAGAATTATGTCAGCAGCATGCAACATCCTTGCATGCTGTTTCTGCAGCTCATTGGTCATTGATGCCAGCATGAGGCAACGAACCTGAATATCATCGTCGACCCACCTTTGATGGGTAGCTCGTTCCTCTTCCGAAACCCCTCCCGGAAGTGCACCAGGCATGGGTGCATCGAGAATGTAACTCCTTTTCTCGGAGTCGAGGACTATCCTCAGATTTCTAAGCCAGTCGACAAAATTTGATCCGTTCAGTTTGTTAGTGTCAAGGATGATAGCTAATGGATTCTTAGACATTTTTGCAGAATTTGATCTACAAAAGTAAATGATAACGTTCAGCTGACTGATCTATATTAATACTTATAATTAACGATGTTGGACTTGTTATCGAAAAAGTTCTCCCACTATTTTCTCGAAACAATTACCCCTTTAATTGTTCGGGAAATCTAATCTCCTAGTAGGTCTTGACGTCCCAGCAGACATTAATTGCACCCACGACTCGTGGCCATACAATTAACTCCCCAGGTAGGTATACTTTTACCAATTGTGTTCCTCCACAACCTTCAAGCTATTTTGCCTCGGTCTTCGCACTTATCTAGCACTGCTACATCATAAGTGGTACTAATCGTTAAGTCTAACCCATCAATCATGATGAGCAACTGGCCCGGTCGTGAAGTCCCCGTAACTAGTTATCGGTCGATAATCACATCCCGACCAGTCCCCACCCTTGTCTAGTTTAGTTAAAAACGAGAATCAAGGAATTTCGTGCATTGTCCCTTTCTTCGCCTAGGGTGCCAGACTCTGGATCACCTTCAACGATAAGTAGACAACATACACTAGTCCCTATTGATGGAAGGCTTGGATCCTTAAAACATCATTTTAAATGTACCCAATATGACTTAATATTATTTTCAAGAGGGGATTTTCGGGTTTAAGAGTTTGAGGTAACTCTCCTCGAGATCTCACCGTTCCAGTTATGCATTATCTTTTATTTACGATCTAATTATAACTAGCGCGCATCACCATACAAGCTCAGATATAAAACGTAAATAAATACATACACACCTAGCATGCATGCTACCACAGTATGTTTTTGATCGGGAGCCTCCTATGCGGACCACCATCGAGCCAAAGACGATGGTCCTATTGGTCAATCTATTAGGTTTCAAAGAGACCTACTCAATTACACATTTTACCATGCATACATGGCCTTTAGTCTTCATGGGCTCCCACCTTGCTTGTAACGGGCCTCCATTCTAAACTAATAAAACAGTAAAGCCCTATCTATTACAATGGCTCAAAGTGGCCCAAAACTTAAGGCTCGCAGGCCCAATAAAACCAATAAGATAAAATAACCAATTACATCTACCCTAAGGGTCAAGGCTCGGCGCGATCAAAAACCACGTAAACAATTTCACGTAGAGCAAGAAACAAGCAAAAACCCCTATTTCTTATTTCTAACTATGTTTTAAAACAGCCTATTAAAACATTTAGATTCTAGTTTTAAAACCCCTTCTAAAACAAAACCTAACATCATTTTAAACCCCTTTAAAATGACCCTTTGATTCTCACTTTAAGTCCCTACTAATTATGATAAAATTGACTTTCCGGATTTACTAAACACCTTTAGTGCACAAAACAGTTTCTGTTTTTCAAGTTTGAAAAATTGCAGTTCGGCCCCTGAATTTTCGAAAATTACACTTTGACCCCTCAACTTTTGGAAATTACAAAATAGCCCCAAAATTTCCAGAATACGCAAATTGGACCAAAAAGCAGAAAATTGATAAAATTTCCAGAAACTTTTTTTTATTGCAAAATTCTAAACCCTCCGATAACCGTCCCCGAAGAAGAACTGGTCGAAGACTACCACAAGCGGGTCGCAGCGGATCGAAGGAACGAACGATCATCCCAATCGAAGACGATGTAGATGATGCAATCCCAGATCGACCAAGAGCGACTCAATTCTCAGAAAGAGAAATTGAAAAGATGGTACAAGAGCGACTCGAACAACGATTACGATCTATTCAAAACCCATGGGCCCGGACTGCAGAACTCCAGGAAAGCCTTGCGGCTTGCTCTCCTTTCTGCAGGGAAATAAAAGAGGCTCAGTCTGCGGGACAGGTCCCGGGAAGACTACCCCGATATGATGGAACCTCCGACCCGGACGATTATATCTTTAGCTTTACGAACATAATGAATTTATATGCCCACTCCGCCGAATTCACCGCCAAGTTAATGGTGACAACATTCGAAGGACTCGCGCTGGATTGGTTTGCCAAACAGCCGGCCAACTCTATATTCAGTTTCCGAGAATTATGCAATAAACTAACGCAGCAGTTTGCCAGCCAGAAGAGACAAAAACTTCCGATGAGCTACCTGGGAACCATACACCAACAAGAGGGAGAATCCCTAAGAAATTGGTTGGCAAGATTCAACGTAGAACTACTCAAAATCGACTCTCCGAATATCGATTACATAATTTCTATCCTCTTTGACCTCACTAAAAATAGGCAGTTTGGAAACGCCCTCAGTCGAAAACAACCGAGAACGTTTGCCGACATTATGAGCTTGGCGTCTAAGTATATGACCCAAGAAGAGATGAATTCCTTTAAGGATAAAAACAAAAACAAAGCCACGACTTCAGGCTCCAAACGGCATGACAGGTTTCCTACACAGCCCACAGCAGGTCAATTCTAAACCCTCCGATAACCGTCCCCGAAGAAGAACTGGTCGAAGACTACCACAAGCGGGTCGCAGCGGATCGAAGGAACGAACGATCATCCCAATCGAAGACGATGTAGATGATGCAATCCCAGATCGACCAAGAGCGACTCAATTCTCAGAAAGAGAAATTGAAAAGATGGTACAAGAGCGACTCGAACAACGATTACGATCTATTCAAAACCCATGGGCCCGGACTGCAGAACTCCAGGAAAGCCTTGCGGCTTGCTCTCCTTTCTGCAGGGAAATAAAAGAGGCTTAGTCTGCGGGACAGGTCCCGGGAAGACTACCCCGATATGATGGAACCTCCGACCCGGACGATTATATCTTTAGCTTTACGAACATAATGAATTTATATGCCCACTCCGCCGAATTCACCGCCAAGTTAATGGTGACAACATTCGAAGGACTCGCGCTGGATTGGTTTGCCAAACAGCCGGCCAACTCTATATTCAGTTTCCGAGAATTATGCAATAAACTAACGCAGCAGTTTGCCAGCCAGAAGAGACAAAAACTTCCGATGAGCTACCTGGGAACCATACACCAACAAGAGGGAG
Organism: Penstemon barbatus; assembly: GCA_003313485.2. Lineage (NCBI taxonomy): Eukaryota > Viridiplantae > Streptophyta > Magnoliopsida > Lamiales > Plantaginaceae > Penstemon > Penstemon barbatus. The sequence continues at coordinate 53,835,104 of CM064877.1, read as the reverse complement.
AATCCCTAAGAAATTGGTTGGCAAGATTCAACGTAGAACTACTCAAAATCGACTCTCCGAATATCGATTACATAATTTCTATCCTCTTTGACCTCACTAAAAATAGGCAGTTTGGAAACGCCCTCAGTCGAAAACAACCGAGAACGTTTGCCGACATTATGAGCTTGGCGTCTAAGTATATGACCCAAGAAGAGATGAATTCCTTTAAGGATAAAAACAAAAACAAAGCCACGACTTCAGGCTCCAAACGGCATGACAGGTTTCCTACACAGCCCACAGCAGGTCAATTCTAAACCCTCCGATAACCGTCCCCGAAGAAGAACTGGTCGAAGACTACCACAAGCGGGTCGCAGCGGATCGAAGGAACGAACGATCATCCCAATCGAAGACGATGTAGATGATGCAATCCCAGATCGACCAAGAGCGACTCAATTCTCAGAAAGAGAAATTGAAAAGATGGTACAAGAGCGACTCGAACAACGATTACGATCTATTCAAAACCCATGGGCCCGGACTGCAGAACTCCAGGAAAGCCTTGCGGCTTGCTCTCCTTTCTGCAGGGAAATAAAAGAGGCTCAGTCTGCGGGACAGGTCCCGGGAAGACTACCCCGATATGATGGAACCTCCGACCCGGACGATTATATCTTTAGCTTTACGAACATAATGAATTTATATGCCCACTCCGCCGAATTCACCGCCAAGTTAATGGTGACAACATTCGAAGGACTCGCGCTGGATTGGTTTGCCAAACAGCCGGCCAACTCTATATTCAGTTTCCGAGAATTATGCAATAAACTAACGCAGCAGTTTGCCAGCCAGAAGAGACAAAAACTTCCGATGAGCTACCTGGGAACCATACACCAACAAGAGGGAGAATCCCTAAGAAATTGGTTGGCAAGATTCAACGTAGAACTACTCAAAATCGACTCTCCGAATATCGATTACATAATTTCTATCCTCTTTGACCTCACTAAAAATAGGCAGTTTGGAAACGCCCTCAGTCGAAAACAACCGAGAACGTTTGCCGACATTATGAGCTTGGCGTCTAAGTATATGACCCAAGAAGAGATGAATTCCTTTAAGGATAAAAACAAAAACAAAGCCACGACTTCAGGCTCCAAACGGCATGACAGGTTTCCTACCCAAAAATCTTTGGATTACGAGCGATCTTCCAGGAGAGGTAATGTTTTCCAGCGACTGGAATATAACAAAGCCGACCAAGATAGGCAACCTAATTTCTACCAAAGACCAAGAAACCATGAGCAACCAATCAGAAGCAGGGTGAATCATGTAGAACACCCAAGGTTAAATGTTCCAATGGAAGAAATATTGGAAGTTCTAGAAAGAAATAACTGGATTCCCGAGGCGAGGAAAATCGCGCAGCCGAGACCAGGGTCTCGAAACTACGATCAATACTGTAAGTACCATAGGGCACATGGACATCGAACGGAGAATTGTTTTCACCTTAAGAGAGAAGTTGAGAAACTAATCGAGCAAGGAAAACTTGACGAATACATAGAGCGAGATGATCGTAAAAGGGAAAGAAGTAGAAGCCCTCGGAACGGTGATCGAAGGAGAAGTTCTCGTCAAAGGTCACCTGAACGCCGACCTACTCATGAATCGAATCACGACCAAATCAATGGAACTATCCATACGATCTCCGGGGGTCCCGCGGGTGGAGATAGTCGTAACGCCCGACGAAGAACAGCCAGATCCATAATTGTGTTGGGTTTTCGTGGGTATAATTGTCAACTACAACGGTGCGGAATTTAAAATTTTTATACACCACAACCCAGGGTTCTTATTAGCACATATAAATAAGTATGAATTCATTTCAGCACATATACTAAAATGAGAAGCTGGTAAAATTAATATTTTACCTCACCACAGGCAAAGGTGGTGGTTTCTCCGGTCTTCTTTTGGGTCACTAGAGCACCCCAAATGTTGTGCCTCTAGAGAATAGTCCACACCGGCTGGATCTGCAATCACTTTAATCCTCAGGCTCAGAACTAGGAGAAAAGCAGCTCAGATTCAAGAGTTGGATTTGGATCCAACTCTAGATGCAGAACGGAAGAGGGAGAGAAGCCTTCACGGCCGATCAACAACCAAAGGGCGGCGGCGGCTAGGGTTGCTAGGCGGCGGCGGCTAGGGTTTCTTGGGAGGGGGCGGCGGCGGCTAGTAGGGAGATTAGGGTTTTTGCTTTTGCTTGAGGTTAGGGTTTTTGAATACTGAAGACTCCTATTTATAGGAGAGTTCAAACCCTATCTCTAACCCTATCTCCTAACTAATGGGCTATCAGATAAGTCTGGCCCAATCCCTCTATTTAATTAGTCCTTTTAATTAAATAGCCCAAGTCATTTAATTAACCACTTTAATTAAATGGCCCATTTATTTAATTAATACTTTAATTAAATAATCCAATAAATCTAATTAAAGATTTAATTTAATTAATTAGATAAATCTAATTAATTTCTCTCCAGGAATTATTCCTTTAATTCCTTATCTTGATTTAACCACTTTAAATCATTTCGTTCTGCCACTGACTATCACAGTTCCAGCTTTTGTGTGTGACCCTCTAGGTTCACCATCAATTGGCCGCAGGCTCACATTTCTGTGATTTAATTAGTGAGCAATTAATTATCAAACTACTTTCAATTGACCACTCCAGAATTAATCCACTACTAATTCAGGAGTACCCACACCCCATGGTCGATGTCTAGCCACAAGCCCATGAGGCCCAACTTCAGGTGAATTGACTTTAGTGAACCTTAAACCTCTTATAAGTACCATGTACATACGGTCCCTCTAACGACTAATTTCCCGATCGAGACCTAGGGTGTGTGAATTGGTCGGCACCTCTAATCATCTCGATTCTGTACTTTCTAATTCAGGATAATACTTCCAGTGTGACTGCTAAATCTGGAAACCCCTTTCCAAATCCGTCACTGACCATGACCATGGATTTCTCGGAATGTATAATCGAAGAATGTACAGGAAATTCCCTCATCCATTACAATGAGTCGGTAGATCCTATATTGATGCTAACCATCCGCGCATACGACTATACATACCCAACGTAGGCGCACAATGGACAGGCTATGTGCCCGGCTCCTAAATCAAAGTATGCACACCCGTATACCGAATTCGCCCTAGCACCTCAAGTCTAAGGACTAAATCGTACACTGTTATAAGTCTTGAGAGACATCCCACCACCGATATGCTTTTTAAGCACTTCCACAATGGGTCTCTCTGTTCGGGTCGTTCGATGCGTCCGATCCCCTATCGAACCACCTAGTCATATGCACTGACATTAATAATGTCTTGTTCATGAAACGACAACAAATTCACTCTTAGTGAATCATGCATAATCCTACAAGTCTTTAACGATTCATTCGATACCCCGTCTCGATATGAATCTATGACTTGGAACATTTTTGAGATCACGACCTTTGAGACTGTTTCATGATTAATCGCACCCAATACTGAAGTGAATAATCCCGTAGTCATGAGTGATCTCAGGGTTTCAACCAATCGCTTAAATGTGTTCGCGAAAGATGAAGATGGCCATTTGTTTATATTATGAATTCTCAATAAAATAAACAGTTCGTATTAATTGATAAATCAAAGATTCTTACAAGACAAGATAATGATCCTATTACAAGCTATTTTGTTGGCTTGCAGGGCACTATCCTATCAAATTGGAAACTCAAAATACCCAAAAGAAATTTGGACCCTGGAAAGCAGGCCATCAAACGATCAGCAGATCAGTTTTTATGAAGGCGAAGCACCTAAAAATATTGTTTGGGACGCAAAAGAGGATAACCCCGACTTCCCGATGGTAATCTCGCTAGAAATAGCAAACTACAATGTCAAGAGAATCCTGATCGATAATGGGAGCTCAGCCAATATTATCTCCCGAGAAGTTTTAGCCCAAATGGACTTGGGGCAGATAAACTTGCAGAAAGTAGCTACGCCATTAATAGGATTCGGGGGGTCCGAAATCATCCCCAGCGGAACGATATCCTTAAGCGTATCGCTCGGAAAAATACCCCACCGGACAGTGAAGCTAGTAAAATTTCTAGTAGTAGAAACCCCTTTCGCTTATAATGCAATATTGGGACGACCTGCTCTCAATCTATTCCGAGCTGTTGTCTCTACTTATCATCAGAAGATAAAGTTTCCAACCGATAGAGGCATCGGAGAAATAACAAACGACCATTGCATGGCTTGGGACTGCTACAGTACTTCGTTAACTATGAAAGAACACCCTAAGTCTATTACTCCGAACAAGAGAAAGATCGAAGGCGATCTCGTTAGAAATGAGGTTGAAATTCCTAGTACTGATCGACTAGATAAAAAGGGGAAAGAACCCCTAGACTTATCCTTGAAACCCCCTGAACATAAAGATATAATTCTAGTAGAAGGCGACTCATCCAAAAAGACGAGAATTGGTACAGAGTTGAGCGAACAAGGAGAAATAATGCTGATCGACTTCCTCAGAAACAATGCCGACGTCTTCGCTTGGAGCGCAAATGACATTGAAGGAATCGATCCCCGAATAATCAAGCATTCCCTGAAAATAGATCCTTTGGCGAAACCCGCGAGGCAGAAGAAGAGAAATCATGGACCGGTGAAAGATAAAATTATCAAAGCCGAGGTAGAAAGATTGCTCGAGGCAAAACAAATCCGAGAAATTCATTTCTCGGAATGGCTATGCAATGTCGTACTAGTCGCAAAGGGAGATAAAAAAGATAATAAATGGAGGATGTGTAATGATTTCACCGACCTTAACAAGTTGTGTCCACGCGACCCGTACCCCCTCCCAAGGATTGACTTATTGGTCGACTCGACAGCTGGCTTCGCGTTATTCAGTATGATGGACGCCTTCCAAGGGTTTTACCAAATATACATGGATGAGCGGGACCAAGAAAAGACCGCGTTCGTAACCGAGCAGGGAGTATATTGCTTCATAGTAATGCCGTTCGGCTTAAAAAATGCCGGAGCTACTTACCAAAGGTTAGTAAACCTAATGTTCAAAGAATTAATCGGAGAACTGATGGAAGTCTACGTGGACGACATGCTGGTCAAAAGTATGAACGAAGCAGATCATGTAAAGCATCTCGATCGATGCTTTCAGATCTTAAGAAAATATCGTATGAAGTTAAACCCCGCAAAATGCACCTTTGGTGTCAAATCAGGAAAATTCTTGGGATATCTAGTTCACCAACGCGGAATAGAAGCCAACCCAGAAAAAATCCGAGCCATAACTGAAATGAAACCTCCTAAAACTATCTCTCAAGTACAAAGCCTGGTTGGAAAGATCGTAGCATTAAACAGGTTTATATCAAAGTCTGCAGACAAAAGCCTCCCTTTTTTCCAAACTCTCCGAAAGGCAAAGAACTTTGTTTGGACCGAAGAATGCGATCAGGCCTTCGAGCAGCTCAAAGAATATTTGACGACGCCTCCGATGTTGGCAAAACCAACGGAAGGAGAACCATTGTATATGTACATCTCCATCTCCGACGTAGCGATTAGTTCAGTACTAATCAAAGTCGAGGGCTCAGAGCATAAGCCCGTATATTATCTCAGCAAGTTATTACAAGGGGCGGAGAAGAATTATTTAGAAATAGAAAAATTCACACTGGCCTTAGTAGTGGCCGCACGAAAACTCCGACCCTACTTCTTAACTTACAGAATTATCGTTTTGACGAATCAACCGCTAAGGCAAGTTCTAGCTAAACCAGAAGCCTCCGGTCGACTAATCAAATGGGCCATCGAACTCAGCCAGTTCGAGGTAGACTACAAACCAAGGATTGCCATCAAGGCCCAAGTGTTGGCCGATTTTATATTAGAAACACCAACACAAGCTACCGAATCATCGAGCTGCCTCAACGACGATGTCCTAATCATTGAAGATCAAACTTGGTTAATGCATGTCGATGGTGCTTCATGCCGAGAAGGAGGAGGCGCCGGAATCAACTTCACCGGACCAAATATGGAAGATTTGAATTACGCGATAACATTGGACTTCGTTGTAACAAACAATGAAGCTGAATATGAAGCGTTAATCGCAGGAATGGAGATGGCGATCAAAGCCAACATAAAAAGTCTTAAGGTACTAACTGATTCAGAATTAGTGCAAAGACAGATAGAAGGCCTATACGAGGCTAAGGAATTCAACATGGTCAAATACCTCGCCAAAGTGAAAACTCTAGCTGAGAAATTTGAAAGCTTTAGTATCCAGAACATCCCACGTTCGGAAAATAAATGGGCCGATCAGCTATCAAAATTCACAGGATCCCATGACGGAAAAACCGAACGGGTGATCAACTGGTTGATCTCTAATACACCAGCAATCGACATCGATGAAACACCAGTAGTCGATATAATGGAAATCGAAGAAGCCGAAGAAAACTGGATGACCCCAATGATAGATTATCTTCGAGAAGGAAAACTACCACCTGACCAAAATGAAGCTCGGAAAATAAGATATCGAGCTCCGAAATATACACTTGTAGAAGGAAAACTCTACCGAAGATCAGTATCAGGAATTCTTCTGAAATGTGTCTCTGAATCACAAACCATCGATATACTACGAGAAATACATGAAGGAGATGCAGGAAATCACAGCGGATCAAGGGCATTGGCCTTAAAATGTCTCAGGACAGGTTACTATTGGCCTACCATCAATAAAGATGCCGCTCAGTATGTCCAAGAATGTCATCACTGCCAAGTTCATGCTAATGTATGTCATCAACCAGCAGAAAACATGCACCCAATCCCGGTATGTTGGCAATTCGACCAATGGGGAATGGACATTGTGGGACCATTCCCAGCAGCTAGATCTAAGAAATCCTATGTCTTGGTCGCTGTAGAATACTTCAGCAAATGGATAGAATGCGTCGCCCTCGCACGAATAACCCAATTCCAAGTTATCAATTTCCTATGGAAATTCATAGTCTGTCGATTCGGCATCCCAAGGATCCTTATCTCCGATAATGGAACTCAATTCGCGGGGAAACAGATAATAGAATGGTGTACAAAACTTGGAATTCAACAAAATTTTACCTCGGTAGGACATCCTCGAGCAAATGGACAAACTGAAGTAGCAAACCGAGAGATAATAAAATCTTTGGAAAAAAGATTAGGAGCAGCCAAAGGAAAATGGCTTGATGAACTCCCAGGAGTATTATGGGCTAATCGGACGACAGTAAGGAGCTCAACTGGGGAAACCCCATTTAGCTTGGTATATGGGTCGGAAGCGGTTATCCCTGTGGAAACCCTAATCCCAACGCCAAGAGTAGAAATGTTCGATGACCAAGAAAATGAAAAGTCAAGAGAAAATGACATTGATTTAACAGAAACTTTAAGAGATAAAGCTGCTGTGCGCTTACAAGCCACTAAAGCTAATATGGAGAAAGCATACAATCAAAAAGTACGCATCCGAACCTTCAAAGAAGGAGATTTGGTCTTGAAAAAGGTAGAAGTATCCAAGCATGTGGGAAAGTTACAACAAAATTGGGATGGACCTTACATCGTCATTGGCGTGGGGAAGAAAGGTTCATACAAAATTGCACACTTGGATGGAACTGCCTTACCAAGAACCTGGAATGCTGTCAACCTTAGGAAATACTATGGTAAATAAATTTTAGCAGATTATACTGCATTTTTTACTTTTTACTTTATCAAGTTTCAATCCTTGTAATAAAGGCCGTAGCCTACAGTTCAATTATTAAAGATTTCTTTGGCATGTTATATATATCGATTATATCGGTTAACATTCATCGGAATCGCACAATCATATTGTCAGAACGAAACGAGTCGAGTATACATTGATCCGCTCAATAAAAACTCCTCGCTCAAACTTATCTATCTAAAGACTTTTTGGTTAAAAACCTAAGTCTACAATCAAAAAACGAGTCGAGTAAACATTGATCCGCTCAATAAAAACTCCTCGATATATCAAGAAGACTTTTTGGTTAAAAACCTAAGTCTACAATAAAAAAAAACGAGTCGAGTAAACATTGATCCGCTCAATAAAAACTCCTCGATATATCAAGAAGACTTTTTGGTTAAAAACCTAAGTCTACAATCAAAAAAACGAGTCGAGTAAACATTGATCCGCTCAATAAAAACTCCTCGATATATCAAGAAGACTTTTTGGGCTAAAAACCTGAGTCTAATAAAAAACGAGTCGAGTATACATTGATCCGCTCAATAAAAACTCCTCGCTCAAACTTATCGATCAAAAAGACTTTTTGGGTTAAAAACCTAGGTCTAATAAAAAACGAGTCGAGTAAACATTGATCCGCTCAATAAAAACTCCTCGATATATCAAAAAGACTTTTTGGGTTAAAAACCTAAGTCTAATCAAAGAGAGTCGAGTAAACATCGATCCGCTCGATAAATACTCCTCGAACTATTTACAACGATCAAAAAGACTTTTTGGGTTAAAAACCTAGGTCTAATAAAAAACGAGTCGAGTAAACATTGATCCGCTCAATAAAAACTCCTCGATATATCAAAAAGACTTTTTGGGTTAAAAACCTAAGTCTAATCAAAGAGAGTCGAGTAAACATCGATCCGCTCGATAAACACTCCTCGAACTATTTACAACGATCAAAAAGACTTTGGGTTAAAAACCTAAGTTCTAAATTATGACAAGTCGAGTAAACATTGATACGCTCAATAAAAACTCCTTGATCTGTTCTTTACGATCTAAATGGTTAGCTTGAAATCTTGAAGATAGACTAAGTATAAAACCGTCTGCTCGGAAGATGCTACTCATAAATAAATTATGACAGAATTAACGACAAGGAAGATGCGAGGCATAAAATAATATTTTATTCATCAATTCGGTTACATACAAAAATCCTACGTTACAAAGATCTACATACTACTTAAAGATCGTTACAATGATTTAAGTAAGATGATCCTCTGTGATCGGAGATCTTCACGACAATGTCCACGGAAACACCAATCTCCTCCCTAGTACCTCGTCGATTATAATGAACCACCTAAGAAGCATGCTGCTCAGGATGGTCGACTTCTTTGGTTCGACGGCCAGGCTCTGAAGATCAAATGTTCTTCCATAGGAAATGAACATTACCAGCCAGATAGCTAGCAATGCTCACTCACCCGCAAGAAGATACTGCTTTTAAATTATCTATAAAACATTTTACTCTAGAGCAGCATCTCTTCGGCACCGTCGTAAAACGGTAAGTTTACCAGCCACCCCGGTGGTCTATCACTCCTGAGGTTACATCGAAGAACAGGGGTGACTGGCAAGTATGAACCCTCCATGTACAAACGGAAACCACGGACCTCTAAATTGATGAAGACCAAGGCAGAGATCTCATGGGACCCGTCGATACAAGGTAGGGCTGACATGGGACCCGTCAATACAAGACTGGGAACGACTTCACTATTTTGAACAATTAATTCATAATAATGTGATTTTTTGAAGACAATGGGATCAGAGGGCAGAATAAAATCTAAGGAATTTGAGATCTCCATCCTTTTTGGTAAATTGCAAATGAAGAATATAAACCAGCCCCCTATTTATAGGGGTAGATCTAAGGGATCCAACGGCTGAAAAAGTATTTGATCAACGGACATAGATACGACCCTTTGACTCCCCGTAATAAATGCAAGTAAGTTGGAACGGCACCATCTATTCGCCTCAACTGGTCGACAACGAGAGAAGTCTTGGATCGAAGCGATCACCCAAATAACACAAGTAAACCTAAAAGAACTCCAGATCGGCCATACTAGAACGGTCATATTTCATGGTCGATGGCTTAGAAACCTGGAATCCACAAACAAAATCATACAGGCTTTGAAATCGCAGCGAAAAGGACAGTTGCTCGGTAAAAGATAAAAGATAAAAGACCAAACCCTTCACCATTCGAGGGACGTCACTGCCTCATACATCGTATGGACGACCATTGAGTAAGCTATACAGAAACTCCTATGGAGTCCAAGATATCTGACACAGAAATCAGGAGAATAGTCCTCCTTATTCGAAACGGCAAGGACGTGACTGCCTAACATACCAAAGAATTGCTTAAGAAGGTCTGAACAAAATAGATCTGGCCATGAACACTACATTTTCCAATTCCTCCCATATCAAGAAAGCGATGTAATAATACACTAGCCAAGGAACATGTTGTTCAAACATTAATGCTGGGAAGCATAAGGGTTTGGAAAAGATTGAAAGGGACATGTTTCTTTAGGTTGACGTAAAGAAAACCGAAGTTCAACAAAGGGACAATAGCCTCTTTATATAAGTTTTGGATCGCAAAAGGACAAAGCACAAGGCTTAGGTCGAGCACCGACCAAGATGATGGGCATTATCGATATGAATAACCTATTGTCTAAATTATGACGTAAAACATGCTGGTGCATGTAATTTAAAGGAATATACTGGATATGGTCAACAGAAGACTTAACTTGCAGAAGCAAACATTATATTTATGCACGAAGGAAGCATGAGCATAACGAAGTATATCTACAGAAGAAAACTGATCAAGGCAAGAATCTGCCTACAAAAAGATAATCTTTTCCAATTTAGTACTTCTCCCATTACAAAAAATTTTCAGCCCAAATAAATGCACAAAAGTCGGGCAAAATAAAATAAAAAAAAGAAAAAAAAAAGAGACAGTCCAAGGCCTGCCAGCTCGAGCAAAGGTCACTGAGAGGAACGGTCAGCAGGCCGACTACCAGAAACAGCCTTCCGAGGAGTCATATTGCCAGCAAAGGCCATCAACTCTTCCTGACGCTTTAGATAACCAGCGTCATATCCTTCTTCATAGGACCGCCGTTGAGACTCCTCCGATAAGGCAGCAGCTTGAAGCAAATCACTTTTCTCTTTCTCCCAGACAGACTTTTCCTCCTGCAATTTTTTCAAATCATCATTGGCAAGCTGCAGTGCGAGAGACTGCCCAGCAACCTTCGCCGACTCCGACTCCAAACGAAGTCGAAAAGCATCTTTACTTCTCCAAAGTTCATCGTTTTGAACACCCAATTGGAGTGCAAAGTACTTACCCTGGAAAAAAGAAAACAATCCTTATGTGAGAAGGAAGTAAAAACTTAAAAACAAATGAAAAAATGAAAAGACTCGCCCACCTGTTCACATATCTTCACCAGCGATTGAACAAGGCGTACGTTGGAGGCATCCTCAAGCTTTTTCAGCTCACCGGGTAAAATAGTACTTAAACCCAAATCCCACGACAAAGCATCAGGCTCAACTGAGCCGGGCAACTCGCTATTGGAAGGGACACCATCAGAACGAGGAGTCTCCGACAACATAATGTCCTTGACTTGCTCGAAGATACATCGATCATCTAACAGACGAGGATATCCTCTCTCGTCAGGGCTAACGGAGGTCTCCTTGCCAGAAGCAGAAATAACGGTACGACGACCAGACCTGGAGCTGGTCCGACCTCCAGAAGGTCCTCCCGATTCAAAGGAAGTAGTCATCACAGTAGTATCATTAAACAAATAATCAGGACAATCCTGCACAATAGATTGTGTAGCGGAAGGATTGACGAAAAAATCATCGCCAGTTTGCCCTCCGCTGGCGATTGGGGCAGTAGAAACAGACAAAGGAAGGGAAATAGCAAAATCCCCTCCGTGAAAAACATGCTCAAAGGAAGAAGCATTTGAACTAACGGCTATATTATAAGCTGGTTCCTCGTTGGACATATCGCCAAAAGCAAACCGACCAGGAGAAGGCATGCTTCCTACTTGAGTGGAAGCAGAAAGGATTGGTTCAGAAAACGACGAGTTTACCACGGAGAAAGGCTCAGAAGCAATAACACCAGTATCGATCTCCGACCTAATTGTTTGGGACGAACGAGGAGGCTCCATCGACGGCCCGTCTCTTCGATGCCTTTTGGATCTATTATCCCGAGCGCCCTCACGGGAAGGTCGCTTCGAAGTATTACCAAAAAGGTTACTCATGGTCGGATTATGAAAATATGCGAATTAATATCGAGAAAGTTTATCGACTAACTAAAAAACGAGTATTCTGTCAAGAGAGGAGTATAGCAGTAAAAACAAGTCAAGTTTTTACCTTTCGTATTTATACTACACGAAAGGACGCGACAGACCTAAAGAAAGGGCGCGAAACAGGAAAAATGACCTTGGAGCAGACGCTAGAATATGAAAAGACACACGCATAATGATTACGGCAAATTTAATGACTTGTCTGAATTATTACGGCGAATGTGAAAAGACACGACTGACAGAATACGAAACGTTTAGCGTACAAAGAGAAGAAAAGGTAAAATTACAATTAATACCTACGAGTAAATAATTACAAGGATTATTCAAAAAAAAATCACTGTTTTAAGAAGCCTGCTCGCTATCCGGAATTCTCTGGTCGGTACCGACGTCCTCAGTCATACCAATATCCTCTTCCTCTTCTTCCTCGACTTCGGGATCAACAAAAGTATTATCGAGCTCTTCATTGACGTCAGAAGGAGGAATTGGCAATGGGTTTCCAAATTCTTCGACAAGGTGGGCCAGAGGAAAACCTTGATATAGAACATCTGGGACCTCAGAAGAAGAATAAAGTTCACCATAGCGATTCAACCGAATATGAGCAGCCTTAAAATACTCCTTTCGACGATCATCGATCATCTCCAGAGCGACCAGCTGATGAATCGCTTTCTTAAAAGTATTTTCAAGTAAAGGACCGACCATCCGATACACCAACGCCGTATGAACAGGGGAATTGAGGAATTCACGAACAACTCTTTCGTCGGGATTCCTACCATATCGATCCCTAAGTCCACTAAGTGGGACATCCATCTCGTACTCCTGTAAAGAAGCTTCAAGGCTTGATACCTGAGATTCAAGCTCACTAATTCGAGCCGTGCTCTGTAACTGGAATTCCTCTAACTTTCTAGCCATTTGATTGGCCTGCTCTTGAACATGAGAAACCTCCATCACCCTGTTTATCATTTCTTGATCTTCAGTCCCAGTAGCACGAGTCTCTACGACGGGAACAGAAGAAGATGTCGAGGGACCAACCTCTGAACCGGAGGATTTACGAAGTAAAGCTTTATTCTTCTCCTCCAGGAACTCACACTATTGTTTCCAAAGTGCATTCTCATAGGCGTATGACGCAAGACACGTCTTAGTCTGAACAAGCAAAAAGGGCAAGAAAAAGAGATGGATTAGTAAGTTAAGGAAGACCCTTAAAATTATCTGTTAACATGATTAAAGGAAAAAGATATCACCTTTTCAGCATAAAGAGAAGCTCGCTGGAATTTCTCCAGAGGATCCTTATGAAGAAGTTTATTCAGATCACGAGTAAAAACACCAGACAAAAGAACACGGGTTGCCTTATCGATCGCGTTCTCATTATCATCGTGGATAAGAGAGTCCTTCTCGGAATAACCAGCGGCCCTCTTTCCCTCCAAATGATCCTCGATCATTTCGACAAGGGTAGGTTTTGGATGTTTTTCTCCGACTAAAGAAAGATCCTGGCCAGAACGTCCATAATAACTCCTCTTTCTATCGACTGGATTATTAGTTGGATGAGGCATCGACCAGGTGCGACATCCTCGAACGCCTAAAGATGTTCTAAGATAAAGGGGAGGATAACCAGATCCCGTGCCCTGACGAATAGGGGGCTCCTGAGGAGATTCTGATGATTCCTCTCTGTCCTCCTCGGATTCATGGCTTAACTCCAATTTCCTTTTCCGTGACGCTCTCTGCTCAATAGGCGCGTTCTCCACGGATTTAGAAGATTTCGAAAGCACCATCTTTCCCTTCGAAGAGTGTCGAGAGTTTTCTACCATATCAGCTGAAAAAGAAATAAATTATAAATTAAGTACCTTCCCAATAAACAGTATCAACGCCAGACTAAAATAAATTACTAACCAAGAAGTTCAGATGATGAATTAATGGGAAAACTATGAATGCTTAACCCCGCCTTACGAAGGAAAGCTTCCCCAATCAAAAGAGCACTTTGAAATTTGTTTGCACGCAATTCGGAGATATCAGCGATAAACTTAGCATCGTCGGGAATCAGTTCGCCTGTCGCTAAGCGACCTCCGGATATCCAACTAGAACCATGATCCCATGAAAAAGGCACACTCGTACCATCCGCTAAGCGAAGATTAGACGGAGGACGAACGAAGAAGAAATGAGATTTCCATGAAGGATTACTAGAAACAGGAGCATCAAAGATCGCTCGACTAGGCCGCTGACTAGCAAAGAAGTATCCACGATTTGAAGAACTAGAAATATTGAAGCGAAAAAGTTGCGTAAAGTTACGAAAAGAAGGTTTAAATCCTTTGGCGATCATCAAAACAGAAAAGCAAACCACAAAAGCAACGGAATTCGGAACCAGCTGTGTCAAGCACACACTAAAAGTTTTCAAAACTTCGAGAAAGAGGGGAGACAAAGGAAGACGAAGTCCGCTGTTAAAGTGAGCCGTATAAAAGGCTCGACATCCCTCCGGGGGAGTTGTGACCCTATCAGTAGAGGAAGGAAGAATTATCTCAGAACCTTCCGGAAAATATTTAGTATAGTTATTCACAACCTCCGGAAATGTCTCCGCCGTATAAGCGCAAGCGACGTCCTCAATTGGTTCAGAAATCTGAGGAACAGTACCTCTGCCCTTTTTGGCTCGGGCAGCCACATCCGCGTCAGTAAGGATCCGTACCTTAAAAGTATCCTCTACAGGAACGACGAAATCGGTTACACTAGATTGTTCGCCCAACAGACTAGATTGCAACTCCTCCTCATTGTCGGGGGCGACGACCTCTCTAGAAGAAGATCTTCTTACAGAAGCCATATATTCTGGTTCTCGGAAAATGAAGGTCAATAAAAGGAAAAGTTTAGCGTGATGAACGACTAATCAGGAAAATGATTACGAGTTATAAGGAAGTATAAAAGAGAAATGGCGAACTATAGAGTCACCTATTTATAACAAAATGAGAAAAGACGTTTCGAACTTATTGCAGCTACTCATATTCCCGCCAAAAACGGAAGGATACGAAAAGCTTCCAGAATAGACGCGTGGCGATCCATAACTGGACAGAGAAAACGACTATCTATGATATGTAGCACTCTTTTCCTTATTTAAGATTTTTTCCCACAGGGTTTTTTCTTAAGTAAGGTTTTTAACGAGGCTCCATTCATAGAAAAGAAACAGTCGTAAAGATCTATCTACTTCTACGAGCTTCTATTATCTATACGCTCGAAGAAGTGAGGGAGTACTGATGGGGGCTATTTCGCACCCTACATATTACTCGAATCGAATGAAGAAGTTAAGATCGATTCGACCAATCCAAGCCGATCGGGATCATCTTACAGACCCGGCCAAGCGCAGCTCTCTTCGATCAGAAGATGATACTCCGGACCCATGAAGGATACCTGGGCCGAGCCCTATTAGGACTATGATTCCTTGTAAAACTAGGTTAAACATTGTATAAATACCTAGTTAATGATTGTATTAGAGAACTACGAAATCCTTTTACTTCAAGGATACACAAATATTCTCTGCCTAAGGCATTACAACTGAATAAGAATCAATATTATTCATAAGTATTTTGATCTCCATATTGAGGTGTGATTAGCTTTATTATGGTTTTACTTCTTGTTCTTGACTATAGCTTTTCTTTGTGGTAGATCCATCCGGAATAAAGTAACAGAGCCCTACTAATTATATACATAAATATCGTAAACCCCACCGATATTACAAATTCACTGATATCCAATTAACCCGACGAAATCCGGTTAAATCAAAAATTTTATTGAAAAAAGTAAGCATTTTGTAACACCTCAATCCCACATTGATTGTTGATGAATTATTTGAATGGTTAATAAAAATAAAGAATTGATCTACTTCTACTTGTCAATATGAACTTAAACATTTTGGGCTAGTGGATCGACTAGAGCTCAACAATATTGAGAATGCCAGAAGTGGATCAAGGTCTTTACAAATGGCCGGTATCAGAGCCGACTTCGTGGTGTTATCCATGGGGGAGGCCTTGAGCTATTAATCTGGACTCGACGAGGACGTCGAGTATTTGAGTTGGGGATATTATAACACCCCAGTCTCACATTGATTGTGGATGAATTGTTTTAATGGTTATTAAAGACTTGACCTGCTTCTACTTTTCAATATGAGCTTAAGTATTTTGGGCTAGTGGACTAAAGCCCAACAATGTTGATAATGCCAGAAGTGGATCAAGGTCTTTACAAATAATAGTCTGTCAGACAACTGCAAGATCATCTCAATAAGGAAATCCTGACTAAGAACGATCCTCTACGGACTTGTTTTCCTATCTACTTAGAACTCAAGGTTACAAATATAGAACAGATCTTGTTCAATGCACAAAAATGGAGTTGAAAAGATGATAATGGTTTTTGCAGTAAAAGATTGTAGTATATATTCATTTTATGTGTTAATTGGCTAATCTTAGAAATTAAGTTGATTAGCGTATATAAAGGGCAGATTAAGGGTAATAAGTTGACTTGGCGTAGAATATTATGGGTAGAATCAGTCTAAATAATTGACTTAAATTTAGATTAATTATCCTTACCCTAATCAAAATAATGAACTTAATTAGAAAAGATAACATGCAAAATTCATCTTTCAAAATAAATGGAAAGATTAAATAAAGACATTAATTGATAATATTCAGAAAATAAATACATCAATACTCTAAAAAAATAATATTTGGTCAAATAAACTCAATTGGAATAAAAAAACAACTTTCAATATATATATGTATGATGTTGGATAAAAATGATCAAGGGACCTCTTCGAGATTTCTCCTCTCCTTCTTCAAGTTACAAATGCTGACTTGCACGGGACGAACTTGCCAAGAACTTTTTTTTTCCACTTCTTTTTCTCTAGAATAACTTACCTTTTTTGTTGAAAATGAGATGCTATTTATAGAAAAATTTTGGGAGGTGAAGAGTCTCTTCCATAAATGTAAATGAATTAAGTAGGGGTAAAATAGTCATTTTAATCGGTGATATAATTATTTATTATCAAATTTATTAATTAGAGAATTACTAAAATGCCCCTATATCATAAATTGCCACTATCATGATGTCCCCGCAATTCCGTGAGTGAATTTTTTTCAATTGCGGAATTTAAAATACACAACATATATACATTGATATATATATATATATATATATATATATATATATATATATATATATATATATATATATATATATATATATTAGAATATGTTCCTTATTTAGAAAATACAGATTTTGCAAAATAATATCCTAATTATCTTAGGATCAATTATAGGAGGATTTTGTTCTTTCAGACAATTTTTCTAAGTACATCTTTCAAACTTAAAAATATTAAGCTTCTTATTCGCGAAAATACTTTCGAAGAATGTCGTCACGAGGTGCTTATTGTTAATTTTTTTGGTGTACCCAGTACCAGTCGAGGCATAGCATATCCAGCACCAGCCGAGGTAGCATGCCCTGGCCACATCCAGCACAAGCCGAGGCATAGCATGCCTCAGCCCATCTAGCACCAGCCGAGGCATGTGCATGCCTCGGCCACATCCAGCCGAGGCATAGCATGCCTCGGCCCATCCAGCACCAGCCGAGGCAGCATGCCTCGGCCACACCCAGCCGAGGCATAGCATGCCTCGGCCCATTCAGCACTAGCCGAGGCAGCATGCCTCGGCCAAGCCCAGCCGAGGTATTGTGTCCCGAGGCTTTGGTTTCTTAAAGCCATGGCCAGCCGAGGCAATTCCATTAATTAATGTGTATGATATATATATATATATATATATATATATATATATATATATATATATATATATATATATATATATATATATATATATATATATATAAATTCCATTAATTCCATTATATATATACACATTAATTAATGGAATTTATATATATATATATATATATATATATATATATATATATATATATACACACACGTATGTTGTATGCTACTACACGTGGCTATATATATGATTTGCACCACTTTTGAAAGATATTATGTAGTTACTATGCTTATAATTTATTTCAATGTATATAGAAATATGAAATGTTGAACTATGTAATTAGTATTGAAGCCAGGGACGATTGATTGCCTAGGCCGAAGATATGGCCAGCTGAAGATTATATGTTTTTATTCTTTATGGTTAAGGTATCTCCTTGTTCGTCCTCGTTTGGGACAGTCGAAGTTGTCGTGCATTTTTCGTGCCGATCGAGATTAATATGATGTTGCACCTCATTCTCAGCAATCGAGGTCGCCACATTTTGGTCATATGGTCTGAGGCCTTTTCACTCCATTTGCATCTACTGAGGTCATCACTTATAAATTTTCTTTTTTTGCTTAGTGTTTCTATTCCTCGGCCGAGGCTGGGGTGATAAGATGCCCCCATATTCGGCAATAATGAGTAACAGTTGTTGTCAAAACTTAGATGAATTTTTTCGGTGAAGGTCTCACCGTTGACTGGTCGATCGATGTTATTGTACTGGTACGCCAAGGGTAGGCCTTTATGCCTAGGTTGGGTAATTGTGCTTAGTCCGAGTTTATGCCTCGGCCGGGCACGTGCCTCTGTCGGGTTTATGCCTCGAGTGGGCCATTGTGCCTCGATCGGCCTTTATGCCTCGTCTGAGTTTGTACCTCGGTCGAGGTTTTGCCTTAGCCGACCTTTATGCCACGGCAGGGTTTGTACCTCGAACGAGGTTTGCCACGGTCGGGCATTCTTCGCTTTGATCAATCACGGATTGCTTGTTTCGGACGCAATTTCGTTGTTGGTGATGCGAGATTCAAGTAATTTGGATTTGGAGATTTCAAGTAATTTTTTATCCAAGTGTGATCATGTCACGTTTTGAGGTTTTATTTTTTATTTGTCTTAATTTTGAAGCATAATGCTCTTAAAGAGCTACATTGACTCTAAGGCGAGGATTTTTCCTTTAACCTTGAGAAATTTTTATTTTATTTTTCTCGTTTGGAGGAGTGGTATATCCATTGATGCCTTTAAAGAGTTACTTTGACTCTGAGGCTAGGATTTTTCCATTAGCTTTGAGAGATTTTTTATTTTTTATTTTTTTTAATAAGAGATAAACGAAGTCATATCAAGGAATTTAAACATATGAAAGTTTGTTGTGCTTTCATCATACCCCTGGTGCGCCTCGGTAGGGCATGTGTATCAGTCGAGGTTTTGCCTTGGTCAAGCATGTGCCTCGGTCGGGCCTTCTTAGCCTTGAGTAATTATTTTGGTCTTGAGGCGTGGTACTTCCCTCATTGCCTCGAATGACCACTTGGGCTTTGGTCGAGGGTTTTCCTCTACACCTTGAAGGGTTGTTTTTGTTTTCATATAATATGTGGAAATGACTGCCTTGAAGAGGTTCACACTAGGTCTCCAGTATCACGTTGTGGGATGACGTAGCCTTGATAACCAGAAATTTTATCATTCTCATAACTCTTCTCGGGTTACTTCCAAGAGAGATAGGTAACATAACCTCTCCTGACGACTTCACTATTTCTCTTGAAAAATTTGCTATTACCATGTTCACCATCTTGCCTTTGGCAGCGTCATAAAATATTATATCTGCAGCGCTGCCGGTATTGATCAAGGTATTTTGCATCCAATGATTCGCAATAGTTGTAGTAATCACCAAAATATCATGCAGGGTTGTCAGTTGTCCTTTCTCCAAATTCTATCATCAAAGGTGATAGACTGGAGGTTCTCTTCTACCAGTTGAATCAGGTGCTTTGACTGTGGCTGGTATTCGAAAAAATGCTTTCTATGATTTTGCTAAAGTTTTTTCAGCAGTTGCTGAACCTTCTCCGGTTGGTCCTTCTGATATAATGATGAAACCATATTTGAGCAGATTGTCATCATGTCTTGCTGGTCTTAATATGTTTTTCCTCGGCCTTTGTCCATCTCTCTTTGTTGTTCTTGACTCTCTGTGAGGGGATATGTCTGGAACATGCATTCGTTGTTGTTCTTCCACATATTGCGCAATCGCTCATGCGGCAACTGTCGCTACCTGTGCTTCAAACATCTTTTGAGTCATTTGCATTGTGGGTGCTAGGAGTGACACTTCAGTCGTTGCTTCAAGGTTTGGTGCTTCCAGCCCTTCTTCGATTTTTTCGCGAATCAGACATTTCTTCAGTTTTTGACGCATCAGGTGCCGCTTCAGCTTTGGGCATATCAGATGCTATTTCAGGGTCAGTCATATGAGTTTGTGCGCCTCCTTCTTCGATCAGATTGCCTCTTGCGCCTCGTCCAGCTGGATTGACTATTATGCCTTCTCCAATTGGATTGCCTCCTGGGCCTCCTTCACCAGATGGGTCGTGTCCTGCGCCTCCTCCACCGGGCATTGTGTGCCTCCTTCAGGCGATGGATCGCCTTATGTGCCTCCTTCAGCGGATGGATAGCCTTATGCGTCTCCTCTACCATGTGGATAGCGTCATGCACATCTTTAGGCGAATTGACCGCCTTATGCGCCTCCTTCAGCGAATGAATCGCCTTATGCATCTCCTCCACCAGGTGGATCGCATCATGTGCCCCTACAGCGGATGGATCGCCTTATGCGTCTCCTTGCTCGAATGAATCGCCTTATACGTCTACTTCAGCGAATGAATCGCCTTATGCGTCTCCTCCACCAGGTGGATCGCGTCATGCGCCTCCTTCAGCGGATGGATCACCTTATGCGTCTCCTTCAGCGAATGAATCGTGTTATGTGTCTCCTCCACCAGGTGGATCGTTCGACTCTTCTGTATTTTTCTCATTGATTCTCTTCATTCTCATTCGCCATCTCGACGTGCAAATCAAGCGAAAATTTCCCACAGACGGCGCCAAAATGATGTTGGATAAAAATGATCAAGGGACCTCTCCGAGATTTCTCCTCTCCTTCTTCAAGTTACAAATGCTGACTTGCACGGGACGAACTTGCCAAGAACTCTTTTTTTCCACTTCTTTTTCTCTAGAATGACTTACCTTTTTTGTTGAAAATGAGATGCTATTTATAGAAAAATTTTGGGAGGTGAAGAGTCTCCTCCATAAATGTAAATGAATTAAGTAGGGGTAAAATAGTCATTTTAATCGGTGATATAATTATTTATTATCAAATTTATTAATTAGAGAATTACTAAAATGCCCCTATATCATAAATTGCCACTATCAATGTACAAGATTAAGTACTAGGATTCATACTATTTTTATATCCACCAAACTATTATGTACCAATTCTATATTTTCAAATTGATTGTTTGGGATATGAAACTTTTAATTGAGTAAATTTATGAATCAATCCAAATAAATGAACGAAGCATATAAGAGATTCTTGGCATATTACCATTTTAATTATGGTATTTTTCAACAATCAAAATATTCACTTTTCTTTAAGTTTTCTTAAAGTCAAATCGCTTCGTTAAATTAGTTTGATTATATATCTCTAAAGCTACTTTGTCTGCTAACCTTTTTAGCTTGTTTTAGTCATCTCCTTGAGGATACGGTCGTCTAATCTATTCTATATCGATCGTCTTTCGACAAGTTTGGCGTAATCAAATTTTGGCGCCGTTGTTGGGGAGGTGCAACAAGTAAGCATCATTAGTAGTTATTTAGCTAACGATGTAGGTAAACTTTATTCTTTTTCAATTTTTGTTCTATTAGATAATTTAGGAAGTTTCTTGCTATTTATATTTATTAGTTAATTCGAGGAGGTCTTCGTGACTTTTAATAGTCAATACAATGTTGGAGAGTCAATTATGTTGAAATTCTCTCCTTTCTCCCTAAATGACAAAGCAAAAACCTTGTTGTACTCTTTGAGACCTAGATCTATAGGTACATGGGCATAAATGACCGAAGCCTTTTTCAACAAATACTTTCTACATAATAAGACCTACAACCTCAAGAGACAAATCTCTAACTTTTCCCAAAAAGATAATGAAACTTTATACCAAGCCTGGGAGATGTTCAAAGAATTGTTGAATATGTGTCCACACCATGTGTATGAAAATTGGCGTCTTGTTAGCCATTTCAATGAGAGACATACATCTAGGCAGCGTCAATTTATTGAAATGATGTGTTTTGGGAAATTTCTTGAAAAGGATCCTGATGAAGCCATATATAACCTAAATGATATAGCCGAAAAAGCTCACACCTGGATTGGACCTAGTACTACTGATGGTACTAGTAGAACAAAAACTAGTGGAATTTACTATCTTAAGGAAGAAAACAACCTTAAAGCACAAGTTGAAGCATTGACTATGACATAAAAGCTTTAGAAACAAAAGATAGTCAAAAACCTCAACAAGTAGTAAGGGTAGAGTCACAAGATAGGTGTTTTATTTGTGGTGGTGTTTATCATTTAGCTCAAGTATGTCCTACACTTGGTGAGATGAGAGAGGTTTACGAAGAACAATGTAATGCCTTAGGAACATATAAGAAACCTTTTTCACCTTATTCCGAGATGTACAATCCTTGTTGGAAAAATCACCCTAACTTTAGTTGGAAATCTGAGGGACAAGCACCGAGAACTTACCGTGTACCTCAAAATAATGCTCACCAAAATAGAAATCCTTTGGAGGATACACTTCAAGCATTTATTGAGGCACTAAGTAAGACCTATCAAAAGGTAGAAGTCGTAATAACTCAGATTGTGGAAGAAAACAAAGAGATAAATTAAAAATCAAATTGGTTAGCTAACTAGTGTTCTTACTATACACTAACGAGGCCAGTTTCCTTCCCAACCACAGACTAATCCTAAGGGGCAACATAAGGTAGAATCTTCCGAATAACATAACATCAAATATATTAATGCCATCACCAGTCGTAGCGGTAAGGTCATAGAAGGACCAACTTTTCCTAGTCCGCCAAATGACCCCCCCTCCCCCAAGGAAGTATAGCAGAAAACCTTGGTCCATATTCCTTTCCCTCAAGCACTGAAATTGGGGAAAATATAAAAAATCATGGTGAATTCTTGAACATTTGAAACAAGTCAAAAATTAATTTGCCTTTGTTACATGTTATCAGACAGGTACCTTCATATGCCAAGGTGATTAAGGATCTATTATCAGACATCCGTTAAAAATTACCGTTAAAATGGTGACGTGGCAGTTAAGTCTAATTGCAAAGTTGATGCCATTACTTTTCAAATATCTAATTCTTGTATTTGAAAAGTATATATTTTCTTAATTTTTTTATATTTATGCTAAAATATTATTTAATTTATTAATATTGTTTATAAATCAAATTAGTTATTTAAATATAATAAGTAAAATTTTCGAGTCAATTTTGAAATTCAGCAGCAATGTAGACTAAATCGTCACTAAATTTGGATGATATGTGGGGCTTTTTGGTAGTCTGAAATGTTATGGGGTAAAATTATCAGTCAACATAAGTAATGACATCAATTTTGTAATTAAACTTAACTGACACATCTCCATTTAACGGCAATTTTTAACGGTTATACCAAATGTGCACAATTTCTTAAAGCGTTGTACCAAATGTATTGACACATAAAATTGTATACCGAAAGTTGGAATTGACCTAAAGCTCAGTACCAAAAATGCAATTCTCTCGTCCTTATCTGTATAAAGAAAAATTAGGGCTTTGTTATCTCTGATAAAGTTTGAAATTTTGAAGAAAGAAAAGAATGACCACTACACGAATGTGAAGAGAAAGAGTAAGAGATGAGAAAATCTTTCAGTTTTGCTGCTTCAATTTCTTCAAAACATTGACCTCTTAACATTAGTCAACTTTATTTTCTGATAGGTCTTTTTTTTTTTTCCCCCCAAAATTTCGATTACATTATGAATTCTTCATATTTACGAAAATTTGGTATTTTTTTTCTCTATCGTATTCAGCGTGTGTTATACAATTTTGACTATTTGTTATCGTAGTACAAATTTTTTGAGTTTTAAGTTTTCACAATGCGGATTTTGGCCTTTTGAATTGATTCTATGGTTTTGACAATCTATAATTTATTTATTTATATGTTTAAAAAAATTGTTAAATCAGAACATATAAAATTAAATGGGTGATTTACAGTCAGACCCCTTCAGGTTTGGACATATTACAAGAAAGCCCCCGTTGTTTTAAAAATTACAGGGACACCCCCTCAGGTTCGGGCATATTACAAGAAATTCCTTACGGCGTTAAAAACAGACGGAATTTGATGACGTCAGCAAAAATATTTTTGATTTTTCAAATTTACCCCAACTAAATATTCCCACAGGGGGGTGTCTATGTAATTATACTATACCTCAGGGGGTGTCTATGTAATAATATTATACCACAGGGGGTGTATTTGAAAGATTACAATAACTTCAGGGAGTTAGTTCTAGCCAACTGTCATATTCGAAAAAATGACTGTTGGATGTTACTGTTGGCCACATATTTTGGTTATAAATAGCAGTCCAAACTTTTTTATTTTCTTTTGCGTTTCATCCCACAAATTTGATAATGTCATCATCAAATTCAAGAGGTAGTGTGAGATCCTTAAAATATTGATAATCAAAATATTCATGTGTTGTATGAAGAATGCACCCATAATGGTTACAGATGCACACCAAGATTTAAAGTTGTATCATCCCTACAAGTGAAGATTTTGATTTATAGTCAAAATATATGATCAACATAACATCCAATGGTCATTTTTTATTGGCTATAAGTGCCTCCATGAAATTTATAGTCAAAATATATGGCCAATATTAACATCTATTTGTCATTTTATAAAATATGACAGTTGGCTACAACTAACTCCCTAAAGTTATTGTAATCTTTCAAATACATCCCCTGTAGTATAATATTATTACATAGACACCTCCTGTTGTATAATATTATTACGTAGACACCCCCTGTGATATAATATTATTACATAGACACCCCCTGTGGGTATATTTGGGTAAATTTGAAAAATCAATTTTTTTTGCTGACGTCATCAAATTCCGTCTGTTTTAAAGCCGTAAGGGGTTTAATTTCTTGTAATTTGCCCAAACTTGAGGGGGGTGTCCCTGTAATTTTTAAAACAATGGGGTTTTTTTTGTAATATGTCCAAACCTGAGGGGGTCTGAGTGTAAATCACTCAAATTAAATTTAGGGTTTCATGAAGATAGATGAGGATTTCGGCTTATTTTACTTTATTATGGTTAATTGGTGATAAGTGAACCATATAAAATTGGTGATAAGACAACTAATGATATGATGCTTGAATTTTCAACTCATACAAGAAAGAGGCAATATCATTTAGCAATACAGAAAAAGCTTGCTGCCAAAAGTAGAAGCCAGGTGCTGAAATAGTTTTTGAAAGTTTGTTACGTGTACTTTCTTGGAATTATATTGTTTTCATCAGTTTGTCAAAAATTCTACTAGGTTAAGACTGTCATGAACCTCCACTAATCAATAATAAAATTCCACGTTTTTTAGGTATAATTGTTGGTTGTACGTGTTCCTGTTTATGATGTTCATAAAAGATTTTTATTAGCTCTTAAATGAGGTTAGTATTTATTATTCTAATATTGGCATTAATTATTTAAATAATAATATGGGTGACACACTACTAACTTGCTATGGTGTATTTTCATTGCAGGAGAAATTGAAACTCGCTAGGCGTCGCATAGCACTATACTTGTATAAATGCAAGAATAACAAGTTGGCGTGGGATGTGAATGACCAAGCGTATGATGATGCAATTTCACTTTGAATTTCCCTATTGGATGCAGAAAAAATTACAGTATATGTTTTAGATACTAAATGTTTTTATTTTAAAATTTTATTTAGTCTTATGGTAAATTGCCCATTAATTAGTTTGAGCATATGAATATCGTCAAGATATCTTTTTCCTTAATAACTAGTTTTGACTTGAATTTGTTTGGCTTTTTACTAAACTAGAAAAGTGCACGTACTTTGTACGTGTCTATTTTTAATTTCATGTGTATTTTTCCTAAATTAGAGTAAAATTAGCTATCTTTATGTCATTGAATATCATATATTTACGACTGGTCAATTTATTTTTTAAGAAATTTATTTTTATTAATTTTTATTGATTTTGATGGCTTTGAATAGTTGTAATAAATTATAAAAATGATGAATGATTTAGTCACTACATCTCATAAAATTGGTTCTAAAATAAAATCATGTGAACATTATTTAGTTCATTCCATCATAGTAATTTTCATGTCAAGTTTATCCGTTATTCACCGATGACACAAGTTTCATCCGTTTCTTCACAAATTTCGCCTGAGCTTTTATCGATTTCACGAACATTTTTTCTTACTGGTTTTACCAGTTTTTCACCAATGTTTACCAATTTCACCGAAGTTCCATCGATTTATATGTTTTCACTGTTTAAATTTTTTTTTTTTCGATTTTTTCGCTTTTTAATCGATTATAACATTTCATTGTTTTTCCATTTTCCGTCAATCTTTTTTTCAATTTAAATCATTTTCTTCGGATTTTACCTTGTTTTGTCGGTTAAAGTTTAACTCGTTTTCATCTATTTCACTGAATCAACATATTATTCACCTAAACTTTTCATTGATTAAAAATATTTTCACTGACTTCAAGCTTTTTTGACTGATTTTACCCGTTTCTTCACAAATTTCACCCAAACTTTCATTGGTTCATATGTTCTCACTGTTTAAACTTTTTTAAAGCAATTTATCGCTTTTTTTTTATCGGTTATAACATTTTTCATTGTTTTCTCATTTTTTTATTGATTTCTTTTGTTTTTTCTTCAGTTTAAATCATTTTTCTACCGGTTTCACCAATTAAACCTTTTTTTTAACTGATTTCACTCGTTTTTACCATTTTAACCCATTTTTACCTATTTTTCATGTTTTAAAACTAATTTCACATGTTATTCACCTGAATTTTTCATTTATTAAATATGTTCTTACCAACTTTACATTTTTTTTTATCGATTTTTACCCTTTTTTCATCGGCTTTACTCAATTTTACTAGATTTCACTGGTTTCATAATTTTCTTACAAATTTCGTTCGAATTAATTTTCATCGATTCCTCATATTTGGACCAACTTTACCTTTATTTTAACCAATTTTATCCGTTTTCATCAATTTTTCACAAAATTTACCTAATCTTTTTTATCGATTTCAAATGTATTTAAGACTTCACATGCATTATTTTTCACCGGTTTTAAGTGCACATACTTTGTACGTGTCTATTTAATTTTGGTGGTATTTTGTTGTAAATCAGAGTAAAATTAACACCATTATGTCATAAAATATCACTGACATCTATTCAATTTATTAACTTCATCATGAGTATTTTTATCAATTTCTTTAGTTTTTTTTTCTGTTTAAACCATTTTTCTAATGGTTTGACTTTGTTTTTGTTGGTTGAACTTTTTTCATTTTACTGATTACACTCATTTTTACCAGTTTAATCAATTTTCATATGTTTTCACCGACTTTAGCATTTTTTTCAACGATTTTATGTAATTTCATCGTTTCACCAATGTAATCCATTTTTTTCGCGAATTTCACTTGAATTTACATTGATTTCATATGTATTTACCGAATTTTCAACTCAAATAATTATACATCTTCAATTATGTTTAAGTATATCTCAAATTATTTCACTTACCTTATCATTTGAAAGATATTTCTTTACCTATCTAAGCCGTTTAACTTATTATATTAGTTAGTTTGATTCAAGTTTCATTGATTTTTACTGGTTTTATATATTTTTGCTAATTTGCTCGTTCTTGATCAATTATAACCTATTGTTCGTTGTATTTTTTTATCTTCCATCGATTTATTTTATTTTCTCCTATTAAAACAAATTCTACTATTTCAGTTCACACTGTTTTTGCTAGTTAAACTTTTTTTTCTTTTCTGATTTTACTTATTTTTTTATTAGATTAACTTTATATTTCACTGATTTCACATTTTTTATCTATTTCACTTGAATTTTCATTATTCACATATTCTAACATTTTTTCAATGATTTAACCCATTCTTCATATATTTCACCTGTTTCTCACTGATTTGTTTCCCAGTTTTAACAAATATCGCTGGAATTTTCATCGAATTCACATATGTTTATCGATTTTATTGGCACTTTTTATTACCGATTTCACCAACTTTTTCACCTACTTCACCAGTGTTCATAAATTTCGTTCAGATCGATTTTACCTGTTTTAATCTATTACATAAAATTTATTTGATCGGTTTTATTAATTTTCATTGATTTTCATCCATTTTTCACTTATTTTACACATTTTTCTCGAAAAGATTCATGAAAATTTGAGGTAATGTTTCTCATGTCAAATAAATAATACTTAATCCACTAAGTCATAAGCATTTTTGTTCATTCATAGGTAAGAGCAATTCTACTTTAACATAATTTTATGATATTTAAGAGAATTTGATTTTTTTAAGGAGTGATATATTGTACTAAATCTTTAAATGAAACAAATAATATTTTTTACATAACAACATATTGGTAATACATTATAATAATTTTACAAATATACTTGAGCAACTATTCAAAATAATAGTATTTTTATTTTTATGTGTTATAGGAGAACAATAATGAAGTTATAAAAGTGATGTAAGAGTTAATTTCCTAATTATTGGAGTTAATGTAGAAAATAACTATAATAAAACTTCATTCTAATTTGAATATAATTTTGTTTTTCTTCCATATTGATTTTGCTTGGTTAGGAGGAAAGGAAGTTATAAATTTTCTTAAAATACTTAATTCTACCAAAATTTTGATGAGAAAATATAAGGAAAATTCATGTCTAATTATATTTTATTTATATATTTAAAAACTTGAATAAGAGTATTTTTGTCTTAAAAAAAGAATAAAACTTAAATTATTCAAACTTTTAGTATTAGTGAACAGCTGACTCAGCTGTTTAAAAAAAAAAAAAAAAAAAAAAACCTTTTAGTTTTAGTATAGATATAGATTACATGCCATTAACATTGTCAAGGCAAAATGGAGCCCAAAGCACAACATATGGCTACCAACAACATTAACCTTACTGACACAATTTACAACATCGGGGAAAATTAATCGGAAAATGAAGAAAAGGCATATATCATTATCAGACTATAAGAGGCAAAAAAAAGTAAACTGAACAATACATATTTCATTTGCATGAACACTGCACAATTTTGGCTTCTAGATAAGCACAAGTTATATGAAAACTTGTTTTAACACACTGTAAACAATGCAACTACATCACTTATATTCCAGACATGAATGAAATGTACTCATTTTTTCTATACAATGAAAAAGTATGATGTATTCCAATTGTCATCTTCACCTCAATTTCTCGGCATCATAAATCAATCTCAATGTCTAGTGACAGTAATATTATGTCAAAATTCTTCATTGAAACTAGAAGTTGTCCTTGGCTCGACGGATAGCACCTAAGGCCTCCACATCATCTGCCGACTAAAAAATGTTCAATGACCTCCGAATTTCCTTTCTTCAAGTGTGAAGGAACGGATTGCACAACTTATCCCTTTTTAACAAGGTTAGGATCTAGAAACGTAAATACATTTTGATCAGATAATATCTTCGAGAATAGGAAATCGAGTAAGCAATACAGAGAACAAATACAGATTTAATTTATGACTAATTGAAATCAACATGGAAAGTAAAAAAAGCTACTTAATCTACAACTAGAGTATGATCGGTTAAATTTGTTATACATATTAAACAAACTTGAAGTGTCCTCAAAGCGATATAGAAAACAGTAAGAGTCATGTAAACATGATGAAATCTATGGGGTCAAACCGCAGAACAAAGTGACTAAGATGATGGACAAAGAAGTACTGGTGAAAGAAACCCAACCTAAAAACACGCGTGCAAGGCGTGTTGAGGTTGCGAGAACTAGAACTTTGAATCAGAATACTCGAAACAGAGAGCTTAGTAACAACATTATGAGGTGTTCCCATTTTTGTGTAGAAATCCGAGAGGCTTGGAATACTGAAACAATGCCCACAAGACTTCCTAGGTATGATTGACCACATATCCCGTGTTGGGATTCGTTTAGATAATTAGCCCTTTAGGTAGCGGAAATTAAAATTTTTAAGGACCTCTTAGTAGAATCTTGCCAGGATACAATCTGGATGTATATATATGAATATAAATAACGAAGATAAAACTTTGTTACAAAGTTATACCTATCTCCTTGCAAATCCAAACAGTCAGCAAAGTAGATGCGTTTCTCCCTTTCTTTTCACGTTCGATCCCAAGTTGGTGTAGCATCCTACGTGTTGCGCCTCTACGGGTTGATACACCACAATATCACGAAAACCTTAATAATCCTAATCGGCTAGAACATAGAAATTATTAAGATCTAAAACTAGAGAATAATTTGGGAGCAAGAATAAAAAATCGAAAACTCCTCTGAAGAGAGAGAGGGAGTTCGGCCGAACTGGAGAGAGGGAGAGAGAGAATTTTGCTAGACAAATATTCTTGTGTGTTTGTTAGTTGTGAAATTTCATATAAGATCTATCATATATTCTCATATATATAGATAGCTTATATCTCCTAATCCTACTAGGACTAGGAGTTTAAGTCTTATATATCTCTACTCTTACATGGGTCATGGCCTTTTAATTGGAAGACTAAGTCTTCTAATTAATGCTCATTTCTTATTTAACTAATTGAAACTTTATTTAATTTCACAATTAAATGGCCAAATTAATTAATAACTCTCTCATTTAATTGAATTAGACTCTAAGCCTATTTAATTAAATATTCCTATAATTAATTCAATCTAATTCAATTAATTAACTTACAAATTAAATTTCAATTTAATTTATAATCTCGATCCAATTTCAATCGGATCTCGTCTGCTCCAATTGGGTCGACCCAGTGAATCTAGTTGTTCTTCGTTTCCTTGCTTTCGCTTAATGTGTATTGTGTATGCCCCCCGTAGGTTCACCACATCCTTGGCCGTGGGTTATAATTAAATATTTATTTAATTACTCGAGTATTAAATACTCTTAATCAATCGAACACTCTGTCGACTGATCATTCCAAAATTAGCACCCCTCCCAATTTGGGAATTCTCCCACCCTCCATGGTCGATGTCCGGCCACAAGCCCATGGAGACCAATCACTGGTGAATTAATTTATTGAACCTTTTAAACATTTACAACATACATATACGACATGATATCTCCATCATTCGATATCAGAGGCATATGGTATTTGAGACATTTTGCTCTCTCTTCGGGCGTCTTTGGGGCCATAGACTTAGAGAGTGCAATTCCATGTCTCATAGGAAGTAATCCTCTCTTGGATTCTTCCATACTGAATCTCTTCAATATTTTATATATGTATTGTGATTGGCAGAGGCCAAACAGTCTTCGATCTATCTCGGTAGATCCTTATACCTAGTACAAATGATGCTTCTCCCAAGTCCTTCATGAGAGTTGGGTAGACAGCCATGCTTTCTTTTAGATAACACCTTTACATTGTTTCCAATGAGAAGGATGTCATCAACGTAAAGCACCAAAAATTCAACTGTACTCCCACTGATTTTCTTGTACACGCAAGGTTCGAACACGTTCTTGATAAATCAAAATGTTTGGATTTGTTGGTCCCAAGTGGTCAGAAGAGGTTTAGAGGGGGGGGGGGGGGGTGAATAAACCTCTTTAAAAATTTTCTTCAAATTTAACTTTAAAACTTATACTTTTAACTGAACAGACTAAGCTGATCAGATTAGTTATTAACAGTTCTGTTCGCGAACAAATCTTTGAACAGCCTTGTTGACCACTCGTCTGATTATTACTTAGCTGATTTTGCTAAAATCAGTTTTAATACTTAGAGTACTTGCAGCGGATTTTCAAAGTGTTTTTCACAAGTAATCTTAGTAGTTTGAAAAATGTTTCCCCAGTTTTATAAACTCCTTTTTAACTCTTTTTCAAACAGTTAACTTAAATGTGTTTTTATGCAAACAGAAAATATGCAGATTTAAAAGCAATGTAAAAACACAAGTAATTTTTATAGTGGTTATATGGATTTGAATATCCTTTAGTCCACTCTTCCAAGTCACACAGATCTTGGGTTATACTATAATCACACAGTTTACAGTATACTCTGCTTGCGTCGAACAACAAATGATACGACCACAAGTTCGCAATAGGAAATCACACAGAAGACCTATTCTCTGAAGTTTGATCACTCACAAAGATGGATCACAACTCCGCACAACACTCTTGTTTACAAAATCACTCAGAAGATGTATTTTTCTTGATTCTTCAACTCTGCTTTCGTCAACAAATGACTAAGCTGATGAGTGAGCTGTTCTTGAGACTTAAAGAATTTTGCTTCGGAAATTTCTCTCAGAAAGTGTGTTGCTTCCTTCTTCTTCGTCTCTTTCAGCTATTTATACTTGAGGATAGAAAAATGTCCGTTGAAGAGAGACAAAATTCAAATTCCTCGAGTACTGGTCCTTAAAATCCGCGAACGGCTCTTTTGCAGTCTGTCCGTACTATGAACAGTACTATTCTGCAGGCAGCATTAAATGCACCCAGCTGATGAGAAGCAATTCTTCAATCATTTGTCTTTAATAACCTTGTACTTCAGCATTTATTACTCCAAGGGGCATTTATTACCGTTGGGAACACTTCATGATCTTCTTCACTTGGCTGACAAAAGTACAAGTCTGATGGTGGACTCAGCTGATCTCAATCTTGAACAAATCTGATTTGAGTCGGCTGTTCTTCATCAGTCTGATAACTTTACTTCAGCAGATCAGAAGTCTTGGACCTTGAAATTTTGACTCTTCTGATGTCTTCATTACTTAGTCGAAATTTCTTCTAAGGGATCATCAGCTAAGTTACTCCATACTTAGCCAATCTTTGAAGTTTTGGAATCCTTCAAAACCTCCCTTTACAAATTATCTTCAGAGCCTTCATCTTCATCCTTATCCAACAGGATTGTATCATCGAAACGGATGTTCCAACTTCGGGAAGCTTGCTTGAGTCCATAAATGGAACTCTGGAGTTTGCACACCTTGTGCTCATCTTCTTTGGATGCATATCCTTTCGGTTGCTCCATGTAGATCTCCTTATAAATGTCTCCATTGAGGAAGACGGTCTTCACATCCATCTGTCATATCTCGTAGTTACACCACGCATCTCTGGCCATCAAGATTCGAATGGATTTAGGCATTCCAATGGGTGAGAAGGTTTACTCAAAGTCAATGCCTGGTCTTTGAGTGTATCCTTTTACCACTAGTCGGCCCTTGTAGTTTATTATTGTTAGAGTTAGAGTTAGAGCATGAGTTAGAGTTATGGCGTGATAGGAATATTAGGTTTAGGTTGGGTATTTTGGTATTTATGGAGTCTTATCTCTTTGTATAAATACCCCTTCCTGGGTTCATTATTAATAACAATTTCATACTTTCTCCCCACATCTTTTCTCTTATAACATGGTATCAAGAGCTTAGGTTTTTGGTTACCGAGTGTTTTGAGAAAAAAAAAAAAGAGTAAACAAGATAGAGTAAAACCCTAGCCGCCGCGGCAACCATCTAACTCATCGCCGCGGCGGCTGGCCATTCAAAGTAAGGCGTTGTCTTTTTCGTTATTGTCCCACCACCATTAAAAGAAAAAAAAAGTTCTACCATCTTCTTAAACAAGTCCATTTTTTTTTACCCACCCACTCAACTCAGATTCACAACTAGCCCCATCCACGCTCAGTTTTCGCAGCCACAACGGCTGCTTCAGAATCTGCCCAATAGATCTGCTCGTTTTTATCTTTCTTTTGCAATTGTTTAGGGTGCCACAGTTTCAACCCTAGCCCAATTCGGGGAGTAGTGCAAAGATGAGTAGTTGTTCTGGACTTCTGGTGGTTATATTTCTGGATTGGTGTGTTGAGCAACTCTATGGTTAGTTGCTCAGGGGGAGTAGTGAGTAATAATTATTTTTTGCTTTCTAGGTATTTTTTGTTGTTTGGTTTGTTGGGTTTTGGTTGGTGACATTGTTGTTGTTGATGGAAGTTGTTGCAATTGAATTGTTGCTTGGTAATTTTCGGTAGTGTCGTCGTCGCGCACTATTTGTTAGACATTTGGTTGGAATCAAATTACGGTCGAGGAAGCTACAGAGTGTTAGCGGATGTTATCCCCGGTGTCGGCATTGATCCCCAAGATTGTCGGTTGTGTGGATCAAGTGATCCATTTGTTATGTTTTGATTGGTGGTTTGCCAATCGTTGTCACCGTGGTGTTCGCGGGTATTAGTTTCGACGTTGAAATTGGTTATCAAGAGTTCTCCAATTCAATGCAATTTGTTATCAAGTTTATCATCAATTGTCAACTATTGCTACAACCTTCACTTAGTTATTCTTATTTATGGTGTTTTATGTTTAGTTGTTATCTAGTGATTATCGTATTTGTAACAAGCTCAGAGCTAATAGCTCTAGCTTGAGGGGGAGTGTTAGAGTTAGAGTTAGAGCATGAGTTAGAGTTATAGCGTGATAGGAGTATTAGGTTTAGGTTGGGTATTTTGGTATTTATGGAGTCTTATCTCTTTGTATAAATACCCCTTCCTAGGTTCATGATGCAGGATTTATAAACGCAAGTATACGCAATCGCAACAAGTAATATAATGATAAGTAGAGTATCGTCTCCACAGGGAATTAATGAGCTAAACTAACTAATTACTAAGGATCACTATTTTTCTTATCCAAATTAACGAATCTTTGTGATTATTATAACTAAGCAATAATGAAAGTAAAACTAAATTATAAACTGACATGATTGACTATGATGATTAAAGCCTAGGATTACAACTTCCTTCCATGTTAAACTAATTGCTTTTATTTTCCCAATAATTCTATTTCAATTAAGATTTATTGCTAGTCTAGGGCACTTAACCTAATCAAAGAGCTATATTCCTATGCCAATGAAGTTAGGCCAAATTGAATCAAGAACAAGCCCTAATTGTGACTACCTAAGGAAATTAAGTATATTCCTATCTTAATTGCTAAATAAATTACCCAATTCGATGTGGGTGCAATTCGTACAAAGGTTACCCAATCTTTAACCTAAAACCTAATTTCCTCTCCCGATTCAATTAGATTTGTGAAACAATAGTTGATCAGGCTATTGAAATTTAAGCACAAGAATGGGTAAACAATAGAATAAGGAAAAATAAATAACAATCAATTTAAACAAAGAATTCCATTACAATCCTAGAAAAGTAAATTTAGTTCATAGCTAAAACGGAAATAAACTTAAGAATAATTAAAGTCATGAGTATAAGAACACAAAAGAGAAAAGAAAATTGCAAAGGATGAGAAAAGAGAAGTAGATCTGTTTCTTCAATCTTCAAGAATTCAGTTCTCCGATGTTTTTCATGCTCTTGAATGATCTTTTTTTGTTCTTGGCCTCCCTCTTGTCAAAAAGTGTTCCAAGATGTCTTTTCTCTCTCTTCCTCCACTTAAATATCAGTTTCCAAGTGAAATTAGGGCACTAGTAGTGAAATTCGCGGAAATCTTGCGCCCCAGCGGAAAATTAGTTTCGCCCCAGCGGAGGTCTGCTTTGTGATTTCGCTCCAGCGGAGATATTTTCCGCCCCAGGGAAGAGGCTTCTGTTTGCACATACAAAGATCCAGAGAAAAATCTGAAAAATTCACACGAAAATACCAAAATGAGTACGTGACTCACCAACGAGAAAAACCAAGTTAAACCGAATGAAAACGATCTAAGATCTCCAGAAATTCATGTCATTCCCCGCAAAAATACATAGAAATTAACTCTATTTTGTAGAGTTAACACACCCCCAAACTTACTATTTTGCTAGTCCCGAGCAAAAGACAAAAAAATAGACCACAAGAATTGGACACGACCAAACAAAAGACAACAACTCAAACATTTACAATCATGCATTCCAAGTCAGACTAGTAACCATCACTTTCAAAACGTTATGCATTGTATCATGTTATTCCTGCGTGTGTGTATGTATACATAATATGAGAATGTCGGAATCACCCAGATCACTATAGCTTCAAAATCATTGAGCCTAATTGCATGAATTCTTAAATTGCCAAGCCTATTCTCTATTTTCTCAAGTCATTAAACTCATCACTAAGTTCTAACAATGCTTTCAGTCGAAGTTATGGAATCCTTTATGTTTGAACTTTCACTTAGCCTTTTTTATTCATTATTTAGCATAACTCAAGTATATTTAGCACCACTCGCACTCATAACCTGTTCTAAAGAAGCAGTCAACATAGAGGAGTGCAGATTAATTAAGCCAATGCACCCATATGTCGTTCATCTTATCGCAGTCAAGTTAAAGGAGTACAAGTATAAGTCTCAAGCGATGAGATTTTTCAGGTCTCATACAAGTGAGGTTATTTTCTTTGAATTTAACTTAAAGCTTTTCAGTAATTTGCTTCATTTGGTTCTTATTAAAGTCATCCTTATCCCCAAACTTAGGCAAAACTATCACTTAGATTCTAAGTTTTCTAATCCTCGAATCTAGAGATGAGGTAGGCAAGATAAAATTTCTTAAGCTCTATTCTAGACTATAATTCACTAACTTCATCCTAAATCCTCGATTATGCATTCGTGCTTCGAATTTTTGCAGGAAAAACAATCAACAACACATAAAATTTCGAAAATTTGATCAAAAATCGACCTAGCATGCACAACGTAAATGCAATCACCCCCAAACTTAAGAAAAACATTGTCCTCAATGATGAAACTAATGAAAATAAAAGATAAAAGAATAAATCTGAAGACAAAAATGAAATAAAGTAACAAAAAGACGTCCCTTATTTCATCTTGATTTCATTCTTCATCATGTATCTCCTCTTGGTGGCGAATGGAGCAGCGACGGCGGTTGACGTAGCGGTGGCACGGCAAAGCTAAAGGAAAAGTAGGGGAAAGTGTTTGAAGAGGAGAGGTGTTTGGCATTTTATGAAATTATGGTTTGAGACTTTTGCTGGGGCGGAGTATTTTTGTGCTGGGCCGAAGTGAGTTCTGAAAATTAGCTATAGATTCCAGTGGGAACTTTGCGGGGGCGGTACTACTTCTCCGCCCCAGCAAAGTGTGTTCTGAAAATTCATTCAAAATTCGGTCCGATCAATTTTCGCTGGGGCAATAAATTCTTTCCGCGGGGGCAGATCACGTTCTGTCCACTTCTCTCTCTCTCTCATTTTTTTGTTTTTTTTTGTTTTTTTTTTTAAACTTGGGTTGCCTCCCAACAAGCGTCTTATTTATAGTCACGGCTTGACTTTGTCCATCTTATTTCGGATCGCCCAGAGTGATGGTGGCGATTTGACGATCAATGTTGCCCCCCAAATAATTCTTTAGTCTTTGTCCATTGACCTTGAAAGTTCTCCCACTGTGTTCATATTGTACTTCCACAGGTCCATAAGGAAAAACCTCCGTAACAAGAAAAGGGCCAGACCACCTCGATTTGAGATTTCCCGGAAATAATTTAAGGCGAGGGTTATACAATAACACCCATTGTCCAGGCTCAAATTATCGACGGATGATCTTTTCATCGTGTATCTTCTTAATTTTCTTTTTGTAAAGCATGACACTTTCATTTTCCGGCGGCTTAATTTCTTCCAGTTTATTGACATGTAAAAGTTGTTTTTCATGTCTTCTAGACTTATTGCCAACCCTTTTTGCATGAGTTCTCTCTTCATTGAAATACCCACCATAAGGCCACAAATGATGGTGATGTAAGATTCTTTCGGTTTTCACTTCAACAAACTGTTTGAGCTCTAAATCTGGGGGTTCTTCAATTAACGAATTCTTAGAATTTGCAGACTTTACCGGCCTTTTAATCATCTCACTTTTCAAGTTTGGTTGGGTAAATCTTTTAGTAAGATCAAGAGTTTTCACACAATCCAACTTGTCACCTTTCTCATCCTCTTTTGAAATCAATGGAGTTTCAAACAAATCATGAGGATGATTATGTAGAAATGTATCAGAAATAGTATCTTTTACCACCTTGATTGAGAAACAATCTTCCTTTTTCTGATGGTGCTTCAACGATGAATAAATATTGAAGGTTACTTCTTGATCTTGAACTCTCATCTTGAGTTCTCCTTTTTCAACATCAATCAAGGCTCGGCCGGTAGCTAGAAAAGGCCTTCCAAGTATGATTGGCATATCTCGATCTTCCTCCATATCCAGAACTATGAAGTCTGCCGGGAATATAAATTTGTCCACTTTAACCAAGATGTCTTCTATTATTCGTCTCGGATAACTAAGAGTTCGATCAACCATTTGCAACGTAACAGAAGTGGGCTTTGCTTCCCCCAAACCAAGCTTTCTAAAGATCGACAATGGCATCAATTTTACACTTGCACCTAAATCGCATAATGCCTTATTGATCAACTGATTTCCAATCGTGCACGGAATAGTGAAACTTCCTGGATCTTTCAATTTTAGTGGAAGCTTTCTTTGAATAAGCGCGCTGCACTCTTCAGTAAGTGCTACAGTTTCATAATCTCCCAATCTTCTTTTCCTTGATAAGATGTCTTTCATGAATTTTGCATAGCTCGGCATCTGTTCAAGGGCTTCAACAAAGGGAATGTTGATGGATAACTTCTTGAAGATGTCAAGAAATTTTTGAAACGGTTTATCCAACTTTTGTTTTTGTAGTCTCTGGGGGAATGGAGGTGGTGGATATTCTTGAACTTTCGGTTTCTCATGTTTTGCTTCATATCCCTTGGATTTCTTTTCCACATCATCTCCATTATTGATTCACTCGGTGGCTTCACTTTTTCTTTCTCAACCTTTCTAGTGTTACCCTCGATCTCCTTTCCACTTCTGAGAGTTATAGCTTTGCGTTGCTGCATATTATCATTTCTTGGGTTGATTTCAGTATCTGCCGTCAAAGCTCCATGAGATCAGGCATTAAGATTATTGGCCAGTTGGCCAATTTGCGTCTCCAAAGCACGGATAGAAGCATTCTGGTTTTGCATTATGACATCTGTCTTTTGCATGTATTGGAGCAACAATTCTTCTGTAGAGGGTTTTTGTACTTGTGTTGGTGCATGAGCTTGTTGAAAACCCGGAGATGCAGTTGTTCCTTGAGCTTGAATGTGTGATTGATTACCACCCCATGAGAAATTAGGGTGATTTCTCCATCCCGGATTATATGTGTTGGAATAAGGATTGTTTCTCAGACTATTCGAATTTCCAACAAAATTAACCGATTTTGGATTCTCATGGCAATGTGCAACCGAATGATTATCTCCACAAATGTCACAAGTGGCATATATTCTTTGAACACTGTTTCTACTACAGTTCTCATCAAGTTTCTTTGTGAGAGCTGCCAATTGAGATGTTAGAGAAGCAATAGCGTCAACATCTATAACTCCGGCTATCTTGTTCTGCTCCGTGCGTCTTGATGACCACTGTTGAATATTAGATGCCATTTCCTCAATAATATATCTAGCTTCATCAGGAGATTTTCCCACAAGAGCACCATTTGCTGCAGCATCGAGGTTTCCTTTTATGTTATCTGTAAGCCCATTATAAAAAGACTGAATTTGTAACCAATCTGGAACTTGATGGTTAAGACACTTTTTTAGCATATCCTTAAACCTCTCCCAGGCTTCATCTAAAGTTTCATCTTTATATTGCAGAAAATCAGTGATGTCATTCCTCATCCGAGCAGTTTTTGCAGGTGGAAAAAACATAGCTAAAAACTTATCCACTAACTGATTCCACGTTGTAATAGACTCATCTGGCAGAGCTTCTAACCAATCTGTAGCCTTCCCAGTCAAAGAGAATGGGAACAATCTCAGTCTGACAGCATCTGATGATACTCCATTGAATTTAAATGTATCACACATCCTCAAAAATATTTTCAAGTGTTTGTTCGGATCCTCATGAGAATGCCCGAAGAATTGTTTCGACTCAAGCATATGTATAACTGCTGGCTTGATCTCAAAATTATTGGCCTGGACAGTTGGCCTAGTAATACTTGATCTAAGTCCGTCAACATGAGGGACTGCATAATCTCTGATAGAGCGATTCGCACCAGCTGCTGCTTCTCCATTGACTTGTTCGCCCATAGTCTGACCTTGAGACTCAAAATTTATTTTCAGCCTTTTTAATCTTCGAATTGTGCGCTCAATTTCAAGATCTAATGGAATAAATTCTTTATTTTGATCACTGCGCATGCAAAGAATAAATGTCCTGAAAATAAAGAAAGAGACAACAAATAAAAATTTGATATAAGAAAAGAATGATTGATATTAATATTAGCAAAATAGCTCAAATAATTCCCCGGCAACGGCGCCAAAAACTTGATGCAGGATTTATAAACGCAAGTATACGCAATCGCAACAAGTAATATAATGATAAGTAGAGTATCGTCTCCACAGGGAATTAATGAGC
Source organism: Penstemon barbatus (assembly GCA_003313485.2). Lineage (NCBI taxonomy): Eukaryota > Viridiplantae > Streptophyta > Magnoliopsida > Lamiales > Plantaginaceae > Penstemon > Penstemon barbatus. Next base: position 53,794,765 of record CM064877.1, on the reverse strand, counting down.
TAAACTAACTAATTACTAAGGATCACTCTTTTTCTTATCCAAATTAACGAATCTTTGTGATTATTATAACTAAGCAATAATGAAAGTAAAACTAAATTATAAACTGACAAGATTGACTATGATGATTAAAGCCTAGGATTACAACTTCCTTCAATGTTAAACTAATTGCTTTTATTTTCCCAATAATTCTATTTCAATTAAGATTTATTGCTAGTCTAGGGCCACTTAAGTTTTTACAATTTCTTTCCAGAATATTGTAAAACTAATCTAACCTAATCAAAGAGCTATATTCCTATGCCAATGAAGTTAGGCCAAATTGAATCAAGAACAAGCCCTAATTGTGACTACCTAAGGCAATTAAGTATATTCCTATCTTAATTGCTAAACAAATTACCCAATTCGATGTGGGTGCAATTCGTACAAAGGTTACCCAATCTTTAACCTAAAACCTAATTTCCTCTCCCGATTCAATTAGATTTGTGAAACAATAGTTGATCAGGCTATTGAAATTTAAGCACAAGAATGGGTAAACAATAGATCTCAATAAAATAGAATAAGGAAAAATAAACAACAATCAATTTAAACAAAGAATTCCATTGCAATCCTAGAAAAGTAAATTTAGTTCATAGCTAAAACGGAAATAAAATTAAGAATAATCAAAGTCATGAGTATAAGAACACAAAAGAGAAAAGAAAATTGCAAAGGATGAGAAAAGAGAAGTAGATCTGTTTCTTCAATCATCAGGAATTCAGTTCTCCGATGTTTTTCATGCTCTTGAATGAACTTTTTTTGTTCTTGGCCTCCCTCTTGTCAAAAAATTGTTCCAAGATGTCTTTTCTCTCTCTTCCTCCACTTAAATATCAGTTTCCAAGTGAAATTAGGGCACTAGTAGTGAAATTCGCGGAAATCTTGCGCCCCAGCGGAAAATTAGTTTCGCCCCAGCGGAGGTCTGCTTTGTGATTTCGCTCCAGCGGAGATATTTTGCGCCCCAGCGAAGAGGCTTCTGTTTGCACATACAAAGATCCAGAGAAAAATTTGTAAAATTCACACGAAAATATCAAAATGAGTACGTGACTCACCAACGAGAAAAACCAAGTTAAACCGAATGAAAACGATCTAAGATCTCCAGAAATTCATGTCATTCCCCGCAAAAATACATAAAAATTAACTCTATTTTGTAGAGTTAACAGTTCATTACTAATAACAATTTCATACTTTCTCCCTACATCTTTTCTCTTATAACAATTACCTCTCCGTTCACTCCAAGCTTCTGCTTATAGATCCACTTGCAACCCACGGGTGTTACTCCCATTAGTGGATCTACCAAGGTCCAGACCTTGTTGGAGTGCATGGAGTCCAACTCGGATTTCATGGCTTCGTGCCACTTTCCCGAATCTATGTCCAACATAGCTTCATCGTAAGTCCATGGGTCGGTTAAAGACTGTCCAGTCTCGTGCAGGAGACCATAGTACCTCTCGAGTTCTCTACGTTGTCTTTATGACCTACGAAGTATTGGTGTACTTTCTGGTGCACTTTAATGCTATTGTTCTCCCACTGCCTGTGGTAATGGGTCGGCTTGATCAATCTCGTCGACCTTTTCAGCTTTAGTGACATCATCCAGTTCTATGTTGTGTTCTTTCTTGTCCAACAAGAAATCCTTCTCCGAGAAGTGCGCGTTTCTTGAGACAAACGTAGTCTGTTTTGTAGGATCATAGAACTCGTATCCTATCGAGTTTTTCGGATACCCCACGAATTTGCACAAAGTGGATTTAGGTTCCAGTTATCTTCCACTAGCTTCTTGACGTAAGCGGGAGATCCCCATATGCGCATGAATGCGTATGAGGGTGCCTTGCCAAACCATAATTCGTATGGTGTCTTCTGTACGAATTTAGGAGGTATCATATTTAGTATCTTCGTTGCCGTGATGAGGGCATGTCCCCAAAATGAAAGAGAAAGGCCAGTGGCACTCATCATGGATCGAACCATGTCCATCAAAGTTCGATTCCTTCTCTCTGCTACTCCATTTAATTGAGGTGTAGCTACAAGATAATTCATAAATTTGTTACTAAGAAATTCGCCACCTCGGTCTGAACGAAGAGCCTTTATCGTTGACCGAGTTGATTCTGTACTTCCATTTTGAATTATTTGAATCGCTCAAAGGCTTCAGACTTGTGTTTCAACGAGAACACATACCCATAACGACTATAGTCGTCAGTGAAGGTAATGAAGTAATCGTAAACACATACCCATAACGACTATAGTCGTCAGTGAAGGTAATGAAGTAATCGTAGCCACCTCAGGCACTTTTTCTTAGTGGTCCACATACGTCAGTATGTATTAAGTCCAATGTTTGCGTGGCTCGCTCAGGGTTTCCCTTAAATGGCAGTTTTAGCCATTTTACCCTTAAGACATGGTTCACATGGTTGCATTTTATCATTGTGCTTTATTTCAAACGCACCAGATGATGCTAACGTTTGAATCCTTGACTTGGATATATGTCCAAGTCGAGCGTGCCACAATTGGGCAGATATTTCATTGTCTTGTTTTCTTTTAGTTTGTTGTACGTGCATAACTAACTTAGGTGGTTCTATGGTGTATAGTTCATCCTTTAATGTACCAGTGATAAACAAACGATCATTCATGAATAATGAAAAGGAACCTTTATTAATTGAAAAATTAAAATCTTCATTATCCAAAATATAGAAAATATTGATGCAGGATTTATAAACGCAAGTATACGCAATCGCAACAAGTAATATAATGATAAGTAGAGTATCGTCTCCACAGGGAATTAATGAGCTAAACTAACTAATTACTAAGGATCACTCTTTTTCTTATCCAAATTAACGAATCTTTGTGATTATTATAACTAAGCAACAATGAAAAGTAAAACTAAATTCTAAACTAACAAGATTAACTATGATAATTAAAGCCTAGGATTACAACTTCCTTCAATGTCAAACTAATTGCTTTTATTTTCCCAACAATTCTATTTCAATTAAGGTTTATTGCTAGTCTAGGGCACTTAAGTTCTTACAATTTCTTTCCAGAATATTGTAAAACTAATCTAACCTAATCAAAGAGCTATATTCCTATGCCAATGAAGTTAGGCCAAATTGAATCAAGAACAAGCCCTAATTGTGACTACCTAAGGCAATTAAGTATATTCCTATCTTAATTGCTAAACAAATTACCCAATTCGATGTGGGTGCAATTCGTACAAAGGTTACCCAATCTTTAACCTAAAACCTAATTTCCTCTCCCGATTCAATTAGATTAGTGAAACAATAGTTGGCCAGACTAATGAAATTTAAGCACAAGAATGGGTAAACAATAGATCTCAATAAAATAGAATAAGGAAAATAAACAACAATCAATTTAAACAAAGAATTCCATTGCAATCCTAGAAAAGTAAATTTAGTTCATAGCTAAAACGGAAATAAACTCAAGAATAATCAAAGTCATGATTACAAGAACACAAAAGATAAAAGAAATTTCAAAGGATGAGAAAAGAGAATTAGATATGTTTCCCCAATCTTCAAGAATTGTCTTCTCAGATGTTTTTCCACGCTTCTCAATGATATTTTCTTGTTTTTGGTCTCTCCTCATGTCAAAAAGTGTTCCCCCATCCTTTCTCTCTCTTCCTCAATTAATATATAGCTTTCCAAGTGAAACTAGGGCACTAAAAGTAAACTTCGCAGAAATCTTGTGCCCCAGCGGAAAATTAGTTCGCCCCAGCGGAGGTCTGCTTTGTGATTTCGCTTCAGCGGAGAGATTTTCCGCCCCAGCGAAGAGCCTTCTGTTTGCACGTCCAAAAATCAAGAGAAAAATCTGAAAAATTCACAAGAAAATACCAAAATGAATACGTGACTCACCAACGAGAAAAACCAAGTTAAACCGAATGAAAATGATCTAAGATCTCCAGAAACTAATACCATTCCTCGCAAAAATACATAGAAATTAACTCTATTTTGTAGAGTTAACAAATATTTTTCATCTTGTTCTCCCACTTTGTTCATCTTGTACTACCACAACTCCATAGGGAAAAACCTTCGTAACTATACAAGGGCCAGACCACCTTGATTTGAATTTTCCCGAAAATAGTTTAAGGCGGGAATTATACAATACCACCCGTTGTCCAGGCTCAAATTCTCGACGGATGATCTTTTCATCGTGTATCTTCTTAATTTTCTTCTTGTAAAGCGTGACACTTCCAATTTCCGGTGACCTAATTTCTTCCAGTTCATTGACATGTAAAAGTTCTTTTTCATGTCTTCTAGACTTATTGTCAACCCTTTTTGCATGAGTCCTCTCTTCACAGAGATCACCACTATAAGGCCACAAATGATGGTGATGTAAGATTCTTTCAGTTTTCACTTCAACAAACTGTTTGAGCTCTAAATCTGGGGGTTCTTCAATTAACGACTTCTTAGCATTCGCAGACTTTACCGGCCTTTCCATCATCTTACTTTTCAAGGTTGGTTTGGTAAATCTTTTAGTAAGATCAAGAGTTTTCACACAATCGACCAACTTGTCACCTTTCTCATCCTCTTTTGAAATCAATGGAGTTTCAAACAAATCATGAGGATGATTATGTAGAAATGTATCAGAAATAGTATCTTTTACCACCTTGATTGAGAAACAATCTTCCTTTTTCTGATGGTGCTTCAACGATGAATAAATATTGAAGGTTACTTCTTGATCTTGAACTCTCATCTTGAGTTCTCCTTTTTCAACATCAATCAAGGCTCGACCGGTAGCTAGAAAAGGCCTTCCAAGTATGATTGGCATATCTTGATCTTCTTCCATATCCAGAACTATGAAGTCTGCCGGGAATATAAATTTATCCACTTTAACCAAGATGTCTTCTATTACTCCTCTCGGATAACTAAGAGTTCGATCCGCCATTTGCACGTAACAGAAGTGGGCATTGCTTCCCCCAAACCAAGCTTTCTAAAGATCGACAATGGCATCAAATTTACACTTGCACCTAAATCTCATAATGCCTTTTTGATCAACTGATTTCCAATCGTGCACGGAATAGTGAAACTTCCTGGATCTTTCAATTTTGGTGGAAGCTTTCTTTGAATAAGCGCGCTGCACTCTTCAGTAAGTGCTACAATTTCATAATCTCCCAATCTTCTTTTCCTTGATAAGATGTCTTTCATGAATTTTGCATAGCTCGGTATCTGTTCAAGGGCTTCAACAAAGGGAATGTTGATGGATAACTTCTTGAAGATGTCAAGAAATTTTTGAAACTGTTTATCCAACTTTTGTTTTTGTAGTCCCTGGGGGAATGGAGGTGGTGGATATTCTTGAACTTTCGGTTTCTCCTGTTTTGCTTCATATCTCTTGGATTTTTTTTCCACATCATCTCCATTATTTTGCTTACCCTCTATTGATTCACTCGGTGGCTTCACTTCTTCTCGCTCAAGCTTTCTAGTGTTACCATCGTTCTCCTTTCCACTTCTGAGAGATATAGCTTTGAATTGCTGCATATTATCATTTCTTGGGTTGATTTAAGTATCTGCCGGCAAAGCTCCATGAGATCGGGCATTAAGATTATTGGCCAGTTGGCCAATTTGCGTCTCCAAAGCACGGATAGAAGCATTCTGCTTTTGCATTATGACATCTGTCTTTTGCATGTATTGGAGCAACAATTCTTCTGTAGAGGGTTTTAGTACTTGTGTTGGTGCATGAGTTTGTTGAAAACCCGGAGGTGCAATTGTTCCTTGAGCTTGAATGTGTGATTGATTACCACCCCATAAGAAATTAGGGTGATATCTCCATCCCGGATTATATGTGTTGGAATAAGGATTGTTTCTCAGACTATTCGAATTTCCAACAAAATTAACCGATTTTGGATTTTCAGGGCAACGTGCAACCGAATGATTATCTCCACAAATGTCACAAGTGGCATAGATTCTTTGAACATTGTTTCTACTACAGTTCTCATCAAGTTTCTTTGTGAGAGCTGCCAATTGAGATGTTAGAGAAGCAATAGCGTCAACATCTATAACTCCGGCTATCTTGTTCTGCTCCGTGCGTCTTGATGACCACTGTTGAATATTTGATGCCATTTCCTCAATAATATCTCTAGCTTCATCAGGAGATTTTCCCACAAGAGCACCATTTGCTTCAGCATCGAGGTTTCATTTTATGTTATCTGTAAGCCCATTATAAAAAGACTGAATTTGTAACCAATCTGGAACTTGATGGTGAGGACACTTTTTTAGCATATCCTTAAACCTCTCCCAGGCTTCATCTAAAGTTTCATCTTTATGTTGCAGAAAATCAGTGATGTCATTCCTCATTCGAGCAGTTTTTGCAGGTGGAAAAAACTTAGCTAAAAATTTATCCACTAACTGATTCCACGTTGTAATAGACTCTATCTGGCAGAGCTTCTAACCAATCTGCAGCCTTCCCAGTCAAAGAGAATGGGAACAATCTCAATCTGACAGCATCTGATGATACTCCATTGAATTTGAATGTATCACACATCCTCAAAAATAGTTTCAAGTGTTTGTTCGGATCCTCATGAGCATGCCCGAAGAATTGTTGATGAGGGGTAACTTGGATTCTGCGTTACAACAGCCTAGCAAGGTCGGAATTCACCTATCTCGACCTCACGAGCATAAATCCGAGCCCAAAACTCATGAATCCTACGCTGACTCTACAAAGGAAGCTTAGGGTCCAAAATTACTGTTGGGCCGAGCTCAGGCCCAGGCCCGTGGGCCGAGAAATACACACCTGCGGGTGGTTCACCTGACTCCAGATCTCAGCTATAAATAGTCCAAGCATTTATGACACGACACAACTTTCCAAGTGCTCTTCCTCCGACGCTGGTGCTCGGATCTACTTAGGAAGTATTGTATAGACTTTCATATGTGTATTTCATCCTCTAGCTTGTACGGCATCCAATAATGCTCGGATAGGACTCTCAATCCTTGTAATTTGTACTCAATCATTCTGAATACAATACTATTGATCTTTTATCTCCATTTACATACACCAACGCAACATTTTTCTCCACCCATATCGAACTAACGAAATCCCGTAAGATCAATTGGCGCCCACCGAGGGGCCTTATTCGAGTATTAGATCGAAATATGCCTACTACGAGGAGGAATACGTATAACCGAGGAGAACCTTCCCATGCAGCAGGAGCGCAGAATTCGGTCAATAATGAGCCCGATAATCTGTCGTGTGCGGCTCAACAACCAGAGGTTCCACCGGTTGTACCGCAGGATAATGTTCCAATTCACACGACGGTTGGAGATCTAAGGTCCATCATAGGCACGATGTGTAGGGAGTTTCTGATCGGAGGAAGGGCTGATCAATTGCCTGTAGATCAGCCAGCAGTTCATGGCAGACCTGAAATACCATCTTCGAATATCCAAAGGGAGAACAGTGTACTGCGATCTATATCGCATGCGCCAGCAACAAACCCTCCTCGGGGTGTGCCATCAAGAATCAATGCCTGATCAGAAATCCCGCCGAAAACAGTACATGATGTGGAAGATTCAATAGTAGGGGAGAGCCACCCTTCTGGTGCTGTCAGGGACAAAAAATCGACCTACAAAAGGATTACTGATTTTGAACTGGAAAGGATAGTGCAAGAGAGAGTAGCTAAGGAATTGGAGAAGGAAGGTACATTGATTCCTCGCGGCAATTGTGCTGACAGGCGAGTGGGAAATGTTCCGAATAGAGAGAGTCTACGAGACAGGGAGGTCTCAAACAGTATCATGCGTTGTTCGCCATTTTGTCAAGAAATACGCGAAGCTCGAAACGCGGAAACAGTACCGACCAGGCTTGCACGGTATAACGGGACTACCGACCCCGGGGAACACATCAACAGCTTTATTAATGTGATGAACTTATACGGACATTCTGAGGACTTTTGTTGCAAGATCATGGTTACTACCTTTGAGGGAATTGCCCTCGACTGGTTCGGGAAGTTGCCACCTAACTCCATATTTTCCTTCGAGGAATTTTGCGATAAATTAAAACACCAATTTGCTAGTCAAAGGAAACCGAGGTTACCAGCAAATCATTTGGGAACCGTAAAACAGTTGGAAGGAGAAACTTTGAGACAATGGTTAGCAAGGTTCAGTATCGAACTTCTCAAAGTTGACACTCCGCAGATCGAATATCTGTCCTCATTAATGTTTGAACTAACAAGGAGTACTCAGTTCGGAAATGCCTTGTGCAGAAAACAACCGAAATCCTTCGAGCGAATTATGGAAATCGCTGAGAAATATATGATTCAGGAAGAAATGAATAAGTTAAAAAGCTCGCATACTGTGAAACTTCCTCTTAACAAGAAACAAGATCGGGCTCCTATTCCAAAGCCCGGTGATTACGGAGGATCGACCAGAGGGTCCGTTTGGCAACGAATCAACACTTATAAACCACATATGCCGCCCCAAGGGTCGAATTTCTATGGGCCTCCCTATGAACGAGCTCGACCTCCTAGATCGGGAAAAATTCAGTTTACCGAACTTAATAGTTCAAAGGAAGAGGTGTTAACTGTATTAGAAGAAGGAAACTTGATTCCCGAGGCTCAAAGAATCACTCAGGCTAGGCCAGGTGCGTTGGGTTACGACCAATACTGTCGATACCACCGGGCTCGGGGGCACAGCACGGAAAACTGTTACCAACTGAAAGTCGAAATAGAAAAACTAATTGCACAAGGAAAACTCAAAGAATTTGTCAAAGGAGGTAACTATAACAATCGTTATAGGTCCAGGAGCCCGCGAAAGTTTAATACTCAACAGAAGCAGGTTCGAAATCAAACGGAAGAGCGGTCAAACGGAGTGATAAACATGATTGCTGGCGGACCAGCAGGAGGAGATAGCAGAAATGCTAGAAAAAGAACATTGAGATCAATAAAGGCTGGGGTCTCTGCAAAGAGGGAAATTCTATCCTTGGAATTTCCCTCCATGGAAAATCAAGTTATAAGTTTCAGTGAGGCTGATCGACCTTCGGACGTTAATTGGGATACAAACGAAGACGATCCAGATTTTTCCATGGTGTTGACATTGAAAATCGCTAATTTCGAAGTTAAGAGAGTGCTGGTCGATAATGGAAGCTCGGCAAATATTATCTCTTCGGAAGCTCTCACAAGGATGAATCTTTGTCACCCACATCTGGATCGAGTAACCACTCCTTTGGTTGGTTTTGGGGGATCGGAGATCGTCCCGCTTGGGACCATTCTTTTGAGCACGACTCTAGGAAGCAAGCCGAAGAATATAACAAGAATGATCAAATTCCTAGTGGTAGATACGTCATTCGCTTACAATGCCATATTAGGGAGACCAGCTCTAAACATCTTCAAAGCGGTTGTATCTACCTATCACCAAAAGATAAAATTCCCGACCGAGGGGGGAGTAGGAGAAATGAGGAACGATCAATACATGGCCTGGGAATGCTATAATTCATCTTTAAGCATTAAAAAGAAAGTGGAACCCGAACTCCCGATTAAGAGGAAAATAGCTGAATTGGAGTCTGATGTAAAATCACCAATTCCCGACTACGATAAATTACAAGGAAAGAAAGGGAAAAATGTCGACATGAGTGTGCAAGCACCTGGCCACAAAAAAGTAACTTTAGTTCCGGGATCCCCCGAGAAATTCACCAAAATCGGAACGGAGTTAAGCGAGGGCATGGAAACCATGCTCATTGAATTTTTACAGAAAAATGTGGACGTTTTTGCCTGGAGCTCAGATGATATAGTTGGAATCGATCCGCGGGTAATAACACATTCATTGAACATCTATCCAAAGGCAAAACCTGTAAGGCAAAAGAAGTGCAATCACGGTCGCGAAAAGGAAAAAATAATCAATGCAGAGGTCGATAGATTGCTAGCAGCGGGCCAGATCAGGGAAATAAAGTTCACAGAATGGCTATGTAATGTGGTCCTAGTTTCTAAGGGCGAAAAAATTGAAAACAAATGGAGAATGTGTAATGACTTTACGGATCTAAATAAATTGTGCCCAAGAGATCCTTATCCATTACTTCGGATCGATATGCTTGTAGATTCCACTGCGGGGTTTGTATTTTTTAGTATGATGGACGCTTTCCAGGGATTTTATCAGATTTTTATGAATGAAAGAGACCAGGATAAAACAGCATTCATCACCGAACGAGGAGTCTACTACTTCATTGTCATGCCTTTTGGCTTAAGGAATGAGGGCGCAACCTATCAAAGGTTAGTCAATATGATGTTTAAAGACTTGATAGGGGAAATCATGGAAGTTTATGTAGATGACATGCTCGTAAAGAGTATGACGGAGGAGGACCACATCAGCCATCTTGATCGATGTTTTGAAATTCTAAGGAAGTATGGAATGAAGTTGAATCCCGCCAAATGCACCTTAGGTGTGCGATCGGGAAAATTCCTCGGATATCTCGTCCACGAAAGAGGCATCGAAGCCAATCCCGAAAAGATTCGAGCAATTACCGATCTACATTCACCAAGAAAGCTCTCAGATGTTCAAAGCCTGATTGGGAAGATTATCTCATTGAATAGATTCATCTCACGATCTGCTGAAAAGAGTTTACCATTCTTCAAACTGTTGCGTAAATCTAAGAACTTCGAGTGGAATGAAGAATGCGATAAAGCTTTCGAAGACCTGAAAGCATACTTAACCTCACCACCAATGTTGGCCAAGCCATCCGATGGAGAACCTCTATATTTATACATAGCCGTGTCGGAGGAGGCTATTAGCTCGGTCTTGGTAAAGCTCGATAAGTCTGAGCATAAGCCAGTTTACTATTTGAGCAAGTTATTGCAGGGTGCGGAGAAAAATTACATGGAGATTGAGAAATTCGCGCTTGCCTTGATGGTAGCTGCGCGAAGGTTAAGGCCCTATTTTCAAACATACAAGATCATCGTCTTAACAAATCAACCTCTAAGACAGGTCCTATCAAAACCAGAAGCATCCGGCAGGTTGATAAAATGGGCGGTTGAGCTAGGTCAATTAATAATTGAATATCAACCGTGAGTCGCTATAAAGGCACATGTATTGGCTGACTTCGTAGTCGAGTCAACAGGCATATCAAATGTGGAAGAATGAGCGATCTCCGAGGTAAGAATGGTCGAAAAAGCAGAAGATCAGGTATGGCTGATGCACGTGGATGGTTCCTCGACCAAGGAAGGAGGTGGAGCAGGAATTCATTTTCAAGGACCCAATGGTGAGGACTTAAGTTATGCTATCACTTTGGACTTCGTCGTCACAAACAACGAAGCGGAATATGAAGCCCTAATCGCTGGATTAGAAATGGCCACAAAGGCAAAGGTAAAATCAATTGTTGTGTTAACAGATTTTGAACTCGTTCATAGACAGATGAAAGGCACTTACGAGGCCAGGGAGTTCAATATGATCAAATATTTGAACAAAACAAAAAAGTTGATCTCTGAGTTCGACAAGTTTGATATCCAACCTATACCAAGGGAGGAAAATCTTTGGGCAGATCTATTATCGAAGTTCACAGGACTTGCTGATGGGAAGAATTAAAGGATAATCACATGATTATTATCGAATACATCTGCTATCGAACTAGATGTGATTCCCTCAGTCGACATCATGGAAATCGATGAGCCTAGGATTTCTTGGATCGACCCTCTTATTGCTTATATCAGAGAAGGGAAGCTTCCAGAAAACTCAAACGAAGCTCGAAGGATAAAATACCGAGCGCCATCATTCACTCTAGTTGATAATCAACTCTATAAAAGATCTTCTTCTGGAATTTTATTGAAATGTATTTCCGAAATGCACTATATTGCTATTTTAAAAGAAGTTCACGAGGGAGAGGCAGGTAATCATTGCGGTGCTCGGGCATTAGCTCTTAAATGCTCGAGGTCAGGATATTATTGGCCTACTCTTTTCTCTGATTCTGTTGATTAAGTGAAGAAATGCCACCATTGTCAAATTCATTCGAATTTGATCCATCAACCGGCCGAACATATGCACTCTATTCCGATCTGTTGGCCTTTTGATAAATGGGGCATTGATATTGTTGGGCCGTTTCCTACAGCAAGAGCCCGAAAAAATTATGTATTAGTTGCAGTAGAATATTTCAGCAAATGGGTCGAATGCGTTGCTCTGACAAAGATCACTCAATTCCAAGTTATTAATTTCTTATGGAAGAATATTGTCTGCAGATTCGAGATTCCCAGGATCTTAATATCTGATAATGGAACGCAGTTCGCCGGGAAAAGAATCACAGAATGGTGCGAAAAATTCGGAATACAGCAGAATTTCGCATCAGTAGGGCATCCTCAAGATAATGGGCAAACCGAAGTCGTGAACAGAGAGATCGTTCGATCTCTAGAAAAACGTCTATCTGAGGCAAAGGGAAAATGGCTCGACGAACTGCCAGGAGTTTTGTGGGCCAATAGAACTACTATTAAAGCTGCAACAGGAGAAACTCCATTCAGTCTGGTTTATGGGTCGGAAGCTGTTATTCCAGTTGAGAACCTTGTACCTTCTCCCAGGGTCGAATTTTATGATCCCGAGGAAAACCAATCTCTAAGGGAAATGGAAGTTGATCACGCATATAGTCGAAGGGACCGATCAAGGTTGAAAATTCAATCCACCAAGTCTAGCATGGAAAAATCCTATAATCGAAACGTTCGAGTCCGAACATTCAAAGTGGGAGATTTAGTGCTCAAGAAGGTAGAAGTATCAAAGCATGTTGGAAAACTTCAACCTAATTGGGATGGCCCCTTTGTGATCGTCGATGTTGGAAAGAAAGGTTCCTACAAAATTGCTCATCCTAATGGAGAGGTGCTGCCTCGAGCATGGAATGCTGTTAATTTGAGAAGATATTATGGAAGATAAAGATGGATAGTTAGAATTCTAGACTCTTACTATTTAGTCATCTTGTTCTGTTTCTTCGTTTCTCGTGATTAAGAAAACTGTGTGTTCTATGAAAGTTCGTTCCGATTGAGTTCTTTATTCAATGAAAGTTTATTTCGCCAAAATTATTATTTATTCGTCATATTCTGAATATTCTCGATCTCTATTCATCTATTATCAATCTCTATTGTTCTCCATCAATTATCAAATGGGTGAAAGCTGTTGCTACGACCCTCGGGCTAAAAATGCTCTGAAGCGACTAAGGGTGAAAGTCGTTGCTACGCCCCTTAGATCGAAATTATCAAATGGGTGAAAGCTGTTGCTACGACCCTCGGGCTAAAAATGCTCTGAAGCGACTAAGGGTGAAAGCCATTGCTACTCCCCTTAGATCGAAATTATCAAATGGGTGAAAGCTGTTGCTACGACCCTCGGGCTAAAAATGCTCTGAAGCGACTAAGGGTGAAAGCCGTTGCTACGCCCCTTAGATCGAAATTATCAAATGGGTGAAAGCTGTTGCTACGACCCTCGGGCTAAAAATCCTCTGAAGCGACTAAGGGTGAAAGCCGTTGCTACGCTCCTTAGATCGAAATTATCAAATGGGTGAAAGCTGTTGCTACGACCCTCGGGCTAAAAATGCTCTGAAGCGACTAAGGGTGAAAGCCGTTGCTACGCCCCTTAGATCGAAATTATCAAATGGGTGAAAGCTGTTGCTATGACCCTCGGGCTAAAAATGCTCTGAAGCGACTAAGGGTGAAAGCCGTTGCTACGCCCCTTAGATCGAAATTATCAAATGGGTGAAAGCTGTTGCTACAACCCTCGGGCTAAAAATGCTCTGAAGCGACTAAGGGTGAAAGCCGTTGCTACGCCCCTTAGATCGAAATTATCAAATGGGTGAAAGCTGTTGCTACGACCCTCGGGCTAAAAATGCTCTGAAGCGACTAAGGGTGAAAGCAGTTGCTACGCCCCTTAGATCGAAATTATCAAATGGGTGAAAGCTGTTGCTACGACCCTCGGGCTAAAAATGCTCTGAAGCGACTAAGGGTGAAAGCCGTTGCTACGCCCCTTAGATCGAAATTATCAAATGGGTGAAAGCTGTTGCTACGACCCTCGGGCTAAAAATGCTCTGAAACAACTAAGGGTGAAAGCCTGATTTAACCGGATTTCGTCGGGTTAATAGTATATCAGTGAATTTGTATTATCGGTGGGGTTTACGATATTGGTGTATATATTTAGTAGGGCTCTGTTACTTTATTCCGGATGGATCAATCACAAAGAAAAGCAATGATTAAGAACAAGAAGTAAAACCACAAATAAAGCTAACAACACATCAATATGGAGATCAGAATACTATGAATAATATTGATTCTTATTCCGTTGTAATGCCTTAGGCAGAGAATATTTGTGTATCCTTGAAGTAAAGGATTTTTTGTAGTTGTTTAATACAATCATTAACTAGGTATTTATACAATGTTTAACCTAGTTTTACAAGGAGTCATAGTCCTAATAGGACTCGGCCCAAGTATCCATTATGGGTCCGGAGTATCGTCCTTTGATCGAAGAGAGCTGCGCTTGACCGGGTCTGTTAGACGATCCCGACTTACTTGGATTGGTCGAATCGATCTTAATCTTCTTTATTCGATTCGAGTAATATGTAGGGTGCAAAATAGCCCCCATCAGTACTCCCTCACTTCTTCGAGCGTATAGGTAATAGAAGCTCGTAGAAGTAGATAGATCTTTACGACTGTTTCTTTTCTATGAATGGAGCCTCGTTAAAAACCTTACTTAAGAAAAAACCCTGTGGGAAAAAATCTTAAATAAGGAAAAGAGTGCTACATATCATAGATAGTCGTTTTCTCCGTCTAGTTACGAATCGCCACGCGTCTATTTTGGAAGCTTTTCGTATCCTTCCATTTTTGGCGGGAATATCAGTAGCTGCCATAAGTTCGAAAAGTCATTTCTCATTTTCTTATAAATAGGTGACTCTATAGTTCGCCATTTCTCTTTTATACTTCCTTATAACTCGTAATCATTTTCTTGACTAGTCGCTCATCACCCTAAGTTTTTCCGTTTATCGATCTTCATTTTCCGAGAACCAGAATATATGGCTTCTGTGAGAAGATCTTCTTCTAGAGAGGTTGTCGCCCCCGACAATGAGGAAGAGTTGCAATCTAGTGTAACTGATTTTGTCATCCCTGTAGAGGATACTTTTAAGGTACGGATCCTTACTGACGCGGATGTGGCGGCCCGAGCCAAAAAGGGCAAAGGTACTGTTCCTCAAATTTCTGAACCAATTGAGGACGTCGCTTGCGCTTATACAGCGGAGACATTTCCGGAGGTTGTGAATAACTATACCAAATATTTTCCGGAAGGTTCTGAGATAATTCTTCCTTCCTCTACTGATAGGGTCACAACTCCCCCGGAGGGATGCCGAGCCTTTTATACGGCTCACTTTAACAGTGGACTTCGTCTTCCTTTGTCTCCCCTCTTTCTCGAAGTTTTGAAAACTTTTAGTGTGTGCTTGACACAGCTGGTTCCAAATTCCGTTGCTTTTGTAGTTTGCTTTTCGGTTTTGATGATCGCCAAGGGGTTTAAACCTTCTTTCCGTAATTTTACACAACTTTTCCGTTTTAATATTTCTAGTTCTTCAAATCGTGGGTATTTCTTCGCTAGTCAACGACCTAGCCGAGCAATCTTTGATGCCCCTGTTTCTAGTAATCCCTCATGGAAATCTCATTTCTTCTTCGTCCGTCCTCCGTCTAATCTTCGCTTAGCGGATGGTACGAGTGTGCCTTTTTCATGGGATCATGGTTCTAGTTGGATTCCCGGAGGTCGCTTAGCGACAGGCGAACTGATTCCCGATGATGCTAAGTTTATCGCTGATATCTCCGAATTGCGTGCAAACAAATTTCAAAGCGCTCTTTTGATTGGGGAAGCTTTCCTTCGCAAGGCGGGGTTAAGCATTCATAGTTTTCCCATCAATTCACCATCTGAACCTCTTGGTTAGTAACTTATTTGATCTTAGTGTGGTGATGATATTATTTATTGGGAAGGTACATAATTTATGATTAATTTCTTTTTCAGCTGATATGGTAGAGAATTCTCGACACTCTTCGAAGGGAAAGATGGTGCTTTCGAAATCTTCTAAATCCGTTGAGAACGCGCCTATTGAGCAGAGAGCGTCACGGAAAAGGAAGTTGGAGTTAGGCCATGAATCCGAAGAGGACAGAGAGGAATCATCAGAATCTCCCCAGGAGCCCCCTATTCGTCAGGGCACGGGATCTGGTTATCCTCCTCTTTATCTTAGAACATCTTTAGGCGTTCGAGGATGTCACACCTGGTCGAAGCCTCATCCAACTAATAATCCAGTCGATAGAAAGAGGAGTTATTATGGACGTTCTGGCCAGGATCTTTCTTTAGTCGGAGAAAAACACCCAAGACCTACCCTTGTCGAAATGATCGAGGATCATTTGGAGGGAAAGAGGGCCGCTGGTTATTCCGAGAAGGACTCTCTTATCCACGATGATAATGAGAATGCGATCGATAAGGCTACTCGTGTTCTTTTGTCTGGTGTTTTTACCCGTGATCTGAATAAACTTCTTCATAAGGATCCTCTGGAGAAATTCCAACGAGCTTCTCTTTATGCTGAAAAGGTGATATCCTTTTCCTTTAATCACGTTAACAGGTAATTTTAAGGGTCTTCCTTAATTTAATCCATCTCTTTTTCTTGCCCTCTTTGCTTTTTCAGACTAAGACGTGTCTTGCGTCGTACGCCTATGAGAATGCACTTTGGAAACAACAGTGCGAGTTCTTGGAGGAGAAGAATAAAGCTTTGCTTCGTAAATCCTCCGGTTCAGAGGTTGGTCCCTCAACATCTTCTTTGGTTCCTACCGTAGAGACTTGTGCTACTGGGACCGAAGACCAAGAAATGATAAACAAGGTGATGGAGATTTCTCGTGCTCAAGAGCAGGCCAATCAAATGGCTAGAAAGTTAGAGGAATTTCAGTTACAGAGCACGGCTCGAATTAGTGAGCTGGAATCTCAAGTGTCAAGCCTCGAAGCTTCTTTAGAGGAGTACGAGATGGATGTCCCACTTAGTGGACTTAGGGATCGATATGGTAGGAATCCCGACGAAAGAGTTGTTCGTGAATTCCTCAATTCCCCTGTTCATACGGCGTTGGTGTATCGGATGGTCGGTCCTTTACTTGAAAATACTTTTAAGAAAGCGATTCATCAGCTGGTCGCTCTGGAGATGATCGATGATCGTCGAAAAGAGTATTTTAAGGCTGCTCATATTCGGTTGAATCGCTATGGTGAACTTTATTCTTCTTCTGAGGTCCCAGATGTTCTATATCAAGGTTTTCCTCTAGCTCACCTTGTCGAAGAATTTGGAAACCCATTGCCAATTCCTCCTTCTGACGTCAATGAAGAGCTCGATAATACTTTTGTTGATCCCGAAGTCGAGGAAGAAGAGGAAGAGGATATTGGTACGACTTTTCTTCTCTTTGTACGCTAAACGTTTCGTATTCTGACAGTCGTGTCTTTTCGGCTTCGCCGTAATAATTCAGACAAGTCATTAAATCTGGCGTAATCATTATGCGTGTGTCTTTTCATATTCTAGCGTTTGCTCCAAGGTCATTTTTCCTGTTTCGCGCCCTTTCTTTAGGTCTGACGCGTCCTTTCGTGTAGTATAAATACGAAAGGTAAAAACTTGACTTGTTTTTACTGCTATACTCCTCTCTTGATAGAATACTCGTTTTTTAGTTAGTCGATAAACCTTCTCGATATTAATTTGTTTATTTTTATAATCCGACCATGAGTAACCTCTTTGGCAATACTTCGAAGCGACCTTCCCGTGAGGGCGCTCGGGACACTAGATCCAAAAGGCATCGAAGAGACGGACCGTCGATGGAGCCTCCTCGTTCGTCCCAAACAATTAGGTCGGAGATCGATACTAGTGTTATTGTTTCTGAACCTCTCTCTGTGGTAAATTCGTCGTTTCCTGGACCAATCCATTCTGCTTCGACTCAAGTAGGAAGCATGCCTTCCCCTGGTCGGTTTGCTTTTGGCGATATGTCTAACGAGGAACCAGCTTATAACATAGCTGTTAGCTCAGATGCTCCTTCCTTTGAGCATGTTTTTCATGGGGGGAACTTTACTGTTTCCCTTCCTTTGTCAGTTTCTACTGCCCCAATCACCAGCGGAGGGCAAACTGGTGATGGCTTTTTTGTCAATCCTTCCGTAACACAATCTATTGTGCAGGACTGCCCAGAATATTTGTTTAATAATACTACTGTGATGACTACCTCCTTTGAATCGGGGGGACCTTCCGGAGGTCGAACCGGTTCCAGGTCTGGCCGCCGAACCGTTTTTTCTGCTTCGGGCAAGGAAATTTCTGTTAGTCCCGACGGGAGAGAATCTCCTCGTCAATTAGATGATCGATGCATCCTTCAGCAAGTTAATGACATTCTTTTGTCGGAGACTCCACGTTATGATGGTGTCCCTTTGACCAGCGATCTGCCTGGTTCTGTTGAACCTGATGCTTTGTCATGGGACCTAGGTATGAGTACTATTTTGCCTGGCGAGTTGAGGAAGCTCGAAGGTACTTCCAATGTTCGCCTTGTTCAATCTTTGGTGAAGATATGTGAGCAGGTAAATATATTTCGAATATTTTTCCTGTTCTTTGTTTAGAATTCCTTGTCGTAAGGCGGTTTCTCTTATTCTTTCTGTTCTTAGGGCAAGTATTTTGCACTCCAGCTGGGTGTGCAAAACGACGAACTGTGGAGTTGTCGGAGAGTTCTTCAGGGTCAGTTGGAGTCCGAGAAAGCTAAAAGCAGGGGTTTGGAGTTGCAGCTACAACTTGATAAAGATGATCTTCAAAAATTGGAGGCCGAAAAAGTTGTCCTTGAAAAGGAGAGAGATAATTTAGCTCAGGCAGCTGTTCTGGCGGAAGAATCTCGTCGGCAGTCCTACGAGGAAGGTTATGACGCCGGTTATCTAAAGCGTCAGGAAGAATTGATGGCTTTTGCTGGGAGTCTGACTCCTCGGAAAGCTGTTTCTGGTAGTCGGCCTGCTGACCGTTCTTCTCAGTGACCTTTGCTCGACCTGGCAGGCCTTGGACTGTCTCTTCTTTTTTTTTTTTTTTTTTTTTTTTTTTTTTTTTTTTTTTTTGTGTGGCCCGACTTTTGTGCAATTATTTGGGCAGAAATTTTTGTAATGGGAGAAGCTGTAAATTGGAAACGATGATCTTTTTGTAGACAGATTCTTGCCTGATCAATTGTCTTCTGTATATGTACTTTGTTATGCTCATGCTTCCTTTGTGCATAAATATAATGTTCGCTTCAGCAGGTCAATACCTTTGTTGATCAACATCCAGTATATTCCTTTGGTTTACACGCACCAATATGTTTTACGTCATAATTTAGGCAATAGGTTATTTATATCGATAATGCTCATCGTCTTGGTCGATGCTCAATCTAAGCCTTGTACTTTTGTCTTTTTGCGATCTAAAACTTATATAAAGAGGTTATTGTCCCTTTGTTGATCGTCGGTTTTCTTTACATTATTCTACAGAAAAATGTCCCTTTCAATCTTTTCCAAACCCTTATATTTCCCAGCATCAATATTTGAACGATATGCTCCTTGGCTAGTGTACCATTATATCACTTTCTTGATATGGGAGGAATTGGAAAATGTAGGTGTTTTAGCCAGATCTACCCTGTTCAGACCCTCTTAAGCAATTCTTTGGTATGTTAGGCAGTGACGTCTTTGCCGTTTAGAAATAGGAGGACTATTCTCCTGATTTCTATGTCAGATATCTTGGGCTCCATAGGAGTTTTTGTAAAGCTTAGTCAATGGTCAGTCATATAATGTATGAGGCAGTGACGTCCCTCGTATTGTGAAGGGTTTGGTCTTTATCTTCTATCTTTTTATCGAGCAACTGTCGTTTTCGCTGTGATTTTGAGGCTTATGTCACTTCGTTTGTGGCTTCTAGGTTTTTAAACTATCGACCATGAAGTATGATCGTTCCAGTGTGACCGGTCTGGAGTTCTTTAGGTTTACTTGTGTTATCTGGGTGATCGCTTCGATCCAAGACTTCTCTCGTTGTTGATCAGTTGAGGCGAATAGATGGTGCCGTTCCAACTTATTTGCATTTATTACGGGGAGTCAAAGGGTCGTATCTATGTCCGTTGATCAAATACTTTTTCAGCCGTTGGATCTCTTAGATCTACCCCTATAAATAGGGGGCTGGTTTATATTCTTCATTTGCAATTTACCAAAAAGGATGGAGATCTCAAATTCCTTAGATTTTATTCTGCCCTCTGACCCCATTGTCTTCAAAAAATCACATTACTATGAATTATTTGTTCAAAATAGTGAAGTCGTTCCCAGTCTTGTATTGACGGGTCCCATGCCAACCCTACCTTGTATCGACGGGTCCCATGAGATCTCTGCATTAGTCTTCATCATACTAGAGGTCCGTGGTTTCCATTTGCACATGGTGGGTTCATACTTGCCAGTCACCCCTGTTCTTCGATGTAACCTCAGGAGTGATAGACCACCGGGGTGGCTGGTAAACTTACCGTTTCACAACGGTCCCGAAGAGATGCTGCTCTAGAGTAAAATGTTTTATAGATAAAGTAAAAGCAGTATCTTCTTGCGGGTGAGTGAGCATTGCTTAGCTATCTGGCTGGTAATGTTCATTTCCTCTGGAAGAACATTTGATCTTCAGAGCCTGGCCGTCGAACCAAAGAAGTCGACCATCCTGAGCAGCATGCTTCTTAGGTGGTTTATCATAATCGACGAGGTACTAGGGAGGAGATTGGTGTTTCCGTGGACATTGTCGTGAAGATCGCCGATAACAGAGGATCATCTTATTTAAATCATTGTAATGATCTTTAAGTAGTATGTAGACCTTTGTAACGTATGATTTTGTATGTAACTATTTTGATGAATAAAATATACTTTATCCCTCGTATCTTCCTTGTCGTTAATTCTGTCATAATTTACTTATGAGTAGTTTCATCGGAGCAGACGGTTTTATACTTAGTCTATCTTCAAAACTTCAGGATTGTTAGCAGATCATTTAGATCGTTAGGAACAGATCAAGGAGTTTTTATTGAGCGTATCAATGTTTACTCGACTTGTCATAATTTAGAACTTTAGGTTTTTAACCCAAAGTCTTTTTGATCGTTGTAAATAGTTCGAGGAGTGTTTATCGAGCGGATCGATGTTTACTCGACTCTTTTTAGACTTAGGTTCTTAACCTAAAAAGTCTTTTTGATATATCGAGGAGTTTTTATTGAGCGGATCAACGTTTACTCGACTCGTTTTTGATTGTACACTTAGGTTTTTAATCAAAAAGTTTTTAGATCGATAAGTTTGAGCGAGGAGTTTTTATTGAGCGGATCAATGTATACTCGACTCGTCTTAGGTTTTTAACCAGAAAAAAAGAAGAAAAAAAAATCTTTTTGACATATCGAGGAGTTTTTATTGAGCGGATCAACGTTTACTCGACTCGTTTTTTGATTGTAGACTTAGGTTTTTAACCAAAAAGTCTTTAGATATATCGAGGAGTTTTTATTGAGCGGATCAATGTTTACTCGACTCGTTTTTCGATTGTAGACTTAGGTTTTTAACCAAAAAGTCTTTAGATATATCGAGGAGTTTTTATTGAGCGGATCAATGTTTACTCGACTCGTTTTTCGATTGTAGACTTAGGTTTTTAACCAAAAAGTCTTTAGATATATCGAGGAGATTTTATTGAGCGGATCAATGTTTACTCGACTCGTTTTTCGATTGTAGACTTAGGTTTTTAACCAAAAAGTCTTTAGATATATCGAGGAGTTTTTATTGAGCGGATCAATGTTTACTCGACTCGTTTTTCGATTGTAGACTTAGGTTTTTAACCAAAAAGTCTTTAGATATATCGAGGAGTTTTTATTGAGCGGATCAATGTTTACTCGACTCGTTTTTCGATTGTAGACTTAGGTTTTTAACCAAAAAGTCTTTAGATATATCGAGGAGTTTTTATTGAGCGGATCAATGTTTACTCGACTCGTTTTTCGATTGTAGACTTAGGTTTTTAACCAAAAAGTCTTTAGATATATCGAGGAGTTTTTATTGAGCGGATCAATGTTTACTCGACTCGTTTCGTTCTGACAATATGATTGTGCGATCCCGATGAATGTTTAACCGATATAATCGATATATATAAAATGCCAAAGAAATCTTTAATAATTGAACTTTAGGCCAAGGCCTTTATTACAAAGATTGAAATTTGATAAAGTAAAAAGTAAAAAAAAATGCAGTATAATCTGCTAAAATTTATTTACCATAGTATTTCCTAAGGTTGACAGCATTCCAGGTTCTTGGTAAGGCAGTTCCATCCAAGTGTGCAATTCTGTATGAACCTTTCTTCCCCACGCCAATGACAATGTAAGGTCCATCCCAATTTTGTTGTAACTTTCCCACATGCTTGGATACTTCTATCTTTTTCAAGACCAAATCTCCTTCTTTGA
This sequence comes from Penstemon barbatus, assembly GCA_003313485.2. Classification (NCBI taxonomy): domain Eukaryota; kingdom Viridiplantae; phylum Streptophyta; class Magnoliopsida; order Lamiales; family Plantaginaceae; genus Penstemon; species Penstemon barbatus. The sequence continues at coordinate 53,772,384 of CM064877.1, read as the reverse complement.
AGGTTCGGATGCGTACTTTTTGATTGTATGCTTTCTCCATATTAGCTTTAGTGGCTTGTAAGCGCACAGCAGCTTTATCTCTTAAAGCTTCTGTTAAATCAATGTCATTTTCTCTTGACTTTTCATTTTCTTGGTCATCGAACATTTCTACTCTTGGCGTTGGGATTAGGGTTTCCACAGGGATAACCGCTTCCGACCCATATACCAAGCTAAATGGGGTTTCCCCAGTTGAGCTCCTTACTGTGGTCCGATTAGCCCATAATACTCCTGGGAGTTCATCAAGCCATTTACCTTTGGCTGCTCCTAATCTTTTTTCCAAAGATTTTATTATCTCTCGGTTTGCTACTTCAGTTTGTCCATTTGCTCGAGGATGTCCTACCGAGGTAAAATTCTGTTGAATTCCAAGTTTTGTACACCATTCTATTATCTGTTTCCCCGCGAATTGAGTCCCATTATCGGAGATAAGGACCCTTGGGATGCCGAATCGACAGACTATGAATTTCCATAGGAAATTGATAACTTGGAATTGGGTTATTCGTGCGAGGGCGACGCATTCTATCCATTTGCTGAAGTATTCTACAGCGACCAGGACATAGGATTTCTTAGATCTGGCCGCTGGGAAAGGTCCCACGATGTCCATTCCCCACTGATCGAATGGCCAACAAACTGGAATAGGGTGCATGTTTTCTGCTGGTCGATGACATATGTTAGCATGGATCTGGCAGTGATGACATTCTTGGACATATTTAGCGGCATCTTTATTGATGGTCGGCCAATAGTAACCCGTCCTGAGACATTTTAAAGCCAATGCCCTTGATCCGCTGTGGTTTCTTGCATCCCCATCATGTATTTCTCGTAGTATATCGATGGTTTGTGATTCAGGTATGCATTTCAGAAGAATCCCTGATACTGATCTTCGGTAGAGTTTTCCTTCTACCAGTGTATATTTCGGAGCTCGATATCTTATTTTCCGAGCTTCATTTTGGTCAGGTGGTAATTTTCCTTCTCGAAGATAGTCTATCATTGGGGTCATCCAGTTTTCTTCGGCTTCTTCGATTTCCATTATATCGACTACTGGCGTTTCGTCGATATCAATTGCTGGTGTATTAGAGACCAACCAGTTGATCACCCGTTCGGTTTTTCCGTCATGGGATCCTGTGAATTTTGATAGCTGATCGGCCCATTTATTTTCCGAACGTGGTATGTTCTGGATACTAAAACTTTCAAATTTCTCAGCTAGAGTTTTCACTTTGGCGAGGTATTTGACCATGTTGAATTCCTTAGCCTCGTATAGGCCCTCTATCTGTCTTTGCACTAATTCTGAATCAGTTAGTACCTTAAGACTTTTTATATTGGCTTTGATCGCCATCTCCATTCCTGCGATTAATGCTTCATATTCAGCTTCATTGTTTGTCACAACGAAGTCCAGTGTTATCGCGTAATTTAAATCTTCCTTATTAGGTCCGGTGAAGTTGATTCCGGCGCCTCCTCCTTCTCGGCATGAAGCACCATCGACATGCATTAGCCAAGTTTGATCTTCAATGATCAAAACATCGTCGTTGGGGCAGCTCGATGATTCAGTAGCCTGTGTCGGTGTTTCTAATATAAAATCGGCCAACACTTGGGCCTTGATGGCAATCCTTGGTTTGTAGTCTACCTCGAACTGACTGAGTTCGATGGCCCATTTGATTAGTCGACCGGAGGCTTCTGGTTTTGCTAGAACTTGCCTTAGCGGCTGATTCGTCAGAACGATGATTTTGTAAGTTAAGAAGTAGGGTCGGAGTTTTCGTGCAGCCACTACTAAGGCCAGTGTGAATTTTTCTATTTCTAAGTAATTTTTATCCGCCCCTTGTAATAACTTGCTGAGATAATATACGGGCTTATGCTCTGAGCCCTCAACTTTAATTAGTACTGAACTAATCGCTACATTGGAGATGGAGATATACATATACAATGGTTCTCCTTCCGTTGGTTTTGCCAACATCGGAGGTGTCGTCAAATATTCTTTGAGCTGCTCGAAGGCCTGATCGCATTCTTCGGTCCAAACAAAGTTCTTTGCCTTTCGGAGAGTATGGAAAAAAGGGAGGCTTTTGTCTGCAGACTTTGATATAAACCTGTTTAATGCTACGATCTTTCCAACTAGGCTTTGTACTTGAGAGATAGTTTTAGGAGGTTTCATTTCAGTTATGGCTCGGATTTTTTCTGGGTTGGCTTCTATTCCGCATTGGTGAACTAGATATCCCAAGAATTTTCCTGATTTGACACCAAAGGTGCATTTTGCGGGGTTTAACTTCATACGATATTTTCTTAAGATCTGAAAGCATCGATCGAGATGCTTTACATGATCTACTTCGTTCATACTTTTGACCAGCATGTCGTCCACGTAGACTTCCATCAGTTCTCCGATTAATTCTTTGAACATTAGGTTTACCAACCTTTGGTAAGTAGCTCCGGCATTTCTTAAGCCGAATGGCATTACTATGAAGCAATATACTCCCTGCTCGGTTACGAACGCGGTCTTTTCTTGGTCTCGCTCATCCATGTATATTTGATAAAACCCTTGAAAGGCGTCCATCATACTGAATAACGCAAAGCCAGCTGTCGAATCGACTAATAAGTCAATCCTTGGGAGGGGGTATGGGTCGCGTGGACACAACTTGTTAAGGTCGGTGAAATCATTACACATCCTCCATTTATTATCTTTTTTATCTCCTTTTGCGACTAGTACGACATTGCATAGCCATTCCGAGAAATGAATTTCTCGGATTTGTTTTGCCTCGAGCAACCTTTTTACCTCGGCTTTGATAATTTTATCTTTCACCGGTCCATGATTTCTCTTCTTCTGCCTGGCGGGTTTCGCCAAAGGATCTATTTTTAGGGAATGCTTGATTATTCGAGGATCAATTCCTTCAATGTCATTTGCGCTCCAAGCGAAGACATCGGCATTGTTTCTGAGGAAGTCGATCAGCATTATTTCTCCTTCTTCGCTCAACTCTGTACCAATTCTCGTCTTTTTGGATGAGTCGCCTGCTACTAGAATTATATCTTTATGTTCAGGGGGTTTCAAAGATAAGTCTAGCGGTTCTTTCCCCTTTTTATCTAGTCGATCAGTACTAGGGATTTCAACCTCATTTCTAATGAGATCGCCTTCAATCTTTCTCTTGCTCGGAGTAATGGACTTAGGGTGTTCTTTCATAGTTAACGAAGTACTATAGCAGTCCCAAGCCATGCAATGGTCGTTTGTTATTTCTCCGATGCCTGTATCGGTTGGAAACTTTATCTTCTGATGATAAGTAGAGACAACAGCTCGGAATAGATTGAGGGCAGGTCGTCCCAATATTGCATTATAAGCAAAAGGGGTTTCTACTACTAGAAATTTTACTAGTTTCACTGTCCGGTGGGGTATTTTTCCGAGCGATACGCTTAAGGTTATCGTTCCGCTGGGGACGATTTCGGACCCCCCGAATCCTATTAATGGCGTAGCTACTTTCTGCAAGTTTATCTGTCCCAAGTCCATTTGGGCTAAAACTTCTCGGGAGATAATATTGGCTGAGCTCCCATTATCTATTAAGATTCTCTTGACGTTGTAATTTGCTATTTCTAGCGATATTACCATAGGGAAGTCGGGGTTATCCTCTCTTGCGTCCCAGACAATATTTTTAGGTGCTTCGCCTTCATTAAAACTGATCTGCTGATCGTTTGATGGCCTACTTTCCAGGGTCCAAATTTCTTTTGGGTATTTTGAGTTTCCAATTAGGGACCTGGCAGTTCTTCGCCGGGCGTTACGACTATCTCCACCCGCGGGACCCCCGGAGATCGTATGAATTGTTCCGTTGATCTGGTCGTGATTCGACTCCTGAATAGGTCGGCGTTCTGGTGACCTTTGATGAGAACTTCTCCTTCGATCAACATTCCGAGGGCTTCTACTTCTTTCCCTTTTACGATTATCTCGCTCTATGTATTCGTCAAGTTTTCCTTGCTCGATAAGTTTCTCAACTTCTCTCTTAAGGTGAAAACAATTCTCCGTTCGATGTCCATGTGCCCTATGGTATTTACAGTATTGATCGTAGTTTCGAGACCCTGGTCTCGGCTGCGCGATTTTCCTCGCTTCGGGAATCCAGTTATTTCTTTCTAGGACTTCCAATATTTCTTCCATTGGAACATTTAACCTTGGGTGTTCTACATGATTCACCCTGTTTCTGACTGGTTGATCATGGTTTCTTGGTCTTTGGTAGAAATTAGGTTGTCTGTCTTGGTCGGCTTTGTTGTATTCCAGTCGGTGGAAAACATTACCTCTCCTGGAAGATCGCTCGTAATCCAAAGATTTTTGGGTAGGAAACCTCTCATGCCGTTTGGAGCCTGAGGTGGTGGCTTTGTTTTTGTTTTTATCCTTAAAGGAATTCATTTCTTCTTGGGTCATATACTTAGAAGCCAAGCTCATAATGTCGGCAAACGTTCTCGGTTGTTTTCGACTGAGAGCGTTTCCAAACTGCCTATTTTTAGTGAGGTCGAAGAGGATAGAAATTATGTAATCGATATTCGGTGAGTCGATTTTGAGTAATTCTACGTTGAACCTCGCCAACCAATTTCTTAGGGATTCTCCCTCTTGTTGGTGTATGGTTCCTAGGTAGCTCATCGGAAGTTTTTGCCTCCTCTGACTGGCAAATTGCTGTATTAGTTTATTGCATAATTCTCGGAAACTGAATATAGAGTTGGCCGGTTGTTTGGCAAACCAATCCAGCGCGAGTCCTTCGAATGTTGTTACCATCAGCTTGGCGGTGAATTCGGCGGAGTGGGCATACAAATTCATTATGTTCGTAAAGCTAAAGATATAATCGTCCGGGTCGGTGGTTCCATCATATCGGGGTAGTCTTCCCGGGACCTGTCCCGCGGACTGTGCTTCTTTTATTTCCCTGCAGAAAGGAGAGCAAGCCGCAAGGCTTTCCTGGAGTTCTGTAGTCCGGGCCCACGGGTTCTGCACAGATCGTAATCGTTGTTCAAGTCGCTCCTGTACCATCCTTTCAATTTCTCGTTCTGAGAATCGAGTCGCTCTCGGTCGATAGGGGATTGTATCATCTATATCATCTTCGATTGGGATGATCGTTCGTTCCTTCGATCCGCTGCGAATTGCTTGTGGTACTCTTCGACCAGTTCTTCTTTGGGGACGGTTGTCGGAGGGTTTAGAATTGACCTGCTGTGGGCTGTGCAGCGAGCGTCGCTCACTTGCTGGGCTGTCAGCTTGTTGAGAGGTCCGTTCGTTCGGCCTTGGCACTCCTGTCGCGGGAGTTGCCCCGGGAGCCGTAACGTTTCGAGGAATTTGGTCTAAAACTAGCAATTCTTCTGGAGAGAGTGACTTGAAGAGCATCGCTATTTGTTTCAGTTTTTCCTTAGCGCCAGGGAGAGGAACGGGTATTTCGGGAACTTCCGGTTCTTCTGGTATTGTACCGGTAAGACCTCCTTGGTGTTCCTGCTGACGGGAACGGGTATCTGGGAGGTTTTCGTTGGTGTTGGGATTGTTGTTATCGTTGTTGTCTTGTGGATCTTCAGACGTGTTGTGGCCTGTGGTCGTATTGCTTCTCGCTCCAACGCGAGCGCTTTTCCTTGGGCGAGCCATGTGTCGATTCGAATAATTAACCTAGCCCCACGGTGGGCGCCAACTGATTTAACCGGATTTCGTCGGGTTAATAGTATATCAGTGAATTTGTATTATCGGTGGGGTTTATGATATTGGTGTATATATTTAGTAGGGCTCTGTTACTTTATTCCGGATGGATCAATCACAAAGAAAAGCAATGATTAAGAACAAGAAGTAAAACCACAAATAAAGCTAACAACACATCAATATGGAGATCAGAATACTATGAATAATATTGATTCTTATTCCGTTGTAATGCCTTAGGCAGAGAATATTTGTGTATCCTTGAAGTAAAGGATTTTTTGTAGTTGTTTAATACAATCATTAACTAGGTATTTATACAATGTTTAACCTAGTTTTACAAGGAGTCATAGTCCTAATAGGACTCGGCCCAAGTATCCATTATGGGTCCGGAGTATCGTCCTTTGATCGAAGAGAGCTGCGCTTGACCGGGTCTGTTAGACGATCCCGACTTACTTGGATTGGTCGAATCGATCTTAATCTTCTTTATTCGATTCGAGTAATATGTAGGGTGCAAAATAGCCCCTATCAAAGCCGTTGCTACGCCCCTTAGAGCG